>CM053792.1:218501190-219701190 GCA_028749045.1 Cupressus sempervirens | reverse complement strand
TGGCTAAACTTGAGAACAATATAGCTAGTGAGGTTAAGGCCACAAACAAGATGATGTCTCCTATATCCAAAAAACTCATTATAATAAAGTTGGATTCCTCAACAAACCAAGACAATCATCCAAGACAACTTGTTGCCTAAAACAATTACTTTCAAAATTAGAGCATAAATTATGGCCCCTATGATAACATCAACAATGAGAATAATGGTATTATAGGTATGAGTCCAAGTGAAAATGGATATGGGTACAATGATGTTTCAGATTAGCCTCCCTAGATCATAGAGGAACAATCTTTGCAGTTTAGAGCAATGGCATTTGAATCATATGAAAAATTTGCACAAGGACAAAATGATGAAGATGATCAAGAGGGGTTTGTTTTCCCATTTAATGAAGAGAAAGAACATGGACCCTCTGGGATACATTTTTGTTGCAGAAATGATATGAACACATAAAGTTTGAAAATAAGAGAAGAGTTTGTAATGGATCATGTCTCTTTATGGTTGCATCCTATTCCTCCAGACATGCAATTCTATAATACTCCAATGCATTATGAGGCTTCAACCAACATTACCCCAATAGTTTAGAATGATTTACATGTAAAGGATAAGGTTTTGAAAGGTTTTATGAATAATATAACAATAAATTTGAAGTATTTTGGAGAAGATAATGATCCAAACATCCTTTTGCTTCCTAACTATTATGGCCTCTATCAAAGGATACATTCAAAGTTAGAATGTGCTAGTTTCTAAGATCTAGTATCTAATGTGTTAGCATAGACAGATTGACCTATTAAAATTTTTGGAAGTAATGAATTTGTCTCAAGTTTTGATGTTGCAATAAGGCTAGATATCCCAAGAAATTTTGAGGTTGCAAAAAATTTTGAAGTGCCAAAGTTCCATGGAGTTACAAAAATTCTCAAAGTTGCAAAAGATGATGGAAATGCACAACATCCTAAGGTTGCTCAGATTTTTGAATCAGGAAGTCATCGAGATAAAGATACCAATTCTTTCTACTATGATATTAATCCCCCATTAGAAAATGATAAGAAACCTTCCTTAAAACAAGATATATCACTATACAAGATGGATAGATTGCTTAATTTGGTCTCAATCTTGACTAAGAAAATTCCTTTTTGTGGGTATTCTACACATATATCAGACCATGCAATAACTGAGTCATGTAGAATCCATCAATTTGGGTTCCATTCAGAAGAAAGCTATCTTGATTTCTTGTTAGCTTGGGAGATCACAATGTAGGGTAAGTATGATTTTTAGCTTGCTTCTTTGGGATATGAGGGATAAAACATCTTGATTAATTATAGTAATGAACCTTGTAATTCAAAAGGAAGTTTGATGATTGAGTTTTCTAGTCCCAAAGAGCCTAAAGGTGACAATTCATGGTTTAAGGCTAATGATGGTGATAATAAGGACCATAAACACAATGTTCTATCTTTTGGGTCTTGTTATGATAGCTATATTACATCAGTGATGCTAATTTTTCCTTGTCTACATGGAGTTGTGTACCATGAGATAAGACACTAGAAGGAGAAATTACAATGTGTGAATGTATCCCTATGGTGGGGTACTTGCTAGATCAAGTGATATCTTCCAATTATCCTTCTCTATTTGATGATTTTTGATTTGAATGTGAAGTTAAAGGTAAGAGAAATTTTTTTTGGATTAATCATGGCCATGGAGAGTTACCATAACTTTTGATTTTGTGTGAGTTGTACCCAAAAATTTGAACCAAGATTGAACATTTTTTTCTAAGTACAAAGACAAGTTAGCATCTTTTAGAACTATATGTATCTAAGGAAGAATCAAGTGGAAACACATGAGCTCTGTGAAGCAAGCTAAAGATGATTACCAAAGACTCAAAATATAAAGAATTGGTAACTTGGCAAGAGCCCTCAAAATGTATTCTCTCATCTGGTCAGATAGTGATGGACATATAGGTTGACGAAGATTTTTGATGAATGGACCAATCGATCTAAAGATTTTCTCCAAGTTGCTGGATGCAAATGATAGACTACACCTTGAGACATCAAAGGAAATTAATACGCTAAGCAAAAACTAAGCCTAAAGACTCAATATTCCAAAGTTCTGACTTCCAAAGGACTTGAAAGCTACCTAAAATATTTGAAATTCAGTTGTCACTTGACACATGTTAGAGGATTTCTTTCTAATAAAGAGATGCCTTTGTCATTTCTTCCCTTTTGTCGGGGCTATTTGTTGTGGTTCCACAACACACATCCCATTTTTGACTTTTTCAATGGGGACTCCCTTTTCTTGGCTCAATGAAACTCATTTTTTAGAATAGGGTATCTTCCAAGGTGCCTCAATGATTGGAATTTTTGTAGTTTAGGTTTAGGAATCTGGTTAGTTAGCATCATTTTAAACCCCTAAAACTAGTATATTGATGTTTATCTTTTTTGTAGGTAGACATGGCATCCTAATTATCCATAGCAGAAAAAAATTATCATGGTATTGCATGCAAAATTTTAAAATAGGTGCCTTAGGATTTTAAATAGAAGAAGCACAAGGAATTCAAGTATATGACAATGTTGGGATATAAAGAGGACATAAATCATCAAAAATATCAATAAATTTGTACACTAGAGTGCTCCCAAACCCTGTCTCCAAAAACCATTGAAATTGTTTTCAAAACTAAGAACGTTGGTTTTTGGGTGAATTGATCACTTTGCACACTTACTTGAAGGTGCATAGGTGTACTTTTGGTCAAGGTGCACAAGGTGTGCATTGAAATTTTTAATATGCATAAGTTGGAGGACTCTAGAAGGTGTATAGGGGCATAAGTGCATAGGTGCACAATTTGATGATTAGGTGAAGAAATTGTCTCTAGAAGGTATCCACATACACAAGGTGCCAAGGTGTGCATATGAGAATATGTAGAGGTGCACAATTTTAAAACTTTTGAACATGTCCAAAGTCCTAAAATGCTAAGATGAGAAAGTGCACAATTTTACAATATTTTGAAGAGAAAAGTGCATAGGTGTGCAAGGTGCCCAAATGAGCCTAAATAATAAAAGATTAGAAAAAATAAGTATACTAGAGTGTTTTTAAAGCTCATCTGAGAAAAACCCAAAAAGTATTTTGAAAAATGAGAACTTTGATTTCTAGGTGAATTGAGCACCTTACATACTTCCCTGAATGTGCACAAGTGCGCATGTATAGATGCACAATTTGGAATTTTGGATCTTGTGAGAAGGTACGCATGTGTGAAGATGTGCAAAGCTACAAGTTTTTAGAGAAAATTACATAGGTATGAAAATAGGGTTAAGTCATCAAAAAGATCAAAGTACACAAAAGTGATATAAAACCCCTTTAGAGAAAAACTCAGAAACCATTTTCAAAACTAAGAACTTTGATTTTTTTGGTGAATTGAGCACCTTTTGCAATTCCCTAAAGGTGCATAGGTGGACAATTTGAAGATTTGATGATCGAATTATTTCTAAAGGTGTGCATATCTAAAACATCTATATGGCCCCTGAGGTCATGAACATTACCATGAATTCCTTGTTTTCTATAGTAGCTAAGATCACACTCAAACCCATGACTTTCAAGTTCCAAGGAATTCCCAAGAGGTCACCATAGGGAAGAGAGGGAAAAATATGAAGCTTTATACTTATTAGCTCCTCAAAAGAATTACCTCTACCATCCATAAGTTCAAAGGGAAACAACCACACATCATTTTGGTTGAAGGTCAACAAGATTTAGATGATGGAAATTGAAAATTATGAAGTTAGAAAAAATTATAGCTTTAGAAAAATTATGGAATTCAAAAAATTATAACTTTGAAAACTTGTGGAGTTTGAAAAATTCTAACTCTGGAAAATTATGGAGTTAGAAAAAAATTAGAACTCTAGAAAAATTGTGGAGTTAGAAAAATTCTAACTCTGGAAAATTATGGAGTTAGAAAATTTCTAACTCTAGAAAATTGTGGAGCTAGAGCTAGAAAAATTCTATCTCTAGAAAATTGTGCAGTTAGAAAAAATTCTAACTTTGGAAAATTGTGAAGTTAGAAAAATTCTTACTATGAAAAATTCTAAAGTTAGAAAAAAAAATTATTGTGGAAAATTGACACTTGGAAGATTTTTTGGATTTTTGGGTTCTACCACAAAGGTGCACAGGTGCACATGTGTGTAGGTGCACATGTATGCATGTTCACTTTTTGAAGGTCTTCTTTTCCAAGATGCACTTTTCTTGGAGGTGCACTGATAGTTTTTGAAGAAGAAGAAGCAATGTAGTGATAGTTAACTGTCAATTGCTATTTTAGAGCATTACATGCACCAGAAACACATTTTGACACCAGTTCAACTCCTAGAAATGTTTAGAGAAGATAAGCTTCCATTTTTAGAGCTCTTAGAGACTCTCAGATCATCTCATAGTTTCTATCTTCTTATCTTCTAATTCTTTTACTGTTTTAAGTTATGTAAAGGCTCATGCACCCAGTAATTGATATAAACAAGGGTGGAGACCTACTTAACACCATTTAGAGAGTTGGTTTGTATATAATTAGATTTATTTTATTAGTTTTTAGCATGACTTTGAATTTTAAGAGCTCTTACTCCTAAAACAAAGGGATGAGATGATTTCTTATAAATACATGGATGTAATATGTACTCTAGTTCATTATTTTGATGCAATAATATATGATATTGATGCTCTCATTCTAAGTGTAGTTATTCTTGTTGGAGTTTATTATTTTTGTGAATGAATTTTCATGAATAATAATGGATCCAATGGTTTTATTTTGTTGTTATGATTGTGTGATCTTTTAGCTATGGTGTTTATTTCTAATTAACAAATTTTGCTAACATATTGTGTTGGAGAAAAGATCACCTATTGTTCCTACATAGCTTCTTGTCTCACATGACCACAGTTTATGTCACCTTCTAATTTGATGAGAAGTGAAGCATATTTTAGTCATTAATGAGCTCCCATTGATGATTGCATCAGTAGAATTGAGGAAGCACTACTCATATTTTCATTGGCTTCCTGCCTAATCTTTTCGATGATTTCACTCGTAGGCGTGTTGTTATCATTGTTTATGTCTATTAGGAATTACCTTTCAAGTTTTTTTCTTAAATCTCTTGTCATCCTTTCTTTTTTATTTTATTTTCTAACATTTGGTTAAAATAGGAATTCATATAGTTACATCGATAAATTACAATCATAATAAAACAAAATATACCAAATATATCTCTTTTGTGGTTACTTTTGAAAATAGCAATAAGATCAAAAATCTTATCCAAAATTGGTTTGAACCAAAACAAGCATCCTCATGAACACACATTTATCTTCAATTGAGCTAACTCAGTAGGTTGTAAGATCACCCAAAACCTTGTAGTTGATCCTAGATTAGCTTTCAAGAGAAGGATTTACAAGGATCCCTCCTATTCAGCATTATGCAAAATGGTAGCTCAACAATCCCCTCCTAAGATAAACTTAATCCCCCTCCTGAACATGTGTACAACTTTAAACAAGTGTTAAGCCTTTCTAACCAAAGCCAAAGTCAAAGTCCTCCCCCTGTTGGATACAATTGTTCAATTATGTGTTATCTTTGATGTTACACAAATGTCATATCAATTATTAGACAAAATATACCAAGCTTATATGGTAAGCAAAGTAAATTACAGAGTCTATCAAGCATTTTTGGAAGTTACACTACGGAGAAAGTTTCTACCAAGCTCACTTGGGCATCAAAAGATTTTGTGGTAGAAGTCAGTCTCTACCAAGCTCACAAGATCACTAAAGGAAAGTTAGTATTTATCGAGTTCACTTGGTCTCCAAAGAATTTTACAGAGTTTGCAGTGTTTATCAAGCTTCACTGGGTTAACACTAGAAATCATTTTTGGAGTAGTGTTTATTGAGCAGGGTTGGCCAATGAAGGATTTCATTGTTTAGGGAAATAAAGTTCAATTATTTCATGTAATATTTGTAGCTAATTGATGTAATGATTATTGGTAAATGTAACTTGTAAATGACTCAACTTGACAATTTGTAATGTTTAAATAAAAGGTGAAGTTGTGAATTCTAATGTATGAATGAGAGAGCATACAAATGATTTGATTGTGTAAAGAGGAAGTGTGAGTGAATTTTGAAGAAGGATTAGGTATCTTTGAGGAGCAACAAAGTTGTATTCAATCAGTGAGGATATAGTGAAGTAGAATAGAGATATGTAACAACAAAGTTTAGTTGCATCTCATTCAGGTCACTTATTGTTACTTTCTCACCACTGTAGCAGTAATTCCTAAATCTCTTAATAGAGTTGATTTAATAGCCATTTTTGTAAACCCTCTAACAAGGTGGATAGTTCTATTGAATTTTTCTAAAGTCCTCTAACAAGGCCACTCCTAGCAAGGTGATTAAATCCTCTAACAAGGTCACACCTAATAGTGTATTTTGTAACCTTTAACAGAGTTGGCTCCTAATAGGGCTCACTTCAGAAGAGTGAAAATTGGTAGCTAGTTACTTGGTTCTTTTTCTTATATTGGGTTTCCACATTAAATTTGGCGTCTCTTGTGTTTATGTTATTTCTTTTATGCATACATGTTATATTTTTGTGAATTCTTAAAGATCAATAATAAGTTAACATCTACCAAGTTACAGTATTTTTCTATGTGGCTATTGAGTGACAATAGTATCTAGTTTTATATGACATCTAAGGGATGTATGGATTTGGTTTTGTGGTAACCAATTCACTCCCCCTCTTAGTTACTCCATCTATATTTCCAAAAATTGGTATTAGAGCTTTTAGTGCTTATAGGAAGGATTTCAAGGACCTAAGCTAAAGATCAGGATGTCTTACAAGAAGGAAATTCCAAGGCTTAATTGGGATAAATTTTTAGCATGGCAATGTCTCATGAGACTCCATCTAGCTTCCATTGGAGATACAAGATTGAAATATCTTGAGAAAGAATATGTAACTCCTTTTGGTACACTATCTATCAATGACATTGCTAAGAAGAAGACTCATAACACCATAATGATAGACATTGCATCTACCCTAAGCTGTGAAGAATTTGACAATGTCAAGGACTACAAAACTGCCTTTGAAATGTGGAAGAAGCTACAAGATATCTATGGAGGTGATGATAATGTGAGAAGAGCCAAAGTAGGAAGTCTAAGAGGAAAATTTGATTAGATGAGGATGAGAGAGGATGAAAACATTGTCAAATATGTTGAAAGAGTCAAAGTAGTTGTCAGTGCAATCAAGGCTTCTGGAGGAGATATTAAGGAGGAAACAATTGTAAGTAAATTTTTTAGAACATTACTTCTCATTTATGCAATTAGAGTTTTTGCAATTCAAGAAAGAAGATGTGAAGAAAATTATATGATAAATTTAGAGGCCATAGTAGAAAGATTGACTACATTTGGGCTAGATAGCTATGATAACTATGTTCTAGCTTCTAACAATGTTGAATCAGCATTTCAAGCCAAGCTTTCACTCAAAGAAAAAGGCAAGAAGATAAAAGATTCTTAGTCAAAAATTGAAGAAGAATTAGAAAAAAGTTCTGAAAGTGAAATATTTTAGAGGTAGAGGAAAATACAAACGTAAGGTTCCTCTAATCTATTTTTCATGTGAAGAAATTGGACATATTGCTACTAGGTGCCCAAATAAGTGGAACAAGGATGAGAAGAAAGGCCACAAGTGCAATGGCAAGAAAAATTTTAAATCATTCAAGGACAAAGGTAAGAAAACATGTTTCATGGCTAAAGATTCTAATGATTCTAATGAAGAAGAAGATGAAATTGTTTACATTAGTATAAAAGATGAATCTAATAACGATGAGGAAGATAAAATGGCACTTATCTCTCATGTGAACAAAAATGATACATGGATTATAGATAGTGGTTGCTCTCATCATATGACTGGTGATAAAACTAAGTTTTAACAATTTGAAGACTATGATGCTGGTAGTGTGAGATTTGGTAATAATGAACCTTGTTACATAAAAGGAAGAGGAAGAATCTCACTAACCAAAGAGCTTGTATGTGATAATGCCTATTGGGTTAAAGGTCTAAAAAACAATTTTTTTGAGTGTGGCACAATTACTCAATAATGGATTCAAAGTGGAATTCATGCATGGGAAAGCAAGGCCACTGGATGACAAAGGAAAGCTGATTGGATCAGGCATACAGACAAAATGTAACTTGTTCTATCTTGAACTTGGTGAATGTTCATACTTTATTGCTCAAGTTAAAGAAAGTTGGCTGTGGCATAGAAGGTTATGTCATGTGAACTTTAATAACTTGGTGAAAATAAAAAAATTGAGAAAACTAAGAGGCATTCCTAGTATAAAGAAACTTGATGTTGGTCTATGCAAGAATTGTTAGATTGGTAAGATGGGAAAGACTAGCTTTAAAAGTAAGAACTATTAGTCTAAAAGAGTTTTGGAAATTGTGCATACTAATTTGTGTGGACCTATTGGAATTGAAAGTTATACTAGATAAAAGTTATTCATTCTTTTTATTGATGATTAATCTAGAATGATGACTCCCATGTATCTGAGAGAAATTAGAAGCATTTGAGAAGTTCAAATGGTATTTGGCCAGAGTAGAGAAGGAAACAGGGAAAAGACTAAAATGCTTGAGGTCAGAAAGAGGTGGTGAATTCATCTCCCATGAGTTCAATAAATTTTTCATTGAAAGGGGAATTAAAATACAAGTATCAGCCCCTAGATCTCCCGAGAAAAATGGAATAGCTAAAAGTAGGAATAGATCTATCATAGATATGCAAGAAATTTAATTTTTGAAAAGAACATTTCTATCAAATACTAGAAGGAAGCTATCAGCAGTGAAGTTCATACCTTAAACCAAGTACAACTGAAAAAGGACTCATTCAAAACTCCCTATGAGTTATGGTATGGGTATAAAACTAATGTAAGTTACCTAAAAGTATTTGGAAGCAAATGTTATATTTTGAAAGAATCTAGAAAAGGTAAATTTGATGTGAAGGGTGATGAAGGCATATTTTTGGGATATTCTTGCAAGAGTAAAGCATATAGATGTTTGAATTTGTCTACTCACAAAGTCATATAAAGTGCACATGTGAAAGTTGATAGGTTTGTAGAAAGGACTGAAGAAGAAAGAAAAAAGGACCCAAAATATTATAGGAGATTTGTTTGTATTGAACTTAATACAGTGCTAGATATATCTATCAATCAGGAATCTTCTACTCCCAAGTCTTCAGTAATCAAGTTGCAAGAAGTTCAAACCAAGCTATAGGAACCTAAGTCACATTTAGATTCTATTGAGCCAATACCTATCAAGTTTGAAGGACCTGAGTAGTAGATAGAACAATTAGAACTTGAAGTTGAAATGTAAGAAGATGATAATGCAATTTGTTCAAAAGGCAAGGAACCTATTCTAGCCAAGTACATCAAGTCACATCATGCACTAGATCAGATCATAGGACACAAATCTGAAGGCACTATGACAAGAAGTAAGTTAAAAGGTACTTGTTTACTTGCTAATTTTAGAAAATGAAATTTGGATTGAGGCTATGAATGAAGAGATAGAGAAAATAGAGAAGAACAAAACATGGACTCTTATAACTAGGCCTAAAGATAAAAATCTGATTGGAACTAAGTGGGTATTCAGAAATTGGTAAGGTGTCAAGAAAAAAAGCTAGACTGGTATGTAAAGGATACTCTCAAGAAGAAGGAATAGACTATGGAGAGAATTTTGCTCCTATTGTAAGATTAGAAGGTGTTAGGACCCTACTTGCATATGCTATATACAAAGGATTTAAGGTTTATCAAATGGATGTCAAATCAGCATTTCTCAATGGTATACAGGAAGAAGAAGTCTACATTGAGTAGCCTGAAGGTTTTATTGATCCAAACAAAAAGGACATGGTTTTCAAATTACACAAAGCATTATATGGTGTGAAACAAACTCCTAGAGCATGGTATGAAAGATTGCATAACTATCTTATTCAAATTGGTTTTCAAAGAACTAATGATAACATTAGCTTGTATATCAAGGAAGGACCAAATAATAAGATTGTTTTGGTAGAAATATTTGTGGATGACACTTTGTTTACAAGAAATGATGATCTATGCAAAGAATTTTTAGAGAAAATGAACAAGGAATTTTAAATGTCTATGTTTGGTGAGATTAGATTTTTTGTTGGTCTTCAAATTTAGCAGAGTAAGAATGGTATCTATATCACTCAATCTAAATACATCGAGGAGACACTAAAAAAGTTTGGTATGGAGGATTGTAAACCAGTTGTGACTCCTATGTGCACTGGACTAAAGCTTACCAAGGATGATGAATCAAAGAAGGTAGATTAGACACTATATAGACCAATGATTGGAAAGTTGTAGTATGTAGTTCATACAAGGCTAGATATTGCTCTTGCAGTCGGTATTATAGCAAGATTTTTAGCAAAACCTAAAGAAAATCACATGATGGAAATCAAAAGGATCATGAGATACTTTAAAGGCACTAAATATTATGGATTATGGTACAAATTTGGAGGTAATCTAGATTTGAAAGTGTTTTCTGATGTAGATTCGACAAGAAACATTGATGACAAAAAGTACAAGTGGAGGTGCATTCTTTCTTGGAAAGATGTTGGTTTCTTGGACAAGTAAAAAGAAAAATTATACATCCCAATCCATAGCAGAAGTAGAGTATGTTGCAGTAGCAGTAAATTGTTTTAATATTGTCTGATTCAAATAGTTATTGGAAGGCATAAATGAGGAAATCAAAGAACCTATTGTTATGTTTTGTGACAATACACGTGCAATCAGCATATCTAAAAATTTAGTGATGCATTCAAAAACCAAGCACATTACAATAAAGTATCACTTTGTTAGAGAATTGGTGCAAGATAAGGAGATCAGATTGGAATATGTCCATACAAAGGAACAAATTTCTGACATATTCACCAATCCATTACCTAAGGATGCATTCTTATATCTAAGAGGTAAGTTAGGAGTCATTCCCATATCTGAGGCTCACTAAAATGATGTTTTAGTGATGCCTCAATAGGTACCAAGTTGAAGACTTTTCAGTTGATGGAGTATAATCTAAGAAAATTGCATATGAATCAATACTTAAGGTACATTGCTACTCATTTGGTTTGTGTTGTCTTTGGCATGTGTTGTCGAAGAGGGAGAGTATGCTATCATAAGCATTCTAAAATTTGATTTTTTTTGTGAAGCTATGTAATTCCTTCATAGAGGAAGATTACTATATTTAAGAAGTTTGTAGAATAAAATCTAAGAGGGACAAATGTTCTATTAGAAAAAGACTTGTTCTCAAATTTTATTCTGCTATGACATGTGTTGCCATCAATGCCAAAGAGGGAGATTGTTGGATACAATTGTCCAATTGTGTGTTGTCTTTGATGTTACACAAATTTCATATCAGTTATCAAACATAGTCTACCAAGCTCAAATGGTAAGCAAAGTGAATTACAGAGTCTAATGAGCATTTCTAACAGTTACACTGTGGACATAGTTTCTACCAAGTTCACTTGGGCGTCAAAGGATTTTGTGGCAGAAGTTAGTATCTATCGAGCTCACAAGGTCAGGGAAGGAAAGTTAGTGTTTACCAAGTTCACTTAGTCTCTAAAGGATTTTGTAGAGTTTGCAACACTTATCAAGCTTCACTTGGTTAACACTAGAAATCATTTCTGGAGTAGTATGTACCAAGCATGGTTAGCCAATGAAGAATTTCATTGTTTCAAAAAATAAAGTTTAATTATTTCATGTAATGTTTATAGCTAACTAATATAATGATTATTGGTAAATGTAACTCATAAATGAGTTGACTTGACAATTTGTAATATATAAATAAAAGGTCAAGTTGTGAATTCTAATGTATGAATGAGTGAGCATGCAAATGATTTGATTGTGTAAAGAGGAAATGTGAGTGAATGTTGAAGAAGGATTAGGTATCCTTGAGAAGTAGAACATTTGTGTTCAATTAGTTAGGATCTAGTGAAGTAGAACAGAGATCTATAACAACAAAGTTCAGTTGCATCTCATTTAGGTCACTTATTGTTACTTTCTCACTATTGTAGTAGTAATTCCTAAATCTTTTAATAGAGTTGGTTTAACAACTATTTTTGTAAACCCTCTAACAAAGTGGATAGTTCTATTGAATTATTCTAAAGTCCTCTCGCAAGGCCACTCCTAGCAGGGTGATTAAATAGTGTGTTTTGTAACCTCTAATAGGGTTGGCTCCTAATAGGGCTCACTTCATAAGAGTGAAAATTGGTAGCTAGTTACTTGGTGGTTTTTCCCATATTGGTTTTCCATGTTAAATCCAATGTCTCTTGTGTTGATGTTATTTCTTTTATGCATGCATGTTAAATTTTTGTGAATGCTTAAAGATTAGTAATAAGTTAACATCTACCAAGTTAAAACATTTTTCTGTGTGGCTACCAAGTGAAAATAGTATCAAGTTTTATAAGACATCTACGGGATCTGTGGATTTGTTTTTGTGGTAACTAATTCACCCCAACCTCAATTACTCCATCTATATTTCCAAAACCCCCATCCTCTTACATTCCTATCCAAGGACTTTAAGGCTCTTAAAGAGCATTAATGGCTCTTTAATGCCTCTTACATCCCTCATCCACACTACTTCCTCATAACTCCCTTTGACCACCCATTTTGACCATCTTCCCCTATCTAATCCCCTTGTGAAATTTCTCACAAGGCTATGGATTTGAAGAAGCACAATCCATGCGCTTCCCCTTCCTTGCATCCTAGCACTCCCTCATATTTTCCCCATCCTCACATCATATCCATCCATCTTACCACCCCTTAGCCTACAAATTGGACCCTTTCCCTCTCACAAATCATCCACTTTTGCATGCAAACTTATAATGCTTCATTAACCATCAAAAATTATACATTAGACCCTTATAATGTCAAAATCCATTTACAACCCCATTGTTGAATCTATCATCCATCTTCATGCTTAATCATAAATCCATCATTTGAAGATTGAGAAAATTTGAGCACACATCCACCATCATTTTGATACATCAAAATATCAAGTTCTCACTTGGGGAGCTTACTATACTTGGTTTGTATTCCTCTATACTGTTTCCTTTGTCATCTCATATGTACTGTTGTTTTATATAGTTTGTAAATGTTAGATTAGTTTTGATGTTCTTTTTACATTAATTTCATAGCACAAAATTTGCATGGTGGGATCTTGCATTTGGGTCACTTTCAATCATTTTTGCACTTACATTTGCTAATTAACTAAACTGATGTATTGTGCTTACTATTGTTATGTGTTAGGCTTTTAACTTTGTTTGTAGGTGTCTTAATCCCAATACAAGAAATGTGCTACAAATCATATCATAAATTTCCTACTAGCTAAATATAAGAATTTGGTATAAATTTGATACCATGTAAGAATTTTCCTTAGGAAAAAATCAACCAAGACCAAGAAGCACAATAACTAGCACAAAAAGATCAATAGAATATGATCAGAATAAAAATATGATATTCAATTGATGTAATTGATATATTAGTACACTAGGAGTTAGCACATTGATAAGTCTTACAACTAGGCACATGTCCACCAAGAGTGGATTATCCTCCATTAAGCACAAGAGTTAGTGTGATGATGAGAGGATAAGCATACAAAGGTATAGCACATAAAATTGTGTTGTCAACACCATGTGCTTAATTAAGAGTGCAAATAATTGTGTTGTCAACATGTAAACTCAGTTAATTATACAAACTCCAATGTTGTAGACATCATGTGCTAAATTAGAGTTGATTACTCCTATGTTGTCAACATGAGAACTTATATGAGTATGTAAACTCCAAGGTGTCTAACCTAATAAATAATAAAATAATGCATTTATCCTAAGTAAACTTAATTAAAGTGTAAATAATAATTATTTACACTAACACCCCCCCTTAAGTGCAACTTAGGGGAATGCATTTATGCTCACAAAAGCTATAATGGAATGCATAATGGGTCCCAACTACTAGGCCATGTTAGGCACCCAAGTACAAATGCAATGCTAAAATGCAATGAAATCACTCTGCAAATGGAGAAAGAGGGAAAACCTCATGGAAAAAAACCTCCCCTAAAATGAGAGATAAGTACAATATAGAAAGATGCATGAATAGATGGAGTAAACAAGACCCCCCCATTATGACATACATCATGCATATAGAATTGAGAATCCCTGAATGAAATTCCCCCCTTAGTGAAGGATCTCGTAATGATAAGTGCTTGAATAAAAAATAAAATCAAATATTGACAAATAATGTTTCTCCATTTAGGAAGAAGATAGACCAAATATAGGTGCAAGTATGCTCCCTATTGTGGATATGAATATGGAAGAGGGATCTAGATGTAGTTTGCAATGGATGTTTCCTCTAAAGTTTTCTCATATGTCAACAAGTCCTTGATGAATGAAGATGCCATGAACCAATCTAGTGGATGCCCAAAATAAAGTGGCAAACAAGGTAACATGTCCATGGATGAAACTAAATCAAACTCCAAAGATGATGAAGCATCCTAATAGGAAGATGTAGGAAGAGAAGTAATTTAGTATCCCCTCAATGATGTAGGCATACCCATGATAGAAGCTTCTTGATGACTAGAGAAGTTGCACCATGAAAGCTAAATGATAGTCCTCCTTGTAGGAAGAAATGGTGCCATAGGTGTAGTAGAGGATGCTCCCTAACTGATAGGAAGAATCATCAAAAAATATGATGTTTGAGGAAACTATAAGACAATCTCCAAAGATTGATATGACTCCTCATAAGTGAAAGAGTCATTCTCCATCTGCTATAAAGAAATGTCCACAAGCATGTCAGAATAATCAAGTGGTTGAGGATTAGAGTGTGCTCTCACAATGAGTGAAGATGTCTCCTCAAAGAGAAGATTGATTTCATCAATGATATCTCCCACATCTTCAATGTGAGACTCAATGAATAGTTGACAATGTCTGGAAGGAAGTCATCCCATGAAGTTGAAGTTGGAAGGCATAGTATATCCTCCTGCACTAAATCTGGAACATCTATGGTTAGAACTAGATCAGTAGAATCAATAGGAGTATTAGGATGTGTGATCTCATCTGGAGTTGGAGGTACTATAACTGGAGTGACTGAAAAGATAATGTCTTCTAGAAAGGGAGGAATTGTTGGATCTCCATATGCTTTCCAAATAACCATTCAAATGTCATAAGGATACACGAACTAGTCAATGAGATCAAAGAAAGAATGACAGAAACTAAAATAAATGACATCTAAAATTGTTTTAACAAGTGGTATATCAATGGTAGAGAGTAGTTTGTTGGAACATAGATAGGGAAATACTTCCTTATTCTCTCTTCTTAGATGATCAATGATTAAAGTACTCCATTTCTAATAGTTCCTCTTTGTCAACCTCAGTCTAACTCCACCCCAACATGTGAAACAAGACTCCATGAGATCAATATATGTATGCACCCCCCAAAATGCAAAAAATAATCAATCAACCCCCCCCTAATGTATGATTTGACACTTTATAGGTATTGTGCTTACAATGAGCCACTTTGTCAAAATGGACTTAGTAGAGTTCTAATTTTTCTATTTACAACCTCCTTTTAGATTTCAAATATGGAACTTTACAATGTAGCTAAGAAATACAACAAATTTGAAGTAATACAATGTAAAGAATGGACCTATTTCTAAAAGTGATATTTCTATCCACACAAGCCTATAATTTGATTGTAGATTTCAAAAGTAGACAAAAAATTACACACTTTCAAAAAAAATAAAACCTAATTTGGAGTCTAGATGAGCCCATACTAAGAAATTGAAGTTGCAAAATGCAAGATTAGACAACTATAGTCAACAAAAACTACAATTTCTGACAAATTCATGCATCAAAACTAAAAAATAACAGCACCACTAAAAAATTCAAGAAATTCTAGCTGAAAAAATAAAATAAAATTGCACCTAATTTGGAGCTTGGATAACTAAGATATGGCCTCCCAAAGTCAGATTGTCAAATCAAAACTAAATCTAGAGAGGGTTCTAATTAAAAAATTGTGAGGTTAAATTTGACATTCAAATGGTCATCATAGTACTATACTTTTCCCTATGAACGATGGTCAAATGACCATCAAATTTAGGCTTGTAAAATGATGACATCAGCAAAAATGACCTCCCTAGCTAACATGGCCATGTTGTCAATGATGACATCAATAATACGAACATACAAAAAATAATGTGGCACCTGCATGGGCATACAATCATTGGCTATGCATTACATGTGGCTAGAGGAAAAGGAAGTTAATGTTGAGGTGGATGTTGACTAGGACACACATTGATGTGGTAGGAAGTACTATCATGGCACCACGTGGAGCTCTGCGTCAGATCCACATGGAGGGCTTAGATCACCAGAGCGAGGGTCATGGAGAATGCTAGGATTTAGTGTAGTGGTTGTTGGAGTTTTGTTAGATGAGGAGTCTTAGCCATGGTCAGTGACTGGAGAATAGTGCCAAAAGTTTCACAGTGGGGACTTAAAGTTGGGATTCTGACATGGACTTTTAACATTAGTGGGAGGGTTATTATCCCACATGCCTTGTGCAAGTGGTAAGTGGAATGTTTAAAAACAAATGTTGTCGAGTGGTAAGACAAAGCAAGGCCATCGGGAGTGTTAATTGCATTTGGTCATAGCTTGTTAGATTGTGATTTCATGGGAATATTTGGTGATGGCATAAAATATATGACCATGGTTGGCATATTCTGGAGGAATATTGTGAGTTTACAGAGTATATTCTACCTATAGGGGCAGGGATTTCACCACCTAGTTCCTACAAAAAAAATTCTCTTTTGGCCTGATGTCCTAATTTTTTTTTTTGAACAAAATGCTTTGAAAAATATAGAGAAAATAAAATTAATAGATCCAAAAATAAATTAAGCAGATCTGAAAATGATCATACCAGAATTGCAAATTTGGCCTTCGAGTGCCAGTTTGCAAAATTTTTTTTCTCAAATTTGACTATGGCCCAACATAGGAAAATTTATAGTCAATATTTGTCAAATCAATGCTCTGAATGCAATGGTGAGGTCCACTTTGGCTCCATATGCTCCCAATAGCTACAGATACTCTGGATCTATGTTGAGGTGTCCTCAAAGAGGTGAAGCAAGATCATTCTCCTATGGATATGAAATGATGCTCCTATGGCTCTGATACCATGTAAGAATTTGGTATATCTCTAATACCATGTAAGGATTTGTCTTAGGGAAAAATCAACCAAGACCAAGAAGGACCATAACTAGCACAAAAAGATCAACATAGCATGATCAGAATAACAATATGATATTTAAATGATGCAATTGATATATTAGTACACTAGGAGTCAGCACACTAATAAGTCTTACAACTAGGTACATGTCCACCAAGAGTGTATTATCCTCCATTAAGCACATAAATTAGTGTGATGATGAGAGGATAAGCCTACAAAGGTGGAGCATGTAAAAGTATGTTGTAGACATCATGTGCTTAATTAAGAGTGTAAATAGTTATGTTGTCAAAATGATAACCCAGTTAATTATGCAAACTCCAATGTTGTATACACCATGTGCTAAATTAGAGTTTCTTACTCCTATGTTGTCAACATGATAACTCACATGAGTACATAAACTCCTAGATGTCTAACCTAATAAATTATAAAATAATGCATTTATCCTAAGTAAACTTAAGTAAAGTGTAAATAATAATTATTTAAACTAACACTAAACCTAAAAATATTTCATTTTCACAAACTTGTCCTTGCTATTATATGCAAAGAACTTTGTGGGAATGCAACCCCACAGATGCGGCTCGATTGAGTTCACCATAAAACTTACCTATCATGTAGCCATTAAAATTCCTTTCTCCATTTCCTCCCTCTAATATCTCTATGGGATTTCTTGTCATTGTGAGTAGGTTCACTTATAATATCTGCATGATTACTCTATCAAAAATCTAGTCCAAGAAAAACCTATTAAATTTTTTGTCACTAAACCTATAGTTAATCTTGTCTGTAGGAACATCTACCATATTTGTGAGATTGATTTGTTGCAAGTTCACTCTGTAAATATTTCTTCTATGGCCCACAATTTTCTCTATTTTTTACTAGCTTGCATATCATGATCCCACTTAGTTTGACAAAATTCCCACATTGCAGGAATGTAGGTTGACTCTTGTGGGTTTATAGGTATTTTAATTCTTTTATATTGAATTCTTGTAAAAGCTATGACATGTAGATATTAATTTCTATATAGTCCCTTAATTATCTAGTTTTTGGTTTACTATAGTTTTTGTGATTATCAAATTCAATCTTGAATTCCCTAAAGACAATTTAACATGTTTTCAAATGAAATGAATGACTATGTAGCAAACAAATCATGAATTCCAAGTGTTAAAAATAATGAATGTGTTGAACATTGTATTTGAGTGGTAAATGAACATTGTGGATTAAACACTTCATAATTTAGTGCTTAAAATAAATTCACACAATCTTGAATGGCTTAAAGAACAAATTGCTCGTATTCTCATCCTTTTCAAAGTTTCCATGTGAATGATTTATTATGTTGACTTGATTTACTATGTTGACCATCATTGTTAAGTTAGAATAAACATTTGGAATAAAACTTTCCCATGATTTGAGCATGTTAAAAATAGATTCTTAGGTGGATCACATATGCAACAACTGAGTAATTGACTCCATAGATGTTATTATGAATAACTTAGTAGCTATCCTTTTATCTTTGTTGTGTTACTCATGATCTAAGAGAATATAAGGCTTCTCTAAAGTTACCTCACCTATGTGTTTTCCCTAGTAGAGGCATAATGCTACTTGGGTTTCATCTCCAAGAGTCATTGCCCCATAGAAGGGGCCTTCTATAATGTCTCTCATGTTTGCATTTTGAACCTTGTTATATTTTGATTTGAGAGATACTTGATATTGTTGTTATATTATTTTGAGATGACCTGATTGTCAAACATTATACTTTGATTTTAGTACCATGGATGCTATACTACTATGCTATTTAGTTTTTCATATTTACATGTTGATGCTATTTTGAGATGACAATAGGTCTATGATGATGTTTGGTTATCTAGTATTTTGGACATATCTTTGATTCTATTATGTGATGGATTTCATGCTTTTGATATTTACTTCATTTTTGTTTCATTATGCTTTATATGAACCTGAGTTGTGTAAATGGATTATTTTAGTATAATTGAGTAAATGGTTAAATTAGGAATTTAATGCATTTATTTCTTTAGCTATGATATTATATGCAATTGCACCTAATCATATATTTTAGTGTGTAGGATTTATATCCCTCGCAGTGACACCTAGAGATAGTGATTCAGCTATTCATATTTTACCAATGTCATCCTTTTATGGTTGATGTATCTTTATATTAATTTTTTAATTGAATCTCTCGGTGATTAGTAAATTTCAATTCTTTTGAATTATATGACTAGACCTCTATGTGTGTTTGTGCATTTAGAGGTTCACATCTTTGCAAAAGTTGTTAAAGAAATTTATATGATTTTGGGTTTTTGGGCTTTAATTTTTATCAAATTTAATTTCAGGTAACTTTTCCATAGATGAATTCCTATTTATAGGAATAGCCTATTTTTATTTGGGTCAATTTAGAGTCCAACTAGTCCAACTAGCTATTTTCCCTAATCAATTATTCACTCAAAAAGAGAATAAGTATGGAAAGAGAAATTTAATTATGTTGGTGTAAATAAGTATTTACTTATTACACTTAAGTTTTACTTAGGTTAATGCATTATTTAATTATTTTGCATTATTTTATTATTAGTTTAGGTGTACACTTAGGAGTTTGTGTACTCTCATTGAGTTACACAACTCTAATTATGCACATGGTGTCTACAACACAAGAGTATGCATCATTCACTAAGTTGTCATGATGAAAACACAGTTATCCACACTCCTCATTTAGCACATGTTGTCTACATCACTAATTTGCGTGCTACACCATTGTAGGCTTATCCTCACATCATTGCACTTAATCCCATGCTTAATGGAGGATAATCTATATCTGGTGGACATGTGCCTAGTTGTATGACATATCATGATGCTGACTTCTATGCATTCTAGAAAATCTCCTACAACCTTTATATTTAGGCACTCCTAGTGTACTCTCATCCAGTTATTGAATGAATATCATCATTCTGATCATACTCTATTTATTTTGCTCTACTGTGTGCTTGTATTGAGTTCTTTAGTTCTTGGGTGAATTTTGGCCTAAGCCAATTTCTTAGATGGTATCAAAGCTGAGGGAGATTCTCATCATGTAGCCATTCGAGACTGTTCATGCTTCAACACCTTGACACAAATTCAAAGGATTTACAAAAATTGGGAGCATCTAGAGCCAGATCTAACCTCACCATTGCGTTCAGAGCATTGATTCGATGAAAATTCACTATAACTTTTCCTATATTAGGTTAAAGTTAATCATGAGGCAAAATTTTTTTGCAAATCAGAACTCGAAGGCCCCAATTTGTAATTGGGTACGATCATTTTATTTGATCTTATTATTATTTTTTGGATCTATTATTTCTCTATTTTTTTTCGAATTTGTTTTTTTTTTGGTCTATTCCTGTGAGAGAAAAAAAATTTGTACTATCAGGTTGCCAGATCTCGTACTGCAAATTTGGCAGAATACTGTTATTCTATTGTAGGGTTCTAATATAATTAGCAAGCCATTAATCCAATCTACATCGAGACCTGTGCACCTACAAGTTTCACTCACTGTACGAACTATACCTCTTCAAATACCCACGATCAATAGGTGACACAAATTAGGCCACATAATTTTTGGCAACAATATCCAGTAGGGGCCACCAATCCACTAGTGGCCTTTTATTTTGTGTTCGTCAGCTCTCACTATTAAACAGTGCATTCTGTGGTTACCCCACAAATGTGGGATTATTCTGTAGATCTTCGACAATGCAAAAGGAATCTGACATCATTTTAAAATTTGGAAACTACTACGCCAATATTTGGCTATGAAAGTATTGATGTTCTCACTGTGCATGAAACCATCATCAACGCTCACAGTTGGCGACAGTGTCTACTCAGAGACCCCGCACATCAAACAATCAGCATTGACTATATTGTTGGCCTGCTAGGCTAAGGGACACATATCTTGTCATGACAGCTAATAGATGTGCTAACTCATCAAACCTGTTAGCTAAGTCAACATCCACCTATCTACACTATTAGTAGCCAACTTAGCAGTGGCTCAGCAGATACGCTTTATTTTTCGTATAGTTTGTACAGTACAAAAATTCCACTTAGGCTACCACATCATCAGTGGGCAAGATTTTTTGTTGACATCATCATATTTTGAACCTAAAATTGATGCCCATCTAGACATCATTATATGGCCAATTTGAATTGCTACGATGGCCATATGATCGTCAAATTTATCGCCATATTTTTTCGATGCAACCCCTCTTCAAATTAATTTTCATTTTTGCAATCCGACTTCAAGAGGCCATAACTCGTACATTTAAACTCCAAATCAGGTGCAATTTTTTTTGAAATTGGTAAAATTTTCTAAATTTTTTAGTGGTGTAGCTATTTTTTGGTTTTGGTGCATGGATTGTTTAGAAATTGCATTCTTTGGTGATTGTACTTGGATAATCCTACATTTTCCAACGTCAAATGCTCTGTATGGGCACATTTGGAGTTGAAAATAGGTTCTATTTTTTTTGAAAGTTCATATTTTTTTGGTCTACTTTCCAAATCTGGAATTATATTGTAGTGCTATGTGGAAAAACTTGTCACTTTCAGCAATAGGGCCTTTCTTTGCTTTATAATGCTTCAAAATTGTAGTACATTGTAAGGTTCTAGATTTGTACTCTATTAAGAGGTTGTAACAAGCAAAATTAGAAGTCCACAAAAGCCAAAATTGTAAGTGGATCATTGTAATTGCACTACTGATAAAGTGCCCAAAGCATCTATTTTGGGGGGGTTTCTTGATTTAGTGAAAAGGGGGGGTGTTCTTGGTGTTGTGTTCTCTCTTTTTTACACTTTTCTTTCATTTTCTACATTATGGTCAACTTTAAGTTTACTAAATTAACTCCTCATAACTATGCTTCGTGGTCAATCAAAATGTTGTATCACTTAATGCATAATAGAGTTTCACAATATGTAGATGGTACTCTTCCTAAACTAGCAGGTCATAATGTTTTTGCAAGTGATATTTCAAATTGGGTAGCAATGGATAGAAAAGCCCTAGGTGAAATATGTTTGGGGGTAGATGATAAAATCATGTATCAAATCATGAAATTTACTACATCCAACCAAGCTTGGGATACCCTCGAAAGCCTTTATGGTAAAGTGTATGAAGAGGATGTGTTCAAAATTGAAGATGAGCTTGTATCCTTAGATCCTAAGTTGTATGACTCAATATAGGACTTCATCATTAAGGTGAATGAATTAAGGAAAAAGCTTACTGATTGTGGGAACTCTATCAAAGATGACAAACTAATCTATCTCATTCATAACAAGCTACCATCAGAATATTCCACATTTGTATCTTCTTTTAAGACCTCAAAGACTACCTTAGGGTCTGCCTACAAGAAAGTCACTTTTGATGAATATGCTAACTATTGGATGATGAAGAAAAGAAGTTGAAATCAATGGGGATTCTCAAATCACCACAGTCTAAAGCATTGGTGGCCAACAATGAGGGTTCTCAACATTCAGTTGGACAGTTTTCAAATAAAGGAAAGGGTAAGAAGAAATGGAAGAGAAAATTTGAGGATGTAGAAAAGTCAACACCACAATCAAATCAAAAGGGCAAGTCCTCAAATTCCAACAAGAAAGGGGACAACAATAAGGAGAAGAAGAAGTGTGCTTATTGAAATAAAATGGGTCATGAAGAGCATGAGTGTTATCTCAAAAAGATTGATGAATTGACCAACATCATGAACAAACATAATGTTCCATTGCCTAATGGTTATAAGGATAAAGGATCATCTTCAGATTCAAAGGGAAAAGGGAAAAGGGAAAGCACTCATGGCTAACTCAAACTCTTCAACGAAATGGATCTTTGACTCATGAGGTGCCTCATATCACATGGGTTCTTCAAAGGAGGATTTTTCTTCATTGAATCACTCAAAGGTACCGCACATCTTCATGGGGAATGATAGCAAAATGGAAGTTGAAGGGAAAGGAAATGTGGAAATGGAAAATGGGGAGTTTCAAGAGGTTCTCTATGTTCCAAACCTAAGTTCAAATCTCCTCTCAATCTACCAAATCACTCACCTTGGAGATGGACATAGAGTTGAGTTCCTTCCAGACTCATAAAAGTGCACAGTCTCAAAGATGATTCCTTGGTTGCACTGGGGAAAGTGAATGATCACAAGAGGTTTTACTCTTTCTCTCATTTTGTGCCCATGTCTCCTTCAAAAGCCATGTTATCTCAATCACATTCAAACATGCAATTATGGCATGAGCGGTATGGTCATCTTGACTATCGCTACCTTCAACAACTTTGCACATACCACATGGTGAAAGGTCTACCTCAGATCAACTTTTCTAAGGGTGAGTGTTCAATAGATTCAGTGGATATGCATCTAGAGGGGAAGTTACAAAGAGGTAAGTCTTCAAGAGCAACTAGTGTTCTATAGATGGTTCACATGGTATTAGCAGGTACTTTTGCATTCAGCCAGGGTTGCTACATACTCACCTTAGTTGATGACTTTTCTAGGTTCACTTGGGTCTACTTTTTTCATAACAAAAATGAAGTGTTGGACATATTTCTAGACTTCAAGACTCATGTAGAATGAAAATCCAAGAAATCCATCAAAGTACTCTGCATGGATAATGGAAACATGGATGTGAACAGAAGACTTAAGGACTTTTACAGACATGAGGGCATTGATCTTCAGACTCCTTCAACATTCAGTCCGCATAAGATAGATGTTGCAGCATTGAGGATCTAAACTCTTAAGTCTATGGAAAGTTGCATGATTCATGCCAAGTCTTTCAATCCATCATTATAAGTCAAAGAAATCTCTAGTGCCACTCACATTCTTAATCATTCTTCTCATCCAACCTTAGATGGAAAAACTCCTTTTGAGGCATGGTGCGGTAGAAAACCTATTGTGACACACTTTAGAGTCTTCAGTTGTCCTGCATGGGCAAAGAGATCTTCCAAGGGTTGCAAGGCATAGTCATTTTGGCCTTGTACTTTCATTGGTTATGAAGATGGTGTGAAGGCATATAGACTTCTAGATCCTAAGACACATCAACTTTTTGTCGAGAAGGATATACATTTTGATGAAAGTTCTCCAAGCTTGTCCTCTACTCCTCTTCACACATCATATAGTGTGGATATTGATAGTGACACCAGTGATAGTGCTTCAATAGCTTCAAACATTTGGGGTTCTATTGATAGATATAGTGAGAGGTCACTTCATCAGTTCAATCTGCATGCATACATCACCACAATGATAGGTCCAGAATAGTAGGGTACATTTAGTCTTCTAGATACAAGTTTAGTGATAGATTTGGGGGATAGTATTCATGATTTGCCTCTTCTTCTTGATGCAAAAGTTCCTTCTTTAGTTGTCACAAGGGTTCTAGACTCTTTTGTTCATTCTCTACATGATCAATCCTCCCAGGTTGAATTGATTGTGGATACTTATGATCAACAGTTGCCGCAGGGTTCTTCATTAGTTATAGAGATAGACAGTTCTTTGGGATATGTTCTTCAGCTAGATGAGCAAGTTTTAGAGACATCACTCATCCATGGGATTCATTCCACACACAATGGAAGCACCTCATTTGTACCCTTGGCATTGTTTCTTCCTAAGGGGAGGAACACCATTTTGTAGTCTTGGATCAGCTTCTTCATTGGAGTATTCACTGTTTGGCATTCTTCTTTGGGGGGGGGGGGGGGGGGGGAGGGAGCCTATCCTATCTCTTTTCCTCTTCTCATCATTCTCTTATGTATATACTAGATGTATGTCATAATGGGGGGGTCTTGATTACTCTATCCATCCATGCATCCCTATTTATCTCTCTTTTTGGGGGAGGGTTTTTCCCATGAGGTTTTCCCTCTTTCCCTACTTTATGGGAGATTACATATCATTATGTACATGGGTACCTAACATGGCCTGGTAGCCGAGACCCATATTGCATTTCATCCTAGATTTTGTAAGCTTAAGGGCATTCCCCTAAGTTGCACTTAAGGGGGGATGTTGGTGTAAATAAGTATTTACTTATTACACTTAAGTTTTACTTAGGTTAATGCATTATTTAATTATTTTGCATTATTTTATTATTATTTTAGGTGATACACTTAGGAGTTTGTGTACTCTCATTGAGTTATGCAACTCTAATTATGCACATGGTGTCTACAACATAGGAGTATGCATCATTCATTGAGTTGTCATGATGACAACACAGTTATCCACACTCCTCATTTAGCACATGTTATCTACACCACTGATTTGCGTGCTACACCATTATAGGCTTATCCTCAAATCATCGCACTAATCTAGTGCTTAATGGAGGATAATCCATATCTAGTGGAAATGTACCTAGTTGTATGGCATATCATGATGCTGACTTCTATGCATTCTAGAAGCTCTCCTAAGGACTTTATATTCAGGCACTCCTAGTGTACTCTCATCCAATTATTGAATGAAAATCATCATTTTGATCATACTCTATTTATTTTGGTCTACTATGTGCTTGTGTTGAGTTCTTTAGTTCTTGGGTGAATTTTGGCCTAAGCCAAATTCTTACAAATTTCTCACTTCTCACTTTTGTAATTTGGGAAATTTGAGATCCTTTTTTGAAATCCTTTTTTGAAGGATTGGTTTTCTATTTTTTGTAAGAGCTACAATTTTGGGATCTTCGTGATGATGGACTTGTTGGATCTAGCTTGGTGAGACCATTCTCTACCATCATTTTTGGCTATATTTGTGAGTTATTTATTTTATTAGGTTGATTTCCATTTAAGCCCCTTTTTCTATTAGGTAGGACTCTCCCATTTTCTTGTTTCAGCTTAGATTTTGTATCTATTTTTGGTAGTTGTTTGTCTAGAGGCTGAGAACAAGTGTTTCCCTTCATTTATGTTTGTTGCTTTTGCCCAGTTGGTCAAGTATGAACATTTTTTTAGTTTTTGGGATGAGGGTTTGGGGTTTCACACTATTATGCTAGTCATTTTTACATACAGTCTCTAAACCAAAATTTTATTGGATTTTAATGGCTTTTGTGCCCAAAGACCAAATGGGTTTTATTTTTGATATTTTCAAGTTTTGGGGTTTTTACCTTGATATCTGTGCCACCTAGCTTTCTCAAGTTTTCTTGGCATTTTATTAATCATGGGCTTGGATCATCCATAGGATGTCAGTCAAATCATTGTTTCACATTTTATGTTGCATTTGGATGCATGATACATCTATCCTCTTGAATTGTTATTTGGTTCAGTGTTATTTCTTCTTGTGTTCTCATCTAGCCATGTTTGATCTTTGTGATGCTGATGCACCACACATAAGCCCATGTGCATGCATTTTTCAGGTGACTTGCGAGGCCCAATCTTCAATTTGTATTTTGCTGGAGTTACATTCATTTTGGGTTGGGTTGCGAATATAGAATGTGTTTAACTTAGTAGATCTTAAGATATTGCTAGTAATTTACTTACAAGCACATAGGAAATAACATAAACACATATGATACTACAATTTAAAGTGGAAACCCAATTTTGGAAAAACCACCAAATGTAACTAGTTACTATTTTTCACTCTTCTGAAGTGAGCCTTGTTAGGAGCCAACCTTGTTAAAGGTTACAAAATACATTGTTAGGTGTGACCCTGTTAAAGGATTTGATTTCCCTATTAGGAGTGGCCTTGTAAGAAGTCTTGAAACAATTCAATGGAATTTCCACTTTGTTAGAGGATTTACAAATTGTTGTTAAACCAAATTTGTTAAGAGATTTTAGATCACTGCTACAATGGTTAAAGAGTAACAATGAAATGACTTGATTGTGATGCAACTGAATCCCTATTTATAGATCCCAGTTCTAGCTTACACTTGATCCTTCCTAATTGAATAACACTTTTCTGCTCCACAAGGATACTTGCTTATCCTTCATGTTTTCTTCTTCTCTTCTTATCTCTTCCAATTCATTCAATTTGCATACTTTGAAATAAAAAATTTACCTTTTACTTATACCTTCTAGATTGTCAAGTCAGCTCAAATAAAAATTAGAATAACCAATATTCATTACCATAGTCAGCTAGAATCAATAGTTTAAATAATTAAGCTTTACATGAAAAAATATGAAAATCCTTTGGTAGTCAACCCAGCTCGATAGAAACTAATTCTGAAGTGATTTCCTGTGTTAACCAACAGGAGTTCAGTTAACATTGAGAGCTTACAAAATTCCTTTGGTAACTAAGTGAACTTGGTTAATACTAGCTCTATTCAATTTTCTTTTGTTAACTGAGTATGCTTAGTTAACACTCTTTTCTACATAAATTCCTTCAATGCTCAAGTGAGCTCGATAGATACTACCTTCTATATAGAGTAGACTCAAGAATACTCAGTAGATAAAGAAAATAGTCTTCACTGACCACGTGATCTTGACATGCACTGACTGTCAACTAATATGACATTTGTGTAACATCAAAGACAACACACAATTAATCAATTGTATACAATGATTTTTATCCTTGTTCCAAGGATCTTTGGACTAAGCATTACATCTTGTATCAGAGCCCATGTTGCAACTTTGGGATCTCTATGTTATGCTTCCACTATGTTTGTGTTTTTCTTGTGTATTACTATTATATGTGTGATATGGTAGAATTTTGTTGGTTCATTCTTGTATCTATTATGTTTTTGGCGTGTGTTTCTAAGTCTTATCTTGTGACTCCTCAATGATGCCTCTTGCATGTAGATCTAGTGGGCAGGATAGAAATTGTTGAAGTGATCATGAAGAAGAACAACATGAATAGGAACACTAGGATAGGTGGGAGAACATGGTAATAACGATAAAATTAGCATTACAATATTGATTCTAGTGTTGTAAGAGATTATTTCTTAGCTAGGCCCTTGTGTGGAGGAACACCAACAAGATCATAATCAAGAAGAGGCATCTCATCATTGAGATTACCATCATTTAGAGCATAGAGAGGAGGATCATGAATGGGAATGATTCAAACACCACCTAGTGATAGAAGGAACCAATTAAGAGGTTATTCTTGTAATGATAATGATGAATTCACTCAACTTGAGATGATGTGGGAACTTGAGAGCCAAACCACTATTGTTTGATGGCCAAGAGATAGGACTCAAGGTGAGGAACTAGTTGCTAGTTATGGGGCATTATTTCTCCTTACTACCTTATGGGAGAAACATAAAGGCCCATTGTGCTATCACACAACTAAGATAACATAGTTCTATTTGGTGGGATTTAGAGAGTGATAAGCTTCATATTGATGTGGTAGATCTCACTTTGAAGATCTTCGAAGAGAGGTTCAAGGAGAAATTCCTATTGCATTGATGAATTTCATGAGCTTAATCAAGAATTTATGATAGTAGATCAATATGAGAAGAAGTTCCTTGGGTTAAAATAGTACTTAATCAATAAGCATGATGAGGTACTCACCACTCAACATTTTGTTAGGGGCCTTAGCGACCAAGGTGCATAAACTTTAGGATAGGATGCCCAATTCACTCAGTCTTCTAGAAAGGACCAAGCCCAATCAACACCTGCTCATGGTAGTAGTAAATGTAATAGGTGATGATACCATCATTTCCTTCAAGACAAGACGTAAGGGATGATACCAAAGTTGTGAGAAAAAATCTTTAAAGGACTGTCCTCCTAGTAGTAATCATAAAGACTCTAGTAGGGGTAGTGCACCTTATTTTAGTGCTACTCTAGGTGGTCATGGAATGAGTTCTATCTTTGGGGGAAATTTTTACTCTTGCAGTTAGCTCATCCATAAATCTTTCAAGTGTTCTATCAAACCATCTACATGACTTGGTAAGAGTGCAACTAGACCAGAACCTATAGTAGGAGATGTTAGTAGGAGTCATCGAGTCTTTGTGATAGTTGATAAGTATCAAGTTGAACATCAAGGTAGGGTAGTTGAGGCTACAGGTACATTACATGGCATTTTAGCTTTAGTTTCTTTTGACTCTACCACTTTAGATTATTTTATTTCACCATCACTTGTTCAATGATGTGGACTAGTGATAGCACATTAGGTTGATAGGTGGCAGGTTGAGTTAGCTATAGTATCTAAAGTGGCTATAGATTCATTTGTTAGAGGTTTTGTTTTGAATTTGGATACCTTAACTCCATAGTAGATATTCATATCTAACTTCTAGGATGGTATGACATTGTGTTGGGCATGGATTCATTAGTCACCTATAAGGAAAATGTAGATTGTTTTTGTAAGATGGTACAATGTATTAATGACATAGGTGGGTAGGTGGAACTTGTAGGGGTTCAGAGACTAGTCTTACTTTTGATGATCTCAACTAATCAGCTGAAGTGAAGTTTGTAGAAGGGTTGTCAATTTTTTCTTTTATCTATTAGTAATCTTGAGGAAGCCAAGAGCCTTACGGTGACACTTGATGATCACCCACTCCTTCATGACTATGTAGATGTGTTTCATGAGGAGATACCTAGTATACCACTGCAACATGACATTAATTTTTGGATTGATCTTGTAGTAGGAGCAGAACCAATTTTATGAGCTCCTTATTACATGACTAGTCAAGAGTTGAGTGAGCTCAGATTGTAGTTAAAGGGATTGTTAGCCAAGGGCCACATTTATCCTAGTCTATCCCTATGGTGTGCACCAGCCATCTTCATGAAGAAGAAGGATGGATATTTCATTTGTGCATTGACTACCAATAGTTGAATAAGGTGATGGTGAAGAACTAATATCCTTTTCTAAGGATTGATGACTTGTTTGATCAGATGAAGGGAGCACGAGTGTTCTCAAAGATTAATCTAAAGTTAGGATATAACAACTTTGTATCCACGAGGCTGAAATTCATTAAACAACTTTTCATACATTGTATGGGCATTATGACTTAATGGTTGTACCCTTTGGGTTAACCAATGCACCATCAGTGTTTATGAGTTTGATGAATGGAGTATTTCATAGTTACCTTGATCAGTATATCATTATATTCTTTGAAGATATACTGATCTACTTAGAGATTGTTGAGGATCACAAAGTCTATTTACATCAAGTATTGCAGTGCTTGGGAGACCATCAGTTGTATGGCAATTTGAGTAAATGTGGGTTGTTCCAGTTAGAGATGAAGTATTTGGAACACATCATCACATTTGATGGTATTGCAGTGGATCTAGAGAAAAGTTGTGCTATCATGGATTGGCCAGTACCCACTAATGTCTTAGAAGTTTGTAGTTTCATGGGATTTGCAAGCTACTATTGTCACTTTGTGAAGGACTTCTCACAAGTAGCTCATCCTATCACTTCTCTTCAGTAGAAAGGGAAGGAGTATGGTTGGTCAAATTAGTGTGAGGTAGTAGTCAATGCTCTTAAGGAGTGTTTGACTAGTGCACCAGTCCTTGTAGTGCCCAATCCAATACATGATTTCATGGTTTGCACATATGCTTTGTTGGAAGGCATGGGTGTGATTTTGATGCAAGATGGTCGAGTGATTGCATATGAGTCTATACAACTAAAGGACCATGAGCTTAACTACCCCACTCATGATTTGAAACTTGTGATCATAGTGTATGTTCTAGTTTGTTGGAGGCATTTCCTTTTTGAACACAGGTTTGAATTGCATAATGATCATAGGAGCTTGTAGTATATCTTTACTTAGCCAAACTTGAATGCACGAAAGTGTTACTGGATGGAGTTCTTGAGTAATATGACTTTGATGTTTGCTACATTAAAGGGAAGGACAATGTCATTGTAGATTCCTTGAGTAGGAGGTGACATGAGGTATCAGTCAACATTGTCATTGGGAGTGCATTTGCAAGGCCGTACCTTGGAGTCTTTTCCTAGTGAAACTTGGTATTAGGAGGGGAGGGAGGAGATCAAGTTAGGAAATACCCTTGATGGGAGGATTTTATGTTACTTTCTTGAGTTCAATGGACTATTGTGACACCTGGGGCATATCTATGTACTCATATCTAGTGATCTCCATACCTTGGTTTTTTTGAAAGCACATCATGCACCATATTCCACACATCCTAGTGTCAAGAAGATGTATGCTGACCTTAAAAAAATATAATTTTGGGCAAGGATGAGGCATTATGTTTTTTATTTTGTAGCTTGATGTCTTAAGTGCCAAATAGTTAAGGTAGATAATTAGCATCTGGCGGTTCTTTTCTAGCTGCATATCATTCTTGAGTCAAAGTGCGATATGATATCTATTGATTTTATCATAGGATTGCATATGTCATCATAGACACATGATTGTATCATGGTGGTAGTGGACAAGCTATCCAAGGTAACACATTTTTCATCCATGAGAGAATCCTACACAACTTCTTCTATTACGCATATTTTCTTGGAGGATATTATTCATTTGCATGGGATCCCTTGTCAGATTATTTTAAATAGAGATCCAATATTTACTTTTGCACTATGGATGTGTCTTCAACATGCTTTGGGTGCACAGCTCAATTTTAGTTTAGCTTATCACCTAGAGACTGATGGTCAAACTAAGAGAGTGAATTAGGTTCTAGAAGATATACTTCACATGCATGTGATGGATAGGTAGGAGAAGTGGGAGGATTATTTATACCTTGCTAATTTTGTATACAATAATAGGTATCATAGTTCTCTTGGCATATCACCTTTTCAGGGCGCCTTATATGGTAGACTATGTCATACCCCTCTAATTTGGGATCATTTAGAGGACTAATTCCTTTTGGGTCCATAGATGCTTTAGGATATGAAGCAACACTTTTTTTGTATTAGGGAGCATTTGGTTACTACTCAAGATAGGCAGAAGAAGTATGAAAATGCCCATAGGTTGGATCGTCACTTTTTTGTTGGTGATAGGGTGTTTTTGTAAGAGTGTTTGAGGAAGAGCCCCATCTATTATGGAAAAGGCTCTAAGTTAGTGCCACATTTTGTCACACCTTTTAAGATCCTCCAAAGGATTGGTCCTATTGCTTGGTGACTAGCACTGCTACTTAGCCTATCATGCATCCATGATGTCTTTCATGTTTCTATTTTGTGATAGTATATTCATGATATGACCCATGTTCTTGATTGGGATACTTTGCAAGTAGAGGATGGATAGCTTACTTTGGATTCTATATGTATCCTTTAGCATTAAAGGTTGATTTTGGGAGGTTAAGACATCAAGAAGGTAAGGGTCTAGTGGAACCCGAGTGATGAGATTTCTATGACTTGGGAAGATGCTACACTATTGAGGGGATTGTAACCCTATCCTTTTGTCAATTTCTAGGAGTAAGCCTATTCTAGTAGGGGAGGATGTAGTGCCTCTCATGTTGCAATCTAAACATTGTTATATTTTGATTTGAGAGATACTTGATACTCTTGTTATGTTCTTTTGAGATGACTTGAGGATCAGATGTTATACTTTGATTTTAGTACCATAGATGCTATACTACTATGTTGTTCAGTTTATCATATTTTCATGTTGATACTATTTTGAGATGATAGTAGGTCTATGATGATATCTAGTTGTCTAGTATTTTGAACATATGTTTGATTCTATTATGTGATAGATTTTATGGTTTTGGTATTTAATTCATTCTTGTTTCATGATGCTTTATGTGAACATGAATGGTACAAATGGATTATTTTAGTATAATTGAGTAAATAGTTAAATTAGGAATTTAATAAATTTATTTCTTTAGCTATGATATTATATGGCATTGCACTTGATCATGTGTTTTAGTATGCAAGATTTATATCCTTGGTAGTGGCACCTAGAGATAGTGATTCAACTATTCATATTTTACCAATGTCATCCTTGTATGGTCAACATATCCTTATTTTAATTGTTTAATGAAACATTTTAGTGATTATTAAATCTAAACTCATTTGCATTATGTGACTAGACCTGTGAGCATGTCTACGCATTTAGAGGTTCACATTGTCAAGAAAGTTGTTAAGGAAATTTTTGTGATTTTGGGTTTTTGGGCTTTAATTTTTATTGAATTTAATTTCTAGAAACTTTTCCATAGATGAATTCCTATTTCTTGGAATAGCCTATTTTCATTTGGGTCAATTCAAAGTCTAGCTAGTCCAATTGGCTATTTTCCTTAATGGATTATTCACTCGCAAAGAGAATAAGTTTGGAAAGAGGAATTTAATTACTCACTTCTCACTTTTATAATTTGTGAAATTTGAGACCTTTTTCTGATATCCTTTTTTGGAGGATTTCTTTTCTAATCCTTGCAAGAGCTATGGGTGTGGAATATTCAAACGGATGGACTCATTGAATCTAGCTTGGAGAGACCTTGCTATGTTGTCATTTTTAGTTGTATCTGTGGGTTATTTATTTTATCACGTTGATTTCTAGTTTAGCGCCTTTTTTAGTTAGGTAGAGCTCTCCCATTTTCTTGTTTTAGCTCAGATTTTCTATCTATTTTTGGTAAGTGTTTGTCTGGAGGTTGAGAAGTAGTGTTTCCCTTCATTTCTATTTGTTGGTTCTACTCAGTTGGTTAGGTATGAACATTTTCCCAATTTTTGGGATGATGGTTTGGAGTTTCACACCATTATGTTTACCATTTTTACTTACACTATTCAAACCAAAACTTTATTGGATTTTTGTGGCTTTTGTGCCCAAAGACCAAATGGGTTTTAATTTTTATGTTTTCAAGTTTTGGGGTTTTTTCCTCGATTTATGTGCTACCTAGTTTTATCAAGTTTTCTTGGCATGTTATTGATTGTGGACTTTGATCATCTGTAAGATGTTAGTTATATAATTTTTGCACTTTTATATTGCATGGATATGTGTGCAACATCTATCCTCTTAAGTTTATATTCAATTAAGTGTTATTTTTTCTAGTGTTCTCATCTAGCCCTTGTGTTTGATCTTCGTGATGGTGGTGTGCCACACATGAGAATGTGCACATGTATTTGTCAGGTGACTTATGAGGCCCAATCTCCCATTTTTATTTTGGTGGAGTTATGTTCATTTAAGGTTGGGTTGGGAATATACATGCCTACGGGCACTCATCATGTGATGAGTATGAGTATGTAGGATAGGGCTACTGGAAGGGCTCCAATGCAACCATGGTTTCCTAACCCAAGTTGGAATTAGGGAGTTTCTAATAAGTGATAACTTAAAATTTTTTTAGAGATTTAAACAAGATTAAACTACTAAAGTTGGCCTCTCGAGGGTGGTTGTAAGGGGAATGGTCAGTTATATATAGTCTTTGCAGTTAAGCCATGGATGCAACATGTTAGCCTCCCAAGGGATTACCTAGGGGAACATCTTGTTATCATGTTACCATCTCTTGACCAAGATTTCTATTGGTTAATACTTTATCCCTCTTGATAACTTGGCTTTACCTTGACTCTAGATGCCAAAAATGTGAGGAAACAAAAGGATGTTACCAACAAATGGGCCAGTGAATGTTTTATATCACTTTCCTTTGAATTTTAAAGTACAACTCCCTTATATGCAATAAATTGTGTTTTTAATGGATCGTTGGGATATGGGATATGTTCTTAACTTGAGAGTATAACATGATAAACTAGGATGTTCATAACTACAAACACCTCGAGAAAAAATAGATTTGGGCAAGTTATAATGCCTAGTGGAATAGATATCATAAGCTACCTTAAAGTTTTTCTAACATGTACTATTACTTCTAAGTACAAATTAGTTCTACTAAAATGCAATCTAGAGATAAAGAAGAGATGCAAATGAAAGATGAAATGGAACTACCTTAACCGATAACCCTTCACTAAAATGGAATTAGTTAAGAAATCACTAGCTTCAAATACATCTATCCCATAGAAACTATTTTCAAAATGTGAGGTTAGCTTGACTGAAAGAGACAATGAAAGAAACCAAAGTATGCTAGTCCTAAATGGAATTAAAACACAACATTATCAAGCTACAAACATCATATAAATCCTTCATTCCATTTAACTCTTTGATTCTCACTCAACATCTAGAAATGTAGGGGGAAAGGCTATATAGAACTGTTGGTCCTTCTATTATCAAATGAAGTTACATTTATGTTTTATCATTAGCCTTTCTTAATTATGGTAGAGCAATAGTCATATGATAAAAAAGAATAGAACATACAATTATTCATTCTACATCATGCTATGAGCATGTGGTATTTCTTCTACTGATGATTTTGAATCTATGGTAGTCCTAAAAATGCGTAATAACTATTCTTCATGTTATCTTAGAAAACCCTATAGAAAATTGTTTATTTTTCATCTTCTATTGTTTTTGTGCCAAATTATGGATTTCATATTCCAACGGTCACTACATTTTTGAATTCTCATCATTGATCTCAAATTGATAGTCGAGATTAAAATATTATTACTTCCTTTATAACTTCCTTTGTGGATCCCTCTATATACACATATCTTCTTCTCACTTGACGCATAGAATAATAGTTAAGAAACTTCACAAAGAAAGATAGCGATGTCGATGGATCTCTTTTTGGTTTGATGGTGATAACAAAATGATCTTAGGTCTCTATTTTTTGTAGTGAAAGTTCCTCTTCCAACTAAGCACATTGTGGTAAATAGATGACAATAATTAATTTCTCAAAGAATCTAATGTTGACTTTCTTTCCTTTGTGGCACTTCATGACTAGGTTTCGATTGTACCTTATGAAATGTGATGGCCCACTAGACACATTCCTTCTCATCACTTTGTCACCTAAATTATCAAATGGGTATCTTTACATAGCAACATTATGACCTCTATAGATCTTCTTTGATTTGACAATTGAAGGCATCCAACTTTCTTTTAATATTTAAATGAGATCCAATCTGAAAGTAAGCATTTGACTTTTCAAATAGCTAATAACACACTTTCTTTCATTTAGTTGACTTTTCATTATTGCAATATATGCAAATGGATTATATATCAAATATCAATTTTATTTTTAAAAGAGTCATATCACCTTTGACTTATTTCATTTTCTATTTTTTAACATCCATTCTATATTGGATCTAACTAATTTTTCTTTTGACTTGTTTTAACAATCTATTTATCATCATGTAGTCTCATTCTTCAATATTCTCTACTACTATCTACTCTCAATATGCTTTTTATCTTTTTAAATGTATCCCTTTTTAAGATATAAAGCTCTGACCATGAAGTTAGAAATTCATAGAGATTTAGAAATGCTTTCATGAAGAACTACTTCACAACATGAATCTCTATCTCTAACATGAATAGGAACAAGGGAATATGGATTAGTATAATATAAAGACCTTCTTCTCATCAGTATAATGCATAAAAAATCCTCCAAACCCTAATCACATAGCTTTGATGCATTGCTTATATGTTTTCTAGCATTAGGTTAACTCAAAAGAAGATGAGAAGAAAGGACATCCTAAGAGAAATCTAGACTCTAACTTAAGACATTGGTACTTGATTTGACTCAAACCCTAGAAGTTTGAAGAATATATAAGAGACTATAATCATGGCAATAGTTGGCTCTGACTAGGGAACTATGCATGTTACTAACTAGTTAGTAACCTAGCAATCTCTTGTTTCACAAAAAAGTTTGACAAAAACACATGTAGCAACATACTAACCACTTGCTTTACTAGAAAAAAAGAAGAAACACCAAATAGAAAAGATCACTTCCTAGTCCATTGGGTTGTAGATTCTTAAATAGAACAAGGAGATGTTATGCATTTGGGTGGTGGGGAAACAAGGAAGAAAACACATAGAAAGTGGGAAAGCAAGGAAGTACAACTATACTAAACACACACCTAACCTAACATATTTAAAGAGGTGAGATGAATCTCACCTTATGAAAACTTGCAGCAAAATATCCTCAAGTGAATCCACTTATCTCTTGACTAAAGTAGGATCCCTTCCTCCACAATTGATTTTGATCAAGTTAAGTAGGATCCCTTCCTACTTATATCAATAGTAATAACATCACAACTCTATATGTTTCTTTGATGACATGCACTAGCTGGCCATACATCCATTCAGGTCCAAACAACCATGCCTAGTCATATGCTTCATTATCTCCCTTGACATGTTTCATGTCTTTCTCCTAATGGTCTTCTATTGTTCCAAAGAAATACACTTCTTTTGGGAAAATAAACTCAATCTTGTAGCTGTTTGAACTTCCTTCATGATCTTGAGAATAGGAAGATGTCACCTCTAGCATGAAATCCACTAATTGATGATCAATCGCCTCACTACTTTGAAAAAATAATTCAATTTCATCCCTTCTCTTTTTGATAGTTTCCTTTTGATAATATTCTAGGAAAGAAAGATGGTCATGCACCTCCTTATTAGGAGAAAAGTGATTGGTATTAGAGACTTTAGTTACCCTCTCACATAAATGTGCTTTTTCAATCAAGGTAGATAAAATATCCTCTTGCACAATTTCTATTATTGGATGGATGACCACTTCATTGCATTCAAGAACCAAATCTCCCTCAGCTATGCACTGATATGCATTCTCCCTATCCTCCATTACATCTTCATTATTTTTAGGAATGAAATCATCAGGAACAAACACAAAAGAAGGAGGAGAAAACTCAACCATTAATGACCCCTCTTAAATTTGATTTGGTTTTTTACTTGAGTAGTCAAGTGATTCTTCTTTCATTACATCCTCTAGTATGTCAATGGTTCTTTGAATAATAGGCTTATACTTTAGATTGACAATATTTTTTTTCATAAAGATGAGAAGGGGGAGAGGAAAAAAAAACTCATCTTTCATAGTTAGATCTATCATACCTAAGTTATTGTGAAATATTTTTGCTCTCCACTTCATTTCTTCTTTAGAGGAGTTGTCAACATTCAACAAGCTCTCAAATAGTGCATTGACCATTAATCCTTTTTCAACAAGTCCTTCATCAGGTGAGCATTTCTCAATAGGAGAAAACCTAAAGGAAACAAATTCTCATTCTATGTCTACTTTCTTTTTGTCATCTTGGAATTGTTCTTCATCATTAGAAGTAAGGTCTTGATGATCAAAAATAAAATTGCTAGAAAAGTGGTCTCATAGAAAGGCTCTTCCTTACCATTCTTCTTGATCTTCAATGTAGTCACATCTTCTTCTTCTTTTGCAGGAAGTGCACAAGTTGTTTCTTGAATTGGAGTCAGAATTGTAGCTATTGGCAGATCACAAGTAGAATATTCTAGTGTAGGCATATGATCATAAAAATATTCATTTTCAAAAGAATGTGATGTAATATCGTTACCTTGATCCATGACATTAGGAATAGGTTCTTTACCAAAAACTACAATAATATGAGAACTAGAGTTAGGAGACATTACCATGGGGGTTTCATAATTAGGTGTAGATTCTATCTTCAACTTTAGCTCCTTTTTGATATCTTTTATTTGATCCTTCACTTTGTAGAATAGGTTGCATAGGTGATCCCATATCTTCTTTTCTTTGGGGCCATCTCCTTTACTCAAACTCTCTACAAAATTTAACAAGATATTCTTAAATACCTTGTCCTTAATTGTATAAAGTTCCCCAAGAGAAGGCTCAGGCCTTAGCCTATCTAAAGGTTTTTCATGTTCAACTATATGTACTTGTTTCAACTTCTCTCTTTCACTTCTATGTAGGCCTTTCAGCTTGTAGAATCTAGAGCACACACATTTCTACGGGGAGGTAGTAACATGATCAGCTTCAATGCTGATTTTTTTTGGATAGAATGGGAGATTATTTCTTTATATATAAGTACAAGCTCTTGTAACAACTTGTTAGTAGTTTCATTAAGCTCTTGGAGAGTGGGTTTAGGCCTTTACCTTTTCCCATTTTCTTAATTAGGCATGGTCATTGAGTTACACTGAGCCTTTCAAAGAAAATTGGTCCTTCACATAGAGTTTCTAGTCTTCATCCTATGGAGGACACCTTTAGATTTCTAAGAATTAGAAACCAAACACTGGGCTTATATACTAATCCCTAGCAGAGTCACCAAAAAATGTTGGTTTACAATTTGTCATTGTTACTAACTTGGCTTTGCCTTGACTATAAATGCCTAAAATGTGAGAATACAGAAGGATGTTACCAACAAATGGGTCATTGTATGTATTATATCACTACCCTTTGAATTGTAAGGTACAACTTCCTTATATGCAATATATGCAATGAATTGTGTTTTTAATAGATCATTGGGATATGGGGTATACTCTTAACTTGAGAGTAGAAGAGGATAAACTAGGATGTTCATAAATACAAACACCCTAGGGAGAAATAGATTTGGACAACTTATAACACCTAGTGGAATGGATATCATAAGCTACCTTAAAGTTCTTCTAACATCTACTTCTACTTCTAAGTTTAGATTAGTTCTACTGAAATACAATCTAGAGATAAAGAAGAGATGCATGTGAAAGATGAAATGGAATCCACCTTAACTGACAACTCTACACTAAAATAGAATCTAGTAAGAAATCACTGGCTTCAAATATATCTATCCTACTATCCCATAGAAACTATTTTGAAAATGTGAGGTTAGCTCAGCTGAAAGAGACAATGAAAGAAACCAAAGTATGCTAGTCCTAAATGGAATTAGAATATCACATTACCCAACTACAAACATCAAAAAAATCCTTCATTCCAATTAACTCTTTAATTCTCACTCAATGTCTAGAAATGCAGGGGAAAAAATTGCACAAATTTGTTGATCCTTGTATTATCAAATGAAGTTACATTTATAGTTTTTTGTTAGCCTTTCTTAATTCTAGCAAAATATTAGTCATATGATAGAAAAGAATAAAATATAAAATTATTTAATCTACATCATGCTATGAGCACATAGTATTTATTCTACTAATGATTTTGAATCTATGGTAGTCCTAAAAATCCCCAATAATTTTTCTTCTTCATGTGATCTCAGAAAACCCTATAGAATATCATTTATTCTTCATCTTCTATTGTTTTTCTACCAAATTGTGTATTTCATATTCCAATGGTCACTACATTTTGGAATTCCCATTGTTGATCTAAAATTGATGATCAAGATTAAAAAAGTTATGACTTTCTTTATAACTTCCTTTGTGGGTCCCTCTATAAACATGTATCTTTTTATCACTTTGTCACATAGAATAATGATTGAGAAACTTCACATAGCAAAATAGAAACTTCCATGGATCTATTTTTGACCTAACGGTGATAAAATAATGATGTTAGGTATCTCCATTCTATGACACAGGTCCCTCTTCCAACTAAACACATTGTGGTAGATAGATGGCAGCAATTAATTGCTCGAAGAATCTGATGTTGACTTTCTTTCCTTCATGGCACTTCATGACTAGGTTTTGGTAGCACCTTATGAAATGTGATGGCCCACTCGACACATGCCTTCTCATCACTTTATCACCTAGATTATCATGTGAGCATCTTTGCATAGTGATATTAAAACCTCCATAGATCTTCTTTAATCTAATGGCTAAAGGCATCCAACTTTCTTTTAATATTTAAATGGGATTAGATCTAATAGGTAAGAATTTGACTTTTCAACTAGCCAATAACATGCTTTATTTCATTCAATTAAATTTTCATTATTACAATGTATACACAAAGATTAAATATCAACTATCATTTTTATTTTCAAAAGAGTCAAATCACCTTTGACTTGTTTCCCTCACCATCTTTGTAGTTTTGAATGTCCATTCTGTATTGGATCTGACTAATTTTGCTTTTGACTTGTTTTCACAATCTGTATATCAACTTGTACTCTTGGTGTTTGATGTTCTCTAGTATTATCTACTGTAAATATTTCTATGATCTTTTTAAATGTATCCTTTTTTAGATATAAACCTCTGACCATGAAGTTAGCAATTCTTAGAAATTTAGAAATGCTTTCATGAAGAACTGCTTCATAGCATGAATCTTTGTCTCTAACATGATTAGAAATAAGGGAATATGAATTAGTAGAATATAAGGACCTTCTTCTCATTAGGATAATGCATAACAAACCCTTTAAACCCTAATCACCTAGCTTTGATGCATTGCTTATATGTTTTATTGCATTAGGTTAACTCGAAAGAAGATAAGAAGAAAGGACATCCTAAGAGAAATCTAGACTCAGACTCAAGACATTGATACTTGATTTGACTCAAACCGTAGAAGTATGAAAAATACATGGGAGAGTAAAATCTTGGTAACAAGTCCCTACATAGTTACCCATAGAGTGTATTACTAGGACTTGTTGTACTTGCATTGTTGAATGGTCTTTGTTTCAATCATCATTACTGTCTGGCATGAGTAATAGCCATGGATGTTTTCTTTGGTGTGTTTGTAGTTGGATCATTATCTCCATCAACATGATGGGATGGGACCTACAGGTTCCATTTGGTTGGGAGGCATAGCTACCTTCACCACTACTAGAGATTGGTGTATAGACATGGTTCTTTATTATTGTACAACCATTCCCTATGTTTCACCTAGTACGTTGGGTTTTAGAGTATGTTATCTTCTTATTTATGCTTTCATTAGAATGCTTGGATATCATATTTAGATGATGTTAGTATTGGCACATTTCCGTATTATGGTATTTAGCATATGTTAGATGATGAGTTTGATTTATGGGATTATCTTATGCTTTACTTCTAGCATGTTAGATTTCCTTATTCTTATGTTGTAGTATGTTTTAGTAGTGACATTCTCATAAGACAACTTTGACGATCTAGTTAGTAGTTTAGGATGTTATGTGTAGGGGATGGCTTATACCTTTTAGGTGTCATGATGCTATTATGGTTTGTAGGAATCACATCTTTAATTTGGTTGTTCTATTAATTGTGATGTTCTTTCAGTACACTGTGATGTTGCTTCCAATTATTTCCCTTTGCTGCTATGTTTAAATGTTTAGATTTGGAGTTTGGCTTTTTTCCTTTTGGTTATTTTTTTTGAGTGTCTTTTCCTCAACTAAGGATATAGTACTCCCTTGTGTGGAGGTTTTAACTTCTTTTTTAGTCCCACGTTTTGCTTTAGTGTGTTTCTTTCTTTTCCTGGATGACCATGCATAAACATTGTGCAATACTTTAAAGTATCACATGCCCAAAGAAGAAGAATCATGCAATGTTGGAAAGTATTGTACACCCTTTGAAACTCTATCATGTGACAATTTAGTGTACCACATTCCCTTTGATGAAAATTTGTACGATACTTATGAATTATCCCGTGTCTTCTTGAGAAGTGTCACCCAAACCCTAAAAGTATCACTCTGCTTCTTTAGAAAGGTCACACAATACTGGAAAGTATCGCATAGTGTTGAATTAAAGTATTAGCCAGGCTTTGGAAAAACTTGTCTAGATGGAAAATTGCACTTTTTGGTTTGACTGGAAGTTTTTTTGAGGTGTTTTGGATACCTTTATGGTATTCTTGAATACCTTGGAATTACATTTTGAATTTTGTATGTTTTATATTTGAAATTGATTGTGTCCTTATGTGGTTGGTCATTTTGATCAGTAGTGGCATTTGGAGATCTGTTGGTGTTTGGATGTTTGTTTAGTCTTTGATTGTGATCTTTGTGATCCTCATATGTCATATGTCATGTGGATCCATACTTGTGTCAAAAAAAAAAATTATATTGGCTTATTTTTATCCTTGTTCCAAGGATCTCTAGGTGAGGCATTACATCTGGTCTCATAGCCCATGTTATAATATTGGGATCTTTACATTATACTTCCAATATGTTTGTGTTTCTATTGTATATTTCTATTATATTGTGATATGGTGACATCTTTTTGGTTGTTTCTTGCATCTCTTTTGTTTGTGGTGTTTGTTTCTAAAACTTATCATGTAGAGGAATGCCAATAGGATCATAATCAAGAAGAGGTATCTCATCATGGAGATTCCCATCAGTCAAAGCATAGAGAGGAGGAGCATGAACAAGAACATTCTCAAACACCACCTAGTAATAGAAAGCACCAATAGAGAGGATGTAGTCATAATTACAATGATGAATTCACTCAAGTTGAGATGATGTGGGAACTTCATAGGTCCAAACCACTATTGTTTGATGGACAAGGGATAGGAATCAAGGCTAAGAACTAATTTCTAGATATGGGGCATTATTTATCCTTACTACCTAATGGGAGCAATGTAAAGGAACATTTTTCCATCATATAGCTAAAAGAACATGGTTCTATTTGGTGGGATTCAAATTGTGATCAGCTTCATATCAATGTGGCAAATCTCAGTTGGGATATCTTTGAAGAGAGGTTCAAGGAGAAATTCTTATGGCCACATTATTGTGAGGCTCACATTGATGAATTTCACGAGCTTGAGAAAGGCTTTATGATAGTAGATCAGTATGCGAAGAAGTTCCTTGGGCTAAGACAATACTCAAGATATAAGCATGATGAGGTACTCAACATTCAACATTTTATTAGGGGCCTTAGGGACTCTATCATTGGGGAACACTTCCACCTATCATTGAGAAGGTGAGGATCATAGAGAGAAATGTGACTAGGTGATTTAGTGGTAGATTGGGTTCTCAAAACCAACTTGCATGAACTTTAGGGCAGGATGCACAATTCACTTAGTCTTGTAGAAAGGGCCAAGCCCAATTAGCACCTTATTAAGGTGGTAGTACATGTAATAGGTGACACCACTAGTGTTTCCTTTAGATGGAGGAGTAGAGTTGAATTACCATAGGAGGGAAGGGATGAGACTAGAAACATGGTCGTAAATCTCATAAGGATCACCCTCCTAAGAGTAGTTAGTAAAACTCTAGCAAGGGTAGTGAACCTTATTCTAGTGCTACACTAGGTGGTCATGGAATAGGTTCCAACTTCAAGGGAAACTATTATTGTTGTTGTTAGACTAACCATAAATCTTTGGAGTGTTCTATCAAACCATCTACAAGACCTAGTAAGAGTATAGCTAGATCGAAGCCTATAGTGCGAGATACTAGTAGGAGTCATCGAGTCTTTGCAGTAGTTGATAACCATCAAGATAAGCATAAAGATTCGGTAGTCAAGTATAAAATTACATTGCATGAAATTTTAGCTTTAGTTTTTTTTGATGCTAGTCCTTCAAGTTCTTTTATTTTACCATCTCTTTTTCAGTGACATGGCCTAGTGGCACTATGTTAGGTTGATAGGTGGAAAGTTGAGTTAGCTACAAGATCTAAAGTGGCTATAGACTCCTTTATCAAAGGTTGTGTTCTAAATTTGGGTACCTTCACCACCATATTAGATCCTCATATCCTACCTCTAGTATTGTATGAAATTGTGTTGGGTATGGAATAGTTAGCCAACCATCAGGAAAATATAGATTTCTAATGTAATATGATATAGTGTGTTGATGACATAAGTGGGAAGGCAAAACTTGTAGGGCCTTAGAGACTAGTCTCACTTTGGATGATCTTGGCTAATAAGTTGAAGTGGAGTGTACAAAAGGGTTATTAATTGTTTCTTGTATATATTAGTGATCTTGAGGAAGCCAAGAGACATACAGTGACACTTAATGATCACCCACTCCTTCATGAGTATGTATATGTGTTTCCTAAGTAGATATCTAATATGCCACTGCAACATGACATTGATTTTTAGATTGATCTTGTATGAGGAATAGAGCTGATTTTATGAGATCCTTACCATATGTCTACTCAAGAGTTGAGTGAACTTAGATTGTAGTTGGAGGAATTGTTGATGAAGGGTGACATTCATACTAGTGTATCCGTGATGGGGTGCACTAGTCATCTTTGTAAAGAAGAAGGATGGATATTTGTGTTTATGCATTGACTATTGATAATCAAATAAGGTGACGGTGAAGAACTAACATCCTTTGTCAAGGATTGATGACTTTTTTGGTGAAATGAATGGAGCATGAGAATTTTAAAATATTGATCTATAGTTGGGATACCATTAGCTTTGTATCTAGGAGGCTAACATTCATTGAATAGCTTTTCATACACGATATGGTCATTATGAGTTCATGGTTGTACCCTTTGCATTAACCAATGCACCATTAGTGTTTATAGGTTTGATAAATGGAGTATTTTGTACTTACCTTAATTAGTGTGTCATTATATTCCTGGATGATACACTAATCTATTTGAAGACTATTGAGGAGCATAAAGTCTATTTACATCAACTATTACAATGCATGAGAGACCATATATTTTATGAAAACTTGAGTAAATGTGGGTTCTTCTAGTCAAAGGTGAAGTATTTGGGACACATCATTATAGGTGATGGTATTAAAGTTGATCCAAAGAAAATCTATGCTATCATGGACTAGTCAGTACCCACTTATGTCTCAAAAGTTTGTAGTTTCATGGGATTGGTGGGATACTACCATCATCCTATCACTTATCTTCAATAGAAAGAGAAGGAGTATGTTTTTTCAAATTAGTATGAGGCAACATTCAATTCTCTTAAGGAAATTTTGACTAGTGTACCAGTCCTTGCAATTCCTAATCCTATAGGTGATTTTATGATTGGCATAGATTCTTCATTCGAAGGCATGGGTGTGGTATTGATGCAAGATGGTTGAGTGATTACATGTGAGTCTAGAAAACTCAAGGACCATGAGCTTAACTATGCCACTCATGATTTGGAACTTGTGGTCATAGGGCATTCTCTAGTTTTTTGGAGGCATTTCCTTTCGAGACATAGGTTCAAGTTTCATAGCGATCATAGGAGCTTGTAGAATATCTTCACTTAGCCAAACCTGAATGCATGAAATCATCGTTGGATGAAATTCTTATGTGAATATGACTTTAATGTTCACTACATTAAAGGCAAGGAGAATTTCATTATAGAAGCTTTCAGTAGGGGGTGACATAAGGTATCAGACTTGTCATTGGGAGTGGATTTACAAGGCCATATCTTCAAGGCTTTTCTTAGTGACACTTGGTATCAGAAGGTGAGGGTGGAGATCAAGTTAGGATATACCCTTGAGGGGAGGTTTTCAAATTACTTGCTTGAGTCCAATAGACTACTATGACACTTAGGGCATATTTATGTACCCATTTCTGGTGATCTTCATACATGGGTTTTGTTAGAAGCACATCATACATTATATTCCACACATCTTGGTGTCAAGAAGATGGATTCTAACCTTAAACAATTGTACTTTTGGGTAGGGATGATGCACGATGTTTTTGATTTTGTGGTTTGATGCTTGAGTGCTAGAGAGTTAAGGTAGAGCATCAACATCTAGCGAGTCTTTTGTAGCTACATACCATTCATGAGTGAAAGTGGGATACAATATCTATTGATTTTATCATAGGGTTTCCTTGTCATCATGGAGACATGATTTTATCATGGTGATAGTGGACAAGTTCTCCAAGGTAGAACACTTTTTACCCATGAGAGCATCCGGCATAGCTTCTCCTATAGTGCATTTTTTCTTGGAGAATATTATTTTTTTGGATGGGATCCCTCATCAAATTATTTTGGATAGAGATCTAATGTTTACTTCTACACTATGGACATCTTTCTAGCATGCTTTGGGTGAACATCTCAATTTTAGTTTGGCTTATCACCCAGAGACTGATAGTTAGACTAAGAGAGTGAATTAGGTTCTAGAAGATATGATTCTCATGTTTTTGATGGACAAGAAGTGAAGTGGAAGGATTATTTATACCTTGTTGAGTTTTAATACAACAATGGGTATTATAGTTCTCTTGGCAGGTCACCTTTTTAGGCCTTGTATGGTAGACCATGCCACACCCATTTGAGTTGGGATCATTTAGATGATTGAGTTATTTTTGTTCTAGGGATGCTTTAGGATATGGAGTAGTAGTTTGTTCATATTAGGGAGCATTTGGTTACTTCTTAGGATAGGTGGAAGAAGTATGGAGATTCCCATAGGTTGGATCATCACTTTTTTGTTGGTGATAGTGTGTTTTTGTGAGTGCATCCAAAGAAGAGCCCTATTCCTTATGGGAAAGGCTTTAAGTTGGTGCCATAGTTTTTTAGATCTTTTGAGATCCTCAAGATGATTTTTCTTGTTTCTTATTAACTAGCATTACCACCTAGTCTATTGTGCATCCATGGTGTCTTTCATGTTTTTGTTTTGTGATAGTATATTCTAGATCTGACCCATATTCTTGATTGGGATGCTTTATAGGTAGTAGATGGGTAGCTTACTTTGGAGCCCATATGTATCCTTCAGTATTGGAGGTTGATTTTGAGAGGTCAAGATATCAAGCAGGTAATGGTCTAGAATTGAAAAGAGATAAATGTAACCCAATTCTCATTGCTCATTAAACAGGTGGAAATCCACATTTTGGTATTGGCCACAAGCATTTTTGAGGAAGGATGAACTATCATTTCCTAATAAGAAATCAACACTGTAAGAAGAGAGAGAACCTTCAAAGCGTGGGTCAGGCAGGACCCAAACAACGAGACTTCTAGGACTTGGGAAGATGCTACATGTTTGAGTGGATTGTGCCCCTATCATTTTGCCAGCTTGTAGGAGTAATTCTATGGTAGTGGGGGAGGATTTAGTTCCTCTCATGTTTGTAGTTTGAACCTTGTTATATTTTAATTTGAGACATACTTGATACTCTTTTTATGTTCTTTTGAGATGACCTAAGGGTTAGATGTTATACTTTGATTTTAGTACCATAGATGCTATACTACTATGTTGTTTAGTTTATCATATTTTCATGTTGATGCTATTTTGAGATGATAGTAGGTCTATAATGATATCTAGTTATCTATTATTTTGGATATATCTCTAATTGTATTATGTGATGGATTTCATTCTTTGGATATTTATTTCATTCTTTTTTCATAATGCTTTATGTGAATATGAGTGGTATAAATGGATTATTTCACTATAATTGAGTAAATGGTTAAATTAGGCATGTCACTTTTAACAACATTTGAGCCTTTAATAGGGTAGACCATTGATGATGGTCAAACTTTGTAACCTTAATAAGTTGCAGATTGTTGCAGTGATAAGTTATGGGTGTCATCCCCACCCCAGTTTTACCTTCTCATTGTGGAGGAGTTTTGGGTGATCAAATATTGTGTTGTCTATTTCCATGCATGCCTTTATTTTCATGATAATTAGAAACATTTCATGCATGTATTGATTTTAGTTAAAAACTTTATGGCTTAAAATTTGGTAATTCTGATTCACCCCCCCTCTCAAAAGTATTCTTTCCACTTGTAAATTCCAACAATTGGTATTAGAGCCAAGTTCTTACAAGGAGAAGCCTTACACCTTGAAGAAAAGATCCAGCAATTGAGGTCTACAAGCTTGGAAAGATTATAGAGAATCAGGAGATCGAGATACATCTCATTCTATATTCTCTGGAAGAAGCTAGGGAAGAATTGAGGAAATCCCTAAAGAGAAGAAAAGAAATCACAATAGCTGAGAATGATACATACAACAAGGAGATTGACACCTCAAAAGTGTTTGGTAATGGAAGTTCTAAGGAGTTTGATGTAGCAATTGTAGATTTGATGGAGAAGAATAGAGCTCTACCAGAAGAGATTAGAACTCTCCAGATTGAACAAGAATCACAAGTAATGATGCTTTGTGAAGTAACTGAATAGAAGAAGAGAGCTATTGAAGATAAAGCTATGATATAAGATGAAAAGAGAAACCTTGGCAATAGACTAGAGGAAAAGCCAATTGAGCTTGCAAGAATTTCCAACATCTAGCTAGACACCCTAAGCCATATGATGAATACCCATCATGAGTTGAATGGCAAGGACATTGAGATCTCCACATTGAAGATGCAAAATGAACAACAACAAAATGACTCAAGAAGAGAAAAAGAAATTGTAGAAAGCTTAAATAAACCTAATGAAGCTATCAAGTACTTTGAATAGCTACTAAAATTACCAAGATCTAGTAATGACACTTTAGGACTAGGATACACCATCACTAAAAAAGGAGAGTCATCAAAGACTACAAAAGAAAGAAGTGACAAAGGTAAGAACACAAAACCCATTTTTCATTTTTGTGGAAAAAAGGGACATACCTCTAATGTGTGTAGGAGTAAGAATGTCAATTAGCATGACAAACCTAAAAACATGGGTCACTGTCACAAGTGCAACAAGAAAGGACATCATGCACATGACTACAAGACTAGAACCATTAGGACACCATGATTTGAAGCTCACTGCTACAATTGCAAGAAATATGGACATAGAGCCTTTGAACATAGATCAAAGACTATGTAGACACCAAACCAACCAACAAAGTCAAATAACCATGGACATCACTACAATTGGGACTACAACACTAGGCAGAGCTATCACTACTATAAAAAAAATGGACACATTCCAAAAAATTGCATAAGAACACACTTTAGTGGCAATTATAGTAGGTGGTTGAGTCAAACCACTTGTTTCAATTTCCTAAAGTTTGGACACATTAGTAGTTATTGCTCAACTAGGTCAAAGGCACCCAACTTTAAGTTCAACAAAGGTAAAGGAAAAGTTGATGTTGAACACATCAAAGGAGAAATGAATAGAACATGGAAAAGAAAAGATTGAAGCAACACATTTAATGGAGGGATCACATCACTTAAAAGGTCAAGTGGTCACCCTACATCCAACTAAGAAATAGAAGGTATGTGGGACTATTATTTAAATGTTTCATCATACATCAGTTCCAAGACTAAGTTAGTATTAAAAAGGATAGATCAACATGAATAAAGATGCAAAGTTAAAACTTCAAAATTTTCACATTATTGCCGAGTAAGGATAGTTTCCTTTAGAAGCTAAGTAAAATAATAGTATATGCCAAGTTGTCTGCCAAAGTTAGTAGAAGTCAAGTGAGTAGTGGCTGTGGAATGAAGCAAAATTCCTATTAAAGTCGAGTAAGGGAAACTCTAGTGCATGCCAAGTGTTGGAAAATCAATGGAAGTTGAAAGAAACATAGTTGCATAAGGAGCCAACTAGATAGCTATATATGCATAAGCATTAAATGCCATGAAATGAAGGGTTTAAGGTTAAGTTTTCAATCATTTTTCATTATCACAAATATAGAGTAAGAGCAAGAAGAGTGCAAAAATTGTTTCCAAGTAGAGATTGAAGCTTTTGCACAAATTCAAGCAAAGATTCAACATCATTTCATCAATTTAAGGTATTCACACTAGTGTTGAGCTACACAATTAAGCAATTTTTTATGTCTTGAAACCCTAGATTGAAGAAATGAAATCTAGCTCTAGGAAACACTAAGAAAAGGAGTTGTTTGAGGTTCAATTGGTTAGTAATAAAGTTAAATAGCTAGACTTTAGATCAATTCCTGAAGTTTCTTATAAGAAGAAGCTTGCCAAAGCTTTATCTATGATTCCACCTAAATTTGTGATGGTACAAGATGTTAGGAGATGTTATAACTATAAAATTGGAGCTATTGGTGACATGGAGATTAGGGAAGCATACAAATTTTTTTATGAGAATAGGGTATTGAAGGAAGAGTTTAAAATTGTTAAAAGGAAGGGCTTAACCCATGCCCTAGATTTCCCTACTTTATTCAAAACAGAATGTCTAAGAATTGTTCTGAGTAGAATCCATAATGGATGCCTATGGTTAGAAGATGGACCCATTAAACTGTCCAAAATAATTGTGCATAGAGTAACTAGGTACCCAACCCTAGAATGGGCAAAAACCCCAAGGAGTGATTCTAAAGAAGTCATAGAGAAGAATACTGGGGTAAAGTGGAACAAGAGAGGGATGACAATTGACACTATCAAACATCCTCTTGTAGAATTTTCTATTAGAGTCATATCTCATAAACTCTACTAGTCAAGCTGACTCAATAGTGTACCTTGTATTATAGTAGATGTGGGATACAAAATTGTTAAGAAGGATCATACTTATGATCTAGCTAAACTATAATTACAACAAACTATGGAGAATTTGGGAGCCATATGAAGGTCTAAGGGAGCCTAGTGCAAATTTGGAGCAATTTTGATATCATATTCTTTTATGTACAAAATGAAATTCCTTCTTTTGGAAAAGGTAAGCTAGAAAACAAATAGGTCAATAATAGTATAGGTAAATGAATATATAGAACAAATGGGGGAAACTTTTGAAACTATAATGACTACCTACTTTAAAGACTTTAAGAAGTCAATCAAACAAAGACTCAAGATACCTATCTCTCTTGTTGAACAACATATCAATGACATATGTTTCTTAGTTGACATTGATTTCACATACATCCAAGTAGTAGTACCAAGTGTGAGATGGCTAAGGCCACTTGGATATGAGATCAATATTGATGAGGCATCAGTAGAAATAATAGCTTTACTTGTAGAGGAAATAGATAAAACTACTCAACCCTTTGGCACTTATGATGTTGTCATATTCAAGGTAGACATGAAATTGAAAACTACTTCAACACTAAAGAAAAAGGACAAACTGGTGAAGAATCTTAAGGCAAGATTTGATGAAGGCATTGCAGAAGGCAAGAAGGATGATGAAGAGAAAGGTGAAGATGAAGAAGAGCAGGATCAAGGGCCACTTGCATTGACCCAAGGCATGAAAGAAGATGTAGAAGAGGAAACCAAGGAAGCACCCAAGCTAGAGGCAAAGAAAAGAAAAGCCACTACCAAACTAGCTGCCAAGCCCAAGAAAGTTGCTAAGCCAAGCCAAGCCAAGCCTACCACAAGGTCTAGTACAAGAGCCACATCAAAGAAGGCCAAGGAGCAAGAAAATAAGAAGGATATTAAATAGGAAGGTCTAGCCCAAAAGAAGTAGAGAAGAAAATATGTTGTACCTCTTGAATCAGATGAAGAAAGAACAAAATCTAATGACAACAACCAATTCAGAGTGGTAAGTCACACCCCTAAGTCTAATTTAGAAAACATATGTGATAACATTAGGGCTAAGGAAGACTTGTTAGGATTAAAAGGTATTGATTTTAATAAGTTGAGTAGAGAGAAATAAAACATGGTTGAAGAGTTAGTCTACACCATGATGGCAAAGTTCAAGAACACTCCACTTGAACTTGACAATACAATGCCTAAGGAGTTATATTCCATTGTAGAAAATAAATGGCATTATTGCCTCAACATGGAAAAAGAAATAAGAGAGTCAACATTGGCTAAAGTAATGCCTGAACTTACTAAAGGGAGAATTACTAAAGAAAATAAGAAGCATGGGAGAAAATTTGCACCCAAGTATAGAGCCTTTAGTATACTACAAAATAAAATTGAAGATGTCAAAAAGTCCACACAAATGTGGAAATTGATTTATGGGCTGAAAACTATGAAAGAAGGAGATGTAAACCCATTTGAGGTTAGAAAAAATGAAGAAGAAGAAGGAGACACAAAAATATGAAATGGCAACTAGTGAGGAGCAACAACAAGAATAGAGTGTGCAAGACACACAAATGCCACCACCAAGTCCTCCACATGATACCACCACACCTGCAAATATAGTAACTTTTCAAGATGTTCTTGACAACTATGGTCAAAACATAAATCAATTAACTATAGAGGACCTTGAAAAGATCATCCACCAGTCTACACTACAAGCTCAATTGTGTACAAATCCAGTCTTGATGAGCGTGGAAGAATTGCAAAAGGCTATAGTAGACATAACAAGGGATAAGGTGCCAATATTGGCATGTTGTGATGGTTAATTTTTTGCGTTGTTATTCTTGCCATCAAGGTTCAAATCTCATGGGGATGAGGTCCCCTGTTTGTGGCCTCACTGGTTCATAGCTCCAGGTCAAAGCGTTTACCCCTCTTTAAAAAAATAAAAATAAAAAAATAACAAGGGATAAGGTGAATCCACAAGAACCACCTTCTCATATCCCAACAACTACAAGTGGAAAACCCCAAGAGAAAGCTACACAAGACACATCAACAAAGGTTTAATCCATAGTTCAAGTCTTGATGACTGGAAAAAAGACACAAGGGGTAGAGGAGACACAACCTACAAGCGAGCAAACAAGATAGATAGATACATCTATCTCTATAGCATAGGAACAAGGTGCACCCCCATAGATCATAGTAATTGATCAAGGAATAACAGAGGAGGAGACCCTAAAGGAAAAAGAGCAAGAGGCAATACAAACACTAATAAATTTGCCTACAATAGAGACTCCAACAATGCCTTAGAAGCTAAGCACTATTTCCATGCCACTACAAATTTTAGCACTAGGCTCAAGCTCAACAAGAGTAGCAATGGTACTTTACTATAGAGACCCTGCACTAGATGAGGACATAGTCATTCCCAAGTATGACTATGAAAATTTTAATATTGATAAGATAAATGAAGTGCAAGAGGCACTTGAGAGGAAGAAAAAGAAAGAGATACTAAGAAATGAGTATAAACAGAGGCAAGCTTTGATTAAGATAAAGGACATCTTTTTAGATGCATTTAGCTTGTAGGTACATGATGAAACCAAGCCTATTATGGAGTAGTTATGCAGTATAGTGGACCATGTATAGAATGAAGACCTTGATGCAAATGCAAAATTGTTACAATGGTCTAAAAGGAGATTTCAAACAAAGTTGAATGAAAGAATATCAAGTGAGATAGCACTTTCACAAGTTGAGTTGGCAAAGAAGATTGAAAAGGTAAAGGCAATACTTGAGATTATATTCTCATTGTACTCAAAATTGTGTGATCCATCAATTTTCACACAAGAGACTAGCTAGCAAATAATGCACTTGGAGAGAAATCTAAAGATATCTGCTATGTGACTACCTAAGGATCTAGCTCAGAGTGAGAAGAATTTTCAAACTACACTTCACACTTAGAAGGAACTAGTTGTACTAACAATACATGAGGCAAATACCAAGGCCAAATTAATACAAATTTAATCTACCATCACCCCACACATGAAAATATTGCAAAAAGAATTGGCCTATGTTGAAAATGTATTAAAGAAAGACCCCAATCTTTGTACATTGGAAGGCCTAGTTCACCTTGTAGCAGAGATAGCCATCCAACTTAAATCATTGGAAATTGCACTTGAAAATTGGGATGTTACTCTAAGGATAGTTATGGAGGTAAATAAATCCTTTTTGGCTAAATATTCAGTTAATGTATAGAACCCTTTGATATAAGTCTCAAATTGGTTTTGACAATTGAGTGTCAACACACTTAAGAAATTTTCTAAGTTAATTCCAAGAATAATATAGATGCTAAGTTATAGTATGTGCTGAGTCAGAAATTTATCAAGTGCCGAGTCACTTAGATGCTGAGCAGATAGATAGTGCCAAGCAAGTTTCAAATGCTAAGTGATTAATAGATGTTGAGCCAGTATAGGAGCCAACTAAACTATCGGTGCCAAGAAAGAAAAAATTTCTATAGGTGTCAAACAAGAAAAAATTCCTATGTGTGCCAAGCATCAATAATTAGTAAGTGTTGAGTAACATAGAATTAGCATAAGAGTTTGTGCCCTCACAAACTCAGATGTAAACCTTTTTTGATCTGACTCAAGATGAATCTCAAATGATTTAAAGATAAGATTGAATCTTTTTAATTCCCTGTGAAATCAACATGAAACCAATCAAAAAAATGTAAAGATTTGAGCTGGAAAGATGGATGAATCTCAATCATAGATTCATACCTAACCCTAAGTCACAAAACCTTTTTAAGGAGGTCAAAACCCCACAATTCAGTATTGTATGAGAGAGTGTATGGATTGTATAGGAATGCATGAGATAATTATAAGAAACATTTGAAGGAAGTGAAAGGGGTGTAAAGAATTAGAAGAAGAACAACATTGTAGTATCAATTATCAAAATAGAGTATTAGCACTTCAAACATAATCATATCAAATCAAGAAGGATTAGATCAAAATGGATAGAACAAGGATTTGAAATCAGCAATTGAGGATTGTAAGTTATCAAGTCGACACATTCTACTACAATTTCTAGCCATTGTAGTAGGAGAATGAAAATCCTATGAAGATAGGTTGGTTTAATAGCCATATTGTAAATCCTTTAACAAGGTGACATTCCAAGTGAATGTTTATAGTTCCTTTACACAAGTCACTTTTAATAGAGTGTTTGAGCCTTTAACAAGGCATACCTTTCACATGAAAAACCATTGATGATGGTCAAACTTTTTAACCTTAACAAGTTACATATTTCTACAGTGATAAGTTGTGGGTGTCATTCTCACCCCAGTTTTACCTTCTCAATTTGGAAGATTTATGGTGATCAAATATTGTGTTGTCTATTTTCATGCATGCCTTTATTTTTATGATAATTAGAAATGTTTCATGCATGTATTAATTTTAGTTAAAGGTTTTATAGCTTAAATTTTGGTACTTTTGATTCTCCCCCCTCTTAGAAGTGTTCTTCCCACTTGTAAATTCCAACATGATCATCACGAGGATAGACTCATTGGATCCATCTTAGGAAGACCTTGATTTTCCATTGTTTTTGGCTATCTCTATGGGTTATTTATTTTAACAAGTTAATTTATATTTCATCCCCTTTTGCTGTCAGGTAGGGCTCTCTCTTTTTCTTGTCTTAGCTTAGATTTTGTATTTGTTTTTGGTAGTTGTTTGTCTAGAGGCTGAGAACTATTGTTCCCTTCCATTTTTGTTTGTTGGTTCTACCCAGTTGGTCAAGTATGAACATTTTCTCACTTTTTGGGATGATGGTTTAGGGTTTCACACCATTTTGCTGGTTTTTTTTGCATACAGTGTTTGAACCCAAATTTTATTAGATTTTCATGGCTTTTGTGCCCAAAGACCAAATGGGTTTTATTTTTGAGGTTTTCAATTTTGGGGGTTTTTACCTCAATTTTTTGTGCCACCTAGTTTTCTTAGCTTTTCTTGGCATGTTATTGATCATGGACTTGGATCATCAATAGGATGTCAATTAGATCATTGTTTTACTTTTTATATTACATTGGGATGTGTGCCACATCTATCCTCTTGAGCTATTATTCAATTGAGTTTTATTTCTACTTGTGTTTCGTCCAACCAAGTTTTTCATCTTCATGATGGTGGTGTGCCACACATGAGCATCTGTACGAGTGTGGCCTGATCTCCTATTTGTATTTCAGTGGAGTTATGTTCATTTGGAGTTCGGTTGGGAATATGCATGCCTATGGGCACTCATCATGTGAAGAGTATGAGTATGTAGGGTAAGGTTGGTGGAGGGGATCCAATGCAACTGTGGTGTCCTAGCCTAGGTTGGCATTAGGGAGTTTCTAATAAGTGATAACTTAATAAGTTGTTAGCAAATTAAATAAGATAAAACTACTAAAGTTTTCCTCCTGAGGGTGGTACTAAGTGGAATGATTGGTGATACATAGTCCTTTTAGTTAACCTTCAAACTAAAGTAAAAGGTATGCTTAGCATAGTCACTACCTTAACCCACAGTTGTGATAAACTTAGTAAGAATACCTCATGTTAGAACAACCAAACTCCAAGTTCAAAACGTTGAAGCTTCTACAAACAACTATTTATAGAGAGATGGGAGTAGAACATGAGAAACACATACCTAATTCAAGACTTGCTAAACTAGATCAAATTCAAAAAGAAAGTGTTGAATTTTCTCTACAAACTGAGTGAGATTACAAAGTTCATAACTTGACCATAAGATGTACAGTCAATCAAAGCCTTCTCGACTATACTAGCTATACCCACTTTGATTAGGTTCTTCTTCTTCGACACACACTTTGCACTTATCATATCATAGATTTAAGTCTTCATAGTGATACTCATCCTACTTAGGAATTTTTAGATTCATCATCTTTAGGGAATTCTTTTGAAATATAGCCCCATCCAACTCAAAAATCATATATCCAATGTCCTCCATCATCTCCAACATACTTAAGCATTTGGTGTCACTTATTTTAGAATTGTTTACTCTACATCCTACATCCATCACACTATCTCGATTATCCCTTAAACTAACCATTGTTTAAGATAATCTATCCTTGGCATTTGTATCCCTCATAACCTTGAGCAAAAGGTTTGGATCTACATTTTATCATCTCATCTTCCAAAAGGTCACAAGGCTACCTTAGTGTTGACATCACTATCATATCTTAGGTTTACACATAGGGGAAACATCTTCTCTTTTACTTTGAAATTGTATCACTTATCCTTAGACTTGTTGGACAAAATATCATTATAGTTAGGATCCTTCACACACATTTACCATAAACATCTATGCATCCTAGAAAATTCCACCATGATAGTTATATAGTTAAGAACATTTAGAAAAACCAACCACCCACATCTCCTTGCACTCATTGTCCTCAAGATCTTGCATTTCATCCTTGGGAATGTCATCCTTTCATGCCACCTACCACACATTTTGGTAAGAATAAATGAGAGAAGAAAGACATGGATCCTATTCTTAGTGGTAGTTGAGCTAGCACATAGCCATACCCAATGGTACTTGTAATCGCACATGATTACCACCACAAAATCTAGAAGAGTTAGGTCCTTCACTAGACATAGATGCTTTCATGAACCAAATGAGACATGCAACTATTGTTAACTCCATCATATATCAAAATAGGGAAACCATTACGAAAAATTTCCTAAAAGACAACATTGGTGTCTTTGGTTTTGGGAGACTACCACCTTTAGATATACCTAATCCTTCTCATACCTTATTTGGTATGCTTCCACCTCCAATTGGTCCATCTGATCCAAATGATCCCTTTTTCATAATAGAAAGCAAACATCAAACAATGCAACTAGAACACATGGATCCAAATATCCCATTAACTCAACATGGTCCTCATATTAAAAAAACAATCAACAAACCATCACACAATCAGTAGTCCACATAACACATCTACAACCTACCACTTCTAGTGCTGCTACTACCACCACTTCACAATTTGCATCCATTCCCTTCAATATCACATGGCCTTCCATCTTGTAAAGTGTTTATTCCATCTCATCCATACGCACTAGTAGTGCATCCACCACATTTCATTATAGTACCCAATTCACATCACAATCCACTATAGGGATACCACTAGCAAGACTTACCAACCCACCTTTCATCACCTCTAATCTAGTTACATATTTTCCAAATGCCACCACTCCATTTCCACTAGGTACTTGGGGTTTTGGACAATCACAAGGCCCAAACACTAGCTTTCATTTTAGTACTTTATTCATGCCAAATTTCTAAGCACACAACCACTACCACTACCAATCAATCCATTACCACCCATCACAAAATAATTTTCTATGCCACCCTTAGGAAGTAGCCAAACAACCCCACATCAACAATGACCAATAATAGGGATGGTTCCCTCCATTAACTATTTGGCACCCACCATCACCCAATTACCTTCTCAAGTAGAAGCATAAGCAACATATATTATGTAGAATGTACAATCTCAAAACATAGCCCCATTATTTCTACCACCACCTCTCAAAAAAAAACCACTACAATAGCCATATATCCAAGCACCAATAAAGAATTTTTCCAATTGGGCATTAATCCCAAACTTATCCACCCCAATAGCCACTACAATATCAACAACTTACACAAAAATGTAGTAGTATATTTCAATTGCCACCCCAACAACCAATAAATCCCATCCAAACCAAAATTCTATCTACATTTCACCTACCACAATACCCCAATCAGAACTATCCATATTCACCCACCCAATTAGAAACATACCCAACACTAGGTGCATTGGGGTAAGGGGCACTAGCATTAACACCTATCAACCTTGAGTGGGAAGAGATGAAGAATGTTCTAAAAGCACTTAAATATGGAACAAAATCCAAGAATTTCAAATTTGAAGCCATTTGTCCATATCCATTTGATAGAGCAATATCAATGACACCATTTCCCAAAATGTTTTAGGTCCCTAAGTTTGATAAATTTAGGGGGCAATGAGATCTAGTCACACATGTCAAGGATTTTTTCATCAACTACCAAAAAGTGGCTTATAGTAATGTGTTTCTCATGCACCTCTTTCCTTAAAGCTTTGGGGGCCTACTCTTTAATGGTTCTATTGAATTTTGTATGGCACCATTAAGACCTTTGTTGAATTGTCAAAAGCATTTGTAGCTTAATATGCTCACCAAGTTGAAACTGAATTCTCTGTAGTTGACTTAGTTCAAGTAAAAAAAAAGGGAGGAGAAAACATTGATAATTACTTGCAAAGATGGAAAACTCTCACAACACTGATATATTGTACTATACTAGAGTTTCACCTCATAAAATGTTCATTAACAATGCACATCCTAGTCTTGTGCATCACATGGCTATGAACTACTTCCAAACATACAAGGATATTAAAGAGAAGGGCATGGGTCTTGAGTAGGGACTTATCAAATATGGTGTCATTAAAATTTACAAAGAAAACACCCAAGAATGAGGACAATACAATGACAAACCATAGTATTGGAAAAAAAAAAACAAAAATATAGTTACCAATGGAGCCACAACCAGACACCTGACAAGTTTATGTAGTTGGGGTAGCGTCCAACATGCCAAATACCCTTTATCAACAATAATCTTATCAAAAACCACAACTAGCCTATCAATAGAGTACATACCAAAAATCCTATGAGTAGCCTCTATTAAAATGCAATCAACACAATACCCAAGCACCAAATCCTCAAAATCAAACCAATTCCATTACCATTTTCATTGGACCAAGACCATGTGTCCAAAGAAAACCTTGAGTATACACTCCTTTGGGTGAACTCCTTGATGTCATTTTTAAAAATTAGCCAAAGAAAATCTTATTTGACATCTACAGACTCAACCATTAGATCACAATCAATCAAGGGAATCCTAGTATAGAGAAAAGGAGCTCTATGAATTTCATCATGTTAAAGGACATCCCACCCTCAAATGTATGCAACTCAAAATACTATGTGAAAGATCTCGTCGATAAAAAAAAATCACAGTGGGGCACAAGCCCCTCCAAATGTAGGGTTACTAGTCTACCAAAATGCATTTCCTCCACACAAAAAAATGCATGCAAATCTCATGTAAACAATCCCACCACCAACGACACCAACAAACCAAACAAGGTGATAATCATGATAAAACATGAAACTATATGATGACATACCTAGACTATGGTAATTTGATAGGCTACATATCTTAGATAGAGACTTCTATAAATGTGATAAATATCAAAGGCCTAGATAACCAATGTTCAGTTACCACAAGAAGAACTTAAGTCAACATAGCCCAACCATCTACAACTACCCCAATAGGACCACAATATAATATCTTGGAACACCTTGGGAATATGCAAGCTCAAATTTCTATTCTAGATCTTTTGCACACTAGTCCACTTTACAAAGAAATCCTTTATAGTTCTCTTCATGAGTCATGCATCCCTACTGATATCAATCCCACATAATTTCAAAAATCTAGTAGACCATCTCTCTAGATCATGCACATTTTCCTTCAAAACTTTAGACATCCTAGCTAATGAGCTGGATCATATCCTCCCACTCTACATCACTGCCATGGTTTTTGACTTTTCTATCAAAAGGCCCATGATAGATAGTAGTTTGGCCTTAAATACATGTACTATGAAATTCATCAAATAAGTAGGATACACTAAGGTAGATATCCTAAATGAGGTCATCACTATGAGATCCTATGACAACTTCAAGTGGACCACCAAAGGAACTATCATGCTACCTATCAGTGTTGGCCCTACCACCAAAGAAACAATTTGTCATGTAGTTGATCTTAACCTACCCTTTAGCATCCTCTTATTTGACCATGGATTCATGCTATGGAGGTCATTCCCTCCACTTATCATCAATGCATCAAATTGCTAGATCATGGGATTGAGATAACCATCTACACTAATCATGAACCCTTTGCTTATTGCGATATGGTTCAAGACTCATATGACAACTGCTATCCTTGAATTGAGATTGGTAGCACCATGAGTGGCTCCTCCTATGCTTGCTGATGGGCCTCCAAAAGGTCATTGTTTTAAGTATTTTAAATCTTATTTTCAAGCATTTATCTTGAAAAAATAATCATGACTTTATGGTTTTAAGAAGATGAACTTATGTTTTTATGTATATGTTATATATGTGTTAAGACATGAAGTAAAAGTATGGATAGTTCAAATATGCTATATTTTCTTGAATCTATGGAAAAAAATGGTATAATGAAGTAATGTTGCATGGTGATAAATTTTTATCTATTCATGCTATGTCTTGGGTAGGTTTCCTCCTGTAGCCATAGGATTTGCAAGAGTGGTAATTTGAACTTTGAAACTTTTCTCTAATGTTGGTGATGAAATAAATATATGTATGTGGAAGTTGTGTGTGCATTGAATGTTTTACAAGTACTTGATGTGGATATTCAAAGTTCAACACCTCAATTCTAAAGTCAAAGCCAACTAGATTGCTAAATCGTTGCAAGTGGAGAAAAGTCATTATATGCTTTTTGTTGGTGTAGCGCATGAATGTAGCTTCCACAACTTGCTAAATTCCTAGAGGATTTATTCATGGTTAATGGTGATTCCATTTGAAACTTTATGAGTCTATAATTGATCTTCATTAATATATTAATCATAGAGTTAGGAAGTAGTTTTAGTTTCTTTTAAATAACAACTGTTGTAGCTTTGAGCACAATTTTTGAAGAAGAATAGGATAAGTTGATTTTCATAGCAGTTGAGTGTGATATTGTTTCTAATAAAGTGTAATTTTTTCACCATGAATGAATAGGATGAGTAGTTTAATTTTATTTCTCCTATCTTGATTGTCTTTTCTATTCACTCATCCAAGGGGGATAACTTGGTGAGTGAACTATTCCATTAGAATAGATTTCATTTCCTTGTTTGTTTCCTTGCAAGGTAGAATTTTTTTGCTCCTCCAGCCATTGATAATAGAGTCAGTGAACTATTCCTGCAACATAGGTGCGTAGAAAGGTTTATTGTCTACAACATTACTTTAAGATTTGAGTTAAGTTATTGTTTAAGTTTCTAGCATTGATTTCCTTTAGCATTTCCTTTACTTTAGTTGTAATGACTTAAAGAAGAATTAGAGCATATAGTTTGTAGTCACCATCTCAAGTTTACACTCTTGAGTTAATAAATTAAATGAAGTTAGTATATTTTTTATGTAAAAAATATGAAGTTTTCTAACCATAAAATCACTATGAAAGGATGTCCAATTCTTTGTTACTAAGGTATTAAGATGACTAAACATTTTGGTGCTACTGCAAGGAAGGTGTTAATCTAGTTTAACCCTAAGGTCATTATGTTAGTTTAAATTTTACATTATTTTTTATGCATAGAAGAAGAGACCTCGTTCAATGAGAATGAAGAAGAAGAACCTTTTGAAAACCCATTCACCTTCTACTACACTTCCCAAGTTCTATGTCCTAATTACTGCAGACCTTGAAACCTTCCTCTCCAAGTTTGATATCCTTTGTAGAATTTATGACTATGCAATTGATACTCAAAAATTGAAGTTATTTCCATCCACCCTAAAAGAAGATGCTCTGAGATGGTTTATGGGGGTGGGTGCTAATGTTGTAGTAGATTGGTCTGCAGTGAGTAACTTGTTTCTCACAAAGTACAAAGAATACTACAAGGTTCAAGTTTTGAAAGGGGGGGACATTTTCAAAATGTTAAAATGGATGATGAAACCTTGGAAGACTATGTTTCATAGTTCATGTTAAATCTAAACAACATCAACTAAATGAAGAAACAAAGAAACATCTTTTTCTAAGAGGAGTAAATGATGGAAGTATTAAGGTTTTAGATCTAATGGAAGGAGGAGATATCACTCTGAAAAAATGGACTGATATATAGAGTATATGTTTGAATTATTCCAGGGCCACTATAAAGAAAGGTAGGGGACTCAGAGACTTATCACATAAGTCTAATGGTAGTTCAAGAGTATCAAAGGGTGACCTATCCAATTTTCTATTAGATTTCAAACAAGACGTCATTAATGACGTAGCCACTCAACTGGATACCATGTAGGTGAGAAGAAAGAATGATAGAGTTGATGTCATGTTAGCTAAATAGTGTCCAAATTATAGGGAAAAGAAAAGGAACTATAAATGCAAGTCTATTGCAAGCCTAGAAACACAACCAATGCCTACTCAGTTTAAAGCCATTGATGAAAATGGAGAAGTGTCCTACATTGCTCAATGAAGGCCATAGGCTCAAATAAAAGGCATGCCACAAGATCCTCTTCAAATTTATAATAGTATTAATAGATGGAAAAGTACTGGTTTTAGTGGAAATAATAATTGGAAACAACCCTAGTAAGGTTGGCAACAACCTTAGCAAGGTTGGTAGAAACCTCAATAGGATTGGTAGCAACCTTAATAGGGTTGGCAATAACCTCATTAGAGTTAGTAGAGAAACTAAAATTGGAATACCCAACCTAGTCAACAAGTCTTAATGCCACCACCTCAGCAGTAGGCTCTAATACCTCATCCTATAGCTATTAATTTCCTCCTAAGAAGAATCAACTACCAATTTAGCCTAATCCTAGTCCCAATAATACCAAATAACCAACACAACAACAAAGCTATGATATTTTCTTAAATGATATACACTTAAGGTTAGGCACTACTCTTCCTTCACCCAAAATGAAAAAATAGATGTGTCAAATGAATAGACCTCTCCTATAGCCAAAGAACCTCCATTTCTTCATAGGTTAATGGAACAAGGCCAACCTACAAAAAATCATGCAGTAATTGATTTTCTCAATCACCTGAAGAAAATGATAGTACAAATACCATTACTTGATACTATCAAGGAAGTCCCTACCTATACTAAAGCTATCAAGGAAGCATGTATCAAAGAACTTGGAAGAAAGAAGAAGGATCCAAAAACTATTCATGTCTTAGGAAAATTGTCTAATTTAATGTTAGAAAAATTAACTGTACCTAAATATTCTAAGCCTAGGAGTCATGTGGTTATTGTCACCATTCATGGGATGCAAGTTAAAAATGATTTAGTTGACATGGGAGCATCTATAAATTTCATAAAAAATGAGTTGTTGTCTCAATTGTGTTGATCTCAGATTGATTTTGACAAGTGAGTGTGGACACACTTAAGCTATTTACTTAGTTCATGCTAAGTTAGTAATACATATCGAGCACATCGTATAAATATTAGACCATGCTAAGTTGCAATGAGTGTTGAGTCACTCATGTGCTAAGTCACTCAAGTGCCAAGCAGATAGACCATGCTGAATGATTTAGGAGCTAAGCAAATAGTGGATACCAAACAATGCAAGTGCCAAGTCATAGTATACATAATAGTGCATGTGGAACATCTAAGACTTCAAATGCCAAGTAAGACAATTTTGACATATTTTTTTGTAATGACACAAACAACTATGTAAACCATTTTTGAGCTGACTTAAGATTGTATTTCAATATGTTGGAGATAAGGATGAATCTCTATCTAGATTCCTTATGCAATTACATACATCTAATTAGAAAATGGGAAGGATTAAGTGGAAAAATGGATGAATCCTAGCAATACATTAATACCTAACCCTAAGACACCAAAATTTTCTTAAGGAGGATGAAGTGCTAAACTCTTTATGGATGGGAATTAAAGGAGAAGAAAAGATAGTTAGCATGTAGAGCATTCAAGGTAACTTAGAAGTTGTGAAGAAAGTGTGTATATCAGAATTAGTTAGAGAAGAATATAGGATAGAGTAAAGGATACAACATTGAGACATCTGATCAAGAAGGATCAAGAAGACATTGTTTAGAGGTGATCTATTATCAGGCAAGCAAGTGTCAATCGCAAGATCTATGCTGAGGCATTTTAATTAGTGATTTTAGTCATCTTAGATATCCTAAATTTGTTATTCATCTTATCCTTAAATGCATCAAAATATTTATCCATAATACTAACATAGTTTTCTCCCATTTCTGATATATATTCATTAATTTGGTAAAGAATAGGTACATCCTTCCTCCATATGACTATACTGTTTTGATGGAAATAATTTTGGCTCATAGAAAAATAGACAAGAGTGAACTAAACATACAAGGATTGTTCTTTGAAGTTCTTATGCTCTCCATATTTTTTTTGAATTGATTTAGCATCAACTCAGCAAGGTCAAGCTGTCATATTATTCTTGACCAATTTTTATGTGAGATCCACAACATCATATGATACACTATTGAGTCTACTCAAGCTGTACATTTTATGTGCAATGATATGTATCCCAAACTTCAATTTCATATCTGTAACACAACTAATCTTCATTCCCCTTCCATCCCACTTAGCTAAGGTTTTCTTTTCTAGCTCGACCCAACTTAGGGTTTTGGTCATTTTAACCTTTGTAAACATTAGGAGCCTATGATCCTATGAATTATTTTCTTTGTTATCACAATAGGTTGCTCCAACCGCAACTGACCATTATGCACATGACTAAGAATAAATCTTATCCATTTATTTTTAATGTCTCATGGCATATGAGAAATGCGAGTCAAACCCTTAGCTTCAAGGTGTTGATGTTTTGGTTTTAATATTCATTCACACATAGCTTCTCCAAGGTTTCATCAATTTTGAAGGTTCTAATATCTTTAATAGCACATCAAAAATGTGAACAAGTATCATTAATCAATAGTACCTGGGATGGAATCTGAGATTGTGCTTTTCTTGGATCTAGGGTTTCCACAATAGCAAGACTCAGCTTGAAGTCGAGTGCCTTCCATTCCATGCATCGAACTAAGATCTCTAACCCTTTCTTAGTCTTGATGCTTGAGGATGCCATTTTCTCAGTAGTGTTTACAAAGATAGAAAAATATTCAATAGTTATTCACTTGGATCAATTGGATGCCCTAAAATCACTCTACATAGATAGCTCTTAAAAATTTGCGATGATAAATGAATTCAATTTCACCTTTTTATCAAATTTTACCTTTTTATTACCATAAATTCCTAGTATGATCACTCACTCAAATGATAGAATGTCATCCACTTGGCCTACATTGAATGCTCGGTAGGAACATCCATGACTCAATTTCCACATAATAATGAGTTACTCCCAAACTTTCTTGCTAGGGTCTTGTAACCAAACCTTGCTTGGTAAGGTCTCCATGTGGACCTCACTAGGTAATGACTGGCATCTTTTTGAATGCTTGGTGATCCCTTTGCATCTTGAATGTTGATATGGATCTTTCATTTTGCCAAATTGAACTAATGTGAGATATTTTCTTCATATTCCTATTTCTAGTTCTCAATGCAAGAGATCAAGTGGAAATTCTTAAGTCACCCAATCCTTTAGTGATAATTGCTTCATTACTCAAACTTGCACTCTAAGAAGATTTTGGAATCTATTATTGTCTCATCTACTTTCTGATGTTATCATTCTTGGCTTTTTTTTCATCTTCAATTCTTCTTGTATTCAAATAGTTCTTGGTAAGATGACCAAGTTCTATATAAATAAAATATCTTCTAGTGGTGTCTCTTCTCCTCATGTGATGTTTTACACAATTCATTCCAATGTGTCCAAATTCTCCATACTAATGGTATATGCACCAAGTGTTATAGTCCCAACCAAATGTAGCTTTTACAATTTTTTCTATTGGGTTCAATAGCTTAGTTTTGCATTGAGAAGATTTGTGTCCATGCTTCTTGCATTTGTGATAGTTGCCTTCAAACTTGCATTCATTAGCTCTATGACCATACTAGCTGCAATTGTAGCATTTTCCATTGAATTTAGCTTTCCCATTGCTCCAAAATTTATTTGATCTATGACCTATCTTACCACAGTGACTGCAAGTAGGTCTTTGATTCTTTTGAGCTCCTTGCTTGATGATCCACCTTCTTCTGTATATCTAATTCCTACTTTTCCTTTCTGTCTATATTGTATTTTCTCATTTAGTAGATCCATTTCTTCTTGAGATTTCATCATCCTTACATTGTTTTTATCTTTTAGTGATTAGATCATTCTACAATCTTTCATTCTCTGATCTTAAATTCATGATTTCTTCATTTGCATTGGTTAGCTGATCAATGAAGTCTATCTTATAAAGGGATAAGTATTGAATTTCATTGTTCTTTCCTTCTATCTCTTCTTTTATCTTATTTTTCTCTTCCATGGCTTCACACAATCTTACTAACTAAATTTCTTGCTCTCTTCTTAACTTTCTTACTTCTTCTTGAAGTGTACCATTATTTTCCATTAATCCTTTGATTTATTTATTAGCTTCACTTGAATTTCTTTCTGAATGGATTTCTTCAATTCTTTCTTTAATGTAGAGTGTAGCATTCATCTGAATTGCAAGATCTTTTCTTATTTTCAAGGATTGAAAAAGTTTCTCCTTTTCTTTCTTGAGTTGTCCAATAGACAATTCCAAATCTAGCTTTTTATTGTCAATAGCCTTGTCAAGTCTGAATACCTCTATAGCCTCTGATCTTTTCTCAAGTTGTTAAACTTCTTTCCTAAGAGCCACAAAGATCTGATACTAATTTTTGGAAATATATATGATAGGATAAGTTATCAAGAAGGGAGGGGTTAATCAATAACCAACTTGATGGTAAAAAAAATACTGATGATGTTTATTTTGTTGATGGACTGAAACATAACTTGTTAAATGTTGGATAGCTTATCAAAAAAAGTTGCCAATTACAATTTGGTAATGACACATACATCATCAAGGAAAAGAAAGGAAAATTGCTTGGTACTAGCACAATAACTAGAGGCAATGTATTTTAGTTAAACACCATTGAAATAACATGTTTAGTAGCTAAATTTGAAAATAGTTTAATATGGCATAGAAGATTTTTTCACATAAACTTTGATAACATTGTAAAAGCTAGTAATACACTTGTTGTGAGAGATTTACCTAAGATCACTAAGCCCCCTAACATTATTTGTAAGGAATGTATCTTGGCTAAGTAGAAGAAAGTTTCATTTCCTAGCAAGCAGTTTGATACTACACAAAAGTTGGAATTGGTTCATACATATTTGAGTGGTCTTACAAGAACAAGAGGATTCTGTGGAGAGAGGTATTCTATGATTTTTGTTGATGATTTTACCAAAATTATGTGGGTAGATTTTCTTAAAGAAAAATTAGAGGCATTTGAGAAATTTAGGATATTCAAGAACAAAGTAGAGAATGAACCTAGAGTTAAAATCAAGAGCTTAAGATCTGATAGAGGAGGATAATTCACTTCTAAAGAATTTAATATATACTATGAAGAACATGGAATCAGGAGACAACTATCTTCACCTCATTCACCTCAGTAGAATGGGATTATTGAAAGAACAAATAGATCAATTACTGAAGTAGCAAGAGCTATGTTATTCAAGAATGATGTACCAAAGACTTTTTGGAGAGAAGTAGTCAATATAGTAGTATACACTCTAAACAAACTACAAATTAGAAATGTTATGGAGAAAACACCTTATGAGTTATGGTTTGGTTACTCACCATCAGTCAAATATTTTAGAATATTTGGAAGCAAATGCTATATCAAAATAGATGATGATATTGGTAAGTTTGATCCAAGGAGCAATGAAGGTATGTTTCTTGGTTATTCATTAAAAAGTAAAGCTTACAGATGTTTCAACTATAGAAAAAAACTATAGTAGAGTGCACAAATGTGAGAATAGATGAATAGTTTCACACTAAAGACAAGATGATGGATTATAAATTTGATGAAGATAATTATTCTAGGATGACCATTAGATATAATGAATTATTTCTCAAGACTAAAAATTAATTGCAGAATAATGTGCAAACTGAATAAGTAAGAGAAGAAAAAAGCATAGTACCTAAAATAAGATTTGAAGCAACAACTCCTACCCCAAATAAGAATGTGATAAGAAATAATCCTACTAATCAGATAATAGGAAGTAATGAAAAAGGAGTAATGACAAGAAGCAAAATCAATGAAGAACTATGCCTAATATCTCAAGTGGAACCAAAGAGCATCGATGAAGCAATCAAGGATGATCATTGGATAAAAGTAATGGAGGAATAACTTCAACAGATGATAAAAAAGTAACACATTGGAATTAATGGGTATTCAAAAATGACAAAAATGTGGTTGGCAAAAAGTGGGTATTCAAAAAAGAAAATGAATGAACAAGGAGAAGTAATAAGGAAAAAAGCAAGAGTAGTATGCAAAGGCTACTCTTAGCAAGAAAGAATTGACTATGAGGAAACATATGCAAATATAGAAAGAATGGAAGTAGTTGGAATGTTCTTGGCATATGCAAAAAATAAAAGTTTTAAGGTATATTAGATGGATGTTAAGTCAACATTCTTGAATGGAGAACTTGAAGAAGAAGTTAATATTGATCAACCAAAAGGTTTTCCTTTGATAGTGGAGAAGGATATGGTTTGCATATTAAAGCAAGCCTTGTATGGATTAAGGCAAGCTCCTAGAACTTGGTATGCAAGGTTGGATAAATACCTAGAAAAAATTGGATTTGCTAAATGAATAGTAGATAGCAACTTGTACTTAAAATAAATAGAAAATGGTTTGTTGATAATCATTGTATTTATTGATTATATCATTTTTGGAGGAAATGATCAAGCCAGTAAAAAATTCTCAAAAAATATGAAGAAAGAATTTAAGATGAGCATGATAGGAGAAATGAAAATTTTCTTTGGATTGTAAATTGTTTAAAACAAAGGTATCTTTATATCTGAGGCCAAGTATTTGAAAAATTTGCTAAAAAGATTTGGACTAGAAAATTGTAAACCTATTGCAACTCCTATGTTAACTAGTCATAAGTTATCAAGCAAGGATGAGACACCTACTATTGAAAAAAAGAAGTATAGATCTATGATTGAAGGATTGCAGTATCTAACTCATAGTAGACTAGATATAGCTAATGCAATTGGAATTGTGACAAGATTTCAAGATGATCCTAAAGAATATCACTACACAACTGTAAAAAGGATATTCGGATATCTAAAAGGGACATCTGATTATGGAATTTGGTATCATAGAAGTAATGATTGTACTCTTTGTACTTATTATGACATTGATTGGGCTAGAGATATGGATGATAGAAAAAACACTAGTGGACGAGCATTCTTTCTTGGTGAAATACTAGTCTCTTGGCTTAGCAAGAAACAAGATTGCACTTCACAAAGTACTGCAGAGGTAGAATATGTTGTAGCAACCAACAACTATAATCAAGTTATATGGATGAAGTAGATGATGAAGGGCATTGGAATTACATTCAAAGAACTTGCTATCATTTACTGTGATAACATAAGTACAGTAAACATGTCTAAGAATCATGTTTCTCATTCTAAGACTAACCACATCTCTATAAAGTATCATGTGTTGAGAGAGAAAGTTTTAGAGAAAGAAATCAGACTAGAATATATTAACTCTAAGGAACAGATTGCAAACATTTTTAAAAAGGCCTTACTAAAGGACACATTTGAGTATCTAAGAGTTATGCTTGGGGTTATACCCTTACCTATTTCACATTACAAGATGCAAAAGTGCATCAGTCCAGGGTACATAGCATCAGTTTTAAACTGGATAGAATGCTAATGCTTCCCCAATGAGGGAGTATCTATCATGAATAGAGTTAGAAAAGGACTCTTGATAATTGGTAATTGGTATGTAATAGTTTCTTTAGAAACTTGAGTTATTTATGGATTTATATAGAAAATTTGTAAAGTAATAGACCAGCTTGTGATTATGTTGATAAATTTTTGTATGTTCAAGCAATTGAACCATTTTTTGTATTATCTTTGACATTGATGTCAATGGGAGAGAAAGTGACATGAAAAACATTCTATGTAGTTCAATTGAGAAGAAAGAATAACATGATGCTATTCTTGGAACTTAGATGTTTTTCATCTATGTTTCCATCAATGCCAAAGGGGGAGATTATTAGCATGAATGTTGATGCTATGGGGAAGCATTATAGAACATTGATGTGATGTATTCATGACTATGTTTTTCATTGATGACAACATGGTGATAAGTTTGTAAAAGACTAATACAATAGAAAAATATGATTTTTTCATACTGAGAACATTATATTACTTATCTGATGATGTGCAATTTCCAGTACATACTACTATATATGAGCAATGTTAGTATGCTAATAGAAACCAAATTTAAATAAAGCTTCTACAAACTAAACAAAATTCATAAACTTCAAGATAGACTAAGATGAGCTCTCAATTGAGAATATGAGCCATTAATGGACTCTCTCAATAAGAAGCTCTCTTGTTGAGCAACTTTATCTAAATGGATAGGATGTATGCTCAATATGCTTCCAAAGGCTTCAATGGATGATTGTGGATTTTTGGTGTCGATAGATGGCTTTAGTATGGATTTGACTCTCAAAATAGCATTATAACTTTACTTCATGGATTGTGTTATTTTGCAAAGGGGAAGGATCCAATTTATAGGCAAGAGGCTTGAGGGTTTGAGGGCTAAGATGCAAGGATGGGAAAAAGCTTATGGAGGGCTCAGATTGCATGAGAGGAGAGCACATGGATTGTGCTTCCTTATAGCCAATCAAGGAGTGACACATGTCACATGGTGAGAGGATGGAGGAAAGGGGAAGGATGAGTCAACAAAGGAGGCTCAAGGGATAAAATCTTCATAAAGACCCTCATAATGACTTGTAAGAACAATAAAAGGGCTTGTAAGAGTCATTTATGACCTAGTGGACTTCATAAAGTTTTATGGTTGAGATATTTTGAGGGTGATGAGAGCAATTTTGACTTGGACTTGATTAGGAAGGTTTTAAGCTTGTTTAGGCTTGTGCAAATGATTAGAGGATGGATTAGGATGGTTTAGGATTAGCTTAGGGATAGGCAAGTGGATGGCATTTAATGAGGGTGGGTGAAGGAGGAGATATTTGTTAACTTTGGCTTGGGTTAGTAATTCTTAACCCATGTTTAGGGAATGTGACAAGGTTAGGAGGGGATTAGGATTAGGTTTAAAGACATCTTCTAGAAGAGTCTAGACTTTGGATGAGGATAAAGACTTTCTAGAATAGTCTAGAATTTCCTAAGATGAGGATGAAGACTTTCTAGAAGAGTCTAGAACTTCTTAAGAAGAGGATAAATTAGATTTTTAGGAAATAAATAAAGTTTTATTTATTTCAAGGGTTTGGGTTGAGGAGATATTTATTAAAACTTTTTTAATAAACATGAGGATTAATATTTAATCTTAATTAAATATTTTGAGTTGGGATTAGGGGTAGGAAATGATGGGATTAGCCTTTAATCGAAATTAAAGAAGGATTAGAAGATTTTGGAAGAGGTTATTGGTCATAAGGAAATTGGCCAAGTTTTGGGCAAAAAATAAATTTTTTATTTATTTTGGGTTTTTTGGTCAATTTATTAATTAAATAATTAATAAATAAGGAAATAATGTTTAAATAAGATTTAAACATTTTTGGGAGGGATTCCTTAATTAAATATTTTTAATTAAGATAAAGGGATTTAATGGCATCAAAATTAATTAATTAATTAAATAATTAATTAATTAATAAATGATGATGTCATCAGGACTTTTTTAGAAAATAAAAATACTTTATTTTCTAAAGGTTTTTAGGTGTCTACATTTTGCCCCTCTTTGATGTGATGCCGCAAGTGGCATGGCATCAAAGATAAGAAAATAAGATGCCCAAGGCTAGAGCAGAAGAGGAGAGAATGGACTGTGAGATGCCCCCTCAAGAAGGTAGCGAGGAGAGAAAGCAAGGCTCGATGGCTTCTTGAAAAGTACAAGAATCCAAGATGAGCAAGGAGACTCAGATTGGCAAAGAGAAGGGGCTGAATTAGCTCAAACTCTCACTATGGGAGAATGATAAAGGAGAATCAGATGCACAAGAGGAAGCAAGCTTAAGACCTTAGGGAAGGTGGAGGATGAAGGAGCAGAGTGCTATAAAAAGGAATCCAGGATAGGGAGATGGATGAGGGGATTATAAAGCTGATGCAACAGGATTTCAAAGAGTCAGATTAGTGGAAGATGGGTTTCATAGATCCTTAGGACTAGGATTGTGGATCTCAAAAGATGAGGCTTGGTGGATTGATTTGGATTGGTGGATCCCTAAGACTAGGATTGTGGATCCCTAAAGCTAAGAGTGATGAGTGATTCAAAGAGATACTGATGCATAAGCTGGGGTAGGAGAGATGAATGCTGGATATGGATGGGGGATAATGGAGATGAAGGAAAACCATTGAAGCTTTTTGAGAGGGGGGATACTTCAAAGAGAAGTACCACCATGTAGTTGATCACTAGATTTTCTATAGGACTGTTGGTTAATTGCCAAGGTTACCAAGAACATCAAAGCCTTTTCACCAACTATCCAGAGGATTGACGAACTGACTCAAAACAAACATGCAAGGATTGCCCCAGTATCACACATGAATCCTAGAGGAAGCAGTGTGGAAATGACACTGGGTAACCCATAAGCAGAAAACAAAACAAGCAAAAGACATGATCAAGACCTTACGCTTTGATTGCCCCATTCACAGTATACCATGATATGGAAGATCATGGCAACCTTGAGGAGGGAACAAGGAGATTGCTTGGAAAAGATATTTCAAGACCCAAAAGGGAAGATTCCAAATCAAAAGAAAGTGAAAATCCAAAAGAGAACTATTTGCCAATGAGATGGGTAGGACGAGGTACTAACGGACCAAGATTAGACATGAGGAAAGCTATATCCTACAAAGATCTATCGAAGAGCACCTAAGCTGGTGGATCTGGATGAGTGATGCGTCTGGCAAGCTGAACTAAGAAGGATAACACTTTGGTGACAGGAGATCTAGCTAAACGATGCATTGGGATAGCTAACCAAGGGTTGTGCGATGTGTGCAAGATGCTGATCAAGGAGGAACTGACATGAAAGCTAGATAGATACAATGGTACTAAGATAAAGAGGATGTACAAGCTGAAAAACCAAGATATTTACAAGCTAAAGCTGACCAAGATAGTTACAAGCAGGCAAAAGCTCAGGATGATAGGATAGCAAGATAGCTCGATTTTGTGTAAGATGCAGAAACTAAGGATGAGGTGATAGCGTAAGATATGGATTTGGAAGGATGCATCCAATGATGATGATAGATGTGTGACCAAGGATGGGGATAATGCTAAGGTTGGTGGTAGCTGAGCTGATAGATAGTGCTAGAGTGAATGGCTAATGAGAGGATGACATTGGATTTGCATGAGGATAGCCTAGAGCGAGGTACCAATGACAAGGGAGGATGGACAAGACAAGATCTCCAAGGAATACAGTGCCCCCAGTTAGAAGATGACATGCAGAAGGAGGTCTTACGATGAATGTGATAGGATTGAAGCTAGGATGGAAAAAGCTGAAGGGGCTAGGGAGATGGATGATAGCTGAGATGATTGGCTGAAGCTGCATAAGATTAGTGGATGGTGTGAGATGTAAGCTGGAGGATGGAGGATAGGTGGATAGATTGGAAGATGGAGGTGGATGGCAAGATGTGACCAAAAGCATGAGGATGATAGGCTAAGCTGGGGATGGCGGGATTACGCATGATGCTTGTTTGCCAAGTTTTCATCATGGTACTTGTCCAAGGTGCTTGAATTGCCAAGTTTTCACCAGTGGACACTTTATTTTTCTTTACTTTTTCTTTTATTTATTTATTTTATTTTATTTTATTTTTTGACTTTTTGACTTTTTGACTTTTTGACTTTTTGACTTAGCTGGAATGATTTTGGCTTTCTTCAGCTATTTTGGCTTTTTTGGGATTTTTTACTGGCTGTTGGAATGTTCAATTTTGTTGCTAGTTGTTGGTACACCAGATGTGTGATTTATGCAATAGATTGGATTAGATGGGATTGATGGTAGGAGATGGAGGGATGAAAAGGTTGGAAAGGAGCATGATATGGGGATGCTTGCAAGATCAACATTGGCACATGTTGGAACGGGTGTGAAAAGAGCATATGGGGGATAGATGGTAGATGCGGGCATGATGAAGGATTTGTGGAAGCGTGCTTGGGGATATAGGCACCCAAGATGGAGTTAGGAGATGGGGGACATGAGTCACTAGATGGGGGATTAGCAATGGTGGATGCCATTATGCATTGGGTTTCAACTTTTTTCTTGGGGATCCACATGGTTTTGGATTTTCTTTTCATAGGCTTTTGCATTGTTTTGCATTCTTTGATTGGATTTTTCCTTTTTGGAGTATGTCTTTTAGAATAGACATATGATTGCCTAGAATGTGGATTTTTAGCTTTATGCATTTTGAAGTTGGGATTCACATTGCTGTGGTAAGCTTTGGGAAGATGGTTAGGAGAAGCTTTGTGAGATGGAGAGGATATGAAAGAGCATGTAGGGGGATGATGATGGATGATGTGCCCTGATATGTGCCTTTGTTGATCTTGCATAGGAATGGATGGAATAGGATTTTTATGATGGCTAATAGGAGGATGGAGGATGGTAGATTTTGGGACATAGGGACCCAAAATGGATTTAGCGGATGAAGGGGGGATATGGTAGGTTGTTTTGGGTTGCAAAGATGGTGGAGGGGGGATGACATAAGATTTCTTGAAGGAGTGATGGGAGGCTGGCATGGTGGGCTTGGAGATAGGCTTGGTTTGGGGGTGTGGTGTACCAACACCTTTAGATGGTGAACCTTTGGATACATATCCAAGACCATGAAATCCTAGATTTTTTTGTGCAATAATAGGCTCTCTGATTCCTTGCTCTTGTGGTCCTAAACCTTGACCTTGATAATTCCATCAATTGAGCATTTGAACAAGCTGAGGAAACTTTTTGCTTGCAAAAAATGGTAGAAGTGATTTATTAGGTGTATTGCAATGGGGAGATACTGTTCTTAATTCTTCTGGTGAGAGAGGGCCACCATGGATGAATGTAAGTGAACCAAGAGGGTAGATTATAGATGCTGGAATAGCTTGGATAGGTGGTAAGATGGAAGCATGGAGCAAGGGAGATGGAAGGATAGGATCTTGATGTAGCTAGTGGGATGACAAGATATCTTGTAGTGGAGGAGATATGGCTTGAGGTTTTGGAGATGGAGGAGATGGTGACTGCACTATGGATGGAAGACATGGTACGATGATATCTTCATTTATGCTATGGGGGATGTCAACATGATTTTGGGTAGGATCTTGATAGGATTGGTTTGGAGTGGATGGTGCGATAGGAGGTGAAGGGATGGATTCTTCAAAGGCAGCGGATGGATAGATGGGAGATTCAGTAGTGGAGATGGGTGAGTAGAAGATGGATGCATAAGGGTCATTACGAGAGATTTGGGAAATGCTTGGAGACGATGTGGATAGGATTTGGAGGGATTTGATAGGTGGTAGAATTTTGATGCTTGCGGAAAGTGGAAGGATTTTAAGCAATTTGATTGATGGTATGGGGATGATAGCTATGGGAGATGGAGGTGATATTATAGATGGGGAAGCTTCATCACTGACTACTTCACATGGTTGGATTAAATGACATGGCTTATCGACTGTTGGAGGTGACTTTTCTTGTATTTCCTCTAGGAGATTCCTTAGAGACTCATGTGTCGAAGGTGGAGGTGGATTCACAGGAATAGCTAGTGTGATGGGGGTGGAAGATTGGAAGCTTGGTTGATGGGGTGATGGAGGGGAAGCTGGAATATTAGATGGCATGACTAGATAGTTTGGAATAACTCTTTGATTTTGGGGGATGCTTGGGGGAATGTTTCTAAGGCTTTCAATATACCCGTCATAGTCAACAAGATTTTCATCATCATTGGAATAGGAGGTGGCGGGAGCAAGGACAATGCAACCAAACACATCATGATAGGATTGGTACTTCATGCTTTGATGATGAGTTTGATGGGGATGGGGTCTTGCATATGGATGAACACGGAAGCTCATGGTTGGATTTGGGTTAAGCACAGATTTTGAATTGGCTGATGAAAGATTTCCTAGGGAGAGTCAAAGCTATATGATAGACCTAAGGAGGATTGGCTGGAGATTTTTGGCTTTCTTGTGGGTGGAAGACTTCAAGGATATGCTATCAAAAAGTGAGAGTTTTTCTTTCCTATGTGTAGGATTCATGGTGATTGTGTCAACTTAAGGATAGACTAGTGATCCTATGACATGACATGAGATTGACCACTTGTGGATCCCAACCTTTAGCTCAAGGTGATGAGGGATACAAGTGACAAAGCTGGATTACCCTAGACAATGCTCTGTCAAAGGGATAACCTTGGTGAGATTGGTTGATTGGTAGGATTGATTGGATAGCAAAATCTAGCAAAGTGACAACAACTCTTTAAAGGCTTGGGTGATTTTGGATTGGGTTGCTAGCTGGCTGGGGGGATGATTTGGATGGACTTTGGATTTGGGATTGTTCTAAGGCAAAGAACTAGATAGATTCAGTTGCATCGGGGGAGCTTGGATGATTTTTTGATAAGGCAGTGACTACGCTAAGTATGCCTTGAGTTGGGAGATTTCTGCTTTTCTGGGATTTCGACCAAAATTGGCAAACATTCATTCAAAAGCTATGAACAAACAAGCAGAAAAAAGTTTTGAGCAAGCACGTCAAACACACCAACATCTTAGGAAGCTTTCTACAAGGATGAAATTTGGTTTAGCTAGGGAGTCCTCGATATACAAAAGGTACGTGAGGCCCAAATCTGTAGATGAAACCAAAAAGATGTCACATAGCCGAGAGGAGCGGTAACCCACTTCTCCTCTTTCACTTCTCAAGGGTATAAAGTTCCTTGAGGCTTAGCCTGAGTGACAAAATTTTGATCCCAAGAGAGGTGTCTTTGGATTCACCTCCCGATCTTTATACTCCGCCGGAACACTGGAGTTGAGGTCATCCCAAGGGGTGATGAAATCCCCAAGTAGGCCTCCTAAAAAGCTAAGACAAGATTTTGGATCCTAATCTTATGCACCCAAGATGGCCTCGAAAGACGACAAGGGGAGAGAAGACTTGGATGATCTTGGGCTAAAAAACATGCTTGTTCTTTTATCAACTGACGCTTAAGTTTTTTGATCTAGACTTTGCAAGCACTCATGTTTAAGATACAATGTTTATTCCAACTTTGAAGAGTCGACAAAAATAAAATTGATCAAAGAATGCGAACAAGAAGAAGAGTTAGGGTCAACAAGAAGGTAAACCTGTGCGCCCGGAGGCCCTCCACGTCAAGTATCGATTGATTTTTCTTTAAGACATTCAAGATTGAGTGTGATTTTATTTTAAGCCTAAAGCAAAGATGTGTGAGACTCAATTTTTCAAGCACGTGCCCGGAGGCCCTCCACGTCAATAGTTGTTCAATTTTAGTGCCCAAACTTGAAGTGTGAGCAAGATTAATGCACATTCAAGGAATTTTCTAACTTAGAAAAACCACTAAAGACCCAAGTGAGTGGAGTTTGATCTTTGTGGAGCACTTAACACCCTCTTAGGTAGACCCATCCCCATAGATGGCGCTGAGATTGCAACCAATGGTTAAATTGATGGGTGATTAAAGAGGGTGAGTCCAACTACAAACTTACTCAAAGCGTCTTTATTAGTTTTTATAACTTAGAAGATTTCAAAAATGTGGATTCTTTTTATGCCCCAAAAGATGATTATTTGATCTATGACATTCAAGATTGGATTTGTTGTTTTAATCATGCATTCATAAAAAAAAAAAACTTGATTTTAATCCATGGCACTCAAGAGTGATTTTAGCAACATGGATTCAAAGACAAGTGATTAAACATTCAAGTTTTTTCCTTGGAGCATTCAAGATTGAGATTTTGTGTGTTTTTTTAATAAATTTGAAGTGTTTTTTTTTAACCTTAGATCATTCAAGATTGTTTTTGGACTCAAAAGTTAAAATGACTCTTTGGACTTTTCTTTTCATTCAAGATTTTGTGTTCTAGTTTGCATGTTTTAAGCCCAAAAATGATATTCTTAGATTGTTTTGATGCATGAAAAACCTAAGAAACATTCAAGATTTTGCAACAAGACATTTTTTTGGAACAAATAACAAAGCTTTTTAGGACAATTTTGGCAACCATTTAGGACTCTTAGTTTTCATGAGATTTTTAAAAGAACTTTAACATATTTGCAAATGAGGTTCATTTTATCCTTGATTGATGCTTTGAGTTTGATTTAGATTTTAGAGTGCACTTAGTGTTGATTTTGAACCTTTTGAAATGGAAACTTGAAGTTCTTTTTAAATTCCCAAAAATGAAGTGTTCCTAACTTTGTATGAATGCATCTAAAACCTTGATGTTGCAAGGATGCAAATGATTAGATTGGTTTAGTTTCACTTGTTAAAAGATTTTTTTTTTTTTTGCAAATTTTTAATTTTTTAATGGATTTAAGTATGATTTGGGGGTTCATTTTAAGCACTAAAAAGAAATGTGTATGATTTTTCTTCCTTAAAAAAAAAAATGGCCAAGATCTCCCACAAGAAGAAGAAGAAGTAGATGGAATAGGAAGAATATAGACAAGAAGAGGAAGAAGAATTCCAAGTGCTTTGTCCACCTATAAGCTTGAAAAATTTGCAAATGACATACAAAAATTGACTAAAAAAGCTAATGAAGATGACCCATGCGGGGTCCCACTGGGCGTGCCAAAATGTATATGAGCAATGTTAGTATGCTAATAGAAACTAAATTTAAATAAAGCTTCTACAAACTAAAAAAAAATCATAAACTTTAAGATAGACTAAGATGAGCTCTCAATTGAGAATATGAGCCATTAATGGACTCTCTCAATAAGAAGCTCTCTTGTTGAGACACTTTATCTAAATGGATAGGATGTATGCTCAATATGCTTCCAAAGGCTTCAATGGATGATTGTGGATTTTTGGTGTCGATAGATGGCTTTAGTATGGATTTGACTCTCAAAATAGCATTATAACTTTACTTCATGGATTGTGTTATTTTGCAAAGGGGAAGGATCCAATTTATAGGCAAGAGGCTTGAGGGTTTGAGGGCTAAGATGCAAGGATGGGAAAAAGCTTATGGAGGGCTCAGATTGCATGAGAGGAGAGCACATGGATTGTGCTTCCTTATAGCCAATCAAGGAGTGACACATGTCACATGGTGAGAGGATGGAGGAAAGGGGAAGGATGAGTCAACAAAGGAGGCTCAAGGGATAAAATCTTCATAAAGACCCTCATAATGACTTGTAAGAACAATAAAAGGGCTTGTAAGAGTCATTTATGACCTAGTGGACTTCATAAAGTTTTATGGTTGAGATATTTTGAGGGTGATGAGAGAAATTTTGACTTGGACTTGATTAGGAAGGTTTTAAGCTTGTTTAGGCTTGTGCAAATGATTAGAGGATGGATTAGGATGGTTTAGGATTAGCTTAGGGATAGGCAAGTGGATGGCATTTAATGAGGGTGGGTGAAGGAGGAGATATTTGTTAACTTTGGCTTGGGTTAGTAATTCTTAACCCATGTTTAGGGAATGTGACAAGGTTAGGAGGGGATTACGATTAGGTTTAAAGACATCTTCTAGAAGAGTCTAGACTTTGGATGAGGATAAAGACTTTCTAGAATAGTCTAGAATTTCCTAAGATGAGGATGAAGACTTTATAGAAGAGTCTAGAACTTCTTAAGATGAGGATAAATTAGATTTTAAGGAAATAAATAAAGTTTTATTTATTTCAAGGGTTTGTGTTGAGGAGATATTTATTAAAACTTTTTTAATAAACATGAGGATTAATATTTAATCTTAATTAAATATTTTGAGTTGGGATTAGGGGTAGGAAATGATGGGATTAGCCTTTAATCAAAATTAAAGAAGGATTAGAAGATTTTGGAAGAGGTTATTGGTCATAAGGAAATTGGCCAAGTTTTGGGCAAAAAATAAATTTTTTATTTATTTTGGGTTTTTTGGTCAATTTATTAATTAAATAATTAATAAATAAGGAAATAATGTTTAAATAAGATTTAAACATTTTTGGGAGGGATTCCTTAATTAAATATTTTTAATTAAGATAAAGGGATTTAATGGCATAAAAATTAATTAATTAATTAATTAATTAATTAATTAATTAATTAATAAATGATGATGTCATCAGGACTTTTTCAGAAAAAAAAAATACTTTATTTTCTAAAGGTTTTTAGGTGTCTACAACTACAATGTGTATTTGTTACAAGGGCAAGTATGCAAAACCTAATGTGACAATGTATGGAAGATATGGTTGATCTACTGAGAACCATATGGAAATAGAGTATTAAGAAATCAATTCCTATTGTGTGATTGCTACAATTCATCACAAATATAGTGAAGGCTTGCATAGTAACTAGAGATAGTATACTAGTTGTTGATGATGTCAAAGAGTGTGCATGTGCAGATGTCACACATGTGAAATTTTGTGTATAACTATGAGCCAAAAATATTAATTAAATATTTATTTCATTTAATTAACATGTTATAATGAAGTGGGAAGTTGACTCAAGGATTTATTATTGAGCATGGTATAAAGGAAAGTTGTTTTCCTTGTTTTACATATTGAGAGTGGAGAAGAGTTGTGAATTACTAAGTAGTAGAGTAGAGTGACTTACTAATGTATATAAGTAACCTTAATGGTTATTGTTACTAAAAATAGAGTTTCAGATCTAATTGCATGATATGATGGAGAAGAAGTCTGACATACTAGATAGAGTAGGAAGTAAACCTTGTTTCACATCTATTATTCTAAAAGGAATAGTATCGATATCAATTGGACAATGGGTTCGTTGATCTAATCCTAATGTTTTTTGGACAATGGGTTCAGTTACCTTCCATAACTCCTAATAGGGTTGGAATCTCATAACAAGGATTCAAAGCCTCTTAATAGGTACTCTTGTACTAAATGTTGTAATAAGACTCCTAACAGGGTCCATCCTCTAAAAAGGAATATTCATATTAGTACATCATCTTGTCGTTATCATTCCCACTAGGGTTTTCTCTCTGATCAAGGGTTTCCCTAGTCAACATTTCTAGTGTAATTATTTATGTGTATCTCTTTGTGCTTTATGTTTACTTTGGTTGAATGGCCAAGATTATTTAAGAGGATAAATGTTTTAAATTTTCATATAACTAATTCAACTCCCCCCCCCACCATCTTAGTTATATTGGTGGACAATTGTTTCTAACCAAAAATTCCTCTATATTTTCATTCTGCTTGATCATTTTTTGTGTCAGTGAAGTATGGAAGAATGTGAGTTTCTCTGCAACAAAAAAGCATTTACAACTATCTCATCTATGGCACCTATGGTGTTTGGTGTATTTGAATTTGGCATCATTGTAGAGGGCTCCTCTATGGCATTTCTTCTTCTCTCATTTACTTTTCCTTATGCATTATAATTTCATTGTCATTCTTGCATAAAATATTGAGTCTATTCTCCATGATATTCTATTCCATAGGCTCTATCCTCTTCCTAATTACAGAGCTCTCTTACTCTCAAAATTGAAATAGGAAGTTATGTTCAATGGACTAAATTTCCATCATTCTTGAGCATATTACCATGTTGGGTTAGAGAAAAACTTGAGGTAGTTAGTATTTATGAAATCAATAGTTTAGTGACGTATCATAAACTACAACATGACATTGTTTGGAGATATTCTTTACATCAATGAGGACATTCATTGCCTTTGAACTCTTCTCAATCAGGTTCCTATACTTGAGATTAATCATTATCTTAATTGTGAATTTTTTAATTGTATTTCTAACTATTTCCATTAAAGTGATTGAGTTTGAATAATTCATCTCGGATTCTCCCTAATTTCTAATTTGTAGTAGCTCATTCCTTCCAGAAAGTACAAATTTGCAATTTGCTGAAATCAGTCGAGCCCCAAACTAGGTCTAGCTAAAAAAAATCATTTTCAAATACATGATTTCTCAAGTTGTCCTATTGAACCCATCATAATAATTGGAATCAAGTTCAACCCCTAAATGAAACTTTGAAAGTCATTTTCACCTTTTTCTACAAATTGTTAACTTTGTGCTTGGAGGTCCTTTGACTAGCTTTAAAAACTGACAAAAATAACTAATCAAGCTCTAAAATCAACAATAATGATTCCTTGTTCCGCATTCTTACACCTTTTCAAATCTCATTTCATGAAAAATTCTTAGTAAAAATATATTGATTGTTAAAGTCTCCCTTTTAGAACTGCTTGCAATAAAACATGTCAGAAAACAATAAAATACGTTTAGATTTGGCTTTGAAAATAGGGTAAAGTGACACTTTGGGAAATGACAACTAGGGAATTAGTTCACTATCATGAAGAGAGTATAAATCTATGATTATGGATCATGATGAATAATAGGACACATAAGGAAAGTGGGTGGGCTACTTAGATTTGCAGGATTGGAAACACTAGCAAAAAAGTGGTTTTTGCAAATGGAATGGACCTGGGAAAGTGTGGAGATGTATTCATTAAGACTTGAAAACTGGCACACTTAAAGAATTTTCAAAGTAGAAAACAATGGTAAAATCCATTTGATCTCACATATTATAGATTCAAAGTTATGACATCATGAACAGGGGTACCGACCAATCTACACTTTATGACACCAGTAAAACCTTACAAATTTCTTTTCGAATCATGTTTAAAAACTAATCAGACAAATTTTTCATAAGCTCAAAACTTTAACATGGAAATCCTTCAACCTCTAGAATGCAATGCAAAATTAATTTTATCATTTTGGTCAACAGCATCAAAGTTATAACAAGTCAAATAGGGCCTCCTATAATTCTGAACAATTTGCATTAGCGTGACTATAATAAATGATGGACTTTGAGGGATTCAAAATCTAGTCAAATGGATTCAAAATGAGATAAAAATTGGAACATAGGTTCTTTGATATGCATATTAAACATCCCCAAATAAATGATTCTTGAAACACTTTTGGGTAAAAGATATTCAAAGGAAAACTGGGCTATTGTACACTGTTTGACACTTAGGCAAAATGCAGATTTGGACATTACTCAAAATGGAACTTCACAGAACAACTTAGAATGGAAATTTTTATTCATGGGACAAGTGGATATATTGGATGCAAGGTGTTAGAAAAATTAAACACCTCTTAGGCCTCAAAAGGATAGTTGGGTACACATGCATTAAAAGGTGCTTATAGAGCATGATTTTTCAATGGTACTCAAAATTGGGCCTTCAGTTTTGAGTTTCAACACTTTATTAAATAACACGTATTCTTCTTATCATTAGCCATTTATTTAGAATTTTCATAAAATATATAGAACTAGCTACAAAACCTTAGACTTGATTCGCCACCCTATGAAGGGAAAATATAAAATGAAGCTTGGAAAATGAAGAATAACACAAAAGATTGATAACAATAACCCTGGAACAAGAACACAATGAGAACCCTACCATACAACTTGATGTAAAGATATCCCCATCAAAGTCACCATTTTGTTGGAGTTCTTTATGGTATGGAACATATCAAGTGTGTTTAAACCTAATACTAGGAAATAAAGACAGGGACAAGCCTAAGGATAAGCTACATCCTATATTTAGCAAGGCTAAACCTTAGTTATGGGCCAACATTAATAGAGTCAGTAGGACTTACTTCACTTTAGGCTCTGCAAGGCCAAGGTGGGAAAACCTAAGGGATTAATCTTGCTAACTTGGTACTCTTTTCTTCAAAGATTGTTCCCTACAGCAGAAATGGTCAACATTCTTCTATCATTTGCTGATAAATTTTTTGAGCATAGTAGCTACCTACAACCAAAAAGTGGATACAAATAAGTAATGACCAACACTTTTATCTCTTGATACATGAAATGGTAATTTTTTTTGTTGTTATAAATATTCTACAATTAAGTGAATTATCAATATAGCCTTGAACTTTCAAATGGACCAGTGTCTTATCCAGTGGGATATAAAGTCAAAGATTAGCAAATTTGGACCTTTTTAATCAACTTGTGATTAAAATTACCAACATTAAACTCTAATTTTCATTCTTATCATATCCCTCTCATTAACCCTAACCCTTATGCATTACAAAAAGCATTTATCTAATTCTTCAAATTAGCAGCAATCAATAAGAGATATACAGTCTATGTAAATTGCATTAAACTGAATGAAACTTGTTCATATCAATCCCAAGATTATGAATATATGAGAAATTACACAAAACTCAAAGATAATGATAATTAATGGAAATTCCTTCAACAAATATTCACTTTTTATATTCAAGTATGCAATAATTGAACTCATTCACATAGCCACAAAACAAATGGATAGACTACAAAATAATACATGATAATGAGAAAATCCTACAAACAGTCAACCTCTATTCTTCATCTTGAAAATCCATAAATAGGATTGCAACAGGCTACAAATGAGAGGTGTACACATGTCAAATTTAAAATGGATACAAAAGCTTGGAAGATAGGGACAAAAAGGTATGTAGAACATTCTTCCAAAAGATCGATCAAAAAAAGAAAAGTAGTTGAGATAGCAAATGAACATTTATATCATGCTTTTGATTTTTCTCCTTTCTGTCCTTCACTATCCTTCATGAGAAATATCTCAACTACTTCATGTCGATAGATCTTTAAACTCTCCTACCACCTCCCTAACATAAATTTCCCTTTTTATGGGTCACTCTGCAATTTTGACCTCTTGTAAATCCTGACTAGCTTTGGTCCACCTAGCATCCATAATTGTTTTTGATTCAATAATAATTTCATTCAAATATATTTCTACCTTAAAAAGGGAATCAATTAAGTTATAGTATGGGATATTAGAAGTATCTTCAAAAACTGACACTATAGACTCCTGAGTTAAAATTGTACCAAAGGAATTGGACCATTCTTACCAACCTATCATTATGCTTGTAGCATCCAAAATTGATGGTATATAGGGTTGTATTCCCTAAGATAAAACCTTTAGTTTTCCTTGGATGATTTTTAATTTTCTAGTGAACAAACCAATCAACTCTTTGACTATTTCCAAACCCTCCTTCACTGTGATGAATTTTTCAAGAAAATTTGGCTTTTTAGCCATTAGTACAATGAGCCCCTTAAAAAATTATATGTATGGCCCCAAAAGATTAAATGTGAGTGACAGCCATGACAATGCTTCATTACAAAATTGCTCAGCACTTTGTAAAGCAATGTAAAAAAATATGAACCTGTTGTGAAATATTTTCAAAACTTCAATCCTATGGGTCATCAAACTCCTAAGGAAAAATATCCTTATTTGTCCTCCCTACTGAGTAGATTGAACATTAATGCTCATCTTCCAAGGTTTGAATGTTTCCTCTTCTCCCAAATCCTTTATTTGTGTTGGGGTTTTAGTTGTATCCTTAGCTAGCTATTGTTGGTCTTCCTTTTTAGGTTCTAGTTATGTAGTAACTACCTATTCTATCCATGTAAGTTGCTCTCTAAGAGATGCAACTTCATTTTCAAGTTTTTGGACCTTGGCCTCAAGCTTTGCAATTCTTTCCTTATATACATGGCTCTTTCTAAGCTCATCTTCATAGAGCTTTCTCACATCTATGTAATCATGTATGGACCTAGAAAGTCTAGTTTCCATTTCCTCTACCTTGGCTTCATTCATAAATGAAAAATGTTTCAATGCCTTGGAAATCTCTATGCCAGAGGTGCCCTATAGAGTCCATACAATCATATTACCTTACTTAGTGTTATGTACATCCAATAATTTTGGCTTGTTGGATGAAGGAGCCATGCTCCAAGCTACTAGAGACTTGGTATCAATGTTGAAACCAGTTCCTCTCTATAATCTAGCTATACCAAATGCCTCATATGAAATGGAATTTTCCTCCCTCCTTATTTGATCAAGCATGAAAGCTTGTTCCAAGTCCCATCTAGGCACCAATAACATACCACTTGTTTCTACCAGATCTTTGGCCTCCTCTAGAGTCATGACTTAAGTCTTAGGATCATAGGCCTATAGTTTCTCCACCAGTTCCATCTTTTGTTCATCTAATTATCCTGACTTCATTTTCAAGACCAACTCACTCTATTTTATCTTATATGAAAACCTCTTGAATTCAGTAGATTTGATGATTTCATCATCCTCAAGGAATTTTTGGGCCTAGATGATCCTATCATCCATCCTAGCTATTGCTAGTTCTAAATTAGTGAGTGTAGCCTCAGCTACATTAATCCTATCTTGGAGATAGTTTTTCCTTAAATTTGAAAAATACTAACTATTGCTAGGTAGAATCTGCAACATCTTCTATTTCACCTCAGTAGGGACATGGGGAATCTTTTGTCTCTTATTTCCCTTTTTAACCCATGATGCTTGAGGGACATCAGCTTCTTCTTCTATCTCCAAGGTCACATCAGGTTTAGGGCTATCAGGGAAAACCCTATCTTCTTCTCCTATAGGTCCTTCAAGAATCTTAGCCATGATCACAACATGGTCAATGACCATCTTCGTGATCCTCTGAGGATAGGGAATATCCAATTAAAATCCAATAAATTGGGGATCTACTGTCTTCATTTCTCTCTCCTCCCTTAAGACATCATCTAGCTTTACTAATCTATCAATTGCCTCACTCTCTATAACTATGTTTAGAATGACATCCTCATGGGGTAATTCCTTATTGCTAGGTAGTACATAATTTCTCATTTCTTTAAGGGTGACCCATATCCAATTATTAGGGTCATACATTCTATAAGGACTAGCTAACAAATTGAAATGATGGAGGAAAGAATGAATTTGATCCAAGGCTTCTTTTCCAATTGTAAATCCCCAATCCCAAAACACCTATACAAGAAAGTTCCCTTATGCACTTTGGGTCTTAGATACTCCCTATTGACCATAAATAATTGCCATATGAATTCAATTATAGCCAATCTAGGAGGGATAAATTTTGGTAATATATGGAGTGGCAGAGGACAACCATAGACTCTCATTAATGAAAAGGTTGGAAATAAGAAAATGGCCCCCTAGTTATGATCTTATCTTTTACCCTCAAGAACTAGGGTAGGTCTCAAAAGGCTCTTTAAAATTGCAAGTTTCCTAAAGTAATCTAGATCTACATTTTCATTATTACAGCACTAAAATTACTGAAAAATGAGACAAAATTAGAAAAATGATAATTACTGTCCCATACCCATATCCACAACTGAACAATTAGAACCCCATTTGCATTGATAGATGTATGGTCAATGAAATTAGAGCTTATATACCCTACATTCTTATAGAGGATCAGGTGCATCAATAGTGAATAGTGATGGAATTTGAAGTCCTTTAATTCCCATCTCTAAAACATGGCAGTATTTTCTCTCATCATCTCCAAAATATTGTTGACATAATCATACTCTCCCCCATTGTAGGAGTCTTGCACATCTTTGGAAATTATGAATTCAACTCCATAAACCATATCAATTCCACCCTTGCTAACCACCTTGTGGACACCATAAACTATCTTTACAAAATAATTGTTAAACTTGTCTAGAGGCATCATTTTCTCTACCTTTTTAGGATAATCATCCACATTCTTCAAGTCCATGGGAATATGTTGTAGTATATTTTTCCTAGTGTAATATTTGGTATTCTCCTCAAACATTCTTTGCAAATCCTTTAAATCCTTAAGCTAACCCATTGCTCCATCCAGTCCAAAAACCTCAATGAATGATTCATGATCAAGTGTGCATAGAATGGTTCCATATTTCTTATGAAAATATTTGGTGGCTAGATTGTAGCAATGAAATAGGGCCTTCTTCAAATCCACATCTATAAAAAATTCTAGAAATATCAATTTGGCTAAATTCTTCTTCCATGTGTTACACACAAGCATCTTCTTCTCCCTGTTATAATAGAAGTATTTAAAAAGTTCAAAACTAGTAACACTAGGGCACACAACATCTCTATAAAGAGCATATGGGTTGATAAAGGTATGATCATCCACAACACTAGAATTAGAAGAACTAGGGAAAAGTTTTATCCATTTTTCTACAAACCTATTTGGTTTCTTCTGTCTCATTTTCCCACCTTTAGAAGTTGAAGTCTCTGCAATTCTCATGTCTAATGCTTGAATTTCTTCCACCTTTTATCAGACATCTTCACAATATGCTAGCAAATATAGTATGTAGATCAATTTTAGGTTCTAAAAACACTTGTCTGTATACACTAAAAGCTTTGAAACTAATCAAATTCTCTTTCTTCATAAATGGAGAATTGTAACTATGAAGTAGGAAGGCCTTTACAACTTGATATATGCAAATCAACTTTCACTTTGCATTGATTTTTAGCATTCTTGAAACATAATATCAACTTATTTTCTCAACTCAAGGGAGCACCACCTCTACTATCTAGCAATGCACCTTTTTTTATTGTGCTCAAATCTTATTGGTTGAGAATCTCATTTTCATTTCTAGCTTAGAAAAGTGACTTATTACTTTTAATGTCAAAATAGGGCCTACAATCCTATGATCATGACTAATAAAGACTCCTTTGTATTATCTCATAGTTGACGAAATACTTTCCTAATGTTATGAAACCCTTTGAGAAACCCTTATTGAATAATCAAAAGCCATAAAAAAACATCTTACTATTGGATACAATTGATTAATTTTGAGTTGTCTTTGATATTACACAAATGTCATATCAGTTGACAATCAATGCATACCAAGCTCACTTGGTCTGTGAAGATAATTTTCCTAGTCTACCGAGCATTCCTGAGTTTACTTTGTATAGAAGGTAGTATCTACCGAGCTCACTCAAGTGTCAAAGGAAGTTATGTAGAAAAGAGTGTTAACCAAGCGCACTTGATTAACAAAGGGAAAGTTGATTAGATTTGGTATTAACTGAGTTCACTCAATTACCAAAGGGATTTTGTAAGTTCGTAGTATTAACCAAGCTTCTATTGGTTAACATGGGAAATCACTACAAGATCAATTTCTACCAAGCTAGGTCAACTACCAAAGGATTTTCTTATTTTGGCATGTAAAGCTTAATTATTTTACCTATTGATTCTAGCCAACTAAGGTGATGAATATTGGTTATTCTAATTTGTATTTGAGCTGACTTGCCAATCTAGAAGGTATAAGTAAAAGGTCAAGTTGTGATTTCAGAGTGTGAGATGCAAGTTGAATAAGTTGAAAGAGATAAGAAGAGAGGAAGTGAACTTGAAGGATAAGTAGGTATCCTTGTGGAGCAGAAAAGTATTATTTGATTAGGAAGGATCAAATATGAACTAGAATAGAGATCTATTATTAGCAATTCAGTTGCATCATAATCAAATCATTTCATTGTTATTTTCTAACCATTGTAGTAGTGATCTAAAATCTCTTAATAGAGTTGGTTTAACAACCATTTGTAAATCCTCTAACAAGGTGGAAATTCCATTGAAATTTTTTAAGACCTTTTACAAGGCCACTCCTAACAGGGTGATTAAATCCTTTAATAGGGTCACACCTAACAGTGTGTTTTGTAACCTTTAATAGGGTTGGCTCCTAATAGGGCTCACTTCAAAAGAGTGAAAAATAGTAACTAGTTACATTGGTGGTTTTTCCCAAATTGGGTTTCTACGTTAAATCTTGGTGTCTTATGTGTTCATGTTATTTCTTTCATGATTGCAATTAATTATTGATAAAAATATTAATATTTTCTAAAGTAAATAACACTTTGTATTTACTGAGTTACAACAATGTATGAATGCTTATCAAGTATCAACAGTAATTAGTTTTACCAGTCTGGATTTATTTGACATCTAAGAGATTTTGGATTTATTTTAGTAGTAACTGATTCACCCCTCTCCTCTCAATTACTCTTATATTTCCAACAATTGGTATTAGAACTTTTGGTGCTTGTAGAGAAGGTTTCAAGGACCTAAGCTAAAGATCAAGATGTCTTACAAGAGAGAGATTCCAAAGCTAAACAAAGATAACTTTGTAGCATGGAAAGGACTTATGAGGCTTCATCTAGCTATCATCAGTGATTCAGGTTGCAAATATCTTGATGAAAAATATAAAACTCCCATTGGAACATTATCAATTGAAGATATAGATGAGAAAAAAAAACCATAACATCATGATGATTGATATTGCATCTGCTCTTAGTTATGCTAAATTTGATGAGGTCAAAGACTATAGAAATGCTTTTGATATGTGGAACAAACTGAAAGAGATCTATGGAGGAGATCACAATGTAAGAAGAGCCAAAGAAGAATTCTTTAGAGGAAAATTTGATCAAATAAGAATGAGAGAAGATTAAAATGTTACAAAATATGTTGAAAGAATCAAAGCTAGTGTTAGTGCAATCAGAGCATCTGGAGGAGAAATCAAAGAAGAAACTATTGTAAGTAAATTACTTAGAACCTTGCTTCCCATCTATGCAATGAGAGTATCTGCTATTGAAGAAAAGAGATGTGATCCAAATAGCAAGATAGGTTTGGATGCCTTTGAAAGAAGATTAGTAGCTTTTGAACTAGACAACTTTGACAATTATGTTCCTACTTTCAAGAATATTGAATCTACATTTGAAGCTAAACTCTCACTCAAGGAAAAGAGAAAGAAAATAAAAGACAATCAATCAGGAAGTAAGGAAAAAACTAAAGAAAGTTTAGATAGTGATCTGGAAATTTTTGAAGCTCTACTTGCAAAAAAGTATTCTAGGAGTAGAGGAAAGTGCAAAGGTAAAATCCCTCTAATATGTTTCTCTTGTGAAGAAATTGGCCATATTGATGCTAGGTGTCCAAACAAAGAAGGCAAGGATGAGAAGAAAAGCCACAAGTACAAAGGCAAGAAGGAATTCAAAGGTCACAAATCCTACAAAGACAAAGGTAAGAGAACTAGCTTTATGGCTAAAGATTCTAATAATAGTGAAGATGAAATAAAATATAATGTTATAAAAGATAAATTTGATGATGAAGGAGAAAAAATGGCACTTGTCTCTCATGTTAGCAAAAATGACCCATGGATCATATATAGTGGATGTGCAGACTATACGACTGGAGACAAAACTAAGTTTGAACATTTTGAACACTCTGATGGAGGTAGCAAAATATTTGGAAATAATGAACCTTTTTGCATAAAAGGAAAAGGTTGTATCTCATTAACTAATGAACTTGTATGTGACTGTGCCTATTGGGTTGAAGGACTAAAACATAATTTATTGAGTGTGGCATAGCTAAACAACATTGGATTCAATGTAGAAGTTAGAAGATGTCTTGGAAATTGTGCATACTAATTTATGTGGACCCATTGGAATAGAAACTCATAATGGAGAAAAGTTTTTCATTCCTTTTGTTGATGATTATTCTAGAATGATGACTATTATGTATCTCAAAGAAAAATTAGAATCTTTTGAAAAATTTAAATGGTATTTGGCTAGAGTAGAAAAAGAAACTGGAAGAAGATTGAAATGCTTGAGATCAAATAGAGGTGGTGAATTCATCTCAAATGAATTCAACAATTTCTATATTGAAAGAGGAATCAAAAGACAAGTATTAGTCACTAGTACTCCTAAGTAGAATGGAATAGTTGAAAGAAGTAATAGATCCATCATGGATTGTGTAAAAATATTAACGATTGAAAAGAATGTTGCTATCAAATACTAGAAGGAAGCTATTAGCATTGCAATTCATACTTTGAACCGAGTTCAGTTGAAGGACTCAAACAAAACTTCCTATGAACTATGGTATGGCTACAAACCTAATGTAAGTTAATTAAAAGTATTCGGTAGCAAATGTTATAACTTGAAAGAATCTGGAAAAGGAAAAATTTTTGTAAAAGGTGATGAAGGTATATTTCTAGGATATTCCTACAGAAGTAAAGCATACAAATATCTAAATTTATCCACTCACAAAATCATGTAGAAAGTGCACATGTGAGAATTGATGAGTTTGCAAAAAAGACTAAAGAAGGAAGCAAAAAGGAACTAGAAGATTATAGAAGATTTTTCTACTACGAACCTAACACATTGGCAAAAACATTTCACAAAAAGGAGACTTCATCTCCCAAGCTCTCCAAATCTCCAAAAATTACTGAGTTGCAAGAAGTGCAAACTAAGTCACAGTGACCCGAGTCACATTCAGAGGCTACCAAGTCTAAAGAATTTGAACCACAAACAAAAGGACCCAAGTCTAAAGTTGAGATTCAAAATGAAGATAGTGCAATTCATTCAAAAGTCAAAGAACCCATATTGGCTAAATATGTTAGAAGGCATCATGCACTTGATCAGATCATTGGAGACAAATAAGATGGAACAATGACAAGAAGCAAACTAAAAGGTACATGTTTACTTGATGAATTTGAACCTAAAAGTGTTAAAGATGCACTAGAAAATGAAAGTTGGATTGAGGCTATGAATGAAGAAATAAAATAGATAGAAAAGAATAAAACCTACACTCTTATACCTAGGCCCAAAGATAAAAATGTAATTGGTACAAAATGGGTATTCAAAAATTAGCTGAATGAAGATGCACAATTGTCAAGAAACAAACCAAGATTGGTATGTAAAGGCTATTCTCAAGCAGAAGGTATTGATTACGGTGAAAATTTTTCCCTTGTTGCAAAATTAGAAGGTGTTAGGACTTTACTAGCTTATGTAGCTCACAAAGGATTCAAAGTATATTAGATGGATGTTAAATCTAAATTCTTGAATGGAATTCTTGATGAGAAAGTCTACATTGAATAGCTGAAAGGTTTTGTTGATCCAGACAAAAGGGACATGGTCTACAAATTACACAAAGCCCTATATGGTCTAAAACAAGCTCCTAGAGCCTAGTATGAAAGATTACATAACTATTTGATACAGATTGGTTTCTAAAGAACAAATAATAATAGTAGCCTATACATCAAGGAAGGACCAAATAAGAAGATTCTATTGGAAAAAATATTTGTGGATGATACTCTTAATAGGAAATGATGATTTACGCAGAGAATTTTCAAAACAAATGAATAAAAAATTTGAAATGTCCATGTTTGTTGAAATAAAATTATTTGTTGGATTGCAAATACAGTAGAATAGAAATGGTACCTATATCACTCAATATAAGTATATCAAAGAGATACTCAAGAAATTTGGAATGGAAGATTCAAAACTAGTTGGAACCCCCATGTGTACTAGACTTAAGCTTACCAAAGATGATGATTCCAAAGAAGTAGATCACACCTTTTACATAACAATGATTGAGAAATTATAGTATGGGGTACATACAAGGCCTAAAATTACCTTAGTAGTTTGAATAGTAGCAAGATTCTTAGCTAAACCTAGAGAAAACCACATGATGATAGTAAAAAGAATCTTGAGATATCTAAAAGGTACTGAGGACTATGGCTTATGGTGTAAACTTGGAGACAACCTTCACTTAAAAGTATTTAATGATGTTGATTGGGTAGGAAATCTTGATGATAGAGAAAGTACTAGTGGATTCTCTCTTGGTAAAAGGTTGGTATTTTGGACAAGCAAGATGCAAAACTGCACATCTCAATTGACAAAGAAGTAGAATATGTAGTAGTAACAGTGAATTGCTCTGACATTGTTTGGTTCAAATAGTTGTTGGAAGGAATGAAGGTTGAAATTAAAGAGCCAATAGTCATGTATTGTGATAACACTAGTGCAATCAACATATCAAAGAATCTAGTGATGCATTCCAAAACAAAGCACATTGCTATAAAATATCACTTCATAAGAGAATTAGTATAGGACAAAGAAATTAGATAGGAATATGTGCATACAAAAGAGAAAAAATATAGATATATTCACCAAGCCATTACCTAAGGATGCATTTTTGTAACTAAGAGGTAAGTTAGGGGTCATTCCACTATCTGAAGTTCACTAAATAAAGCTTAGTGTTGCATCAATAGAAACTAAGTTGAAGATCAATTAGTTGATGCAATATTGACAAGGACATATTGAAAATGAATCTATACTCAATATACATTGCTACTAATTAGATTTTTCTTTGGCATATGTTGTCAAAGAAGGAGAAGTTTACTATCATATCTTTTTGAAATTTTGAAGAAGGAAGAAGTTAAGTAGTTCATTCATATAAGGAGAACACTTTAGGAAAAAATTTCTTTATAAAATCAAAGAGGGAGAAACTTTGTAATAGAGGGAGTCTTGTTCTCAAAATTTCATTGTGCTATGACATGTTGTGTTTCCATCAATGCTAAAGAGGGAGATTGTTGGATACAATTGATTAAATGTTTGTGTCTTTGATGTTACACAAATGTCATATCAGTTGATAGCCAGTGCATGTCAAGCTCACTTGGTCTGTGAAGATAGTTTTCCTAGTCTACCAAGTGTAGTTGAGTTTACTCTATACAAAAGGCACTATCTACCAAGCTCACTCAGGCATTGAAGGAAGTTATGCAAAAAAGAGTGTTAACTAAGCTCACTCAGTCAACAAAGGGAAAGTTGGATAGAGTTAGTATTAACTAAGTTCACTTAGTTACCAAATGGATTTTGTAAGTTTACATTGTTAACCAAGCTTTTGTTGGTTAATATAGGAAATCACTTTAGGATTAGTTTCTACTGAGCTTGGTCAGCTACCAAATGATTTTCTTATTTTGGCATATAAAGCTTAATCATTTTATTTATTGATTCTAACCAACTGAGGTCATGAATATTTGTTATTCTAATTTGCATTTGAGCCAACTCAACAATCTAGAAGGTATAAGTAAAAGGTCAATTTGTGATTTCAAAGTGTGAGATGCAATTTGAATAAGTTGAAAGAGATAAGAAGAGAGGAAGAAAACTTGAAGGATAAATAGGTATCCTTGTGGAGAAAAAAAGTATTATTAAATTAGGAAGGATCAATTATGAACTAGAATAGAGATCCCTAATTAAAAATTTAGTTGCATCACAATCAAGTCATTTCATTGTTACTTTCTAACCATTGTAGCAATGATCTAAAATCTTTTAACAGAGTTGTAAATCCTCTAACAAGGTGGTAATTCCATTGAATTGTTTCAAGACCTTTTTCAAGGCCAATCCTAATAGGGTGATTAAATCCTTTAATAGGGTCAGACCTAATAGTGTGTTTTGTAACCTTTAATAGGGTTGACTCCTAATAGGGCTCACTTTAGAAGAGTGAAAAATAGTAACTAGTTACATTGGTGGTTTTTCCCAAATTGGGTTTCCACATTAAATCCTAGTGTCTTATGTGTTCATGTTATTTCTTTCATGCTTGCAAGTAATTACTAATAAACATCTTAAGATCTGCTAAATTAAATCACACTCTGTATTTATCAAGTTACAACAATTTTTGAATGCTTACCGAGTATCAACAGTAATCAGTTTTACCAGTCTAAATTTTATTTGACATCTAAGGGAACTAGGATTTATTTTAGTAGTAACTAATTCACCCCTCCCCTCTCAATTACTCCTCTTATATTTCTAACACTAATGTCCTTATGAATGCTAAGTTGTCATGGCATCGATGCTAACCTTTTCTTCCTCTATGATCTTTTGGCAAACAACTTACCTTAAGATCCTATAGCATCTTACTTTAATCAGTTTCATCCTACAATCTTATGATCATGGTCATTTTTTTATTCTAATATATATCTCTAGTTACCTTTGAAACTTATACGATACTATGTGAAAAGGTTAACCTTCTCTATCGTAGCATCATGGGCTTTTTCTTTGCCATTTGTGATCTTATGATCAAAACTTATTCATGACATTGGAGCACATTATTTATTATCTAAGATCTTATGATGAACTATATATCTTAAGATTGGAGATCACCATATGCCATTGAAACTTAATATGAAAATATTTTTTGGCCCCACTACTCCATCCAAGCATACATCTAGTATTCATACCACAACTTGGCCAATAAGAACTGGACAATCGTCTGATAGTGCATCATCACTTTTTCTTGTCTTCAATCTCCTTACAATCTTATGACTCCTAAATATCTCATAGCATTGTAGCAGAAAAATATTTCCTTTATGATATTAAGATGCTCGCTACTTTGTAACATCATAACACCTTCTTTCACTATCCCTGATGCTAGGATCACTTCCCTTGTCATAATTTTGTAGAGGACTAAATGAAAACCATTCAAACTACCATACGATCATACGATACAAAGGAAATCATAATATTAAGAGGACTAATTTTATCATCCATGATACCATGACACAATATTTATCTTAAGATCAAGACATTTAAAACTCTTCCTCACAATACTTCACTAATCATTTATCATAACATCGTGTAAAATGATGTAAAAGACAAAATAAAATCTCACTACTTTAAAAGCTAGGGTTAGGGCCTAGACTCTAATTTTATGAAGATTTCTTGTAATATGAGATAAAATCAAAACCCTTGGGCACTAGATTTCATATTTGGGGCCACAATGAAAATAATTAGATTAGGGAAAAACATGCTAGCATTTCCCATGTAGATGAAAACAAAAATACATAGCCCTAACAATCACAATACTTTAGTATTTTCACCATAGAATTTGAAAATTAAGCTTAGTGAAAATAGGATCTATCACATCTCACAATTTGAAATGTAAATTGAAATAGCTAACTACACATGTTCATCCATAACATGAAACTTATAACACATAACACAATATATTTGTTACCTAGAAACCCTCCAATGAGAAGGTAAAAATGGGGTGGGGTTGACACCCACAAATCTTCACTACTGCAGTTGTAAAGTGTAGCTAATTAAGGTTACAAGAAGTTTGACCATAAACTATGATATATCCTATGAAAGGTATACCATATTAAATTCTTACAAAAATGGTTAGGTCTCACCCTATTAAAGGATTTAAACACCCTCTTAAAATTGTACCTTAGTAGAGGACTTAAACTTGCAATTAAACAAGCACTCAATTAAGGGATTTACACAAGCCTATTAGGAATACTTTGTTAAGATATTTTCTCTACATCACCTATTAGAATGATTTAGCACCATGATCCTTCAATTAGAACTCCATTGCTAGATGTTAGATCTTCTCTTTCTTGATGTGTACTTGATCCTTCTAATCAGATATATCTCCTCTATCCTCTCTCTTCTTTCCTATGTTCTCGTTAATTGATTATGCAATTCATAACATTCTCACAATCTCCATAACCACCATGAATGCCCACTCTTCACTTACAATTTATGTCTCTTGCATCTCCGTCTCTTCCTTCATGCATACAAACTATTTAGGTTTTGTTTCCTTAAGTAAACACGAGTGGGCTAGGGTTAGGTTAGAATTAATGATTGAGGTTGATCCATTTTTTTTGCTTAGAACATCCCTAAAATTTATTGGTTGCATGTACTACATAGGGATTTGTAATATACATTTTTATACATCTTCTAGAATTGTAAAATAATCATTAAGTCAGCCCAAAAATAGTTTACATAGAAATTTGTGCCATTACAAACAACTATGTCTCAAACTATTCACTTAGCAATTGAAGTCTTTGATGCTTAACATCCACTATACCTTCAATGTTGTAACTCATCTTTTAAATGACTTGACATACTCTATTTACTTGGCTCCTAGGTGACTCTACACTAACTATCTTCTGGGTACATTCTAGTGTGTGGCACTAACTAAGTATATTACTTAGAATGTATTGTTTGGCAACAAATGCTCGACATGCTCTAATCACTTGTCTCACACTAACTGGTTGGCTTTCTATGATTAGTTAGATTACACTATAATAGTGATAGATAATGACTACGTGTTTTGCCACTACCTTGTCGAAACTAATCTAAGATTAATAGTTGGTAGCTTGATGTATGTTGTGGTCTCTATGAGGCTAGGCATTGCCTAAGATGTGGGAGTCCTTAGGCAATATATGTCTAATCCTGGAAGGATTCTTGGAGTGTAGTTAAGAAAGTGTTCAAATATTTGAGAGGAACATTTGATTATTACTTGTGCTTTTATGGTAACACTTTTGTATCTCAATTTTCAATTTGCATTCATGGATATGTGGATTTAGATTGGGAAAGTGATATTGAGAACAAAATATCCACCTGTGGATATTGTTTCATGACGTTTGGTGGTGCAATTAGCTGGATGAGTAAGTAGCAAGTTGTAGCTACTTTGTCAACTATGGAAGTAGAGTGCATGGTAGCTAGTCATACTTCTAAAGAGGTCATTTCTCTTAAGAGGTTGTGTTCTAATATAGGTTTTGATGCAAGATAGACTACTATCTATTGTGATAGCTAGAGTCTTATTTATTTAGCAAAGAATGCTACTTTCCATGCCAAAAAAAAGAATATTGATGTACAATATCAATTTTTTTGTGTGATATGGTGGAAGATGGAAAGATGAAATTGGAAAAGGTTTCTTGTTAGGAGAAAATTTCAGATACATTGAAAAAGCTAGTGAGCACAAAGAATTTTAGATGGTGTGTTAATTTTATGGGCCTTGGGACCTGGGAGATTGTTGGGATAAGGTGACTCCTTACCATGATTTGATGTTTTATTTGTTCTTTCTTTGAAAGTTGTTAAATGAAGAAAAAATCTTCCACAAGGATGGACTTCAAGAAGAAAATTAGAAGTTTCCTATTTTCTTTGATTTATTCTCTAATATTTTGATTTAATGGAAGAGTTGAGCATAAGAAAGTTTCAAAAATATTTTGAAGATGTGTTGAATGTAGATGGTTTAGAAATGATTTTATCTTGTATGAAAAATTTGTAAGTACAAGGCATTTTTGTAGAGAATTATATGGCATGGAGCATTTTTTGAAGAGTGGTGTTATGTTGCTGATAGGGATAACTTTAAGAAATCCTCTCCCCCAAAAAAATATAAATTTATGGTGAATCCAACTTTAGTTTTCGGGGGGTGGGATTAATTTCTATTGGCAAATTTATTTTTTTGATGTTAGGAGAAGTTTAATTTTGATGTGGTTTTTCTCCGACCATTACAAAATTTTATAAAATCGAGGCAATTTTGTCCCTTTTCATAGAAGAAATATATATTGTATAAGGCAATTTTTCTAATTTATTGGCAAAATATATAGATATATATATATATAAGGAAATTTTTCTAATTTATTGGCAAAATATACATATATATATGTGTATATATATATATATATATATAATTTTTTTATTTTATTTTATTTTTTATTAGGCAATTTTTCACATTTATTAGAAAAATATATATTTGATTAGGTGATCTTTCTTGTCTATTCAAAAACATGTATAATACATTGTGGAATATGCTAAAAAATGAATCAATGACTAAAAAGTAATCATATATTTTTCAAATCAGTTGTCAAATTATCAAAAGATTATGCTTAGTATTAAATCAAAGAGTGATCAGAAAGTGAGGTTTCTATAGGATGAAACATATGTGGAATTTCCTATTTCATTTATGGTAGAGTAGAATTTGGTTGAAAAAACATTCTTTAAATTCTATACATCCTACTAAGTGGTTGTCATTATCAGAAACATAGTTGGTTTCCAAAAATGGTACTGCCTGTGGAAGAGGGATCATCAAATGAAAATCCAAGCCCTAATGTCAACCCAAATTTGACTATGGAGAAGCTTGAGGAATAAAGTGATCTTACTATTGGGCTTATTATATCTTTGTAGGTTTTCTTGATAATCCCAGGGATGCCATCAAAGAGATTGAAAATGAGCAGGAAAAGGAAAACCTCCAAGAAATATTCATTGAAATGGGTGTTAACCCTACTAATTTTGAAGAAAAAATTGAAAATGTGGTAGAACAACAAAACTAGAACTTGAATTCTTTTGGGATGTTTTAAAGGATAAAATAAGTGTTAGATGAAGAATTGACGATTTAGCTAGGGTTTATTTTGTAAAACACATTATCAAAAAGTGTATGAATATGAAATGTAATGGTTCAAATCTTGTCTCTTCTCTTTATGAGGGAAACCACAACAATTTTTGGTATACTACATATATATGAAGATGAAATGTAAAGCACATACAGAGAATATAATGCAAAGTAAACCCCTTTTTGTTGATATTTGATATTTTACTAACTTGGTGTTTTCTTTTGGGCTCTATTTATTTTATAGTAATTAGATGATGTATTTAATTATTATTTTCCAAATTTGTGTGAATCGTAATTTAATTTTCTAATAAGTGCTTACTGGTTAGTAGTAGTACACACTACACACTATGCGTGTCACATGCTAATAGGAATTGATGTATGAAGTAATGGATTTTTGGAAAATGTTTCAAATAACATGTCACATCTCTAACATACATGTGTAACTGGTAAAATCCATCTACAAACCATCATCTGATGATAATATATCAATGGTTGAAGGTTTATTTCAGGCCAAATGTCTCCAATGAAGCCTCGACCTTGTTTAAGTCTTTAGAATGGTGACATGTTCCTTCCACCCTATTCCACTTGCAGTGCATAGTAAATAGATGTCTTGTCATTATCAACAGAACTCCCTGTGGTAAGTAGGAGATAATTTCCACAAAAAGTCAATGAGTATGACTCAAAAATCACATAGTTGAATCCTAATAGCAATATCAAAAGAATTCCCTATTCCATCGGGTTCACACATATTACAACTTTTTTGGCACAAAATTGCATTTATGTTGAAAATTTGCAAAGATTTAATCATTTAAAATAATTGAACTAGAAGCTGAATCGACAAATGTGTAGGGACCATCACTTGCCCACTTAGCTTATTTATAGAAAATTTAGCTTCTTCTTTGTTAGAAGTTAAAGGTAGGCAAGGTTATTGAGAGGGGAGGGGTAAATCAGGAACCAATAAAACTTTATCTTACTTCACCAATTAATCCTTCATTACATATTCTGATCTAATTGTATGCATGAAATAATAAAAGCAAATAAACATTCATAACACTTTGACACAAGATATGGTGACCCAAAGACCTTCCAATTAGAAAGTAAAACTAGGGTGGGGATGATACCCATAAACTTTAGCACTGTAGTATAAAGTTAACCTATTAAGGCTTATAATTGACCACTTCTAGTGATCTTCCCTATTAGGAGTAATAAGGACTATGAGGTCCACTTGTTAAAGGATTTATAAAAATATAATGAAGTATGCACTTAGTTAGGAGATTTAGAAAAATACTATTAGGTCTACCCTACTAAAGGATTTGACTGATACATCTATCAGGATGAACTAGTGGCTGATCTGTAGTCTGCAACTCTACTTTTTTGAATGAGATTCCTTGTATTACTATGATCACCTCACTATGATAGATAAGTTTTGGTTCTCCCTTATACTACATATAACCTTACTCAATTCACACTCCTCATTATATCTCCTCATATACATACTTGGATATGATATAATGTATTACATATATACCAATCCAAATAATAACTTACTAGAGTCAACTCCAATACCAATTTCATCATGATTCATAAAGGCAATACAACTGATGTAACTTGGGTTTTGAAGATAAACTTGGTGATGTTCTAATACATGAAAAGCACTATCAACACTCAAAAAAATTTGGCACTTGTCTGAACTTCAAACTTACTCCATACTAATCACTTCTAAGGATCTCAAACTAGATCAACACTATGTGACTTGGTGAACATTGAAAAACTTGGTAGCTATTGAATCACTCAGTTGACAATGAATGAATCGATCAACACTAGATTCACATTTTTAAAACTGTGAGCTCAATAGACATAGTATAACTTGGTTAACATACCCTAGCTCAGTTAACACTATGATATTCTTCACTTCCATTGAATAGCTCAGTAGCTTTTTCTATGCTTGGTTTGCACTATACATTATTTATGAAGCTCGATAAACACTATGTAGCTTGGAAAATAGGGTAAACTGACTCAAGTGCTCGGTAGACACAATATTCTAACTAGTTGGCTTGGGAACTACTGAATCGCTTGGTTAACACTACAAATTGACTGATAAGCTTGGTAGTAAGTGTATAACTAATGTAGGGTGTTCCCCTTAATACCATAAACTCATAATAGAAATAAAGGAACAATAGAAAATGCAAGAAGAAAATATGGACTTCTTATTTGTGTCGTAAATGTAGTATTATAGAATTCATAAGTATAATAATTTGCAAGGCAAGCTACGAACTATCACCTAGAGCTGTCCTAGACAATGTTCAGGCCTTTCTTAAATAGGTAGTTTTATGCCACCTAAGAAGGTTCTAGATTCTCAAAATTAATACTTAGGGCCAATAGACCCTAAAAAAACATGTAGAGTTGGCCGAATACATCTTTGACAATTATTTTAGAAATTTTGGGTAGCCCAACTTTAGAAGGCCATAACTCACTAACCATTTCTCTAATTGGCTATTATAACCATTTTTCAGAAATGAAAGCTCCTAATCTATAGGCTCAAAAACATATTAGTGCCCTTCCCTTGAGTTTTCAAACCTAATCTAGGCACTTTAAGGCCTCCAATAGTGAACCTAAATTTTTTTTGCAAATTTGTCCACCAAAAATTTGCAATAACTTCTCTGATACATAAGCTAGGGTAATGTGATTTTTATGGTAGGCTTATATCTCTAAAATGAACCTTCCAATAGAAAATGAGAACATTTCAAGCTCATATGAAAAACTTACTAAAAATAGAAAGTTTTCATAAATAGTTACCACCCTGTCTACTAGTCCTTATTAAAATAGAAAAGACTAAAAATAAAATATTTTTGGGTGATGCAAGATTTCCTTTACACCCAGGATGCTCTTGAATTAGACACCCAGGGTAATTTGAGAAGTGACCCAGTCACATGTCAGGTGTTCAGAGGAAAACCAAGATGGTTAACCTCCTCCTTCGCTAGCCATGATGAATCCTTAATTGGTCACCTTTTCCATTTGACTAAATATTCCTCATAAGTTTTGTTTTAGGTACTTTTTCCAACATGACGGACTAGTATCTCCTTAATGTCCTGTGTAGCTAAACTAGCTACTAGAATGCTCCACTACACTTCTGCAACTCCATCTCCATCACCTCCTTCATAATACATAATCAAATCTGAAATACTAAATAGTAGTGAAATATTCAATTCAGTAGACAACTCCACTTCATATGCATTGCCAGAATCATATCCCTTCACTATATTGCACAGTCCAAACTTCTTCATCTTTAGCTTATTATATGTACCCACTGGAAAATGCTCCTTTCTCAAATGAACCATGACTTCACCTCCAACATGAAATTCCTTATATCTCCTTTTCATATCTTCCTTATCCTTATACTATGTATTCATATTTATGATGTGCTTTCTCACCTCCTCATGGATTTTCTTCAAATGTTTAGCAAAATATTCTACTTCAACACTACTTATCTCTCCTTTATCCAACTACCTCAATTTAGAAGAATTTTTGGGACTAATCCCATATAAAATTTGGAATGGTGATTTACCAGTACTCCCATTGAAAAAATTATTTTATGCAAATTATGCCTATGGTAAAATCATATCGCATCCTTTTGGTTTATCTCCAACCAAGTATCTCAACAAGTTTCTAAAACTACAATTCATAGCTTCTTTCTATCCATCAGTATGTGGATGATGTGATGAACTAAACTTCAAATCTATCTTCAACTTCTTCCATAATGTATGCTAGAAATACCCAATAAATTTGGTATCTCGATTTGCAACTATACTCTTTGGTAGACCATGTAATCTCACCACTTCTTTCAAAAACAACTTTGCTACATGAACAACATCAATAGTCTTCTTGCAAGGAATAAAATGTACCATCTTTGAAAACCTACCAACCACCATAAAAATAGAATCATGACCATGTTGTGTCATCAGTAATCCAAGAACAAAATCCATGGTGACATCCTCCCATGGTTTCTCTAGTACAAGTAATGGCTGATACAACCCTTATTTTGCTTCACTCCTTTCACCATCTAATATATTCTACAACTTTGTACAAAGTTCATCACATCTTGCTGTAACTATGGCCAGTAATAAATTTTAGCAACCAAAGCTATAGTTTTATCTCTACAAAAATGTCCAACCAATCCTCCACTATGATTCTCCTTGATGAGATTCTCTCTCATTGAACTTTTAGGAATGCACAACTAGTTTCCTTTTAATAATATATTATCCTAGATCATAAATCCAACCACTTTGTCCTATCAAGTGTAACAGGCTCTGTACAAGCCTTCCATGCTTCACCAAAATCAAGATCATCTAGATACAAAGTATTGAGTTCCTTGAAACAAACCACCTCTATCTACATTTATGTTAGCAAAATTTGTCTTCTACTAAGAGCATCTACAACTTTGTTAGACTTCCCAGTCCTGTGTTTCGAAACAAATGTATAACTCTGTAAAAACTCAACTCACTTTAAATGCATTTGGTTATATTTTTCTTGACTATTCAAATATTGTAAAGCTTGATGATTAGTATACAAAATAAATTCCTTAGGAAGAAGATATTGTCTCCACTTCTTCAATGCTTGAATTATAGCATAAAATTCTTGATCATAAACATAATATTTTCCTTTTGCATCATTCAACTTCTTACTACAATAAGCAATAGGTCTACCTTCTTGGCACAAAATAGCTCCTATTATAGCACCACTAGCATCACAATCTACTTAAACACCTTGTTAGAATTAGGAAGTGCTAAAACAAGCTGCTTAGTAACTTTCTATTTCAACAGATTGAAACTCTTATCTACTCTCAGAGTCCACTTAAACTCTTTCCTATCCCTTGTCATTGTTTCAGTCAAGGGTTCACAAATACTACTGAAACTTCTTATGGATTTTCTATAAAATGTAGCTAGTCCATGAAAAGATCTTACCTCTATTGCACTCCTTGGAGTAGGCCATTCAAGGATATCCTTCACTTTCTCTGGATCCAATTTTTAAACCTTCTCTTGAGACTACAAATCCTAGATACATCAACTCTTTCTTTACAAAAATACACTTCTTCAGGTTTATCAACAACTTTTCTTCCCTCAACTTATCAAACACCTTGTGAATATGAATCAAATGCTCCTCCAATGTCTTACTAAAGATCAAAATATCATCTAGGTAAATAATGAAAAACTTACCTAGAAACTCCTTCAGTACCTCATTCATGAGCCTCATGAAGGTGCTCGATGCATTGGTTAGCCCAAAAGGCATGACTAACCACTCATTTAGTCCTTCCCTTATCTTGAAAGTAGTCTTCCACTCATCAACTTCTCTGATACAAATTTGATGGTACCCACTCTTTAGATCTATTTTTTTGAAATACTTAGCTCCACTCAAATAGTCCATACCTTGGTAATGGAAATCTCTACTTTATTGTGATCTTGTTGATAGTGCAAGAATCTTCGTACATCCTCCATTCTCCATTATTCTTCAGTGCTAATATTGTTGGTATATCACATGGACTCAAACTCTATCAAATCAACCCCTTTTGCAATAACTCATGAACTTGCCTATTCAACTCTTCACTTTTTGCTAGATCATTTTGTGTGTTTCCTTGTTTGGCAAGTTTTCTTCTAGAACCAAATCCATCTAGTGACTAATTTTCCTCATTGGGGGCAATCCATCAGGTAAATTATTTGACACAATATCAAAAAACTCTTCCAACATATATGTAATTTCTACAGGTACCTCCTCTACTTCTTCTTTACTATCTTTAGGAATTATAGCAAAAACCATATGCTCAAGCTTCATACCTTTAAGAAACTCTTTTCCATCAACAAAACATATTCTTGCAACACTGCATACCTTTTTTTCTTTTTCCTTCAACGAATTCAACTTATGTTTTACTCCATCCTTAGTTAGAGTGTAGGTATTTTCTCACTAATCATGTATAGCATGTTTGTCAAACTGCCACAACCTTCCCAAAAACATATGACATATGTCCATAGGTATGATATCATATAGTACATCATCCTGGTAGCTTCCAATCTTGAACTTCACTGAGCACTGCTCATTCGCCATGACCTTGTGGTTATCTTGCACCCAAGTAATATGGTATGGACGTCAATGTTTCTACCTCTTCAGAAACAACTTGGTGACCATCATTTCTAACACCATATTTTTAGTACTTCCAAAATCAATGATCACATCACAACACTTATCTTCACATCTGCATCTTGTGCAAAACAAGCTCCTTCTTTGTTCAGGTTCATTCTCACCACTTGGCAAGATTCTTTGGTTGACTAGGACTTCTCCTCCTTTAGAATCTTTAGAATGTGAGGATCTAGCATCTTCATCAACATGTACAACTCTTGCCTGGCCTTTTTTTCTTTGATCTATCCTTCCTTGGCACTAGGTACATTCAAATACTCTATGCCCTTCTTCTCCATAGTGAAAATATTTCTCATGAAAGCCTCCTCTTCTGAATCCTTTTCCTCTACCTTTTTCTCTCTAATCTCTATTGTTCTGATCATGGAAACAATTGAAATTTCTTTCCCTTTGGTTTTGACTAATACTTATAGCTTCATCCTCATTCTTTTGATCATCATTATGACCACCATATGATCATCCACTAGATCTTGCACCATGACCTCTCCCACTATTCTTATTGTCAAACTTCATGCTCAATTTCTTCTCAAATCTTAGGGAAAATTGGTATGCCTCCTTAATAATTTTTATTTAAACTAAGCTTAGCTCATCCTAAATGCTTGGCCTTAACCCATTAAGGTAATAGACAACTTTCTCCTTATCAGCTTCTGCATGGCTAGTTCTAATGAGAACTCGGTATAACTCTTTAGTATACTCTTGAACAAATTTTCCTGCTTGATTTAACCTTTGCATTTTCTTCAATAGATCAACCTCATAATCCATGAGACTTAATTATCATTTCATTTTAGCTACCATCCATTCTCATCTGGTGATTTATGCTTTCCCTTTAAATTTCACTCCAACTAAACCTCCTACCACTAGAGTTTTGCATGTCCTTTTAGTTTTTCCTTCACAAACTTAACCCTATTAGGATCTTCAATATCTTCATATTCAAAATACTCCTCAAGTTCATTGATCCAATTGATCAGATCTTCTAGACTAAGATTTCCCAAAAATGTCTGAACTTCAAACTTAGGTCTTTTTCTAATCTTGGAGATGGCCCTAAAAAGCTTCTTTTCCTTTGGGTTTAGAATTGCCTTTGCTCTAACATTTTCTTCTACTTCATCCTCATCCTTGCTTTCATCTCTTACATGAAGATTTATTCTTGTTCACATTTTTTCTTCTAATGCTTGCATTTTCCTTTGGAGGGTCTAGCTACCCTGAGGTGTAACACCTATAGCTCTTCTACCATGCTCTCTTCATGGAGGCATTTCCATGCTTCTGCTAAAACCCTAGTGAAAACTACCTCACAATCGATGATTTGTCGACACATTCAGCCCAAGCCATGGACTTGGTGCAAATTGCCTCACAATTGATGATCTATCCATACACTCAAGAACTCTAGCTCTTATAGCACTTGATGTAGGGTGTTCCCCTTAATACCATAAACTCATAATAGAAACAAAGCAACAACAAAAAATTTGAGAACAAAATATGGAATTCTTATTTGCACCACAAATGTGGTATTACAGAATTCACAAGTACAATAATTTGCAAGACAAGCTACAAACTATCACCCATAGTTGTCCTAGACAATGTTCGGGCGTTTCTTAAATAGGTAGCTTTATGCCACTTGGGAAGGTTCTAGATGCTCAAACTTAATACTTAGGGCTGACAGAGACTAACAAAACATGTAGAGTCAAGCAAATAAATATTTGACAATTATTTTAGAAATTTTGGGTAACCCAACTTTGGAAGGCCATATCTCATGAACCATTGCTCTAATTGGCTATTATAACCACTTTTTAGAAATGTCAACTCTTGATCTACTAGCTCAAAACTACGCTAACTGCAATAACTTCTCTAATACTTAAGCTAGAGCAATGAGGTTTTTATGGTAGGCTTATATCTCCAAAATGAACCTTCTTGTAGAAAATGAGAACATTCCAAGCTCATATGAAAAACTTACTAAAAATAGCAAGTTCCCATAAATAGTAACCAATCTATCTACTAGTCCTTATTAAAATAGAAAATATTGAAAATAAAATATTTTTGGGTGATGTAAGATTGTCGTTACCCCCAAGATGCTCCTGCATCAATAACTTGGTAGCAATGTAACCATTTGACTAAGTGTTGAGTCATTGATAGAAAAATTGACAATAATATCAACAATCTCGCCCTTTGGCATTAGTGAAAAAATACTTATCAAACCAAAAATCTAAACTTCAAAAGTACAAGTCAAAAAATTCCTTTACCTTCATTTTGTGTCTTCAACTCGGTTTTACTTCCTCAAGTTATAGCTCGGTAACATACTTTATTTTTCTAATTTTTCAAACATATTTTTGTAAAGATATTTTCTACTTATCTATACAAGAATTTTCATTATCCATTCAAGTATTTTCATAATACTATACTAAACTCCCATACATATATCTATCCTATATACATACAAATGGAGTATAGTACACTTCTTCTCCTTTGCAATATATTTTTCCTCTTTACATATTACTACTCTCCCTTTCTAACATAAATGCCAAAGGTATATTAATATCTATATGTTAATACCAAAAATGTGATAAGAAATTAGAATGTACCTTTAGAATAAGTACCATTGTCTTGTCCTAGTTCTCCTATAGTACCTTGCTTTCATGCAATACAATTTGTGTTTTTATTGATAATTCCATCATATGATCAGCTATGTAGAAATTGTTGTCATGGATGAGTTTTTTTGCATGTGCAATGTGTTTTTGTAATGCATCCATGTTTTTAAGAATCATGCCCTAGATTTCTACAAGTGTGGCCCTGATCCTAGCTTCTTCCTTTAATAATTCTACCTTAAGGTTTGTCAAATAGTTGATCTCTGTGTGATGTGTAGAACTATGACTTGAGTCAAGTGATAGCTGGTGTGCACTTGCCTTCATGTCTTCACTTATCTTGGACATCTTATCCTTGATCTCCTTTGTGAAGATAGATGTGTCACTTAGTGTGGAAAATAATGAAACAAGATTATTAATAGAGGTTTCTAGTGAACCAAGAATAATAGCTAAATCTACTTGATCTATTGCAATTCTTTGTTCATCTTGTTCCAACACTCTGTTCTCAAATTTTCTTTCAGCTCTTCATAGTATTTTATCCTATCCATTCAAGTCTTCATTGTATTTGTGAATGATTTTTGCTAACTAGTCCAGAATGGGTTGATTGCCATCAACCTCAATACTTAGAGCATCAACGAATATGCTCTTTATGTCTTCAAGAATTTGATTTTTATTCTTCTTTTCTTCTCTATGCTTCTGCTACTTAGCTCTCTTCTTTAGTAATTCACCCATGGTATCCATTTGATTAGGGGTGAGGGTAGAGATATCCCAATTTGGAATAACTATATCCTCATCCAGATCAATAGCTTTTTCTTCTTTTCCCTTTTTCTTTAGAATGGTAGAAACAATTTTCGTTCCTTTGTTTAAGACTGTAGTAATTAGTTGAGATTGGATTTTGACTATCATTGTAATAGTTATGGATACATTTTGAATAGAAATAATTGTGGAAAATGATGGACTAGCAACAAATGTAGAAATGGTACTAACAATAGGAATACCTTGTTGTTTAGTCAAGCCTAATGATGGAGGACCTTGATGCTCAATAGATGAAGTGTTGGGCACTTCAATCAATGTAACATTCAACTGAATAGATCTAAAGCTTTCTTGGATTCTTGGCATAGAAGTGGTATACACAACCAACTTAGGAGAAGCTATCTTTGAGCTAGATTATGCTAAGGCTATGCTCAGGGAGTGAGGGAATTAGGCCACGACTGATGTTGCAATTTTCTCTACATCAGTTTCCTCAATGCTTTGAATCTCTGGAAAGCTTCCTCCAATAGCTTCATGTTCTTCCTTCTCATCATCCATATTAACATCATCTAACTCATCATCTTTTATTTATACATCTTCTTCCTCATATTCATCATCCTTGTCATCAACATGTATAAAAAAGTCACTAGGTTGATGCAACTTATAGATGTTCTACAACTGCCTTCACCACATATTCAATGTCCTTAAGCAATATCATACAAGTGTTTAATTTGAGAGTAAACTTCTTCTCATTTTTCTTCAAGGATTCCTTTACCTCCTTCTTACTAAAATTTGGCATAAATTGCTTTAATGTATGTTTAAAGATGTCCTTGGTAGTCTTCTATGAATTTTACCTTTTAGGCTTTATTTCTTGCATAAGTTCATTAGGAATTTTTTGTGTAAGCTCATCTAGTGAAGACATCCATTTGCCCAATTTGGTCATGATAGTATCCTCAATCTGACTTTTCTCTTATTCATTTCTTATCTCATACTTGAGAAATTTAAAACATGTCATACTAGTTCCTTCTTTCATCTTCTTCAATCTTTCTTGAAGTGTAGGTGCAAATCTCTTGAAGATAATCTTCTTAGCTCAACATCTTCTCCTAAATTCAACTTCTAACTTGGCTTCCCTTCTTTTGAATACAAAAATGGATAAATTGGTAGGTTTGGTTATAATAACCTTACCTTTCTTTATGAGAGGCTCTTCTTCCTTAGATTTAGCTTCCTCTTCTTCATCCTCTTCATCGGTATCTTCAACATCATCACCTTTTCCCTTGGTAAGCATTAGAGGAGAACTTGCTTTCTTAGTGATTTTAGTAACTTCTCTACTCTTTTCCTTCCTTCGTTCACTACTTGAGGTAGCTTGATCCCAAGCTCAGTTCTTTCCTTTGCCTCATCATATATTCTAAAATAGGTGGCTTTACGATCCACAAACTCATTTAGCAGAACCTCTATGATATCTATAGTGTCATCAATGTTAACCTCACACTATAGAGGCTTAACCCATGCCACTCTAGGTCTAACTACCTATATATATACTTTTTCATAGTCCATGTTGAAACAATTATCATCATTGTAATGTTCTCAAATTTACTTAGGGATCTTAAATCTATTATACATCTTCTCTTTGAATGATTCAAAATAGTTATCCATGATGCTATCAAAATTTTCACTCATTTCTACTATATATTCATTGATCTGATATAAAATAGGAACATCCTTGCTCCATACTACTATACCTTTGGAGGGAAAAACTTCTAAACAAAGAAGAATAAATATTTCAAAAAAGATCCGAACTTACATGGGTTATTTTTTGATTCTTTGATGCCCTCCATGTTCTTGTTGAATTGATTCAACATCAACTTGGCAAGGTGTAAAGATAGGTTATTTTTCACAACCTTGTATGCAAGATCAATAGCTTCATATGACACATTATTTAACTGACTAGAGTTGTATATCTTGTTTGCAATTACATGTATGCTAAACTTTAGCTCCATGTCTATTACTCTATTAAGCTTCATTCATCTTTTGTCCCACTCAACAAGAATCTTCTTGATCAGTTCTGCCCAACCTAGGGCTTTGGTTGTCTTAGCTTTGTTTAGCATTGGAAGCCCAGTGATTTTGTGAATCATTTGCTTCATAATCTGAATAGGTTAACCATAATTGTCCATTGTCTACATGACTTAGAATATATCAAATCCATTTGACCTAAAAAACTCTTGGCATATGAGAGATATGTGTCAAACACTTGGTTTCCAAATGTTGATGTTTAAGCTTCAATGCACCATCCACACACAATTTCTTGAATGCCTCCTTCACTTCTAGGGTTCCAAGTTCCTAAATAGAATAGTGGTAAAAATAATGGATGTGATGCATGAGTAATACCTTGGGTGGAATTTGAGACTGTGCACCTGCTGGGTCAAGTGCCTCTACAATTGTTGGACTCAACTTGAAATTAGGTGCCTTGCAGTCGACTCCATGAAACAACATTTCAAAAACTTTATTTTCTTTGCTACTTGAATATTCCATGCTTAGTAGGGTTTCTTGAGAATTCCTCAACAACAAATACTCAAATTTCTCAAGGGCTTTGAATTCATTCTTCACAAATAGCTCTAGAAATTTGTGGTTATATAATGCAATTGATTTCTTCCCTTTTAATGAATTTCCTCATTTTGATTTCCATTAATTCTTCATACATCATATACTGTTAGTGATAGGTTTTCCTCCACTCAACTTATTCTTTAATTTTTTTGAGACATCTACAACTCAGTAGAGTTACCAACACTTGGTAGGAACTATCAACTCTATTTCCATTACCAGAAACAATATGCAACCTGACCTTGCTTGATAAATTATTTTGACTTGACTTGGCTTGGTAAGGTCTTCTTCTTTCCATTATTCTTGGTGTCCTTGTGCATCTTGAATTCTGATTGGATCATTATTCTTGCTAGCTGGAACTGATATTGGATGACTTTTTCTAAATCATAGTTCTAGTGATCTCCATAAGGAACTAAGTTGAAATGATTGAGTGACCCAATTCATTGACTTGGGTGTCATTCACTTCATGATATTGGTTTGCATTCTATGGATATTTTGGTACCCATTTCTGCCTCATTTTATTTCTAACATTGTAAACTTTGGCTTTCTTTTCATCTTCAAAACTACCTATGTTCATATAATACTTAGCAAGATGTCCAAGTTCTATACAAATAAAACATATTTTTGTAGTATCTCTATGCCTCATATAATGTTTCACACAATTTTCTCCAATGTGTCCAAATTCACTATAGTAGTGATATCTACACCATGTGTTGTAATCCCATCCAAATATTGCTTTCACAATTTGTTTTGTTGGGTTCCACTACTTGGTTTTGCACTCTAAAGATTTATGTCTTTGCTTCTTGCAAGTATGACATTTACCTTTAGAATTAGGTTTCTCTTTGCATTTTCTTTCTCTATGGCCATGCTTATTGCAACTATAACACTTTCCATTGAATTTTTCTTTACCCTTACTCCAACATTTGTTTGATGTATGACCTATCTTACCACAATGGTTACAAGTAGTCCTTTTGTTCTTTTGAGATCCTTTCTAAGATGATTCACCTTCTTCTATGTATCCTAATCCAAATTTCCCTTTTTGTCTGCACTAACTTTGTTCATTCAATTGATTCATGCTTTCTTGAGATTTTCATCATTCTTTCATATGTCTTTTTTTCAACATTGAGATTATCATATAGTCTTTCATTCTCTGATCTTAGATTCGTAAGCTCTTCATTTGCGTTAGTGAGTTGATCAATAAAATCTTCTTGTTGAAGGGATAGTTGTTGAATTTCATTGTTCTTTTCTTCTATCTCTTTGTTGGATTTGTCCTTTTCTTCCATGACATTACATAATCTCACAAATTATATTTCTTCTTCTCTTTTTAGCTTTTTGACTTCTTCTTAAAGATTGGAATTTTTTTCTGATAGGTCTTTGACTACTTCATTGGCTTCATCTAAATTTATTTTTAGACATGTCTTCAATTCTTTATTCAATGTAGTGATTTCCATTCATTTGTACTACAATTTCTTTCTTCATTTCCAATGATTGAGAGATTTTCTTCTTTTCTTTCTTGGTTTGTCCAATATCCAATTCTAGATCCAACTTTTCCTTGTCAATAGCCTTATCTAGCTTGTATACCTCCATTGCTTCTAATCTTGTCTCAAGTTATTAAACTTCTAATGTGATAACCTAAGAAAATCTAATACCAATTATTGGAATTATAAGGTACACAAGGTTACTGAGAGAGAAGGGGTAAATCAAGAACTAGTAAAACTTTATCTTACTTCACCAATTAATCCTTCATTAAATACTTTGATTTGATTGTATGCATGAAATAATGAAAGCAAAAAAACATTCATAACACTTTGACACAAGATATGGTGACCTAGAATCCTTCCAGTTAGAAAATAAAACTTGGGTGAGGATGATACCCACAAGATTTAGTACTGTAGTATAAAGTTAACCTATTAAGGCTTATAATTGACCATTTCTAGCAATTTTCCCTATCATGAGCAATAAGGATTGCGTGGTCCACCTTGGTAAAGGATTTATAAACATACAATGAAGTATGCACTTAGTTAGGAGATTTAGAAAAAGACTATTAGGTCTACCCTATTAAAGGATTTGATTGGTACACCTATTAGGATGAACTAGTGGTTGATCTCTAATTTGCAACTTTGATTTGTTGAATGAGATTCCTTCTATTAAAATGATCACCTAACTGTGATAGATAAATCTCTATTGTCCCTTATCATGCTTGTAGCCTTAATCAATTTTCACTCTTACTCATTATATCTCTTCACATACATATTTGGATATGATATAATGCATTACATATATACCAATCCAAATCATAACTTACTAGAGTCAACTACAATACCAATTTCATCATAATTCACAAAGTCAGCCCAACTACTGTAACTTGGGTTTTGAAGACAAAATTGATGATGTTCTTATACACGAAAAGCACTGTCAATACTCAAAAAACTTTGGCACTTGGTTGAACTTGAAGCTCAATCCATACTAATCACTTCTAAGTAGCTTGAACTCATTCAACACTATGTGATGTAGTAAACACTAAGAAACTTGGTAGCTACTAAATCACTTGATTGACACTGCATGACTTAGTCAACACTGAATTCACATTGTTAAGACTGCAAGCTTAGTAGATACAATATAACTTGGTTAATATACCATAGCTTGGTTAACACTGCGATCTTCTTCTCTTCCACTAAATAGCTTGGTAGCTTCTGCTATGCTTGGTTTTCACTATACATTATTTATGAAGCTTGATAAACACTGTGTATGTTGGCAAAAACTACAAACTGACTCTGGTGTTTGGTAGACACTGTATTCTAACTACTTGGCTCAAGAAAAACTAAATCACTTGCTTAACACTACAAACTAACTAATAAGCTTGGTAGTAACTATAGAGCTTGGTAGAAATGTAACCATTTGACTAAGTGTTGAGTCACTGATAGACAAATTGACCATAATGCCAACAATCCACTCATCTTATTTATAGGAAATTGAGCTTCTTCTTTTGTCATTACTCATCTCATTTTTGAAGTCAATAGTCTGGTAATAACTATACATTTAATGCTCATTAAACTATGATCTGGTTTACTTGGTGTGGTAGACTACTAGTCATTATTCTATAGTGAAGACAGACACTCCAATTCACTTGACATATAGATTGGAAGAGGAATAGAAGGCCTTTTTAGGAGACATCCCTAATGAAAACCTTTTGTAAATTTTTAATGAGGTTGTTCCCATTGTGCATTTCATTATTCATGTTGTGAAAAGGGTTTTGGGGCATGAGTTTTTGGAGAATGAGAATAGGTACTATGTAAAAAAGGAAATTTCATCCCATTTTCTAGTGTTTTTACTTGACCTCGGAGAAGAAATGGTTGACATTTTTCTTCTCCTAAGGAAGAATTTTAAAGAAGAATACCTAGGAAATGACATTGACATTATTTCTCATGTAGTATTAGGCATGGGGATTCCTTGGGTAGGTGAAATCCACAAGCTTATGGAATCTAGCCAGAATGTGGCCCTGCAACCATTTCTGTTGAGTTTGATTGTTGGGTAGTTGAAGAAACATAAGAAATGGGCATGAATTGGCTTTGAATTTCTCTAAAAATGGTATATCTAGATGAAGTGGCACAAGACAACCCTTATCTACAAGAATTCACAGCCTTAGTCAGGTCTCGTGCTTTCTACAATGACTAGTACAATAGTACTAGGGTTTTCCCCTATACTCTAGTTTAGCTTTCTATTTTGTTTAATCAAATTACAATCATTATACATGCATCTTCCTTAGATTGTATTTTTCAAGGAATATCAATGAATTTTTTGATGTTCCATATTAATTTGTATTTTTTTTATGCTTACTTGTGCAATGTTTTCGCATTTTCAAAATTTTCTATAAAATTATTAAGAAAAATATATAACATTTAACATTGAATTAAAATTAACATATTGAGGTTTAACATTTAAAAATTAATTTAATTAATAAATGAGTTTATTTCAGTGTTTAGTTTTAGTAGTGTAGAATAATAGAATATGTGGAACAAAATCAAGAGTTACTTTTACAATCAAATTTGATTCTCCATTGTATGAGCTTGTTTTACAATCAAATTTAAAGTATCATTAAAAAAATATTTTATTTTAAAAATTATAAATATTATAATATATTTAAGAACTATGTTAGTAATATTATAAAGGTGGTAATATTATAAAGGTGATGCCTCAATTACCATTGGATGAACAAAGATCAATGGCTCTAGATGCTTTTCAGATGGAATTCAGCAATAATCGACTAGATTTTCCAAATACTCTTTAAAGAATACACGTTGAAAACATGTATCAAGTGTGAAATCACTATGCTCATAGTAGTAGCATTTGATCAACTTAGGTCAATGACTAGGGATGATTTTTGAGTAAATCTAGGGAATGCTCAACCATTTTTATAAATGCACCCAAAAAAAGACACATGTCTATTGGAAATATTTAGGATAAGATAGGTTACTGAGAGGGGAGGGGTGAATCAGTAACTTACAAAAGTTTTAACCTATTCAACATTTTAACCATTCACCATTTATTCATCTAATCTACTGCATAACTAAAAGAACAAACACTCATTGCACACGTAAACAGAGATTTGGTGACCTAGAAACCTTCCAAATAGAAAGTAAAACTGGGGTGGGGATGATGCCCACAAAAATTCAATACTATAGGATAAAGTTGGCCTACTAAGGGTTGAAATGATCACTTCTGGCGATCCGCCCTGTTAGGAGCAAGTAGGATTGCTAGATCCACCTTGTTAGAGGATTTCCAAAGATACAGTGAAGTATGCACTCTGTTAGGAGATTTACAAAAAGACTGTTAAGTCTACCCTATTAAAGGATTTATAAACTGATTCACCTATTAGGATGAAGTAGTGGATCTACTTACAACTATATGCTGATAAGATCCATTTTGGATTGATCACTTGATGTGATAGATATAACTTTTCTGCTCCTATGTCAACCTTGTTGTATCCATTTTACTTTGCTGTTGATTTTCAATACGTTCTTTACATGCAAAAATGAATCTCTTCACAATCCATTTTCCATACTACAAATGATATCATACATTACATATATACCATTCCTATATTTACAATTGCAAGGTCAGCCAAAACACAAATGAACAAAACATTACTGAGTCGGCCAGATAGTAAAAAACTCGGGTTCCTCAAGCTGACTCGGTGACCTTCTGATACTCGACATCCACTATGTTACTCGACATCATCATACACTCAGTAGAAGTAGAGGTTGGGTTCATAATAGCCACACAACATTGCTTGGAACTTGATAACCATTGGTGACTCAGTAGATATAGTGTCACTCGGTAGAAACTAACTTCTTCATTTACCTTGCTTTTCTCGGTGAACACTGAGTCCTTCATTTAAGTTTTTTACTCGATAAATACTGAGTCCTTCATTTACCTTTTTCACTCAGTAAACACTGAGTCCTCTGTTTACCTTTTTCACTCAGTAAACATTGAGTCCTTTTTTTACCTTTTTCACTTGATGAACACTTCTGAACTTCTCATTCACTCGATATCTTTTGGAATGCTTGATTAGAATTGTTTACCTGCTGAACTTATAAGGTAACCACTGAATGCTCAATATACACTATAGACTAAGTGATGAGCTAGATAAGCATTCAGAATTGAATAAGTTTTTGCACTAATGACAAATATACCAAAATTGCAACAATCTCCCCCATTGGCATTAGTGACAAATAACACTTATGAGCCAAAACTTATGTACAAAATTTGTCCTGCTGATTTACATATATCTCCCCCATACAATATGCACCGATTATTTACAAGTATCCTTTACACATGGCTTCCTTATTTACATATATCTCCCCCTTTTTGACAATAATGCCAAATTACACAATATGTATTTACACAGAGACACCAAAATGAGAGATAAACTCATAATGTACCTTGAGAATAAGAGCCAAAGTCTTATCCCAATTTTCTCACAAAATTTTGCAGGTGGAGAGTGCTATTTGAACTTCAGCTTAAAGTTCAATCATATGATTTGCAACTGAAAAATTGTTGTCATGGATCAATGCTTTGGAGTAGACAATGTGTTTCTGCATTGTGTCCATGATAGGAAGTATCATATTCTGAATGTCAATCAAGGTAGACCCGATCCTTGCTTCCTCTCTCAAAATTTTGCCTACTTTTCTAACAAAAATCTAATTCTGAGATGATGGGATGAACTTGATTTGGGGTCAAGTTACAGCATTTGGGCACTCACCTTCATATCCTCATCAATTTTATTCAATTTTTCGTTGATCTTCTTGGTGTACTCGATAACATCACAAAGTTTGGAAAAAAGTGAAGTTACATTATTAAAAGAATTTTCAAGATTGACCAAAATTGTGGAGAATTCTACCTTTTTTATTTCAATGTGTTGAGCACTGTGCTCAAGTACCTTATTATCAAAATTTTCTTTCAGCCTTTTCAATCAATTTTTCTTGACCAGAGGTGTCCTCATTGAATTTATTTACAGCCTCTTCTAACTGAATCAAAATTTATTGAGTAGAATCTACTTCAACACCTATAGCTTCTGTAATTATATTCTTGGCATTCTCAATTATTCTGTATTCCTTATCCCTTTTAGACCTCAACTACTTCTACATAGCCTTCATCTCTATTAGTTGACTAGCATACCTCATCTCTTCAATGGTAGCATTTTCATAGTCAATCTTTGGAATCACTATCTCTATTTCTAAGTCAATATCTTCTGGAATTTCCTTTCCAATGATCAGAAGTCTTAATGGATGCTTTTGTTTGACTTCAGTGATGATTGGTTTGACCTTAGGAATAGACACAATAGTGGAGATGGAAGGACTAGTAGTAAAAACTAGGATAGGACTTGAGGATTGAGTGCCAATAGAAGTATTTACTGGATCAAAAATTGGAATACTTCCCAAAAATGATGATACACTCGGTAATGTAGTATTCGAACTAACTAGATTTGAAGTAGATGCAGATAATGCTGACAAAATTGTAGAACAAATTAGAACTGAAAAAATTGTGGAACTTACTATTATACCGACTGAAGATGATGGAGCTGAGGAGGATAGCTCGGTAGCTAAAGAAGTAACAGTCAGCTTGGTAGATGAAGTGCTTGGCACATCTATCTCAGATACCTGGAGCTAGGAGGATGCCAGTGATGATTGAGCAATTGATGTAGCAATTGTGCTCACAATCTGACTTGTAGAAGCTATCTCCTTGGTGGATGAAATAGTTTTTGGTGAAGAGTGAGGAAGGGATGCAATAACATCTTGGTAAGTATAAGAAAATCTTGAACAAATTCTCCATTTGAAAATTTCTTGAAATTGCTTGGAATTTGCTCTAGATTCACTGGAAATTTCTTTGCTCTGAAATTGCGATGAAGAATGAAATTGAATTCTGCCCTTTTGACAAAATGATGTCATTAATGCTCAGTATGACGGTAGATGTGATGACATAGTGCTTGCCAGTCTATCATTCACTTGCCTGGTAGAAGCCTACAACTCAGTGATCAATCAAAACTTTTAGTTACTCTGGACCTAGCTCGGTAAGGTCTTCAACCAACCTTGCTCAATAGATGCAACATGGTGAATGATAACTTTTCTTTGATCCTTGTATCTAAAATATTGATTTGATCATTTGCACTCTTTCACTCTGGAACTACTTAAGATTTAGCTAGAAGATGTAGTACTTGATTCTTCTTAAATCTAATTAGAAATGGTGGAGTCGCCCATTTCTTGAGTGACATTGCCAACACTTGAACTGTCTTGCTCGGTAGATTTAGGAATCCACTGTTGTCTCATCTGCTTTTGAATGTTATCAGCTTTAGCTTTCTTTTCATCTTCAATTCTTCCAATATTCATGCAATTCTTGGCTATATGACCAAGTTTAGTGCATGTGTAACATCTTATGGTTGTATCCTTCTTTCTTACGTGATGTCTTGCATAGTTTATCCCAATGTGTCCATATTCTCCACAATAGTGACATCTGCACCAAGTATTGTAGCCCCAACCAAATATTTCTTTGATAATTTTTTCTACTAGATTGTATGTTTTTGATTTGCATTAAGATGCCCTATGACCTTGTTTCTTGCATTTGTGACATTTGCCTTCAAATTTTGGTTTCTCTTTGCATTCATTAGCTTTGTGACCATGCTAATTGCAGTTGAAGCATTTACCATTGAATTTTGCCTTTCCATTACTCCAACATTTGTTTGATGTATGACTTATCTTGCCATAGTGATTGCAAGTGGGTCTTTGATTTCTTTGGGCACCTTGTTTGGAGGTTTCACCTTCTTCCTTGTAACCAAGACTAGTTTTACCTTTTTATCTATGAAATTTTTGCTCACTTTGTTGATTTAATTGAGTCATGTATGATTGATATTTCATCATTCTTTCATTGACTTGCCTTTCAGCGATCAAATCATTTTCCAAACTTTCTTTGATTTGTCTTTCAGATCTCAGATCGCTTTGTAAGCTTGCATTGATTTGTCTTTCAGTGATTAAATCATTTCTCAAACTTTCATTCTTAGATCATAGATTCATAATTTCTTCATTTGCATTAGATAGTTGACCTATAACATATTCATGCTAAAGGGATTGATTATTTCTTGCCTCTAAGTTCATTTTCCTTGTTTCTCTATTCCAAAACTTCACATAGCCTAATGGATTGGATTTCTTGTTCTCTTTTAAACTTTCTTACTTCTTCCTGCAGAGAACCATTCTTTGCTAGGAGTTCCTTGATTGCTTCATTAGCTTCATTTGAACTGCTTGATGGTAAAAGGTCTTCAATCTTTTCTTTACCATACTGGTGATCATTCATTTGTCTTGCAAGTTCCTTCCTTCTTTTTAGAGATTGGGAAAGATGCTCCTTTGCTTTCTTGAGTTGAGCCATGGCCATTTCTATATCTAGCTTTTCATTTTCAATAGATTTGTCAAGTCTAAATATCTCCATTGTCCTTGATCTTTGCTCAAGCTGTCAAACTTTATCCTAGGAACCACAAAGCTTTGATACCAATTGTTGGAAATATTCAAGATAAGATAAGTTACTGAGAGGGGAGGGGTGAATCAGTAACTTATAAAACTTTTAACCTATTCAACATTTTAACCATTCACCATTCATTCATTTAATCTATTGCATAACTAAAAGAACAAACATTCATTGCACATGTACACAAATATTTGGTGACTCAAAAAACTTCCAAATAGAAAGTAAAACTAGGGTGGGGATGATGCCCACAAAACTTCAATACTGTAGTATAAAGTTGGCCTGTTAAGGCTTACAATGATCACTTCTGGTGATCTGTCCTGTTAGGAGCAAGTAGGACTACTAGATCCACCTTGTTAGAGGATTTCCAAACATATAGTGAAGTATCCACTATGTTAGGAGATTTACAAAAAGATTTGTAAGTCTACCCTATTAAAGGATTTATAAACTGATTCACCTATTAGGATGAAGCAGTGGATCTGCTTACAACTATTTGCTGAGGAGATTCATTTTGCATTGATTACCTGATGTGATAGATATAAATTTTTTGCTCCTATGTGGACCTTGTTGTATCCCTTTTACTTTGTTGTTGATTTTCAATACCTTCTTTATATGCGAACATCAATCCCTTCACAATCCATTTTCCATTTTACATATATACCATTCCTATATTTACAATTGCAAGGTCAGCCAAAACACAAATGAACAAAACATTACTGAGTCAGCCAGATAGTAAAAAACTTGGGTTCCTCAAGCTAACTCGATGACCTAATACTCGACATCCACTACGTTACTCGACATCATCATGCACTCGGTAGAAGTAGAGGTTAGGTTCATACTAGCCACACAACATTACTTGGAACTTGGTAACCATTGGTGACTCGATAGATATAGTGTCACTCGGTAGAAACTAACTTCTTCATTTACCTTGCTTTGCTCGGTGAACACACTGTCCTTTGTTTACCTTTTTCACTCGATAAACACTAATTCCTTTGTTTACCTTTTTCACTTGGTAAACAATGAGTCCCTTTTTTACCTTTTTCACTCAGTAAACACTGCTGAACTTCTCATTCACTCGGTATCCTCTGGAATGCTCGGTAAGAACTATTTACCTGCTGAACTTATAAGGTAACCATTGAATGCTCAGTATACATTGTAGACTAAGTGATGAGCTAGATAAGCATTTAGAATTGAATAAGTGTTTGCACTAATGAAAAATATACCAAAATTCCAAAAAATGTCAACTCTAATCTCTAATAACTAATAAATATGTTATATAAAAACTTTATGCTATGAATGCTCAATTACTCATATTGTAATGACTTTTTAATTTTAATTAAAACTTTAAGTATGTTATATAAATTACAATAATTTAACTATACTATGAGATGTCCCTAATTATTTTTTAATCATCATCAAAATCATAAGATAAGATTATTATTTTGTTAATGTAAATGGTTCAGTTTGAAATTCAATGCACAAATACATAAATTCCTACTTCTATTTAATTTGTTATGAATATCTTCTTAATCAATCACAAAACAATTTTAAAAAATAGACCACAAATAAGTCTTAAAAGATATTTATTCAATTTATTTTTAATTAGTAATTGTTAGTTTTTAACATGTGTTAATACAATATTATTGTTATTATAATATAATAATAATTAATATTCGAGTTATAATTTAATATGATGATGTAGGTGTTAATATAATAAAGGGGATGCTCCTACTACCATTGGATGAGCAAGGATCAACAACTTGAGATGTATTTTAGGCCAATTCAATCAGTGCTCAAGTCATTTTCCCAAATCACCCTGAAGAGAAAATGCATGGCATACATGTAATACCTATGACTATTCACTAGTCATTTCAACATGGATGGTGGACCTATGGTAAATATCATAGTGACACACATGACATGGTGATAGGGCATCATTTACATTGTAGAAAAAAGAAACAAGCTAAGCATAATTCAATCAACTTAGATTAACGACTCCAAATGAATTTCAGGCTAATTTCAATAACTATCAACTTGTATTCCCATATTTCTTGAGAAGAGGACATGTTTCATACTTGATGTAACATCTATTGAGGCATCAACATCCTTTACACACTATTTGATCAACAAAGATCATATGGCCCTAGTTATATTTTAGGCCAATTTTGGCAAGAGTCGTCTATTGACATTAAGTTATGTTTGTCATTAGTGACAACACTTACTCATAATTTTGTACGGTTACAGAGTTCATCATTCATTCTACTATGATTACCAAGCATTCAGTCATTGCAAAGTGAGTTTAGCAGTTCAATAGTTCACATTGAGCATTCCAAAGGTTACCAAATCAAAACAAGTTGTGTGAAGTCTAGTAGTTGTCACCGAGCAGTTCATTTGTTACTAAGCTTCACAGTGTCTACCGAATCATCAATTTTTGTGATGTGAAGCCACTGTCTACCAAGTGATGGGATGAATAGCACTTACTAAGTGCAAGCAAGCTAAATGTAGAGTTCAGTTTCTACCGAGTTACACTATATCTACCAAGTCTCCAATGTTCACTGAGTTCAAAAGCTACGTTGAATGATTAGTATGGACCAAGCCTCTACTTCTACCAAATGCATGATGATGTTGAGTAATGCAATGGACACCAACTATTAGAAGGTCGCCAAGTCAGCTTACAGAACTCAAGTTTCCACACTCCATAATATTTGTGTTAACTTGTGTTTTGGTCAACCTTGTAAATATGAGAATTGGGATGGTATATATGTAATGTATTGTATCATACCCAAGAATAATGATGGTGAAGAAGTAATGTTTTGAGAAAAGTCAATGCGAATGTGAATCAGTAGTAGAGAAAAGTATTTAGCAAGGTCAATGTTTTATCTATCACAAGAGATGATCAGCAATTCAAGGATCTAATCTACAAGTTTAGTTGTAAGTTAGATCTACTATTTCATCCTAACAAGTGAATAAGATTAAAATCCTTTAACTGGGTAGACTTAACAATCTTTTCATTGAATCTCTTAATAGAGTGCATACTTCATTTTATGTTTGTAAAACCTCTAACAAGGTGGACCTAGTAGTCCTAATTGCTCCAATAGTGCAGATCATCAGAAGTGATCATTGTAAGCTTTAACAGGCTAACTTTATACAATAGTATTGAAGTTTTTTGGGTATCATCCCCACCCCAATTTTACTTTATATTTGGAAGGTTTTTGGGTCATCAAATATTATGTTCATGTGCCATGAATGTTTATCTTTCAATTTCTCATGCATGCAATAGACTAAATCAATTAATGGTGAATGAATTATGTTGTTAAGTGCTGAATTTTGTCAAAAATTTTGAGGTTACTAATTCACCCTCCCCTCTTAGTAAGCTAGCTAGTCTTGATTATTTTCAGCAATTGGTATCAGAGCTTTTTGGTTCTCAGGATAAAGTTTGACAGCTTGAGCAAAGATCGAGGACAATGGAGATATTTAGACCTGACAAAGCTATTGACAATGAGAAGCTAGATCTAGAGATGGCCATAGCTCAACTCAAGGAAGCAAAAGAGCATCTTTCCCTATCCCTAAAAGAAAGGAAGGAACTTGCAAAATAGATGAATGACCACTAGTATGTTGAAGAAAAGATTGAATATTTTTTCCCTTCAAGTAGTTTAAATGAAGCAAATGAGGCAATCAAAGAACTCCTAAAAAAGAATGGCACCCTACAAGAAGAGGTAAGAAAATTGAAAAGAGAAAAAGAAATTCAGTTAATAAGATTGTCTGAAATTTTGGAATAGAGGAATAAGGAAAATGAAGATTTGGAGACAAGGAACAATGAAACTCAAAATAAATCCCTTAAAAAAGAAAGCATTATCAATCAGCTCTCCAATGCAAATGATGAAATCATGAGTTTGAGATCTAAAAATGAAAGGTTAAGGAATGATTTAAGCACTGAAAGAAAAATCAATGAAAGATTGAAAGTTGATCTAAATTTTAAAAAGCAACTCAATGAAAGAATAATGAAATCCCAAGTAGACATATCAATTGAATCATTAAAGTGAGAATAATCTTGATAGGCAAAAGGGTAAAGCAGGACTTGGATACAAAGAAGAAGGTGAATCCTCCAAACAAGGTGCTCAAAGGAATCAAAGACATACTTGTAATCATTGTGGCAAGATAGGTCATACATCAAACAAATGTTGGAGCAATAGAAAGGAAAAATTCAATAAAAAATGCTACATTGCAGTTAGCATGGTCATAAAGCTAATGAATGCAAGAAGAAACCAAAGTTTGAAGGTAAATGTCACAAATGCAAGAAACAAGGTCACAAGGCATCTAAATGCAAATCTAAACCATTCAACCCAGCTAAACAATTTGTAAAGGTAATATTTGGTTGGAACTACAATACTTGGTGTAGATGTCATTACTATGGAGAATATGGACACATTGGCATAAACTATGCAAGGCATCACTTGAGAAGAAAGGATACTACAATAAGATGTTACACATGCATTGAGCATGGTCATATAGCTAAGAATTGCATGAATATAGGTAGAGTTGAAGATGAAAAGAAAGCTAAAGCTGATAACATTAGGAAACATATGACATAGTAGTGGATTCCCAAATCTACCAAACAAGCTAGTTCAAATGACGATCATGTCACTCAAGAAGTGGGTGACTCCACCATTTCCAATTAAGTTCTTAAGGAAGAACTAGAACTCTATTCTCAGGGTCATATCTCAAGTAGTTCCAATGAATGGAAGGAAAGATCCAAATTAGTATTTCATATATAGAGGGATCACAGAATTTTAGCATTAGTTTATACCAAGCAAGGCTAGATCATACCAAGCAAGGTCAGGAATAACAAAGTTTTGTCTCGTCACCGAGTTACAAGGTTCTACCGAGTTATCTGGACAAATAGTGGATGATAGATTGTCAAGCACTATGTCATTATGGCTCCCATAATATTGAGCATTAATGAAAATTTTCACCAAAAAGGTAGAATTTTGACTTTATTTTCACCACAAATTCAGTATATCCAGAGTAGAGTGATTTTTAGAGCATCCAAGCGATCTTGAGCAGAGTTTGCAGCAAAATTTTTGAATAAGTTTTTCTTAATCTACTGAGCAATCATGGCATCCACCAGAAGTAGAAGCAAGGTGAAGAAAGGTCTAGAGATTTTAGTGCAAGGTGTCGAATGGAAGGCTCTAAATTTCAAACTGGTCCTAGTAATTGCAAAATCACTCGACCCTAATGGAACTCAAATGCAAATTCCATCAAAGATACTTCTCATAAATGATATTTGTACTCATTTCAAATGTGTTGTGCAAGAAATTGGAACCCTAGAAATGGATAGTGCCCTAGGATAATTATGTGTGGATGGAACCCTCAAACACGAGTGCAAACATTTAGAGGTGAAAGGATTGACCCACATTTTGCACCTACCAAGAAACTTCCAAATCAAATGGATTAGGTATATTTTGAGTCGTATGAATAAGGGTCAGTTGTGGTTAGAGCAGCCCATCTTGATAACAAAGAAGATGATTCACAAAATAATGGGTCTCCCCATTCTTAACAAGGCCAAAGTTACCAAAACTCTAGGTCAGGATGAGCTACAGAAGAAAACCTTAGCTAAGTGGGATGGTAGAGGACTAAAAATCAGCAATGTATCTGATGTGGAACTTAGGTTCGGTATTCATATCATTGCACATAAGATATACAGCTCCAGTCAACTAAATAGTGTGTCATGTGAGGATATGGACCTAGCTTACAAATTAGTTAAGAAGAATCTAGAATATGATTTAGTAGACTTGATGTTGAAATAGCTAAACAAGAACATGGAAAGTATCAAGACATCAAAGAATAATCCCTATAAATTTGGCTCTTCGTTAACTTGTTTTTTCTTTTATGTACAAAATTTTTTCCCTTCAAAAGGATTAGTGGTATGGAGAAATAACACTCCATTCTTGTACCAAATTAATGAATTCATTACAGAAATGGGTGAAATTTTTGATAGTATAATGGACAACTATTTTGAAGTTTTCAAGGAAAAGATGAATAATAGGTTCTAAATTCCACCAAAGCTAGTTGAAGACTACAAGGATGATGTTTGTTTCATGGTTGACTATGATAGAGTATACATTTAGGCAGTTAGGCCCAAAATTGTATGGGTGAAACCTCTTCCGTATGAGGTTAATATTGATGAAACCAAGGAGATAATTGAAGCCCTAGTGAATGAGCCAGTTGATCCAAAGTTACCTATCTTTGAAACTTATGAGGAAGCAAAAGCTAGAATAGAGCTTGAGATCAAGCTTCCATAGGCAGTGAGCAAAGGTAAGAGGAAGATAGCAAAGTTGAAATCAAAAAATGCTCCTCTTATGCTTACTGAGGGCAAAGGAGAAGATGAAGAAAAATATGAGGATGAAGAGTAGGAATCAGAAAAGGAGGAAGAGCCTATGAAAAAGAAAGGTAGGGTGATTATCACCAAGCCACCTAAGGCCTCAATAGTTGTGTTTAAAAGAAGATCTAAGAAGAAAGGACATAGTGAAGTTGTGTTTAATAAGCGTCCTCCTACTTTTTAGGAAAAACTCAACCAATTAAGAGTTGGTGCTAGAATCAATAACTTCAAAGCACTAAAATATGAAACCAAGACTCCATCAAAATAGAAAGAGGATGAAGACTTGATCATGGACAAGTTAGGAAGATGGAAATTCTCTCCTGATCAGTTTGCTTCACAAATCCCTATAGTTTTGTTAGAAAAGGTCAAGGTTAGATGGGAATCAACTATACAGATAGCCAAGGATATATTTGAGAAAACTTTGAGATAGTTGCTACCAAATCTTACTAATGCCGGGGTTAAGGAAGAAATGAAAAAAAATGAAGAGAAGATGATGATGAGATTTCATACTTGTTGAATTTTGCTGAAAGAAATTGAGCATGTAGTCAAGGATGCTACATCCATGCCAAAAAATGTTTATCATTTGCACAAACCTAGTGAGGATCTAGTGGAAATAAATGACAATGATGATAGTGATAATGAAGAAGATAATACACCTTGTGTCACTTTTGATGTTCAGGATTATCAAGCATTGAAGGATGGTGAATAAGAGAATAAGGAAGAAGTTGATGAGGAAGATAAGGAAGAAGAAGAAGAAGAGAATGATCCAATAAGGATAGCTACACAAATTATAGCCTCCCTTCCTCACTCTCCTCCAAAAACTACTACATCATCTAGCATGGAGACAACTTCAGCAAGTGTTATTGCAACCTCAACAAATACATTATCTATTCAATCACTCTTTGCACCCTCTTAGCTCTAGGTATCATTGATGGAAGTGACTACCACTTCATCCACCAAGTTGTAGCCCTCCTCTTCTTTAGTTCCTAAGCTAGGGACATCAGTAGTATGTATAGCATCTAGTTCTACAATTTTGTCTACTTCAATTTTGCATGCTCCTATAAGTGCTTTATTTGTAAATACTTCTATCAATGCTCCTATTGTATGTACTCCTATAATTACTTCAATTTTGGGTAGCACTTCAATCTTGGATTCTCTTAGCACTCTAATCAGTATTCCTTCAATAGGCCCTATTCAAGTTTTCACAACAAGCCCTACTATTTCTAAAATTGTTTCTATTTCAAAGTCTAAAGTAGTAATATCAAAAGTGGAACCAAGGACACCACTTAAAATTTTTATTACTAGAAAAGAAATTGATGAAGATATAGATTTGGACAAGGAAATTGAAATTCCTAAGTTGGATTTTGACAATGCCACTATGGAAAAAATGAGATTGGTCAGCCAACTTCTGGAACAAAAGGCTAGATATAAGTAGTTAAGAGAGGAAAGGGAAAAAGAATACAAAATTATAGAAAGTGCAAAGAATATCTTGACAAAAGCCATAGTCGTGGATGTTGATTCATCTCAGCATATTTTGTTACAGTTATAAAAGGCAATTAATAAGTTTACTAAGGACTCTATTGGTCAAGAAAAATTAATAGAAAAGGTAGAGAAAATGTTTGACAATAAGATGCTTGAGCACATTACTCAGCACATTGCTATTCATCAAGTAGAGTCTTCCTCAATTTTGGCTAATCTTGAAAATTCTTTTACAAATGTAACATCTTCTTTTTCCAAACTATGTGATGTTACCAAGTACACTAAAGAAATAAAGGAAAAACTGAATAAGATAGATATGGATTTGAAGGCCAATTCTCAAAAGTTGTAGCTTGACCCTAGCTCAAGCTTAGCACATCACATTAGGGTTAGATTCCTATCTGATATGTAGGCTAAATTTCTAAGAGAGGAAGCAAGGATTAGATCCATACTTATAGACATCCAAAACATGATCTTGCCAATCATGGACATAATGCAAAAATATATTACTTATTCAAAAACATTGATCCATGATAACAATTTTTCAATTGTAGATCATATGATTGAACTCTTAGAAGAAGTCCAAGTGGCACCTCAAACATGTAAAATTTTGCAAGAGAACAAGGATAAGAAATTAGCTCTTATTCTCAAGGTACACTCTGAGTTTCTCTCACATTTTAGTGTCTCTCTATAAAGTATTTTGTGCGTAATTATTTGGCATTACTGTCAAAAAGGGGGAGAAAGAGATATTTGTGGAGAAACATATGTACAATACTAAATAAAAAGGGAGAGACTAGTAAAGAAGAAGAGATATTTGTATAATATTATTTTATGGCATGTATATAGTATGGCAAAGATATGTGCAAATGCATTACAAAAAAAAATTTGAAAAATCAAAAATCCATATGTCACTATACATAAGTTTTAGCTAATAAGTGTTTTTGTCACTAATGCCAAAGGGGGAGATTGTTGGAATTAACTTATGTTTTTCATTAGTGACAATAATTATTCATAATTCTACATGGTTACCAAGTTCATCATTTAGTCTACAGTGTTTACCGAGCACTTAGTGGTTGCCAAGTGAGTTTAGTAGTTCAGCAGTTCACACCAAGTATTCCAGAGGTTATCGAGTGAAAACAAGTAGTATGAAGTATAGTAGTTATCACTGAGCTTTTCAATTGTTATCAAGCTTCAAAATTTCTATTGAGTCATTAGTTTCTATGATGTGAATCCAATGTCTACCAAGTGATGGGATGAGTACTGTTTATCGAGTGCAAGCAAGGTAAATGTAGAGTTTAGTCTTTACTTAGTTACACTATATCTATCAAGTCTCTATTGTTCATTGAGTTCAAAAGCTATGTTGAGTGATTAGTATGGACTAAGCCTCTAATTCTACCAAATGTATGAGGATTCCAAGTAATGTAGTGGATGTTGAGAATCAAAAAGTCACCAAGTTAGCTTACAAAACCTAAGTTTTACATCTGGGTCGACTCAATAATATTTGTGTTAACTTGTGCTTTGGCCGACCTTGTAAATATGAGAATTGGGATGGTATATATGTAATGTATTGTATCATACCCAATAATAATGATGATGAAGAAGTAATGTTTTGAGAAGAGTGAATGTGAATGTGAATCAACAGTAGAGAAAAGTATTCAACAAGGTCAATAAGGAGTAGTAAAGTTTTATCTATCACAAGAAGTGATAAAAAATTCAAGGATATAATCTAAAAATTTAGTTGTAAGTCAAATATATTGTTTCATCCTAATAGGTGAACCAAATTCAAATCCTTTAATAGGGTAGACTTAACAATCTTTTCATTGAATCTCTTAACAGAGTGCATACTTCATTGTATGTTTGTAAAACCTCTAACAAGGTGGACCTACCAGTCCTAATTGCTTCTAACAAGGCAAGCCATCAAAAGTGATCATTATAAGCTTTAATAGGCTAACTCTATACTGAAGTATTGAATTTTTGTGGGTATCATCCCCACCTCAATTTTACTTTCTATTTGGAAGGTTTCTGGGTCACCAAATATTGTGTTCATGTGCCATGAATGTTTATCTTTTAGTTTCTTATGCATGTAGTATATTAAATCAATTAATGGTGAATGAATTATGTTGTTAAGTGCTGAATTTTGTCAAAAATTTTGAGGTTACTGATTCACCCCTTCCCTCTCAATAACCTAGCTATTCTTAATTATATCCAACATTCTCTTTCTTTCTCAAATATTGCATACACATATCAGGTGAGAAAGAAGACACATGGCATTGATGTAGACCATGGTGTGGTGATAGAAAATATAAATATCAATGGCTATCACTATTGGAGCATCAAATATCGACAACTCAAGATTTATTTCAGGCCAATTTTTTTAGTTTCCCCAAAAAAGAAATCTTTAGAAAGTAGTCACCGACTCTTTAGAAATTAACAATAATTACTAGAGTTAATCCTAAATTATATTGTAATGTCATAAATTTATGTTTTAAAAAAATTATAATACCAATTATCCATTGTACAATGTATGTAAGAATTAATATCAAACACATTCTCAACACTATCAATTTTACAATTCATAAAAGTTTCTTTTGTATATACCATAAGGTTTAGTTTTCATTATTCAATATTAGATCTCTGTACATAATACCAATCCAAGATTTAGTAAAAGCATTGGACCATCAGATAGGGGTTATGTTAGGATTAATCTTAGATAGAAATAAAAATTACATACAAATATAACCTATACCAGAAAATAGTAGATCACACATAAGAGAACACAAGACACCAAGATTTAATGTGGTTCACCCAATCCCTAAGCTACATCCACCAAAAACAAGTCCAATATTATTATTATCTAGTGATTACAACTTGATTACAATTTTTAATCCCTTATAGCTTAATACTGCCATGAGAACCAATTTTCACATCACACACTATGAAAATCCCTAACCCTAAGACTTTTTATACAAGCTTTTTGCCACTTAAAAAATTAGGGCTAGAGTAATAGAAAAATAGTAGCTTAAGTCTTTTACAATATAAGGTCATTTTTGGCTTTGGGGGCACTACCCCCAAAAACCCCCACAAGGGCATTGCCCCTCGACCCCACCTAGGACCCCGTAGGAGTGCGACCCCTTGACCCTATCTTGGGGGTATTTCCCTCAAACCCTCATAGAAATAATGTGGAGGGAAATCACAGCTAATAAACCTCTGAGTCTGATTAGGCTCCACATCACAACAATCTCCCACTTGGAGACTGATCAGACTCCACAATAATAACCTCCCACTTGGACAATGGTCATAGCACTGCTAAACCTATAGCTCCCACTGGAATATTAAATCACCCTAGACTCTATTCTCATTTTATTCTATTCAGTCTAGAAGACCAACCAAAGCTAAAGAGGAATTCAACTTCTCCCTTATCACAACCTTTGTAAATATCTACTAGATTATTAGTTGTATGTATCTTTTCTAGCTTTAACTCCCTCATACAAAACTAATCAAATGAAATTATATTGCAACTATATGTGTTTTCTCTTTGAATGTAGAACTAAATTCTTTGCAAGATGAATGGCACTCTGGCTATCTATGAACAAATAATTATCCTTCTGATGGTGTCTCAATTCTTCTATGAAGAACTAAAGCCATATCATCTCCTTGGTTGCCTCTCTAGTAGCAACATACTCTTCCTCTATAGTGGATAAAGCATTAACCTTATGTAACCTAGAAACCTAACTCACTGTTGCTCCACCAATAGTAAATACATAACTTATAGTACTCCTTTTGGTATCAAAATCTCTTGCCAAATCTAAGTCAACACATCCCTATAAATTAGTAGTAGAGCCCCCAAAGTGTAAACCCTTTATGGATGTTCCTCTCAAATATCTAAGAATCCATTTAACTACATTCCAATTCTCAAGCCCTAGATGATTCATATACCTACTAACAACTCCCACTGCATGTACAATATCTGGCCTTATACATATCATAGTATACATCAAGCTTCCTATAGCTGAAGCATTAGGTATCTTGGACATCTTATCCTCCTCTTCTTGTGTCTTTGGACACATCTCCTTAGTCAACTTCAAATGGCCAATTAAAGGTGTTTTGACAGCTTTAGCATTCTCCATAGGGAAACATTGCAACACCTTTACAATATAATCAACCTGAGATAAAGTCAATTTCTTGTTCTTCCTATCTTTATAAATAATCATACCAAGGATTTGTTTTGCTACCCCCATATCCTTCATAGCAAATGCATGTGCTAACTGGCATTTTGGCCCCTTAATGTGATCCATGTTAGACCTAGCTACAAGTATATCATCAACATATAAACATAAAATAATGTAGTTTTCATCATCCAACCTCTTAAAGTAAGAAAAATGACCTAAATGACACCTGCTATAGCCATGCTTATGCATAAAACTATCAAATTTTAGATACCATTTCTGAGGTGCTTGCTTCAAGCCATATAAACTTTTCTTCAATCCACACACTAAGTTCTCCTTACTTTTGACTGCAAATCCCTATGGCTATGCCATATATATCTCTTCATCCAAACCACCATGAAGGAGGTTTCTTTAGCATCAAGCTGCTCCAAATGCAAATCTTCAGTAGCCACAATAATTAAAACAATGCAAATAGAAGTCATTTTGACAACAGGGGAGAATATCTCATCAAAATCAATGCCCATTTTCTATGAAAATCCTTTGACAACTAACATGACTTTAACTCTTTTCTTACCTCAATCCTCTTCTTTTAACTTGTAAACCCATTTATTCTGTAAAGCCTTTTTACCTACAAGCAACTTGCATAAATCCCATGTCTTAATTTTTAGCAAAGAGTCCATTTCTTCTTTCATTGCAAACTCCCATTGAAACTTTATATCCACCTGCATAGCTTCATCATAACATTTAGCTTCACCAAAATCTGTTAGTAAAATAGAGTACAAGAAAAGATAAAATCTTTTTGGAGGTCTAGTTGGCCTTGTTGACCATCTAACATTCACTGCGGTGTGTGGTATTTGTTGTTACGATTGTTGCACATCATGAGGAATTGTTGGAGCATCAACTTTTGGAGTATCAACTAGCACTACATAATCATCTTCTTTCTTCTCATGTTGTTGCAAGAGATTTTTGTACAACACTTATTGAATATGGCATCCCTGCTTCTTACAATTTTATGATTTTGAAAATCCCAAAGCCTATAACCACATTCATTAATGCCATATCCAACAAATACACATTTCTTTGACTTAGCTTCTAGCTTGGTTCTATTTTTAGAATCTATATGAGAAAATGCTTCACAACTGAAGGTTTTGAGAAAAAAATATCTCACCTTCTTACCAATCCATGCTTCCTCTAGAATACCACAACCTAAAGGAGTATAGAGACCACTATTAATAAAATATATAGTAGTATTAAAAGCTTCCACCCACATATTTAAGGGCAACCCTACATGCAACCTCATGCTCCTTGCATGCTCCATTATAGTCCTATTCATGCATTCAACCACTCCATTTTCCTATGGAGTCCTTGGAACAATTTTTTTTCTAAAAATACCATAAGCAAAGCAATAATCTTCAAATTCATGAATGCAATACTCACCACCATTATCAGATCTAAGACATTTTAATTTCTTTCCATCCTCATTTTCAACCAAGCATTTCCATTTTTTAAAAGTTTGGAATACATCATATTTATATATAAGAAAATAAACCCATACTTTTCTAGTTGCATCATCAATAAATGTAACATAATAATGAGAGCCACCAAGGGAAGATACCTAAGTTGGTCCCTGTACATCTATATGCACAAGCTCTAATTTCTCACTTTTATTTTCCTTCCCAGTCTTCACAAAACTCACTCTTTTTTGCTTTCCATAGACACAATTTTCATAGAAATCAATATTAAGACATTTTAGACCTAGTAAAACTTTCTTTGAATGAAGTACTTTCATACCTTTCTCACTCATGTGCCCAAGTCTATTGTGCCACAACATTGTATTAGAATCTACATTAGTTATATGCTCTCCTTTCTCAATTGTAGCAATTATTCCTACACATTCAATTTTTTTTGAAACAATCAAAGTAGAAGGAACAATATGACCTATACAAAGATATAAGGTTCCTACTTTCATACCTTTTTCCACTACAAGGGAACCTTTTGAAACCTTCCATTTTTTATCATTAAAAGTAACTACACAACTTTCATCACTAAATTTACTTGGTAAAATCAAATTCCTACTTAGCCTTTGAACATTTCTTACCTCATGTAGTAGCCAATGATTCTCATACTACAACTTAATCTTAACTTTTCCCTTTCCAATAATCTAATAGGGTTCATTATCCCCCAAATAAAAAATCCCAAAATCTCTTTGGACATAATCAATAAAATGACGTCTATAAGGTGTATTATGAAATGAAGCACTAGAATCTAAAACACATGAATCATCAACACTTTCTAAAGACAAAAGAAAAGCATCCTCTTTGGATTTGTTACTTACCACATTTTTCTCCTTGTTCCCTTCTAGTTTATCTCCTCCATTTTTTTTTTTGAGTCAAATAGTCTTTCTTCTTATGCTCTATTTTACCATAGTACTAGCAATTTCTTGGCCCTGTAGATTGATACCTCTTCCCATTTGACTTTCCTCTTGATTTCCCATGATTTCAAGAATTATTTCCTCTCTTAGTCATTCTGTCTTTGCTTTGCGCATTCAAAGAAATTCCTAATGTAGATCCACTTGAGGTTTTCCTATGAGTTTCCTCACTCAAAATAACATCAATCACATGATCATATTTTAGGGTATTAGATCCAAAAACAAAATTACTCATAGCCATTACCAAATCATTCCATCTTTCAGGCAAAGAACACAAAGTCAAGAGATCCCTAATGTCTTTATCAAAATTAATACCCATAGAAGATAACTAACTAGTAATAGTATTAAACTCATTTAAATGATCTACAATAGATCCACCTTCTACCATTTTCATATTAAATAAATGCTTCATGAGAAATACCTTATTTGAAGTGGAGGCTTTTCATACAATTTCACTAGGGTTTCCATCAACTCTTCCATCATCTTTCTTTTTGTAATATAAAATGCCACTGATGGTGCTAGACATAATTGAATGCTTCCAAGTGTCTTTCTATCTAAAATATTTCAGTCCTCATTTGTTATAGTTCACTAGTTTTTAGTTTTTCCTACCAATGGCTTCCATAAATCCTTCTGATAGAGATAGTCTTCCATTTGAATCTTCCATAATTGAAAGTTCTACCCATTAAACTTGTCAACCCTTATCTTACCCTCATCTTTCATTGCTCTCACTCAATTGTGAGACTACCACTCAACCATGTGACCTTCTTATAGAGGATTGCTATAAAAAAATGATGACACTCTAGCTATAAAAAATATGATGACCAAAATAACTCTGATACCACTTTTTAGGATTAACCTTAGATAGAAATAACACTTACATGAAAATGTAACCAATACCAAAAAATAGTAGATCACACATAAGAGAACACAAGACACCAAGATTTAACATGTTTCAGCCAATCCCTGGGGTATGTCCACCAACAGAAAGTCCAATATTATTATTATCAAGTGATTACAACCTTATAACAATATGTAATCCCTTACAGCTCAATACCACCACAGGAACCAATATTCACACCACACACTATGAAAATCCATAACCCTAAGCCTTTTTATAGAAGCTTTTTGTCACTTACAAAATTAGGGCTAGAATAATTTAAAAATAGTAGTCGATGTCTTTTACAATATAAGGTCATTTTTGGCTTTGGGGGTGCTTCCCTTGAAAACCCCTATGGGGGTGTTGCCCCTCAACCCCACCATGTACTGCAACAAGGAATGCACCTAGGGCACTACCCTGGGACCCTACAAAAGTGCTTCCCCTTGACCCTGTCTTGGGGGTGCTACCACCAATCCCTCATAGAAATAATCTAGAGAGAAGCTACATCGAATAAACCTCTAAGTATGATTAGGCTCCACATCACAACAAGTTATGAAACATAATTTGCAAATTACAATGCAAACCTAGTCTTCCAAGATAGCTCACGGTGCCACAAAAAATAGTTATCAATTTTAGTTTCAACTTTTTGGATAAGATCCTAAACACATTTTTTAACTGATAGTTTAGTAACTAGTATTGGTTGTAGAATTTAGGGTTTAATTTTCAATTTATTGTGCATTGTAAGCCTATATTGTTTACTTTATGTAGCTAGGTAACTTGCAAAGTTAAATATTAGAAATGCAATTTAGGGTTTAAATGTTAATCATGTATATAAATTATAATTTTTGCTTATGTATAGTTTTATAATTTTTTTAATGATGATTAAAACATATAAGAGGAGTGGTACTGGAACTAGTAGTGGAATTACAACCCAAAAGAAAATATAAGGGAGCAAAAAACTATATTTTGACATGTAAAAACTGGTTAAAATGCTAGGTTTTACTGATGAATTCCATGATATTTGGGATCTTGTTATCTATGGAAGGGGTATTAAGGAAATCAAATATGAAATTGAAGATAAGTGGAATGATCCACAAAAGGAGTCAAAATATATTAAATCTAAAAACATGATAGGGTGCATTATAAATAAAATTGTAACATGGACTAGGTGAATTGCTTGTTTGGGGTTCCCCCAAGTATTCCCTTGTCAAAAATTTGTAATGTTTGTGTTGAAAACAATGATGGAAACAGAAAGAAAATTTTCAATCAAAATACATAGGAGCTAATTTTTTCAGTTTCCCAAACTGAATTTGGTAGACTATTGGACCTAGCTTATGAAGAACAAAGCCCAACCTACATTGACCTAGAAAAACTGGGAGAAACATATGACAACTAGGGGCCAGATAAAAAATGATGTTATATCAGAGGGTTACTAAATAGATTCAATCTACCTCATGATCATAAACCTCTTTATGAATTGGATATTCAATGGTCATGAGCTTAGGATATTGTATCTCTGATATCAATGTGTTTTGGTTTGGAAAGTAATGAGAAAGTGGGTGCTAGTGTTATGGAAATGATCTTCAATATTCATTATCTAAAATAGTTGGTAAGATATAATTATATTGAGCACATTGTACATCACATACACAAAAAAAAAAAAAATTAATGATTAAAAGAGGGTCAGACCCACTATCACAAAAGATATTTAGATACACAACCTACTTCTTCTATCTTCTGCTATCAAAGCATCATCAAATTTTTTAAACAAACAAGATTCATCTTAAGTTTGATAAGCCAATATTTGAATGGACGTATAAGATTAGGATAGGTGATTTCCAAGGGAACTACAACCACTTTGTAGACTTCTTTTTGGAACACTTTATCATAATTTGAGAGGCACTTCAATGCCTAGATTTCATGCGTCTTGTAAATGATTAATTTAATTCGGAAGTCAAGTTCAATTAGCCAACTAGTACTTTATGAAAGAGTACACTATATTAAGATTTTACAGTTCAATTATAGAACCCTACAAATTTCCAATGCATGTGACAAAAAGGGTATTTTCATTGGAATTTGTATGACAAATGGAAAGAACAAATGTACTCTTTCATGGTTAGCAAAAGAAAACCATTGTTCTTTCCTTTCCTATCAGATGCAAAGGGTTCACATTTGAGAGCAGACCATTCAATGTGGTAAAAAAAATTCCTACAATTTTTAAATTTTATGTTGTTAGGAAATTGCAATATGATCCAATAAACATAATGATACAAAGCTTGTATAGATTGGGAACTCCACAATAAAATGTCAACATGAGAGTATATCATTGACTAAAAGACTTAAAAACATGAACTCATAGGAATAGGTCAAAATAGAGATGGAGAAATGTGTCAGTGAAAACAATATTTTAATATAGGAGTTGTTAGCACAAATTAAAGAATTGAATAGATAGAATGAAAAATGAAGCCTATAACATCCTAAAATTTCTACCAAATAGTGGATCATCCAATTAAAAACCATCTTCTAGACACCATAAATAAAGATTATGTAGTTACATATTGGTATTGATAAAAAATTAATGCATTTTGGGAAATGAGGAAGAATCTCAATCAACCTATAAGACCTCTACAAATTTTGAAGACTTACTTGAGGATGAAACATTTAGAAAATTATGGGATAATGAGCATCTAGATGTAGCAATAGCACAACATGATGAAGATGATGATAAAAATGAGCATAAGGTTTTTAAGGATCCTACATCCACTGCCACAAGCATTGCCATAGGTTCCATTGAATCCATTGCTCCAACTACTACTACTAGTAGTACATTTGATTCAAATGGACAATATATTATACTTAATCAGCAGACAAGGGAAAACTATGGTATAGAAGAAAATATGATAGAATAAATTGGTTATCTAGGTGATGGTGGACTAGGCACAATAGGTCAAGGAAATTGGTATCCACTCCCAATACTTGACCTATCAAAACTTGGTCATAAACCAATCGGTGGAGATGAGTCAAATGACCCATCAAGTTCTAACAAAAAAGTTGAACTCATGCCATTATTCTAACCTCCCATGTTATTTCATCTTCAAAAAGTATGACGCGACAGAAACTTGACTAGAATACTATAGTTGAAGGTCATTGTGTAAAGAAGAAAAAGGTTTTGGATACTCATACTAATACAATGTTAGTCACAACTCCTTTAGGAAAAAACCTTCAAAAAAATCCAAAAAATCCACTTGTTAGTGTTAGTGGGGTGGGATTAGGAAGGGGTAATGCTCTTGGTAAACCTCAAAATGCAATTATTATAACCTTGAGCATTGGTGGAGACAAGTACAATGTTGAAAGCTTTCAAATATCATCTTGTATCAACAAAGAAAAATTTTGAATTCAATAATTTATATTAAAAAATTCAAGAAACCACAAAAATGAATAGAAAAAATAATAAGGCATTCTAGAAGAATGTACTTGAGGTGGCTCATTCTCAAGAACCTACACTGAGTAGGATATTTTCAACATATAACAAAAATTAAGAAATGATGGAATTTATGATTGTTTCCCACCACATCTAGATAATAATCCACGAGAATGGGATAAATCCACAAAATTTTCATGCTAGCACATTGTCTATGGATTTCTCCAAAGTCAAAAATGTGGATAAAGTCAGTGTGGCAAAAAAGACCAACTTTGTAGTCTACAATTCACTATGAGAGAGAGACAAGGGCTAGAGAAGGCAATTGAAAAGTTAAAAGAAAACTTGGAAAATACAAAGGTGAAGGAGAAAGTAGGAGATAGTAGGTGCAAAGAAATAGAGAAAAGGATCACAAGTGCATCTTCTCAAGAAGCAAGTGCATAGCCTCAGCTAGAAAATATGGAGGCAGAAATGAAAATCCTGGAGGATGTGAGGCCTCACCCAATTTGTCATAGTACCAATGAGATAATTGCATTACGGTGATTTTAATCCTATGTTTTGATACACTTTTGAGACTATAGGGTTATGTCATTTTAATATCTTCATTTTGATGGTATGCAATTACCTCTTCATATTATGACCTAATTGATGCATTTAATGATTCTATTTCATGTTGTAAGCTATTGACATTGCTTTAATAGAAATTGAATGGTAGAAATGCTTGTAATATAATAAGGTAATGTTGAAATGGAAATTAGAGTTAAAAGATAAATTTTGTTATGCATTGAGACCTAACCCGCATACCTAGGGATTCAATAGTTATGGATTCAACATCTTGTCATAGAATATGAAGTTATTCATAATATTAAATTGACCATGTTATGTTGATAAATAAAGTTTAATTTTATAGTATTTTGAACATTTTACATGGAAATTTTTAGAAGAAGTAATGTAATTAAAAGGAATGAAGTATGGAACTCAAATGTCGAATGTGATATGTAAGTTTTGATATTTTAATATTTTGAGGGTTATATTTGAAATCATTAAGAAAGGGAAAGTTAGTTTGAGATGATGAAATATATACAAGCCTAATGTTGAATAAGATAATGATTTATTTTACATATGCTTATATGATTTTCTTGGACTACTGACGCTCGAGTTTAGTGTGCAGGAATTTGACCATGGGTTAAAGGGAAATTAAGGCTCAAACTGATACAAACATGACATAGTCAAGGTTGAATCAGTGGAAAAGATTCAAACCTCATTATAATGTTTTTTTTTTCGTATATGTGAATTGTATGTGTGCATAGTAGCCTAGTTCATGTATTATTGTAAAACAAGTCTTTTTTTTCAATCTAATGTGATATTTTGTGTGTCACTTGACACTTGTGCTTGTTATGTGAGTGACATGTTATTCGTCAATGGATCATGTCACCACCTTATTCTATGATAAATGCCTCAATTGAGGAATTTGATTATTTCCTTAGTCAGTAAAGGACAAGGTCATCACCTTGGGGAAGTTGAAATTTGAATCACCTAGCTTTGGGAGGGTCATAAAGTAACTTTAAGGTAAGTTGTGATTAAAATTAACCCTACCCATGTTAGTACTATAGGTTAGGGAGCTATTAATAACCTCTAGGGTGTCTAGTGGACCTAGGAGACCCCATGAAAGTGACATTCTTTATGGAATCCGAAAATGAGAAGGATATATATAGAGGTAGGGCTAAATGAGAAACTACTTGGCCACTCTCTAAATTTTAGAGACAGTTAGGTTTTGGAGGGAGAGGGAGTGGAGCTCTACTACAACTATCCTTACCCTAGCTTGGACAAAGGTTGGTATCTCAAACTTGCTTCTTTTCCATTTCTTTCTTTTAGCATGGTTAAGCAAATCTGCAAGAGTGGAGTTTACCAATGGAGTATGCATTGCATTGCATTGTGGAGTAGCATCCATGTGTTTGTTTGAATGGTGTTCATTCCATATAGATTAGTGTGACACCATTGTGAATCTTGTTGTATTGTGTGGATTATTGTGAGTATGGGGTTTGGATTTCCTCCATTTCCTTGTTGTATTATGGGTGTTGATATTGTGTTGTGATAATGTGATGTGCTCTTGAAAATTTCTTGTTTTATTTCTACTTTGTTTTGTTTTCTTGTTTGTGCTTGAGTGTTGTTATGGGTGTGGGACTTACACTCACCCTTGTGGGAAGGGAAGAGAAGTCCAAGGTGAACGGGCAACAGTTGGATTGCATAGTTGAGGACCTTGGAGTATGGGCTCCATTGTATGCCATTGCCATATTCATATTTTTTCTTGGGGGAGGAAAAAAAGAAAAGAAAGAGAAATGGTGAGGAAGGAAGTAACTGAAGTATGAGTTTGTAGGAAGCTAAAACTATTGGTTGTGGGTGGTGGAGGATGTTGTGTTGGTAGGGTGTGTGGTGGAAGATGTTTATGAAGCCCCAAAAAGGCATGATATTATGAAGCCCTAAAAGGGCCTTGTATTTTGTTGATTTAGCCCTGAAAGGGCATGAGTTGTATGGCAAATATGATATGAAATGGTAAACCTCCTTGTGTTTCCATCTTCACCCTATGTTCAAGGTTCCAATGTGAGCCTTTGTGAAATATCCTTGGGATGGGATTTGTTGAAGTTTTTTTATGTGGTGTATATGTTTCTTACAAGTGTGTATGTGAATCCTAGTTTAAGCCTTGTTCCCCTAGCGTGGGGGTGGTCTCTTTGAGGCCTACGGTTGGGTGGAAAGCACCCATGGTCCTTGTTGTTTTGTTGTGATGCATTTGCAGGTTCTTAGAGGAAAATATTGGAAACTTGGAGTCCTTGTTATCTTCCATGTGCATAGGAGGAAAAGACAATATTGCATTGAGATGAGATAGAGAGAAAAACTCCATCTTGTTATGTGAGCCTAAATGTATTGTAAGAGAAAGCTACTGTCTTAGTTTGATTTTCAATGGAAAGGTTGTGAGTGCTTGTGTGTAGTGAAAGTATTTTCCATTGTGTATATTATGATATGTTGACTTCACCACCTTTTGTGTATCATGAGAGTATCACTGAAGATTAATTCATTGTAATGATATTGTTTTTTATTGGATAATAACACCAATCAGGAATTCAAAATATTTGATGCTCTTGAGTGGAATACAAAAGAAATTTGATATCTTAGAAGAGATTTATTGATAGGAAGATTATCCTTGTTGAATGTTATCTCAAGTTCTATAACATATTAGTTGAGTTCTAGTTAAATCTTGCATGAGAATACTCTAGTTGCTTTAAGTCTAGTGTTGAGATAGGAGTAGTTATAAAGTTGCAATTGGTAGTAATAGTTTTTGAAGATAGCTTAATTTCATGGAGATTGATGATCTAAAGTTTTTGATTATTTGATACAATAAAATTTCTAGAGATCCATTTTGAAATATGATTTCATTAGCAATATGATGGGTTGATTTATGAAAGATTATTTATTAAATTAGGAAATGTCAATGTATGGTGCAATTATAAACCAACACCAATTCAATTTTTAACAATTATTGAGAATGCATGGAAGAAGATAGTTAAATAGCAAAGTTTAAATGAAACCTGAAGGTGTATGTTTACATTCTGGAAAATGTATGGACAAACTTTAAAAAAAAGACTCCTTTGATTACAGACAATAAAAAAAAAACACTTGAAATAGGATAAATTCATTATTTAACCCACCTAGCCATTCACTCCTTTCATCTACCACCAACCAAGAAATGACTAAGACAAGAATATATTAATTTTAAAATAAAAAAAAAGAAGAAAACCACCTAGGTGATTCAATGCATTAGAAATATAAACATATACTACACCTATGCTAAAACCCATCATGATCCTAACATGTGTCAGAAATCATCCACCAAGTGCTAAAGGTGACTTGTCCTCATGCAAATTTCAATTTTCACTTTTTTTCCACCCATGATATCTCACCTAGAAAGGGACCCCATCTGCAGCATTTATGAGTTTTGTTGGAGGTTGATTTGCAGGGGATTTTGGAGGTGACTGAATTTCGTACAGGTACCTTCTTGTGTTGACTTTTAGAAAAGTTGTTTTATGTCTCATTAACTTCAATATATACATAACTCCAAGTATGGAGCAAACCGAATTGTGGGGGGGGGGGGGAGGGGGGGACGTACATGTTGCAAGGAGAATGTAAAAAGACTTTAATAAGTTGAGTCTTGTCTCTACCCACTTCTTTCTAGGTGGCTAGTATGAGCTAGGAATGTGTAAGGCATGTTTGATAGATTCACCCACCCATTCCTAGATATGTGTATAGGAATTAAGGTAGTATTTAGTGGGGTTCAAATTTAGGTTTAGTATACGATTCGAATGGATAGGATATGGTAGTTTTAAGTATTGTGATAAACAATATGTTTAGTATTTGTGTTTTCTAGGATATAGAAAGTAGATGATACCTTTGTTTATTGATTACATATAAATGGGTTATGCCCCCTTAGATATACCTAATGTAGATTAAATTCAATATTGAATAATTTTAGAAGATAACATGTTCATTAGTGTGCCCTAGTATGGATTTTTATGCATAGGAATAATATGTATATATAAATATATATTTGTTTTAGTAAATGCTTAAATAGGTAATAACTATGGCTTAGGCTATGAGTCAAATTTGATATTAAAGTTAAGTGATGAATATTTCTGTGGAATATGTTCAACTCATAATATTAGACGATTGTAGTTATATTAGAATATATATAGTAATGCCGATGGAATTAAGAGGGTTAGTTAGGATTTAATGCACTCAAATGATAGGTAGTCAAAAAAATAAAATTGTGTGTTGTCCATATATTTTGGGCATGACAAAGGAACAATTGCAAGAAAGCGATAAAAAGCTATGTGATGTAAATGTAGAGAGAGAAGCACAACTCAAGAAGTCAAAGGAACAACTGGAATAGAGTAATAAGAAACTTAGTGATACTCTAAATCATGAATTAATATGGATGTAAACATAAAATTCAAAGAACTCTAGGACAAATTGAAAGAATGAAATAAACAAATTGAGGATGAAAGAGCATCTGTAGTAGATATTTTCAAAAAGTTGGAGTCTAGTGGACATACAATCAATAACATAAATAAGGAATTGGACAATGAAAGAAAAAAATCAAAACAGTGAGAAAAGAAAGATGTGGAAATAAAGAAACAAAAATCAATTGTCTTAAATGTTGCAAGAGGTACAAAAGGCAAATAAATTAATCACAACCAATGAGAACAACTTGTTTGAGTTAAATGAAAGTAAACAAAAATTTATCAAGCTAAATAAAGAAAAAATGTGAGGGAAATTATGGCAAATATTGATAGGTTATGTGATTGGTTTGAATTGCGCCAAAGTTTTTGAGCTATTTGTGGGAGTATCAAAGAGAGTATTAAATAGATCAAAGACCATTTTAAGCTTGAGAAGACTGAAAGAAAGGTTACACGCATAATCAACACATATAGTGAGATATATTTGGCCAGCCAAGAAAGATTACACACATAATCAACACATATAGTGATAGATATTTGGCCATCCAAGAAGTTCATGACCATGTTATTGCATCAATAAATTTATCAGCTATCATTCAAAAATGTCATAGTATAAGGGAAGGAGAGGAGTATTTGAACTCAATTAGGAGAAAGCTCACCAAGATGGATGGTAGAGAAAAATTAATGATAATTCTTGGTTTGCTTAATCCTTTCCATAGTAATTCATCAATGACATTTATTGGAAGGGAAGCTTACCAAAAAGAGTTTGAGGACAAAATGATGTCTGAAGTAGTCAAGTTTCCTCAAGATTCAACTCTTGAAGGCATTTTGAATTGCATCAAACCATTGGAAAATTTAAATGCACTATTGGATGTAGCATTATTTTCAAGTAAATCTTCCAATTATGGAAGTCTAATGAAGGTAAAGGTCTTCTACTATAATATAACACTTGTTCAAACTCCAAAAATAGTAGAACTCGACGTCTTAAAAAAGCTGACTGAATCATCAATCATATCATCAGACATCCATCAAGCATCAAAGTATGTGAAACTTGAAAATTGATTTTAATCATCTTTGTAGTGTTTACTTTGTTTTTATTTGTAATTTTTTGATATGTTTTTAAATTTTGAACTTCATTTCTTCAATAGGATAAATGTAGCAGAATCCAAATGTTATTTTTCTTAATAGGCCTATCAAATGCAAAGGCAAAAAATGATTTTGAAATTGAATTTGATGTTACTTTAAGACTCTTCCCATGAGGAAAAATGACCTAAAGCTATTGTTGGTCCCTTATTTCTATATTTATATAGAAGGGAAGTTAGGGTCATTTTCTAAATGTAATGGTTGTAAATTTAGTATTTTTAACTCTTGGTTATGAAATTCGGTATTCAAATTTAACTTTCAAAAATTAAATTCATTGGATTTTATCAATAAGTAATGAGAATGAATATGAATTTTATCATTTGAATTGTTATATTTTCATAAGAATCATCAAGGATTATGCCATAACAACATATCTTATGAGTATTGTAATACAAATAAAAAATAATGGTAATGGTAAAATTTGAATGAATCTTGATTCATGGCATCATCTAACATAAAATGTACTTTTTTCATATTAGAAATTTACAAAATGATAACTTATTATGCATGATAGATTAATCATGATTAGATTTAGGGAGAATGGGTAAGTACACGACATTGGGTCACAATTCCACAGAAGTCATTTTCACCGAATGAGACCTCTTCAGAAATGGGTACCCAATTTTTTTAGAAATGGGTACCCAATTTTTTTAGAATTGGGTAACCATTATGGTTTGAGTGCCTGATCTATTTCAAAAATTGAGCATCCAATTTTTGAATATGTGCCCAATTTTTGAATACATATCAGACACCCAATTTTTAAAGTTAGGTACCCAATTTGTTTAAAATTAGGTACTCAATTTGTAAAAAATATATAACCCATTTTTTGTGGGGTTTTTTTTCATTTTCACTTTCACTTCTCATTGTCGAAGGAGAGCCTAGTTTGTGCTTTGAAATGGGAGCCCGTTTTGTGCTTTCTACTCACCCCTGACTATTTTTCTCAGTCTTCCAAGTATTTTAATATTTTTTTATATTTTTTTATCTCATTATTTTTTGTAAATAAGCTAATACATTTATTATAGAGAAAATAGGCTTCAAAACATGCCCTATGGGCTTACAATAGTAAAAGTCTGGAGATAATTTCTCCTTTTAGTACCTCCTCTCAAACTCCACAATTGCCTTTTACAATGCCAGAAATGTTCTTAAATAGACCCTGGAGGATTAAGGATTAGGAGTACATTCTAGAAAGTGCTAGTTGGCATCCATCAACCAAATAGAAGGCTCCAGAAGCTGCATTAGAATTTGACACAAATCTAGAAGAATCCAAAAATGGTAACCAAACTTTCGGGAGGCATAACTTTTGAATCGTAGCTCCGATTGATGAACAATTTACTTTTTTGAAAATCTCTCAAAGCACTCTATAGCCCTATGGACCAGTTTCGCTCGTACCCCATTTTTTGGCCCTTTTCACAGTCATTTAATGCCCCTACCTTGACTTCAAAGTATTCTTAGGATGTCCCCATAAACTGAAAAAGATGCGATAACTTTCAAACCGTGGGGCTTTTTGACCTGATTCTTTTTATGGAATGTTTTAAATTACAATGAAAATTATTTGGCCAATTTACACCTTCTAGTTCACCAAAATGATGGCTCAATTACATACTCCTATTTTTTAGCATTTACACGTATCCCAAGGTGTTCGAATACTCTATCCTAGAACACTGATAGTGGAACTATGAGAGTTAGAACTTTTATTTGACCCAAATGGATATCTAGAAATGAAAACACATGAAATAGAAACTAAGTCTAAGTGCATTTTTTTGGTTGACATAGGATTGCCCTTATACCTCTGCATGCCCCTGCATCAGACACCTAGGGTAGATTGAAAAGTGACCCTGTCACTTTATGAATGGTAGAGGAAATCCCAAATGGGAAACCTTAGCTGCTGATATCCAAGTTGAGTCCTCAATCGACCATCCTTTCCACTTGACCAAATACTCTTCATACTGCCTATTTCTAGTACTCCTGCCCACACGATGATCTAGAATGTCTTCTATCTTCTCCTTCTTAGAAGCATGAATTGGACATGGCTCTAACATTAGCTCCTCATCTACACCATCATCATGATACTTTGTTAAGTCCGCAATGTTGAAAATAGGAGAAATGTGAATACCATTTGGCAACTCCACCTCATACATGCATTTCCTGAGTCATGTTTTTTTAGAATTTTGAAGGGGCCAAATTTCTTCATTTTCAGCTTGTTGTAAGTACCAGCTAGAAATCTTTCTTTTCATATGTCTACCATGACTAGATCCCCTACTTGAAATTCCTTATGTCTTCTCCTTTGATCAGCCCTAGCTTTATACTCTTGATTCATCTTGGTAATGTGTGCTTGAACCTCCCCATGTAGAGGCTTGATATGTTCAACAAATTCTTTAGCTTTAGCACTTGTCCTCTCCTCTTGCTCTATCTTCCTCAATTCTGGTGCAGTCCTTGGGCTACTTCCATATACAATTTGGAATGGTGATCTATATGTACTCCTATTTATAGATTTATTGTAAGAAAACTCCACTTGTGGTAGAATCAAATCCCATCCTTTGGGCTTATCCCCAACTAAACATCTTAACAAATTTCCACGGCTTCTGTTTACCACTTCTATTTGGTCGTCAGTCTATGGGTGATGTGTGGAACTGAATTTCAAGTCTATTCTCAACTTCTTCCACAATGTTCTCCAAAAATACCCTACACATTTAGTATCTCTATCACAAACTATACTCCTTGGAAGACCATGTAGTCTTACCACCTCTTTGAAAAAAAAGTCTGCAATATGGATAACATCATGAGCTTTTTGGCATGGAATGAAATTTTCCATTTTGGAGAACCTATCAACCACCACAAATACTGATTCATTACCCCTTTGGTTATGTCCTCCCATGGCTTTGATTGAATAGGCAATGGCTGATATAGTCTAGTATTGTGACTAAATCCCTTGGCAACTTGACAAGTCTAACAACTCTGTACAAACTTCTTCACATCTTGTGAAATTTGAGGCCAAAAATAATGCTCTCTAAGAATGGAAATGGTCTTATCTCGACCAAAATGTCCTGCCATCCCTCCACTGTGTTTCTCCTTAATCAGATTTTCCCTCATGGAACTCCTTGGAATCCATAATTGAATTCCCTTGAATAACATACCATCCTAAATCATATAGTCTAACCACTTGGTTCTATCTATAGAAACAGGCTTTTTACAAGCTTTCCATGCTTTAGCAAAATTAGGATCCTTGAGGTACAAATTCTTGAGTTCATCAAACCCAACTACTTCAACCTGTATTACTGTAAGTAACAACTATCTCCTACTTAGTGCATCTACAACCCTATTAGATTTTCCACTTCTATGGTTCAACACAAATGTATAGCTCTGCAAGAACTCTACCCACTTCATATGCCTCTGATTCAAATTTACCTTGACTATTTAGGTACTGTAATGCCTGGTGATCAGTATTGAAAACAAATTCCTTTGGCAATAAATAATGCCTCCTTTTCTTTAAGGCTTGAACTATTGCATAGAACTCTTGATCATAGATAGAATACTTCTTTTTTGCATCATTCAATTTTTCACTAAAATATTCAATAGGCTTACCTTCTTGGCTTAATACAACTCCAATAGCACTACCACTGGCATCAAAATCCAACTGGAACACCTTTCTAAAATTTGGAACTGCCAACATAGGTTGTTCTATCACCTTCTACTTCAGCAATTCAAAACTTCTTGTAGCTGCTGCAGTCCATTTGAACTATTTTCTATCCCCTCTTATTGTGTCAGTCAGGGGTGTACATATGCCACTAAAATTCTTAATGAACTTCCTATAAAAACTAACCAAACCATGAAATGATCTTACCTCAGTAGCAGGCCTTGGAGTAGGCCATTCCAAGATGGTTTTTACCTTCTCTGGATTCATTTTGAGACCTTCAGGTGATATAAGAAACCTTAAGTAGACTAATTCCCTTTTTGCAAAGATATACTTCTTCAGATTTATTAATAGTTTCTCTTCCCTTAACCTTTCAAGGACACTACGAATATGCAATAAATGTTCTTCCAAAGTCTTGCTGAAAATTAAAATATCATCCAAATAGACAATAACAAATTTTCCCAAGAAATTCTTAAGTACCTCATTCATAAGCTGCATGAAGGTGCTTGGGGTGTTCGTCAATCCAAAGGGCATGACTAACCACTCATAAAGACCCTCCTTGGTCTTGAAGGCTATTTTCCACTCATCTCCTTCTCGAATTCATATTTGATGATAGCCAGTCTTGAGATCTATCTTTGTGAAGTACTGAGCTCCACTCAAGCAATCCATAAGATCATCCATTCTTGGCAAAGGAAACTGATATTTGATGGTTATCCTATTTATAGCTCGAGAGTCTGTACACATCCTCCACTCTCCATCCTTCTTTGGTGCTAGTACTGCACATGGCCTTAGGCTCTCCTGAATCAAACCCTTCCTCAATAGCTCCTAAACCATCTATTTAGCTCCTCAGTTTCAGTAGGAGTCATCCTGTGAGCAGCCTTGTTAGGAAAACTAGCTCCTGGGATTAAATCTATTTGATCAAAAATTTTCCTTACTGGTGGTAATCATTCTGGAATATTATTAGAGATGATATCTCCAAACTCACCTAGTAAATCTAAAATTTCAACTAGTATTTCACTACTACCTTCTTTATCTTTCCTAGGAATCAAAGCATAGCACATACGCTAATGTTTCATGCCATCTAAAAACTTCCTTCCATCAACAAGAAAAATCCTAACACTGCTACATACCTTTTCACCTTCCTTTTTCATGGGCTTCAATTTGTGGTGAACTCCATCCTTTGTTAGAGAGTATGTGTTTGCATGGCCATCATGTACTGCATGCCTATCAAACTGCCACAGTCTTCCCAATAATAGATGGAAAATATCTATTGGAATAACATCACAACGAACTTCATCATGGTAACTCCCAATTTTGAATTTCACTAAACATTGTTCACTTACCAGGACCTTATGATCATCTTTCACCCAAGCAATCTGATAGGGCTGGGGATGTTTCTCCCTTTTGAGCTTCAACTTAGAGACCATCTCCTCTGATACCAAGTTATTAGTGCTACCACCATCAATGATCACATCACAACATTTATCCTCGCACTTGCATCTGGTACACAACAAACTCCTCCTTTGTTCAGGTTCAATCTCACCACTTAGTATGACCCTTTCATTTACCAAAGTCTCTCCTCTTTCTACATCTTTTTAATGTGATGATTGTGCATCCTCATCCACATGAGCAACCCTAGCTTAACCCTCAACTCTCCTATCTGTCCTTCCTTGTCATTGAGGGTATTCAAAGGCACAATGACCTTCTTCATTGCAATAGAAATAGGTACCATGAAAGCCTCCTCTTCCTTGTCCACGTCCTCTACATCTTCCTCTCTAATTTCCAAAGTCTTGATCATGGGAGCGGTTGAAACCCTCATTCCTCTAGTTCCTGCTAGTACCCACATCTTCATTTTTCTTTTGGGTTTCATTTCGGCCTCTAGATGACCTACCACTACTCCTTCCTCCTTGACCATGCTCTTTTTGTGTCCCTTCAAACCTCTTATTTATCTTCTCTTCATCTCATAGGGAAAATTGGTATGCCTCTTCAATGCTGGTCATTCTTACTAGACTTAATTTCTCCTAGATGCTAGGTCACAACCCATTGATATAATGAGCAACCTTCTCCTTATTTGCTTCTACATGCCTCACTCTAATCAAAAGTTGGTAAAACTCCTTTGTATATTCTTGGACTGATTTTCCCACTTGCTTTAACCCATGCATCTTCTTAAACAAATCAAGTTCATAATAAACAAGAATGAATTGCTTCTTCAATTTGTCCACCATACAATCCCACCTTGTGATCTTCTCTTTTCCTCTTCTATTTCATTCTAATTGAACCTCTTGCCACTAGATTTTGGCATATCTTTTTAGTTTGGCCTTTGCAAACTTAACCCTATCTGGGTCCTTGATATCCTCATACTCAAAGTATTCTTCCAGTTCATTGATCTAATCGATCAACTCATTTGGTTTCAAATTTACTGAAAATACACCTACATCAATTGTAAGTCTTTTCCCAAACTTAGTAACGGCCCTAAAAAGCCTTTCCTTTTCCTAATTGAGAACTTCTTTGTCAAATTCCCCTTCTGGTCCAATTTCTTCTTCGTCATTGTCATCCTCATTTTCGTCGCCTGCAGCAACATTTGTTCCTCTATGGAGCTCCTCTTGCAATGCTTGTACCTACCTTTGGAGGGCTCTAACCTCCTCAAGATCAATAGCTCTAGCCCTTCCACCACACTCTCTTCATGGAGGCATCTTCTTAACTCAAATTCACAACCACACAGTCTTGGTGCAAACTACCTCACATTTGGCGATCTGTCTACACACTTAGGAAAACCTACTCTGATACCACTTGATGGGGACACAACCCAAGTATAGAATGGACACGAAAAGAAAGAGAAAACTTTATTAACTTTTTAAATAAGCTAATAAATTCAGTACAGAGAAAATAGACTTTAAAACATGCCCTATGGGCTTACAATAGTATAATTCTGGAGATAATTTCTCCTTTTAGTACCTCCTCCCAAACTCCACTCTGAACTGCCTTTTACAATGCCAGAAATATTCTTAAATAGACCTCAAAGGGTTAAGGATTAGGATTACATTCTAGAAAGTGCTAGTTGGAATCCACCAACCAAAGAGAAGGCTCCATAAGCTGCATTAGAAGTTGACACAAATCTAGAAGAATCCAGAAAAGGTAACCGAACTTTCGGGAGGCATAACTTTTGAACCGTAGCTCCAATTAACGAACTATTAATATTTTTAGAAAGCTCTCAAAGTGCTCTATAGCCCTATGCACTAGCTTTGCTCATCCCCCTTTTTGGCCCCTTTTGAGGTCATTTAATGCCCCTAACCTAACTTCGAAGCATTCTTAGGATGTCTCTAGAAATTGAAAAAATTGTGATAACTTTCAAACCATGGGGCCTTTTGACCTAATTCTTTTTCTGGAATGCTCTAAATTACAATGATAATCATTTGGCCAATTTACACCTTCTAGTTCACCAAAATGATGGTTCAATTACATACTCCTATTTTTTTGGCATTTACACATATCCCAAGGTGATTAAAAACTCTAACCCAGAAAAATGATAGTGGAACTTGTTAGATTATGGTGACTGATGAGGAAAGTACTATACATACTAAATAATTAGTGGGGATTGGGGCATCGCCCCAAAAAATTTTTTTGGTACGATTTGCCATTCGTAGAAATTTTTTTGGTACTATTCGCCATTCGTAGATTCGCCACTAAAGTTATGGCTGACATGTTGTAACCCTAAAACAACATAAAATACTTGTATAAAAGGGTTTAGGGTTAGCTATTTTTTCATTATGTTGTGATGCAAAATTGGTTCTTGCGACAGTATTGAGCTTTGGTTCTTGCGGCGGTATTGAGCTGTAAGGGATTACAGATTCTAATTAGGTTGTAATCACTGGATTGTAATAAGATCAGACTTGCTATTTGGTGGACATAGCCTAGGTATTGGGTGAACCACATTAAATCTTGGTGCCTTTTGTTCATGTCTATGTTCTCTATTATTTTCTGTTATTGGTTATATTTGCATGTAGTTTTCATTTATGTCTGTGGTTTATCCCAACAAGTGGTATCAGAGCGAGGTTGTCTTTCAATTATCCTCTGCAGGAAAGTCTCATAGTTAAGTGAGAGTCTCATGGTTGAGTGGGAGCGATGGTAGATGAGGGTAAGCTGAGGGTTGATAGGTTTAATGGGTAGAACTTCCAGTTATGGAAGACTATCTATATCAGAAGGATTTATGGAAGCCGTTAGAAGGAAAAGCCAAGAATCAGGGAACTATGCCAGAGGCTGAATGGGATCTTTTGGATAGAAAGGCACTCAAAAGCATTCGATTATGCTTGGCACCATCAGTGGAATTTAATATTAAAAAAGAAAAGATGACATAAGATTTGATGAAAACCCTAGCGACACTGTATGAAAAGCCCTCTGCTTCAAACAAGGTATTTCTCATGAAGTATTTATTTAATATGAAAATGGCAGAAGGTGGATCTGTTGCAGATCATTTAAATGAGTTTAATACTATTACTAGTCAGTTATCTTCTATGGGTATCAATTTTGATGAAGAAATTAGGGATCTCTTGATTTTGTGTTCTTTCCCTAAAAGCTGGAATGGCTTCATAATGGTGGTGAGTAATTCTATTCTTGGATCTAGTACCCTAAAATATGATGATGTGATTGGTGTTTTTTTGAGTGAGTAAACTCGTAAGAAATCCTTGGGTGGATCTACATTAGGAAGTGCTTTGAATGCACAAAGCAGGGGCAGAACGACTGAAAGAGGAAGTAACTCTAGAAATCATGGAAAATCAAGAGGAAAGTCAAAGGGGAGGAGGTCTTAATCGAGAGGACCAAATGATTGCTGGTACTGTGGGAAACCAGGGCACAAAAAGAAAGATTGCTGGAATTGAAAGAAAAATGAAGGAGATAAATTAGATAGAGACAAGGAGGCAAATGTGGTAAGTAACAAATCCGAAGAGGATGCTTTGCTTCTATCTTTAGAGAGTGTTGATGATTCATGGGTTTTAGATTCTGGTGCTTCATTTTATGCTACACCTCATAGAGGTTATTTCATTGATCATGTCCAAGGGGATTTTGGGCTTGTTTATTTAGGGGATAATGAACCCTATCAGATTGTTGGAAAGGGAAAAATTAAGATTAAGTTGTAGAATGGGAATCACCGGCTACTACATGAGGTAAGACATGTTCCAAGGCTGGGTAGGAATTTAATTTTAGCGGGGCAAATCGATGATGAGGGTTGTGTAGTTACTTTTAATGATAAAAATTGGAAGGTTTCAAAGGGTTCCATTGTAGTAGCAAAAGGTGTGAAAGTAGGCACCTTATATCTTTGTATAGGTCATATTGTTCCTTCTACTTTGATTGTTTCAGAGAAAAATGAATGTTCAAGAACAATTGCTGCAATTAAGCAGGGAGAACAAATAGCTACTGTAGATTCTGATACAGTGCTATGGCACAACAGACTTGGGCACATGAGTGAGAAAGGTATGAAAGTACTTAATTCAAAGAAATTTTTACCAGGTCTGAAATGTGTTAATATGGATTTCTATGAAAGTTGTGTGTATGGAAAACAAAAGAGAGTGAGTTTTGTAAAGACTGGGAAGGAAAACAAAAAGGAAAAATTAGAGCTTGTGCATACAGATGTATGGGGACCAGCTCAGGTATCTTCCCTTGGTGGCTTTCCTTATTATGTTACATTTATTGATCACACAACTAGAAAAGTATGGGTTTATTTCCTTAGACATAAATCTGATGTATTTCAAACTTTTAAGAAATGGAAATGCTTGGTTGAAAATGAGACTGGTAAGAAACTAAAATGTCTTAGATCTGATAATGGTGGTGAGTCTTGCAGTCATGAATTTGAAGATTATTGCTCCACTAATGATATTCATAGACAAAAAACTATTGCAAGGATTTCACAAGAAAATGGAGTGGCTGAACGCATGAATAGGACTATAATGGAGCGCACAAGGAGCATGAGGTTGCATGCTGGGTTGCCCTTATACATGTGGGTGGAGGCTGTCAATACTGTAGTATATTTGATTAATAGAGGTCACTCTACTCCTTTGGGCTATGGTATTCTAAAGGAAGCATGGACTGGTAAGAAGGTGAGTTATTCTTTTCTCATGACCTTTGATTGTGAAGCTTTTGCTCATATAGACTCTAAAAATAAAACCAAGCTAGAAGCTAAATCAAATAAATGTGTCTTTGTTGGATATGGTATTAATAAATTTGGTTATAGGCTTTGGGATTTTGAAAATCATAAAATTATAAGAAGCCAGGATGTCATATTCAATGAAAAAGTGTTATACAAAGATTTTTTGCAACAACATGAGAAGAAAGAAGATGATTATGTAGTGCTGGATGATACTCCAAAAGCTAATGTTCCAACCATTCCTCATGATGTGCAACAATTGCAACAAAAAATACCACACACACCAGTGAATGTTAGATGGTCAACGAGGCAAATTAGACCTCCACAAAGGTTTTCTCCCTCTTTGTATTCTATTTTACTTACTGATGCTGGTGAACCCAAAAGTTATGATGAAGCCATGTAGGTGGATACTAAGATTCAGTGGGAGTCTACAATGAAAGATGAAATGGACTCTTTGCTAAATAATAAGACATGGGATTTGTACAAGTTACCTGCAAGTAAAAAAGCTTTACATAATAAGTGGGTTTAAAGTTTAAAAGAAGGGGAAGGAGGTAAGAAAAGATTTAAGGCTAGGTTAGTTGTAAAAGGATTTGCACAAAAAAAGGGAATTGATTTTGATGAGATATTTTTCCTGTTGTTAAAATGACTTCTATCTGTACTGTTTTAAGTCTTGTGGCTACTGAAGATTTTCATTTAGAGTAGCTAGATGTTAAAAAAACCTTTCTTCATGGTGATTTGGATGAAGAAATATATATGGCTTAGCCATAAGGTTTTGAGGTCACAGGTAAGGAGAACTTAGTATGCATATTGAAGAAAAGTTTATATGGCTTGAAGCAAGCACCTTGGCAATGGTATCTGAAATTTGACAGTTTTATGCATGAGCATGGATATAACAGGTGTCATTCAGATTACTGTGTTTATTTTAAGATGTTATGATAGCTACATTAGTGTATGTTTATATGTTGATGATATTCTTGTAGCTAGGTCTAACATGGATCATATTAAGGGGCTAAAACGCTAGTTAGCACATGCATTTGCTATGAAGGATTTGGGGGTAGCAAAACAAATCTTTGGTATGAAGATTTGTAGAGATAGGAAGAATAGAACATTGATGCTATCTCTAGTTGATTATGTTGAGAAGGTGTTACAACATTTCTCTATGGAGAATGCTAAAGCTGTCAGCACACCTTTACCTGGTCATTTGAAATTGACTAAGGAGATGTGTCCTAAGACACAGGAAGAGGAGGATAAGATGTCCAAGGTACCCTATGCTTCAGCCGTAGGAAGCTTGATGTATTCTATGGTATGTACTAGGCCAGATATTGCACATGTTGTGGGAGTCATTAGCAGGTATATGAGTCATCTAGGATTTGAGCATTGGAATGCTGTCAAGTGGATTCTCAGATATTTGAGAGGGACATCCAATAAGTTTTTACACTTTGGGGGCTCTACTACTGATTTACAGGGTTATGTCAACTCAGATTTGGCAGGGGATATTGATACCAGGTGGAGTACTACAGGTTATGTCTTTACTATTGGTGGGGAAGCCATGAGTTGGGTTTCTAGGTTACAGAAGATTAATGCTTTATCCACTACAGAGGTAGAGTATGTTGCTGCTACAGAGGTAGCCAAGGAGATGATATGGCTTCAGTTCTTCTTGGAAGAATTAGGACATCTTTAGAAGGATAATTATTTGTTCACAGATAGTCAGAGTGCCATTCATCTTGCAAAGAATTCAGCTCTACATTCTAAGACCAAAAACATACAGTTGCGGTACCATTTCATTTGGTTAGTTTTGGAGGATGGATAGTTAAAGCTAGAGAAGATAGATACAAATGATAATCTAGCAGATATGTTGACAAAGGTTGTAACAATGGAGAAGTTGAACTCCTCTTCAGCTTCAGTTGGTCTTTTTGACTGAACATGAATAAAAGAATAGTAGAGTCTAGGGTGGTTTGATCTAGTGGGACCCCCATGCGGTAGTGGTATTGCTACAGGATCAGTCTCCAAGTGGGAGATTGTTGTTTAGTGTGGAGCTTGATCAGTCCCCAAGTGGGAGATTGTTAGATTATGGTGATTGATCAGGAAAGTACTATACATACTTCATAATTAGTGGGGTTTGGGGCATCGCCCTAAAAAAAATTTTGGTACGATTCACCATTTGTAGAAATTTTTTTTGTACTATTCGCCATTCATAGATTCGCCACTAAAGTTATGGCTGACATATGGCTGACATGTTGTAACCCTAAAACAACGTAAAATACTTGTATAAAAGGGTTTCAGGTTAGGTATTTTTTCATTATGTTGTGATGCAAAATTGGTTCTTGTGATGGTATTGAGCTTTGGTTCTTATGGTAGTATTGAGTTGTAAGGGTTTACGGATTGTAATCAGGTTGTAATCACTGGATTGTAATAAGATTGGACTTGTTGTTTGGTGGACATAGCCCAGGGATTGGGTGAACCACGTTAAATCTTGGTGCCTTGTGTTCATTTCTATGTGATCGATTATTTTTTGTTATTGGTTATATTTGCATGTAGTTTTCATTTCTGTCCGTGGTTTATCCTAACAGAACTGTGAGAGTTGGAAGCTTTATTTGACCCAAATGGGTATCCAAAAATGAAAACACATGAAATAGAAACTAAGTCTAAGTACAATTTTTTGGTTGACACTAAACCTAACCAAGTTTTATGAACTCATGTACCCTAAAATATTATTTCTATAACTTAACCTTGTAACCCTAATCTCTTAGTTTAAGGTGATGTATGCGTGTTTGAATTGAATCTAAGTTTAATATTTTATGTAGATGTATTAAATTTATAAATTGGTAAGTGTTGCACTCTCTCAATTATTCACATATGTTCATATGTATGAATTGATAGGATTATATGAAAAAATCAAGTTAGCATTTATTTTAATTGTTAAATAATAAATAATCAATCTTTACATATTAAAATAAATTCTAAATGATATATCAAATAATAGATCAAATTAATTTACCTTTATATCAAATGATCTAGAGCTATGTACATATATATATATATATATATATATATATATATATATATATATATATATATATATATATATGTATATCATAGCAACAACTTGGTTCATATAATTCAATACATTAAACTTTTAAAAATTTCCTCTATGACCTCGAATAGTGCCTAGGACTTGGTAAGATGATACAGATCCATTCCTTTATTTTTTTTTAGGTTTTGCTAATGTCACAAGTTAATTTTATTTTCTAAATTTTACTTGTAACATAAAAATGATAATTTTATTTTTAGCTTAAATATATATTAAATATATATCATGAAAGTTTTACTCAAAAGTACAATTAATTTAATTGGGGATGAGACTAGCAATCATGCCTTAGGGTGCAATAGGTATGTGAACAAATATTGAAGATCAATTAGAAAAAAAATATTAGTTTACTTTTTTGCATACATTTGTACAACTAATAGATTGAAAAAATCTCTAAAATTAGAAGGATCTAATCGTACTCTAATACCATAAACCTTAACCTTATCAAACCCTATCACAAATTTGAAATCATAATGCTAAACAAGGTACAAAATCTTAATTCTAATCATTACATAGACCTAAACCATTATCCTAAGCCTAACCCTATTAAAAATTGTAACTTCAACCATAAAACTAACTACATTCTTAAGTCTAACCTCAACCTAACCATAACTCTAATAAAGATCTAAAACCTAAACATAAAACTAAGTATAATGTGCTCCCTTACCTTAAAACCATAATTTTAACTCTTAGCCCTATTATTATAATATAATTGAAACCCTAATACCTATCCCTGGATAAGGTATCGCCTCCCCTTTTTCAGCTACCTAAATCAAATTGGTTGAACTTATGAACATTTTCAAAATAGTTGACTTCAACTTCTACTAACTCCTATTTACTTATGTACATAAAAATATATACATGTAGGCATATTTACATTTATGTATACATGTAATTACATAGATATATCTATGTATTTATATTTATATGCTTATATGGATATGCACATAAATACATAGACCCAGAACCCCATTATTTCCCTCTGAATCCATTATCTTTATGTTAGAAACTTCGCATTTTAAATTGCCATAGGTGTCATTTCTCTCTGCCCTCATATTTGATCACATTGGGATATTAAATCTCTTCCTCTTTCAGAACTCATTTTAAAATTAACCTGCATCTTTTCACATATTACATAAAAAATGTGTCAACAAATTCAATTATGTTTCGTTGAGCCCTTTTAATACTTATATCTTTAGGCAACATCAATTTGCATGCTCTACCATGATGGCCTTTTTTTTATTATGTCCTATGTTTAGACTCCCCACCTTACCTTGCTCTCTTTTTGCTCATATGGTTATTCTCTTACTCTTCTCTTGACTATACTATTACTTTGATGTATTTTAGTTTGGCTACTTTTGTTATCTCTTGGTTGATTATATGTGACTAATCTTGGCTCCCATATATTATGCTTTGTGTTTGGCTAGCTATTAATTTGTATACATTACTTCTAACTCTATAGCCTTCTGGTATGTATTTGGCTTAGTTTAGTTATGTTATGTCTTTGACAATAGCTTATTTGTTCATTCAATTGGTGTTATTATGCTTCTCTAATCTCTTTTTTTGATTTTTGGGTTTGTGGTTATTTGGTTATCATATGCATATTTTTTCCTCTTTGTTTTCTTTCTAACCCTATCAATATGTTTTTATTTTTTTGGTTTATCCTCCCTTCTCCTCTCATATTCCTAATTTGATTCCCTTCCCCTTCTTACCTCCCTCCCCTCTAACCACTACCCATATTGTTTCCCCTAGATGTCTTTGGTCTCTTTATTTATGGTTATAGGACAATGTTAAAGCTAGAGAAAGCATGCTATCTCCCACCTGATCCAATCAAATCAACCCCTAAAAGATTATCAAAATGATGACACATATGTAAATGAAATTAATATCCTAAATTAAGGATTACATTGTAACTGAAACATTATATGTTAAATATTGAGATCCTAACAAAGGATTAATTTATATTTTATAAGTAGGGGTATGCCTTTGTGATACATTAATGAATTAGGACTTTGGTCCTATGCAAGACTAGAGGTTTTTTTCCCCGTTCTTTCCTAATAGTGCCCATTTGAATGGAGGATATGTAAAAAACTTTCTTACTAATAAAATATAATCAAAGTCTTCAAGCCGTTTATTGAGCAAAACAAAAAAAAATTATGACATCAACCTAGACTCTCTTAAATTCTATTTGTGATTTTCAGTAAGTCATGTTTCCCTACCAAATCAAATGTATTACAATCCAAAAATATAATGTTAAACAAAAAATATATTTTAAATTATATTTTATTACTATATAAAATTAAATATAAATTGATATTTATATTGTAAAAAACTGATATTACAGTAAGTATAATTTTAAATATAATTAATTCAAATTCAAATTTAAATAAGATTTTTATATAAATATCTACTAAATAAAAATAAAAATTTAAAACCTTTATCATAAATGCAAATAATTAAAATTTAAAATTCAATATATTTGATATAAATATTAATGCCATGCCTTAAATTTAACAAGACAAAACACAACCAACAAGTTTTAAATTTTTTTGAAAGGTAAACTATAGATAATATGTATAGATCTATTCTTGTTATGATCGTTCTATCGAAGGGTGGAGTGTCTAGACAACAACTCATGTTAGATGATACAAATTTGATCATTATGTTGGAGATGGTAAATTTAATTGGTGAGAAGGAATTTGTTTTCATTTGAAATTATGTACTTCAAGTTTCAACAAGGGGCCAAGTTGCTTCCAAATATTAATTGAAAGTCTAGATTATGACATAGTTATTAGGTGATAGGTGATGCTATAAGTTTGGATTCCACATCCTATCCTTGAAATGAGACATTAATTAAGTATATGTTAAGCACAAATTGTATTCTAGTTTAATTATGATATAGATATGACTCTTTAATGAAAATCTTACATTTAATTCCTTTTCATTTCCAACTATATTGATGGCTTATGAACTAGGTGCCACTAGCCAGATTGATGATCAATTCTTTATTTTCTCAGACTACTACAATGCATTACCACCTACTAACCTTTTTATCCATTATTAATATCTTTAATATTTCTCGTACTAAGCTTACATGTTTTCTAATACTTCATTGCTGACTAACCAAGGATCTCCACTAGTCTTGTACAAATCTCATTTTTAATCAACTTTACCCTACTTAATTTTTTTTTAGAGGGATTATGATTTCGTGTTCTAAATGTATATCTTTTATATGTCATCAAAATGATGCAGCTACTAATTAATAGTATGTCTTAACTAACATGTTATTACTCAATGTTATACTTTACCTTTTCCTATATATCATACTACACATTACCACTAAAATACTATGTTCCTTTTGTCTTAGTTTGTGGGAAGGATTAAGTGCAATTTCTTGACATAATTATATGTATTTTTTAATCTGTGTATATAATAATTCACATTTCTTCTTAATACTATGCGCATTAGTTATATAAAAACAAGTAAGATAAAATAATCATGATATGAAGACGATGGGTAACATAGCCTCTAATCCAAAATGAATCATATTACTATTAGCTATGAATTGCATAGTCCCAAGTGACTCATAACTACATGGTTCCTAATCGTGTCTATCCATTGTAACTTAACTAAATTCTTATAACATTATTATCCTAACTTAACATAGACATCTTATTAATAAAAAAATACATTTCCTACATATTTATTACTAAGCTTCCATATCGAAATATCATGACTTCATACTAACTTTTTACCATTCTCCCTAATACCCCTAAGAATCCATAAAATTATCCCATGTAGTAATGACATCTCTTACTAACTTTATTATTATTAGTAGATAAAGAACTAATTAAACTTACCCCTATAAAATTAATTCTAAAATTCTATGTAATATTTACTAACCCACCTTATTCAATTGAACCTAACTAATTTACTTACCAGTTTACTCCATACTTATTACCTATGATACCATTTTTCCTAAAAATTAGATCTCCTAACTATATTTAAATAAACTATACTTACTAACTTTCTTACCTTAACTCCTATCTACCTTGCCTTGTGCCACCTAAGACTTAACCCGTTTTTCAATGCATTGATGGGGACACGACCCAAGCACATAATGGACACAACAGAAAAAGGGGAAATCATATTAACTGAGAAATTAAGCTAGTACAATAGTACAGAGAAAATAAACTTCAAAACATGCCCTAAGGGCTTACAATAGCATAAATCTGGAGATAATTTCTCCTTTCAGTACCTCCTCTCAAACTCCACTCCGAACTGCCTTTTACAATGCCAAAAATCTCCTTAAATAGACCCCGAAGGGTTAAGGACTAGGAGTACATTCTAGAAAGTGCTAGTAGGCATCCACCAACCAAATAGAAGGTTCCAAAAGCTACGTTAGAAGTCAACGCAAATCTAGAAGAATCCAGAAACGATAACCGAACTTCTGGGAGGCATAACTTTTGAACCATAGCTCCAATTGACGAACCATTTACATTTTCAAAAATCTCTCAAAGCATTCTATAGCCCTATGGACCAGCTTCACTCATCCCCCATTTTTCAGCCCTTTTTGAGGTCATTTAATGCCCCTAACCTGACTTTGAAGCATTCTTAGGAGGTCTCCACAACTCAAAAAATTGCAATAACTTTCAAACCGTGGGGCCTTTTGACCTGATTCTTTTTTTGGAATGCTCTAAATAACAATTACATTCATCTGGCCAATTCACACCTTCTAGTTTACCAAAATGATGGCCCAATTACATGCTCCTATTTTTTCAAGATTTTCTAGCACACTGATAGTGGAACTGTGAGAGTTGGAACCTTTATTTGACCCAAATGGGTGTCCAAAAATGAAAACACATGAAGTAGAAACTAAGTCTAAGTACATCTTATTTTGGGTGACACAAGATTGCCCTTATACTTCTGGATGCTCCTGCATCAGACACCCAGGGTAAATTGAAAAGTGACCCTATCACTTTATGAATGGTAGAGGAAATCTCAAATGGGAAACCTCAGCTGCTGAAATCCAAGTTGAGTCCTCGATCGGTCATCCTTTCCATTTGACCAAATACTCTTCATACTGCCTGTTTCTAGTACTCCTACCCACACAATGATCTAGAATGTCTTCTATCTCCTCCTTCCTAGAAGTAGGAATTGGACATTGCTCTAACACCAGCTCCTCATCTACACCATCATCATGATACTTTGTTAAGTATGGAATGTTGAAAATAGGAGAAATGTGAACACCATCTGGCAGCTCCACCTTGTATGCATTTCTTGAGTCATGTTTCTTTAGAATTTTGCAGGGGCCAAATTTCTTCATTTTCAACTTGTTGTAAGTACCGGTTGGAAATCTTTCTTTTTGTAAGGGCACCATGACTAAATCTCCTACTTGGAATTTCTTATGTCTTCTCCTTTGATCAGCCCTAGCTTTATACTCTTGATTCATCTTGGTAATGTGTTCTTTAACCTCCTCATGTAGATGATTGATATGTTTAGCAAATTCCTCAGCTTTAGCATTTGTTCTCTGCCCTTGCTCTATCTTCCTCAATTCTGGTGTAGTCCTTGGGCTATTCCCATATACAATTTGCAATGGTGATTTTCTAGTACTCCTATTTATAGAGTTATTGTAAGAAAACTTTGCTTGTAGTAGAATCAAATCCCATCCCTTGGGCTTATCCCCAACTAAACATCTCAGCAAATTGCCCAGACTTCTGTTTACCACTTCTGTTTGGCCCTCAGTTTGTGGGTGATGCATGGAACTGAATTTCAAGTTTATTCTCAACTTTTTCCACAATGTCCTCCAGAAATACCCCACAAATTTAGTATCTCTGTCAGAAACTATACTCCTTGGAAGTCCATGTAGTCTTACCACCTCTTTGAAAAACAAGTCTACAATATGGACAACATCATGAGTTTTGTGGCATGGAATGAAATGTGCCATTTTGGAGAACCTACCAACCACCATGAATATTGATTCATTACCCCTTTGCGTCCTTGGCAATCCAAGAACAAAATCCATACTTATGTCCTCCCATGGCCTTGATGGAACAAGCAATGGATGATATAGGCCATTATTGTGACTAAACCCCTTGGCAACTTGACAAACCTGGCAACTCTGTACAAACTTCTTCACATCCTATGAAATTTGAGGCCAAAAACAATGTTCTCTAAGAATGGAAATGGTCTTATCTCAACCAAAATGTCCTGCCATCCCTCCACTGTGTTTCTCCTTAATCAGATTTTCCCTCATGGAACTCGTTGGAATTCACAATTGACTACCCTTGAACAACATGCCATCCTGAATCAAATAGTCTAACCACTTGGTTCTATCTACAGCAACAGGTTCTTTACAAGCTTTCCATGCTTCAGCAAAATCAGGATCCTCGGGGTACAAATTCTTGAGTTCATCAAACCCAACTACTTCAACCTACATTATTGTAAGCAACAACTATCTCCTACTTACTGCATCTACAACCCTATTAGATTTTCCATTTCTATGCTTCAAAACAAATGTATAACTCTGCAAGAATTCTACCCACTTCATATGCCTCTGATTCAATTTACCTTGGCTATTTAGGTACTGTAATGCCTGATGATCAGTATACAAAACAAATTCCTTTGGCAATAAATAATGCCTCCATTTCTTTAAGGCCTGAACTATTTCATAGAACTCTTGATCATTAACAAAATACTTCTTCTTTGCATCATTCAATTTTTCACTAAAATATGCAGTAGGCTTACCTTCTTGGCTTAATACAGCCCCAATAGCTCTGCCACTGGCATCACAATCCACCTAGAACACTTTCCTAAAATCTGGAAGTGCAACACAGGATGCTCTGTCACCTTCTTCTTTAGCAATTCAAAACTTCTCATAGCTGCTCCAGTCCATTTGAACTCTTTTCTATCCCCTCTTGTTGTATCAGTTAGGGGTGCACATATGCCACTGAAATTCTTAATAAACTTCCTGTAAAAACTAACCAGACCATGAAATGATCTTACCTCAGTAGCAGACCTTGGAGTAGGCCATTCCAAGATGGCTTTTACCTTCTCTGGATCCATTTTGAGACCTTTAGGTGATATAACAAACCCCAAATAGACTAACTCCCTTTTTGAAAAGATACACTTCTTTAGATTAATTAATAGTTTCTCTTCCCTTAGCCTTTCAAGGACACTATGAATATGCACTAAATGTTCTTCCAAAGTCTTGCTGAAAATTAAAATATCAATCAAATAGACGATAACAAATTTTCCCAAGAACTTCTTAAGTACCTCATTCATGAGCCGCATGAAGGTGCTTGGGGCATTCGTCAATCCAAAGGGCATGACTAACCACTCATAAAGACCCTCCTTGGTATTGAAGGCTATTTTCCACTCATCTCCTTCTCGAATCTGTATCTGGTGATAACCACTCTTCAGATCTATCTTTGTGAAGTACTGAGCTCCACTCAAGCAGTCCATAAGATCATCCATCCTTGGCAAAGGAAACTGGTACTTGATGGTTATCCTATTTATAGCTCAAGAATCTGTACACATCCTCCACTCTCCATCCTTCTTTGGTGCAAGTACTGTAGGTACTGCACATGGACTTAGGCTCTCTTGAATCAAGCCCTTCCTCAATAGCTCCTAAACCTATCTATTTAGCTCCTCTATTTTAGTAGGAGTCATCCTGTGAGTAGCCTTGTTAGGCAAACTAGCTCCTGGAATCAGATCTATCTAATGACTAATTTGTCTTACTGGTGGCAATCCATCTGAAATATTATCAGTGATAAAATCTCCAAACTCCCCTAGTAAATCTGAAACTTCAAGTGGTATTTCACTACTACCTTCTTTATCTTTCCTAGGAATCAAAGCATAGCGCATATGCTGATGTTTCATGCCATCTATAAACTTCCTTCCATCAACAAGACAAATCCTAGCACTGCTACATACCTTTTCACCTTCCTTTTTCATGGGCTTCAATTTATGGTGAACTCCATCCTTTGTCAGAGAGTATATGTTTGCATGTCCATCATGTACTGCATGTCTATCAAACTGCCATGGTCTACCCAACAATAGATGGAAAACATCCATCAGAATAACATCATAGAGAACTTCATCATGGTAACTCCCAATTTTGAATTTCACTAAACATTGTTCACTTACCAGGACCTTATGATCATCTTTTACCCAAGCAATCTGATAAGGTTGGGGATGTTTCTCCCTCTTGAGCTTTAGCTTAGAGACCATCTCTTTTGATACCAAGTTATCTGTGCTACCACCATCAATGATCACATCACAACATTAATCCTCACACTTGCATCTGGTATGGAACAAACTCCTTCGTTTTCCTAGTTCAATCTCACCAATGAGTGGGACTCTTTTATTTACCAAGGTCTCTCCTCTTTCTGCATCCTCTGAATGTGATGATTATGCATCCTCATCCACATGAGCAACCATTGCTTGGCCCTCAGCTCTCCTGTCTGTCCTTCCTTGTCGTTGAGGGAATTCAAAGGCATGATGACCTTCTTTATTGCAATGGAAATAGGTACCACAAAAATCTCCTATTCCTTGTCCATGTCCTCTACCTCTTCCTCTCTGATTTCTAAAGTCTTGGTCATAGGATCAGTTGAAACCCTAATTCCTCTGGTTCCTGCTAGTACCCGCATCTTCATTTTTCTTTTGGGTTTCCTTGCGGCCTCCAGATGATCTACCGCTTCCCCTTCCTCCTTGACCATGCCCTCTTTGTCTTCCTTCAAACCTTTGATTCAACTTCTCTTCAACTTGTAGGGAAAACTGGTATGGCTCTTCAATGCTGGTCATTCTTACCAAACTTAATTCCTGCTAGATGCTAGGTCACAACCCACTGATATAATGAGCAACCTTCTCCTTATTTTCTTTTGCATGCCCTGCTCTAATCAAGAGTTGGTAAAAATCCTCTGTATATTCTTGGACTGATCTTCCTGCTTGCTTTAACGCATGCATCTTCTTAAACAAATCAAGCTTGTAGTCCACAGGAATGAACTGCTTCTTCAATTTGTCCACCATGCGATCCCACCTTGTGATCTTCTCCTTTCCTCTTCTATTTCTTTCCAATTGGAACTCTTTTCACCAAATTTTGGCATGGACTTTCAGTTTGGCCTTTGCAAACTTAACCCTATCTAGGTCCCTAATATCCTCATACTCAAAGTATTCTTCAAGTTCATTGATCCAATCGATCAACTCATCTAGTTTCAGATTTCTTGAAAAATACACGCACTTCAATTGTAGGTCTTTTCCCAAACTTAGTAATGGCCCTAAAAAGCCTTTCCTCTGCATGATTTATAACTTCCTCGTCAAATTCCCCTTCTGGTCCCATTTCATCTTCTTTGTTGTCATCTTCACTTTTATCACCTGCAGCCATAGTTGCTCCTCTACGGAGCTCCTCCTGCAATGCTTGTACCTACCTTTGGAGGGCTCTAACCCCCTCAGGATTAATAGCTCTGGCCCTTCTGCTATGCTCTCTTCATGGAGGCATCTTCTAACTTGAACCCACAACCAGACAGTCCTGGTGCAAACTACCTCACAATCGGCGCTCTGTCTACACACTCAAGAAAACCAGCTCTGATACCACTTGATGGGGACACGACCCAAGCACAGAATGGACACAATAGAAAAAGGGGAAATTATATTAACTGAGAAATTAAGCTAGTACAATTATACAGGGAAAATAAACTTCAAAACATGCCCTAAGGGCTTACAATAGCATAAATCTGGAGATAATTTCTCCTTTCAGTACCTCCTCTCAAACTCCACTCCGAACTGCCTTTTACAATGCCAAAAATCTCCTTCAATAGACCCTGGAGGGTTAGGGACTAGGAGTACATTCTAGAAAGTGCTAGTAGGCATCCACTAACTAAATAGAAGGTTCCAGAAGCTGCGTTAGAAGTCGACACAAATCTAGAAGAATCCAAAAATCAAACTTCCAGGAGGCATAACTTTTGAGCTGTAGCTCCGATTGACGAACCGTTTACATTTTTGAAAAGCTCTCAAAGTGATCTATAGCCCTATGGATAAGCTTTGCTTGTCCCCCATTTTTTGAGCCTTTTCAAGGTCATTTAATGCCCCTAACCTGACTTTGAAGCATTCTTAGGAGGTCTCCACAACCCAAAAAATTGCAATAACTTTCAAACTGTGGGGACTTTTGACCTGATTCTTTTTCTGGAATGCTCTAAATCATAATTACATTCATATGGCCAATTCACACCTTCTAGTTTACCAAAATGATGGCCCAATTACATGCTCCTATTTTTTTGGGATTTTCTAGCACACTGATAGTGGAACTGTGAGAGTTGGAACCTTTATTTGACCCAAATGGGTGTCCAAAAATAAAAACACATGAAATAGAAACTAAGTCTAAGTACATTTTCTTTTTGGGTGACACTGGATTACTCTTATACCTCTGGATGCTCCTGCATCATGCATATTTACTTATCCCAACACATGTCATATACTTCCCTAACCACTAACACATATCTTAATACAAATTAACCCTAAACACTAGCACTAAACAAAATGACCTTCTTATCTTGACTAGCATTAAAGACATATGCAATTTACCTTTTGCTTCATTCCTAATAGTACCCCATTATCTCCTAAGTCTACACAACATTTCCATGTCTTAAATCTCCACATTCCCTCCCATGTGAATTCCTTAGCTACATAGGGTCACATGACCACTTTAACTCTTTGCAAGGTCTAGATCCCAAGGTGCCATGTCATGAACATTTCCCAACCTAAACATTTTCCTCCCACTTCCCTAAACACCTACATCCCCTTTTTCTAGTCATGATGTGGTAGAATAAAACCAAAATTTAAGTCTACACAATCCCAAAAAAAGTGCTAGCTGCCTAGGAAGGAAAGGTAAGAATTATGTCATGTCTAAGGCCACTATCATTACTTTTCATGAGTTCAAGGTGAGACAAAGACAACTCACCTAGTGAGGAGACCACTGGACTTCTTTCAATGTTGACTTTATTTGAACATGGTAATGAGTGGACGTCTAGGTACAAAGGGGTAACCAACACTTAAGGTTTGCACACACACACACACACACACACACACACACACACACACACACACACACACACACACACACACACACACACACACACACACACACACACACACACACACACACACACACACACATATCTTCTTTATTTTTCTTTCGTTTGATTTTTAGGTTTTATATTTCTTTTTATTTATTTTGTTTTCTTATTCTTATCATTATTATTTTTTGATTGGTATGATGGTGACATGAAAGTCACCTAACTCATATGAGTCTTCATTTGCAAGCTTATAGAATAGGTATTTGTTGTGTTAAAGTTTTTCCCCTTAGGGCATATGTTATGCTACTAATATTTAATGTACTAGATTCTAGGGTATATTATGTTTATTATTTTATTTCTCTATATTCTTGGGGGAGGAATTATTTTCTTTCCCCATACATTTTCTAGAGACATAATAAGCACCTATAGGATTGTTACCTTATGCATTTGGACTATGTATTTTTTTCTCAAGCTAATTTCTTTTATTCCTACCATATAATTTTAGTAAATATGTTTGATTGTGTGATACTGTCAACTAAATTTTTTATTAGAACTTAAAATCCAAGTGAACTAATTCTTCATACACATGAATGAACTATCAAAATATGTTAACTTTCTTCTATCATATTGTATGCATAACATATAAATTTACAATACAACCATTTATGCATTGAATTAAACCAACTATATCAAAAGGATGTAACCACTATGAAATATTTACACTAATCGGATTGTAGGAAGAAGTGTTTCATTTGCATGATTCTCCATTTTGCATCAATTTACATAATGTAAAAACTCACAAGGAATGTTTCCTTACAAGTAAACTATATAAATGTTTTTCAATCTTTCCTTACACATTTTCAACAAGAAACAATAATAAAAATTGTTGAAAATATAGATGGAGAAACTAAGAACGGGGATGAATTAGTTACCACAAAATATATTCATGGATCCTTTAGATACCTAACAAAACTACTTTCTACTATCACTCAGTAAACATATTAAAATATGTTGTAACTCGGTAAATGCAAAGTATATTTTATTTTAGTAGATCTAACATCAATAACTTAAAAACATTAGAGAAAAGAAATGAACACAAGAGACACCAAATTTAATGTGGAAACCCAATATGGAAAAAACCACCAATGTAACTAGTTACTATTTTTCACTCTTTTGAAGTGATCCCTATTAGGAGCCAACCTAGTTAAAGGTTACAAAACACACTATTAGGTGTGACCCTGTTAGAGGATTTAATCACCCTATTAGGAGTGGCCTTATAAGAGGTCTTAAAACAATTCAATAGAATTGTCACCCTGGTATAGGATTTACAACTGGCTATTAAACCAACTATGTTAAGAGATTTTGGATCACTGCTACAATGGTAAGAAAGTAACAATGAAATGACCTAATTGAGATGCAATTTAATTTCTGATTATAGATCTCTGTTCTACTTCATACTAGATTCTTCCTTATCAAATATTACTTTGTTGTTCCATAAGGATATCTAACAATCCTTCAAGTTTTCTCACACTTTCCTTCTCAATCAATCAATACACTTGCATACTCACACACACACTAGAATCTCAACTTGACCTTATATTTATATTTTTTAGATTGTCAAGTTGTCTTAATAAAATATTATAATGACCAATAATCATTAACATAGTCAGCTAGAAAATAATACTTGAAATAAGTAAACTTCATGTCCAAATCAATAAAATCTTTCGATAGTCGACGCAACTTGGTAAATATTGGTCCTGAAATGATTTCCTATTTTAACCAATAGAATCTTAGTTAACACTATGAGCTTGCAAAATCCTTTGGCAACTGAGTGAACTCGGTTAAAACTAACTCTAACCAACTTCCCTTCATTAACCATGAGAACTCAGTTAACACTATTTCCTACCAAAATTTTCTTCGAAACCCAAGTGATCTTGGTAGACACTATCTTCGTAGAGTAATCTTTAAGAATGCTTGGTAGACACGGAAAATTATCTTGCTAACCAAGTGAGCTCGATAAGCACTGACTAACAACTGATATGACATTTGTGTGACATCAAAGACAACACACAATTAGACAATTGTATCCAACAATCTCCCTCTTTGGCATTGATGGCAACACAACATGTCATAGCACAATGAAATTTGAGAACAAGACTTTCTCTAATAAAAAATTTTCTCCCTCTATGATTTTATACCACAAGCTTATCTTTTATGCAATAATCTCCCTTTGTTAAGGAATTACATAGCTTCTTTCTCAAAACAAATTTTAGAAAGATATGATAGTAAACTCTCCCTCTTTGACAACACGTGCCAAAGACAACACATGCCAAATGAGTATTATTGTACCTTGAGTACTAATTCATATGCAACATTCCCTTAATTATGTAGCATCAACTAATAGATCTTCAACTTGGTTCATGTTGATGCATCACTAAAACTTCATTTAGTGAGCTTCAGATAGAGGAATGACCCCTAACTTGCTTCTTAGATATAGGAATGCATCCTTAGGTAATGGCTTGGTAAATATGTTTGCAATCTGTTATTTTGTATGCACATATTCCAATTTGATTTCTTTGTCTTGCACCAATTCTCTAAAAAAATGATATTTTATAGCAATATGCTTGGTCTTTGAATGCATCACTGGATTCTTTGATATGTTAATTATGCTTGTGTTATCACAGAACATGACAATTGGTTCTTTGATCTCAACCTTCATGCCTTCCAACAACTATTTAAACCAAACAATACTAGAACAATTCATTGCTACTATAACATATTCTACTTCTGTTGTGGATTGGGATGTGTAATTTTGCTTTTTGCTTGTCCAAGATACCAACCTTTTACCAAGAAAAAATGCTCCACCACTTGTACTCTTTCTGTCATCAAGATTTCTAGCCTAATCAACATTAGTAAACACTTTTAGGTCCAAATTTCCTCCAAGTTTATACCAGAAACCATAGTCTTCAGTGCCTTTCAAATATCTCAAGATTCTTTCGGTTGCCATCATATGATTTTCTCTAGGTTTAGTTGACAATCTTGCCATATCCCAATTGCAAGAGCAATACTAAGTCTTGTATGAACTACATACTATAATTTTCCAATCATTGATCTACACAAGGTATGACCTACCTCTTTTGAGTCATCATCTTTGGTAAGCATTAATCCAGTACACATGGGGGTTCCAACTGGTTTTGAATGTTTGATACCAAACTTCTTGAGTATCTCCTTGATATACTTAGATTGAGTGATGTAGAGACCATTCTTTCTCTGTTGTATCTATAATCCAACAAAGAACTTAATCTCATAAAACATAGACATTTAAAACTCTTTGTTCATTTACTCTAAAAATTCTTTTATAGATCATCATTCCTAGTAAATAAAGTATCATTGACAAATATTTTTTCCAATACAATCTTGTTATCTGGTCCTCCCTTGATGTACAAACAACTGTTATCATTAGTTCTTTGGAAACCAATATGTATAAATTAGTTATGTAATCTTTCATACCATGCTCTAGGAGCTTGTTTAGACCATATAAAGCTTTGTGCAACTTGCAAACCATGTCCATTTTATCTAGATCAATAAAACCTTCTAGTTGTTCAATGTAGACTTCTTCATCAAGAATACCATTGAGAAATGCAAATTTAACATCCATTTGATATACCTTAAATATTTTATGTGTTGCATATGCAAGTAAGGTCTTGACACCTTCCAATCTTGGAATAGGAGCAAAAGTTTCACAATAATCAATGCCTTCTTCTTGAGAGTAGTCTTTATTTACCAATCTAGCTTTGTTTCTTGATACTTTACCATCTTTATTCAACTTATTCCTGAATACCCATTTTGTGCCAATCACATTTTTGTCTTTGCACCTAGGTAGAAGAGTCCAAGTTTTTTTCTTTTTTATTTGTTCAATTTCTTCATTCATAGCCTCAATCCAACTTTCATTTTCCAATGCATCTTTAACACTTCTAAGTTCAAAATTAGCAAGTAAACATGTACCTTTTAGCTTACTTCTTGTCATAGTACCTTCTAATTTATCTCCAATAATTTTTTCAGGTGCATGATGTCTTCTAACATACTTAGCCAATATAGGTTATTTGGGTTTTGAATTAATTCCATTGTCTTCATTTTGAATTTCAACTTATGGCTCTAGTTGTTCTGTCTATAGCTCAGGTCCTTCAAACTTTGTAGGCATTAGCTCGGTAGCTTCAAACTGTGACTCAGGTCCTTATGAATCTATTTGAACTTCTTGCAACTCAGTGGTTGAGGAAGACTCAGGAGTAGAAGTCTCCTTATTGACAAATGTGTCTAGCAATGTATCAGGTTTGATGTAAAAAAATTTCATGTAACCTTCTAGTTCCTTTTTTCTTTCTTCTTTAGTCCTTTGTGCAAACTCATCAATTCACACATGTCCACTTTATATGATTTAATGAGTAGACAAATTTAAACATCTAGATGCCTTACTTCTGTAAGAATATCCTAAGAATATACCTTCATCACCTTTCACATCAAACTTTCCTTTTCTATATTCTTTCAAGATATAAAATTTACTTCCAAATACTTTTAGTAAGCTTACATTGGGTTTATAGCCATACCATAATTCATAGGGAGTTCTATATGAGTCCTTCAACTGTACTTTGTTCAAAGTATGAATTGCAATGTTAATATCTTCCTTCTAGTATTTGACAGCAATGTTCTTTTCAATCATTAGAGTCCTTGCACAATCCATAATGGATCTGTTTCTCCTTTTATCTATTCCATTTTGCTCGGGAGATCTAGGGCCTGATAGCTATCTTTTAATTCCTCTTTCAATGTAAAATTTGTTAAATTCATTGGAGATAAATTCACCACCTCTATCTGATCTTAATCATTTCAGTCTTTTCCCTATTTCCTTTTCTATTCTTGCTAGATACCATTTGAATTTCTCAAATGATTTTGACTTCTCTCTTAAATACTTAACAATCATCATTCTAGAGTAGTCATCAGCAAAAAGAATAAAGAATTTTTCTCCACTATAGCACTCTACTCCAATAGGTCCACACAAATCAGTATGCACAATTTATAAGATATCTTTAGATTGATAATTTATTCTTTTGAAACTAGTATTTCCCATTTTACCAATCTAAGAATTCTTGCATAAACCAATATCTGGTTTCTTCAAGCTAGGAATTCCTCTCACTTTTTTGAATTTTCTTATTTTCACCATGTCATCAAAATTTACATGACATAACTTTCTATGCTATAACCAACTTTCTTTAACTTGAGCAATTAAACATGAGCAATCACCAAGATCAAGATAAAATAGGCTACCTTTTGTTTATTTTCCTGATCCAATCAGTTTTCCTTTGTCATCCAGCAGTGTTGCCTTGCCATGCATGAATTCCACTTTGAATCCAATTTTTATTAGCTATTCCAAACTTAGTAGATTATGTTTTAGTCCTTCAACCCAATAGGCATTGTCACATACAAGTTCTTTGTTTAACGAGATTCAACCTCTCCCTTTTATACAACAAGGTTCATTGTTTCCAAACCTTACACTACCAACATCATAGTCTTCAAAGTGTTCAAACTTTATTTTATCACCACTCATATGATGTGAACATCCACTATCTATGATCCATGTATAATTTTTACTCACATGAGAGATAAGTGCCATCTTATCTTCTTCTTCATCAAATTCATCTTTTACAGCAATGTAAACTATTTCATCTTCACTATTATCAGAATCCTTAGCCATAAAAAGAGTCTTCTTACCTCTATCCTTGAATGATTTGTGATTTTTGAAATCCTTCTTGCTATTGCACTTGTGACTTCTCTTCTCATCCTTGCTTTCTTTGTTTGGGCACCTGGCAGCAATATGACCAATTTCTTCACATGAAAAAAATGTAGGGAAAATTTACCTTTGCATTTTCCTCTGCCTCTAGAATATTTTATTGCAAGAAAAGCTTCAAAAACTTCAAGCTCACTATCAAAACTGTCCTCTAATTCTTCACTTTTTGGCTGAATATCCTTTATTTTGTTTCCTTTCTCCTTAAATAAAAGCTTGGCCTCAAATGCAAATTCAATATTCTTGGAAGCTGGAACATAATTGTCAAAGTTTTCTAACTCAAAAACTCTTAATCTTCCTACTAAGGTATCCAAAGTTATCTTATGATTTGTCTCAAACATCCTTTCTTGAATAGAAAATACTCTAATTGCATAGATAGGAGGTAATGTTCTAATAATTTGACTTATAATAGTTTTTCCTTGATTTCTCCTCTAGATGCTTTGATTACACTGACATTGGCTTTGATTCTTTCCACATATTTGGAAACATTTTCATCTTCTCTCTTTCTCATCTAATCAAACTATCCTCTAAGGCTTTCTTCTTTGGCTCTCTTCACATTGTCATCACCACCATAGATATCCTTTAGCTTATTCCACATTTCAAAATTAGTTTTGTATTCCTTGATCTTGTCAAATTATTCATAGCTAAGAGTAGATGCAATATCTATCATCATGGTGTTATGGTTCTTCTTCTCAGCAATATCTTCAAAAGATAATGTACCGGAAGGAGTTGTGTATTCCTCATCAAGGTATTTAAATCTTGAATCACCAATAGAAGCCAAATGAAGTCTCATGAATCCCTACCATGCTAAAAAGTTGTCTTTGTTAAGATTTGGAATTTATCTCTTGTAAGACATCCTAATTTTTAGCTTAGGTCCTTGAAACCTTTCCTGCAAGCACCAAAAGCTCAGATACCAATTGTTGGAAACATAGATGGAGTAACTGAGAGGGGGTGAATCAGTTACCACAAAATATATTTACAGATCCTTTAGATGTCTGAAAAAACTACTTACTACTATCACTTGGTAAACATACTAAAAAATGTTGTAACTCAGTAAATGGAGAGTATATTCTATTTTAGTAGATCTAACATCAATAATTTGCAAACATGAGAGAAAATAAATGAACATAAGAGATACCAAATTTAATGTGGAAACCCAATATGAGAAAAACCACTAATGTAACTAGTTACTATTTTTCACTCTTTTGAAGTGAGCCCTATTAGGAGTCAACCTGGTTAAAGGTTACAAAACACACTGTTAAGTGTGACCTTGTTAGAGGATTTAATCACCCTATTAGAAGTGGCCTTGTAAGATGTCTTAAAATAATTCAATGGAACTGTCACCCTATTAGAGGATTTAAAACTGGCTATTAAAAAGATTTTGGATCACTATTACAATGATAAGAAAGTAACAATGAAATGACCTAATTGAGATGCAATTGAATTTCTAATTATAGATCTCTATTCTACTTCATACTAGATCCTTCGTATTTGAATATTACTTTGTTTTTCCACAAGGATATCTGACAATCCTTCAAGTTTTCTCACACTTTCCTTCTCAATCAACCAATACACTTGCATACTCACACATGTACTAGAATCTCAACTTGACCTTATATTTATATCGTTTAGATTGTCAAGACAACTCAATACAAATTATAATGACCAATAATCATCACCATAGTTAGCTAGAAAACAATACTTGAAATAATTAAACTTCATATCCAAATCAACAAAATCCTTTGATAGCTGACCCATCTTAGTAAACACTAGTCTTGAAATGATTTCCTATGTTAACCAATAAAAGCTTGGTTAACACTACAAACTTGCAAAATCCTTTGGCAACCGAATGAACTCGGTTAACACTAGCTCTAACCAACTTTCCTTCATTAACCATGAGAACTCAGTTGACACTATTCCCTACTAGAATTTCCTTTGATGCCTGAGTGAGCTTGGTAGACATTGTCTTCATAGAGTAATCTTCAAGAATGCTTAGTAGACAAGGAAAATTATTTTACTGACCAAGTGAGCTTAGTAAGCACTAATTGACAACTGATATGACATTTGTGTGAGATCAAAGACAACACACAATTAGATAATTGTATCCAACAAGAATATCCCTCTTTACATCACAATAAAATGAACATGGAGACTTAACATCCTGACACATTTACAATGACATGCAAGATTTGTATCTCCACACACACTTGGTTTACAACATTTCCAAGAATAAACCCTAATATCTCCAAGGAATGCATCTTCACAAAACCTACAACACAACACAAAACTTGGAACCATGGAGGCTCAGCTCCCATCCTAGGCTTCTATGAAGCCACCCACCAAGCAAGGGAAACCAGATTGAAACTAGATTTCATTCTAGTCTTACAAATACATGAACATCATATTTCAAACTTGAACAATCCCATCCCAAGGGTATTTTACAATGGTTCACCAATGGAACCTTAATCATAGGGTGAAGGTGTGCTTCTAATTAGGAGAATTACCATATCAACCATACCTATAATAACAATCTTCAAGCCCTTTCGGGGCTTTCACAAATCAACAATTTATATGCCCTTTTGGGGATTTTTCCAACATCCTTCAAACATACTACCAACAACTATAGCTATCTTGAAGTGCATACTCCTTGGACTTCCTTTCTACACCATTTTTCCCTTATCAAGCCTAAAGCAAGGTATGAATAAATATGGCATAAAATAGAGCCCATACTTCATGGTTCTCAACTATATTTTAAGCCCAACTAATCCCTTCACCCTAGACTTCTCTTCCTTTCCCAAAGAGCCATTGAAGCCCTCACACCCATAATAACACTTGATATTCAAGTCAAACAAGGAGATCCAAGAAAAAAAATCAAGAAACTACATGAACATGATACTCATTCAAAAACATCACAACACAATGCCCAAATCTACAATACAAGATTCACAAACATCACAACACATTTCCCAAATCCACAATACAAGATTCACAATACATTGCATGAACCCATAACAAATTTCTCCATACTTGCAGATTCATTATGTAATACAAAAGAATGAAATGTTTGTGCTTTGAAAAACTAATCTTGGTCCAAGCTAAGGCAAAGAAAGTTGTTGTAGAGCTCCCCTAATCTCCCTCCAAAACCTAATTGTCTCTAAACTTAGAGAGTGGGTGACCACCCCACTAGTTTGTCCAAGACTCTCTAATAAGGCCTTCTCACTAACTATTTTAGCAAAGACATCAAGCCACTTCCTCTTACAAGCTTGTCTCCCTCTAAGTTTTCAATTGACTTAGTGTAAACATGGGAGAAAACACATGTGACAACTCCAATCTCGAATTGGTGGAAGAAATCATGGGTTAAGGGGCCCCCTAGGTTGTCTAGGCACTCACATGGTTAAAATTAGGTCCCTGACATGATATAATATCATATGGGTAACTTATTTTTACCTAATATATAATTTGGGACCACCTAATGACCCCTCAAAACCCTAGTCAAGTCCAAATTCGAATTTCCTTTTATTGTGACCCATCCTACCCCTTGTCAAGTGGGTTTACTTACTTATTAACAAGGTACTTAATTTTAGGGTAAATTACCACCATGATCAAAACCCTAAATGACATGTTAATGTACACAAAAATCACAAGTGTCAAGTGACACATAAAAGCACATTCCACATCACCATGGCATGCCCTTAATGCATCCTTATGATTAAACATTTTCACATACAAGAAAACTCACATTTACAAAGCAAACTACTTTCACAACAAGGCTTTTGAATCTTCCAAAGATTTGTCTTGGTTAAACTATGTTCACATAGGTTTGGAACTTGTTTCTCCCAAGAATTTTCATGGTTCCACTTCCTACACATTAAACTTGAGCATCAATAGTCCAAGGAGGTCATATAAAATTTATATCATAAATGCAAAATTTCAAATTTTACAAAATCCATAATTCAAATTAAATTCCCTTTCCTAATCATACCAATTTAATAATCCAAGATGTTAGAATCTCAAATCTACATATCATAAACCATCATAATAAATTCAACATCCATCTACATATCATGAATCATCATAATCAATTTAACATTTATCTTCATATCATAAATAATCATAATCCAATTAACATTTTGCATTGCATTATAATCTAAACTACCATATCATAAAAATGCATCTATATGTGTTCGATCATTTCATACACAATATCAGGTTCTTAGTGCATATCATAAATGTAAAATACTACTGAAATATCACATCAATAGATGAAACAATCCACTATCCATTTAAGTCTTGAATAGCTATCAAGATATCAAAGTCTCGAATATCAAATGCAAGTAAACATATCTATGCTATGACAGGTCAGGGTGAGGCCTCACAATTAATTAATATAAAATAAATTCAATAGAGTTGAAATTATAAAATATTGACTAGAATTATAAATATGTTATTCTCAAATATGTAATTATTCATTCCAAATAATAAAATGCCTTCAATATAAACATTATCCACACATAATTATAGTTATAAAAAAAATTATAGTACAATAAATATTTTTCTATTCAAAATGTCCACGAATTTCCATATTTCTAAAAGTGAAATTATTTCCACTCTTCCTTGGAATAAATATTTAGAAATATAACTCATACAGTGTAAATACAAATTTCTACAATTTTGATATAACTATTGTAACTATTATTAAAATATTATTGCTTGAATCAAATTTCATAGTGAAAAACTACATGCAGTATTCCTAATTCAAAAAGACTTGTGAGCTTTCAATCGAGTCCATCAAGCTCTACACTATTTATCTCATGTTACATGTCCTTGGCCCAATAAATAAAAAATGGAAAAATTTGAATGCACTAAATTGTAACCTTAATTCTAAATGGAAAAATTTTAATCAAAAATGTTAAATCCTAAATCTTAACTAGCATATATTAATGCTCAATCTAGTAAAACCTAAAATTGTAATTGTTAACACTTTAGAACATAAAGTCTATGCACAATAATAATGCTAACCTTTTTAAAAAACACTTCTAATCCCTAGCCTAATCTTGATCATAATCAAAATATAATTTGAATCTTAATCTAGACCCTAACCTTAACCTATACTTTACAGTTACATATGTTTATGATGTCTACAATATTTTTTTATTCCAAATATATTATCTCCTCTTTTTGTTATATTCAAGTATTTAAAGATGTATTAGATGTAAATATATAGTTTTAAAGATGTATTTATATTGATATTTTAGATTTAGTTTTTAAATAGTAATTTTGTTAATTTTTATGTTGTATATATACATGCAAATTATATTTGATGGATACACCCCCACCCCCTCCACCACCCCTACCCCCAACCCCTCTATCTCCACCTCCAACCCCACCTCCATGACCACCTAGTACTCCTCCACCACCTACTCTTGAAGACCTACATGAGAGCATGAGGTGCAACCTTCACAACCTCATGCAAGATATTTAGAGTATTAAGTGTGAGGCCCATCCCCCCCTCATCTACTTTGCCTTTTAGATAGCATGCAAGGCATTGTGCAATCTATTGAGAATTTAGATAGTGACATAGATAACTTTAGACTATGGAGGCAAAACATGTGTTCCTTCTAATCTAATAGCCTATCTTATAGAGAGGTTCGTCAGTTGAAATTACAAAAAGGATATTTTAAAATATATTTTGTAAACCCTAAGACATGTCTTGAGATAAGAAAGAAGAATCCTCACATATCTATTAGATGGTGCATGCATCCTTCTATATCAAAACACTTTTGGGAGTGGTGGTGGATGGTATTTGACCATTCACCACACAAAAATCATGAGGTAACTATGTACTTTCTTAAGAAACTATGGACTAAGTTTGAATTGGGTTTAAAACCCATTCATTTTGGTATTAGACCATTTCATGGGGTTAGTGGAGGGATGCCTCAAGATAGGCCTGGGGTAAAGATCAAGGAAATGAGGAATCATAGATATCCTCAACCTCTTGTTCCTCTTCCTATGCCAGTTGTCCCAGTGCCCCTTTATCATCGAGCAGTGTCATCTACTCTTAATTCATTGAGTTCCCTTTTAGGAAATTTAGTAGACCAATGGATGTAGGTGACAGATATTCATCCACTTGGACACATTTGTACCAATTGTGGAGGTATATGAAAAGGACCCTAGAGTGATGTTGATGTAGTGTAGGATGGCCATGATGTCAAGAGCATTGATTTTGATGATGAGGCATATGATGCTCATGGTGGTGGTAGTGGTGGTAGTGATGAGATTGATGTTGAGTCATTTTTTGACCTTCTTTGTGAAGGGGGAGAGCAATAGGTAAAAATTTAATTGAATTTTATAAAGTACACTATTATTTACTTTCTACATATATGCATAATTATATTAACCATATTAATGTATGTTGGTTTTCAATTAATAGATGATGGATGATATTGTTTCTCCTAGGAGACAATATAGTCTTTTTTTGAGACCTTCAAATGTTGGCATATATGGTATGCACTTTGAATTACACTATAAATAATGTACAGGTTTTGATCCATTGACCATTGAGGTACGACCTCAAATACCTATTCTATGGACTTTTGAAGACAAATAATTTGTACTATTTTTATGTACACATTTTTATTAAAGTATCTTCATCTTTGATTCATGTATAATAATGAATTTTGATTTTATGAATAGGAGATGCATCGTACTTTTCCATATAGGCCTCAGTAAAGTCTATTTTCAACTCCTTCATCTTTTGACCATTTTAGACATGTCAATGATCATCATGGTAGCATATCTCTAGACACATCTGCGACACTCAGTACTACTCAGGTATGATATATATGTTTTATTTAAAAAAATGTAGCATAAATTATGTACTTTTTAATTTATGCATTTTGTAATTCATGTATATATAGTTTTGACTCAAGGTTTATGTATCCATGGTTTTAGGACTATGTCACCATGAGTGTTGTTGGGACTATAGGACTAAGCCAAATGGAGGTATAGACATCATTCTTTTAGGTCAATATTGTGATTTATACATAGTTCATCATAATCTTTATCAAAAAATTAAAATTTATGTATTCTATTATAGGACCTCATCACTACCACATTTGGTATCTTTGATAGTGCACCTCCTCCTATTATATAGGGACACATGACTCATGTGGTATTATTTTAAGTACTGAATATTTTAATTTATTTGCAAGTTATATTTTGAAACTCATTTCAATAAATCTTGTACATATTGTCTTCTCTAGATGTGACACACAATGCTCCACATGATGTCCCACATGATAAGACACATAATATTACACAAGATTATCTGTTTGATTCCTCTTCGCATAGAGTAAAGAAGACTGCAGATCAGATAGATTAGGTCTTTTGGCACCTTTAGATTGTTTTTATGACACATTGTTTATTATGATACACTTTGTATTAGGACAATTCACTATATTATATATATTTTTTGACCTCATAGTTCATGTTATTACATATTAGACCATGTTATATATTTTTGTGATTTCTTATCATGCTAGTGTATCTAGTATAGATTATTATGTTATCATGTTGTAAGTATGAACCATTTTCTTTATTGTGACATATTTTATTCATGTTATGACATTTTTTTTAGTATATAGTACATGAACAATAATTTTAATAATTTTAATTAAATATAGAAATATTAATTTAAACATGTTTGAACGTAAAAGTAATGGAAAAATATAGGTCATTACTTGAATTGACAAAAAAATTAATATCAAGTGCACACCTTTTACTTTCAAATAGAAGTGAACTCCTACATTTTACACAACTAAACCCATATATTATTTTAAAAAGTGAAGTTATATAAATTTAAAACAAGTGAAGTCATATATATATTTAGCACAATGTAAAGGACATAAATAGAAGTGAAATCCTATTTTTAAATATATATGTACAACATGTTTCAATTGCAAAATAAAAAATTGGTCCAACACATTTCTTCAAATGAGGTCCTACAAAATAAAATTTAGCAAGAAAAACACAATTTGAAATGTTAATAAAAACATAAATTAGTAAGATCTACCTGTATTATGCAAATATGTGTAATGTATATACACACTGTGTGTAATTATACAAAATGTTGATGTTGGATCCACCTTAAACATTTAAATTTGCATAAGTTGTACTTGAGACCTAAAAAAGAGGTATATATAAGTTCTCTAATTTTCTATTGAAAATGTATACATACAATTAAATTATATAAGTGCATTTATAAAAAGAGCACAATAAAGAAAAAACTTATCTGTATATATGTTGTAGTCATCTCACTATACCATCTGCATTCTCTCTCTTTTGTAAGGCATTCATGATTGTCTCATGCTCGTCCATTGAAATTGTCTTTAATACCTTATTGGTAGGTCTCCCTTTGTATCTTTCTAATTTGATATTCATTTCCACAACCAAATGAGAATAGTGTAAAATCTTCTTTCTTGGTAGTCTTCAAATGCTAGTAAACCATTTCTTCTTGTTAGGTATGTACATAGCTAGGTGCTAGCTAAAACAACATACCCAACTAGATACTTGAAACCATTATCATCTACTTGATGACATATCATTGTTTTCTTCAACACACTTAGCAAGCCAATACTCAATTTGTTCATTGTTATTATTAAGTTTAATAATAACATAAACATGTCCTACAAGATAAAATAAAGTACATGTAAATAATTTAATCACATTTGTACATAAATAAATAATATATTACTGACATGTAATTGAACTATATTAATGACACATCAATAAATAATAAATAATAAATGAAGCATGATCACAAAAAAATTAATTAAATTATGCATACCAAGTTGTATGAGATCTAAAATATGATCATAGTCTTCTGATGCAAATGTAACATTTGGGCCTTCATTTACTTTATCATCTTGAAAATATGTGTTAGTACGTGCTAATGATTTACGTTGTCAATCTTCAACCCATATTATATTATCTCATTCTTCCCATTCACCTACAAGACAAAAGTGACAAAAACAAGAAAGCTCCCAAGTTGATATAGTCCAAGTGTTAGAATCCAAACCCCTAAATGAATGACATTTAGCTAACTCACTAATTGTCTCATAGTCATATCTTGAAAATATACTCTTCTCTTCAACTAGGGAGAAGAAACATCTAATTGTAGAGTTATGACTTGATCATGTGTATAAATATTTGTTACACCATTCCACAATCTCATGTACATTTTTTAATTTGGCTTTTTCCTAAAATTTTAATTTTTCTCTACAAAGGGCTCTCTTCATGCATTTACGAACACCATCATGTTTTCCTTTACCATTCCTAGCCTCAAAAAAACTCCACACATGTTGGATATTAGTTTTCCAATGTGTCCTACTCAACCAATAGAACATTCTAGCATTCTTGAATTATCTTGTATAATTATCTAACCGTATCCAATGTTGTATCATTTGAATTTATCTCTCTCTTAAATTATCATAAAAGACCTTGAAACAATATTGGACAAACTCAGATGAATGAAGTTTATTATCACTCATATAGAAATGGTACTTTGTTAATATTTTTTGATCCTCCTTTGTACTATCAGGTGCAGGCCTATAAACTATATGAATCAACATTTGAAGCCAAGATTTCACTCAAACAAAAAGGGAAGAAGATAAAGGATCCATAATTAGACAGTGATGAAAAATCAGAATAGAGTTCAGACAATGATCTTGAGGTGCTTGAAGCTCTACTAGCAAGGAAATATTCAAGAGGCAAAGGGAAATACAAAGGTAAAGTTCCTCTAATCTATTTTTCTTGGGAAGAAATTGGACACATTGCTGCTAGGTGCCCAAATAAGCACAACAAGAATGAGAAGAAAGGTCACAAGTAAAATGGAAAGAAAGACTTCAAATCATTCAAGGATAAAGGTAAGAAAGCATTTGAAAAGTTCAAATGGTCTTTGGCTAGAGTAGAAAAGGAAATAGGAAAAAGACTGAAATGTTTAAAGTCTGACAGAGGTGGTGAATTCATTTCACATGAGTTCAATAACTTTTGCATTGAAAGGGGAATCAAAAGACAAGTTTCAACACCTGGAACTCCTAACAAAAAATGGAATAGCAGAAAGAAGGAACAGATCTATCATGGACTGTGCAAGAACCTTAATGATTAAGAAAAACATTGCTATCAAATACTAGAAGGAAGCTATCAGCACTATAGTTCATACCTTGAACCAACTACAGCTGAAAAAGGATTCATTCAAAACCCCCTATGAGTTCTGGTATGGCTACAAACCCAATATAAGTTACCTAAAAGTATTTGGAAGCAAATGTTACATTTTGAAAGAATCTAGAAAGGGTAAATTTGATGTAAAAGGTGATGAAGGAATATTTTTGGGATACTCTTGCAAAAGTAAAGCATATAAAAGTTTGAATTTATCTACTCACAAAGTCATAGAAAGTGCTCATGTGAAAGTTGATGAGTTTGCAAAAAGCACAGAAGAAGAAAGGAAAAGGGAACCTAAAGACTAAAAGAGATTTGTTTACATTGAACCTAATACAATGCCAAATACACCTATCAATTAGGAATCTTCAACTCTTGAGTCTTTAGTAACTGAGTCGTAGAAAGTTTAAACCGAGCCAATACCTATCGAGTTGGAAGAACCCGAGTTACAAACAGAAGCTATCGAGTTAGCATCTATCGAGCCCGAGCAACTAGAATTAGAACTAGAAGTTGAAGCACAAAAGGTTAACAAAGCGAGTCACCTAAAAGGAAAGAAGCCTATGTTAGCCAAGTACATCAAGAAACATCATGCATCAAATTAGATCATTCAAGATAAATTAGAAGGAACAATGACAAGAAGTAAGTTGAAAAGCACTTGTTTACTTGCTAATTTTGAACCTAGATTTGTCAAAGTTGCACTAGACAATGCAAGTTGGATTGAAGCTATGAATGAAGAGATAGAATAGATAGAGAAAAATAAATCATGGACTCTTAGACCTAGACCCAAAGACAAGAATGTGATTGGAACTAAGTGGGTATTTAGACACAAGCTAAATGAAGATGGTAAGGTATCAAGGAACAAAGCTAGACTAGTATGCAAAGGATACTCTCAAAAGGAAGGTGTAGACTATGGAGAAACTTTTGCTCCTATTGCAATATTGGAAGGTGTCAGAACCTTACTTACATATGCTGTATGAAAAGGATTCAAACATTATTCGATGGATCTCAAATCAGTATTTCTCAATGGCATATTGGATGAAGAGGTTTACATTGAACAACCTGAAGGTTTTTCTGATCCAAACAAGAAGGACATGGTCTGCAAATTGCATAAAGCATTGTATGGTCTAAAGCAAGCACCTAGAGCATGGTATGAAAGATTGCATAACTATCTTATTCAAATTGGTTTTCAAAGAAATAATGACAACAATAGTTTGTACATAAAGGAAGGACCAGATAATAAAATTATTTTGGTAGAAATATTTGTAGATGATACTTTGTTCATAGGAAATGATGATCTTTGCAAAGAATTTTTAGAACAAATGAACAAGGAATTTTAAATGTCAATGTTTGGAGAAATCAAATTCTTTTTTGGTCTTCGAATTCATTAGAGTAAGAATGGTACCTACATTACTCAATCTAAATACATCAAGAAGATACTAAAAATGTTTGGTATGGAAGAATGCAAACTAGTTGGAACCCCTATGTGTATTGGATTAAAACTTACCAAGGATGATGAATCAAAGGAAGTAGATTAGACATTGTATAGATCTATGATTGGAAAATTGCAATATGTAGTGCATACAAGACCAGATATTACTCTTATAGTAGGAATTGTAGTAAGATTCTCAGCAAAACTAAGAGAAAATCACATGATGGCAATCAAAAGGATCATGAGATACTTAAAATGAACTAAAGATTGTGGATTATGGTATAAACTTGGAGGAAATCTAGATTTAAAATTGTTCATTGATGCAAATTGGGCAGAGAATGTTGATGACAAAAAGAGCACAAGTGGAGGAGCTTTCTTTCTTGGAAAAAGGTTGGTTTCTTGGACAAGTAAAAAGCAGAATTTTCCATCCCAGTCCATAGTAGAGGCTAAATATGGTGCAACAATAGTAAACTGCTCAAACATTGTGTGGTTCAAACAATTATTGGAAGGTATGAAGCAAGAAATCAAAGAACCTATTGTTATGTTTTGTGACAACACAAGTGTAATTAACATCTCCAAGAATCCAATGATGCATTCAAAGACCAAGCATATTGGCATAAAGTATCACTTTGTTAGAGAATCGGTACAAGAAAAGGAAATCAGATTGGAATGTGTCCATACAAAGGAACAAATTGCTAACATTTTTACAAAGCCTTTACCTAAGGATGCATTCATGTATCTTAGAGGTAAGTTAGGGGTCATTCCCCTATCTAAAGCTCACTAAAATATAGTTTTAGTGATGCATCAATAGGAACAGAATTGAAGATCTATCAGTTGATGCAGCAAACCAATGAAGACATTGCATATGAATTAGTACATAAGGTACAATGCTATTCAATTGATTTGGTTTTTCTTTGGCATGTGTTATCAAAGAGGGAGAGTATACTATCATATCTTTCTAAAATTTGAAAACTAGTAAGAGTTTGTGTAAGAGGGAGAGATAGTTTGTGAAAGAGAAGAGATTACTATGAAAGAGGGAGTTTTCTATATTTGAAAAAGAGAGTGAAGTATTTTTTCAGTTAAAACCTATTTTCAAATTTCATTCTGCTATGACATGTTGTGTTGCCATCAATTGCAAAGAGGGAGATTGTTGGATATAATTGTTCAATTGTGTGTTGTCTTTGATGTCACACAAATGTCATATCAGTCATCAAACAGAGTCTACCGAGCTTAGATGGTCAACAAGGAAAAAGATAGAATCTATCAAGCTTAGATGGTTAGCAAGGCAAAGAATAGAGTCTATCAAGCTTAGATGGTCAGCAAGGAAAAGGATATAGTCTACCAAGCTCAGATGTTTAGCAAGGCGAAGGATAGAGTCTACTAAGCTCAAATGGTTAGCAAGGCAAAGGACAAAGTCTACCAAGCTTAGAAGGTTAGTAAAGAAGGTTTACAATGTCTATCAAGTAGACAGTTGGTACCAAGCTTTAAAGGTTAAATAAAGAAATTTAGTTGTTACCAAGCTCACTCAGTCATCAAAGGGAAATATGGCAAAAGCAGTTCTTACCAAGCTCTCACAGATAGCGAAGGAATTTAGATCTTAACAAGTAAACTTGACAGCCAAAGGATTTTACAAATGTTACAATGTTAAATAAGTCAAGATGGTTAACTAAGGAAATTATTTCTAGAAGTAGTATTTACTGAGCAGGGTTAGCCAGTAAAGGATTTCATTGTTTAATGAAATAACATCCATTTGTTTAAAGTAATATATGTAGCTGACTGATGTATGGTTTATTGGTAAATGTAACATGTGAATGAGCCAACTTGATAATCTAAATAGTATAAACAAGAGGTCAAGTTGTGAATTCTAAGTATAGAGGTGGATTTGATATGATATGAAGACTGATTATTGTGAAAGAAAATTTTAAGGATGATCAAAGATCATTGAGGAGTGGCAAAGATATATTTGATCAAGGAGGATATAATGATGCAAAACAGAGACCTGTAATCAAAAAATTCAATTGCATATTGTTCAAGTTAATTCATTGTTTCTTTCTAACCATTGTAGCAATGATTTCAAATCTCTTAATAGAGTTGGTTTAATAGCCATTTTGTAAATCCTCTAACAAGGTGACAATTTAGCTGAATTGTTCTAAAGGCCTCTAGCAAGGCCACTCCTAACAAGGTGATCAAAATCCTCTAATAGGGTCAAACCTAATAGTGTGTATTGTAACCTTTAATAGGGTTGGCTCCTAACAGGGCTCACTTCAGCAGAGTGAAAAATTGGTAGCTAGTTACTTGGTGGTTTTTCTCATATTGGATTTCCACATTAAATTTGGTGTCTCTTGTGTACATTTTATTTAACCTTTGCATATTAATTATGAATGCTAGATGATTAGTAACTAGTTAATCTACTAAGTTATAGCAATCTTATAGTATTTACCGAGTATCAGTAGTACATAGGTATTTAAGATGTCTAACAAATTTGTGGATTTTTTTTTGTGGTAACTGATTCACGTCCCCTCTAAGTTACTCCATCTATAATTCCAATAATTAGTATCAAAGATTTTGGTGCTTGCAAGAAAACATTTCAAGGATCTAAGCCAGAGGTTAGGATGTCTTATAATAAGGAAATTCCAAGACTTAACAAGGACAACTTCTCAGCATGGTAGGGATTGATTAGACTTCATCTCACTTCTATTGGTGATTTGGGACTGAAGTATCTTGATGAAAAATATGCCGAACCTTCCAGTACACTATCTGTCAATGACATTGCTGAAAAGAAGACTCACAACAACATGATGATAGATATAGCATATGCTCTAAGTTATGAATAATTTAATGACATCAAAGATTGCAAAAATACCTTTGAAATGTGGAACAAGCTAAAAGATATCTATGGAGGAGATGATAATGTGAGAAGAGAAAAAGCAAAAAGTTTGAGAGGACAATTTGATCAAATGAGGATGAGAGAGAATCAAAACATTGCAAAGTATGTTGAAAGAGTTAAAGCATGCGTTAGTGAAATCAAAGCATCTGGAGGAGACATCAAGGAGGAGACAGTTATAAGTAATGTTCTTAGAACTCTACTTCCCATTTATGTAATTAGAGTCTCTGCAACTCAAGAAAGAATATGTGAAGAAAATCATAAGATAAATTTAGAGACCATAGTTGTAAGATTGACTGCATTCAAGCTAGACAACTGTGATAATTATGTTCGAGCTGCCAAAAACATTGAATCAGCATTTGAAGCCAAGCTTTCACTCAAAGAAAAAGGGAAGAAGATAAAGGATCCACAGTCAGACAATGATGAAGAGTTAGAATAGAGTTTAGACAGTGATCTTGAGGTGGTTCAAGCTCTACTAGTAAGGAAATATTCAAGAGGAAAAGGGAAATACAATGGTAACATTCCTCTTATCTATTTTTCTTGAGAAGAAATTGGACATATTGCTACTAGGTGCCCAAATAAGCAGAACAAGGATGAGAAGAAAGGTCACAAATACAATGGCAAGAAAGACTTCAAATCATTCAAGGATAAAGGTAAGAAAACATGTTTCATGGCTAAAGATTCTAATGATTTTGATGGTGAAAAAGAAGATGAAATTTTATACATTGCTATTAAAGACAAGTCTAATAATGATGAAGAAATCTCATATGAGCAAAAATGATACATGGATTATAGATAGTCGTTGTTCTTATCACATGACTTGTGATAAAACTAAGTTTGAACATTTTGAAGACTATGATGGTGGCAGTCTAAGATTTAGTAAAAATGAATCTTGTTGTATAAAATGAAAAGGAAGAATCTCACTGACCAAGGAACTTGTATGTGATAATGCATATTGGGTAGAAGGACTAAAGCACAATTTTTTGAGTGTGGCATAGCTACTCAATAATGGATTTAAAGCAAAATTCATGCAAGGAAAAGCAAGACTGCTAAATAACAAAGGTAAGCTAATTGGATCAGGCATTCAAACAAAAGGTAACTTATTTTATCTTGAGCTTGGTGAATGTTCATGTTTTATTGCTCAAATTGAAGAGAGTTGGTTATGGCATAGGAGGTTATGTCATCTAAAATTTTACAACTTGATAAAAATTAGTAAATTCAGGAAAGTAAAAGGCATTCCTAAAATAAAGAAACCTAAGTTTGGTCTATGCAAGAATTGTCAAATTGGTACAATGGGAAAGACAAGCTTTAAAAGCAAGAACTATCAAACTAAAGAAGTTCTAAAAATTGTGCATACTTATTTGTGTGGACCTATTGGCATTGAAAGTTATACTAGTGAAAAAAAATTCATTATTTTTGTTGGTGATTATTCAAGAATGATGATTGTCATTTACTTGAGAGAGAAATCAAAAGCGTTTGAAAAGTTCAAATAGTATTTGGCCAGAGTAGAAAAGAAAACATGAAAAATATTGAAATGTTTAAGGTCTAATAGAGGTGGTGAATTCAATTCACATGAGCTCAATAACTTTTGCATTGAAAGGGGAATCAAAAGGCAAGTTTTAGCACCTGGAACTCCTAAACAAAATGGAATAGCAGAAAGAAGGAAGAGATCTATCATGGACTATGAAAGAACCTTAATGATTAAAAAAAGAATTGCTATCAAATACCGTAAGGAAGCTATCAGCTCTGTAATTTATACCTTGAATCGAGTACAACTGAAAAAAGATTCATTCAAAACCCCCTATGAGTTATGGTATGGCTACAAACCCAATGTAAGTTACCTAAAAGTATTTGAAAGAAAATGTTACACTTTGAAAGAATCTAGAAAAGGTAAATTTGATATAAAAGGTAATGAAGGAATATTTTTGGGATACTCTTTCAAAAGTAAAGCATATAGATGTTTGAAATTATCTACTCACAAACTCATAGGAAGTGCACATGTGAAAGTTGATGAGTTTTTAGAAAGAATAGAAGAAGAAAACAAAAGCAAACCTAAAGACTATAGGAGATTTGTTTACAGTGAACTTGATACAATGCCAAATACACCTATCAATCAAGAATCTTCAATTCTCAAGTCTTCAGTAACTAAGTCACAGGAAGTTCAAACCAAGCCAATACCTACCGAGTTTGAAGAACCTAAGTTGCAAACATAAGCTATCGAGTTAGCATCTACTGAGCCCAAGCAACTAGATGTTGAAGCACAGAATGTTAACAAAGCAAGTCACCTAAAAGGAAAGGAGCCTATGTTAGCCAAGTATGTCAGGAAACATTATACACCAAATCAAATCATTGGAGATAAATTAGAAGGAACAATGACAAGAATTAAGTTGAAAAGAACTTGTTTACTTGCTGATTTTGAACCTAGAAATGTCAAAGATGCACTAGAATATGAAAGTTGGATTGAAGCTATGAATGAAGAGATAGAATAGATAGAGAAAAAAAAAACATGGACTCTTGTACCTAGACCCAAAGACAAGAATGTGATTGGAACTAAGTGGGTATTCAGGACCAAGCTAAATGAAGATGGTAAGGTATCAAGGAACAAAGCTAGACTAGTATGCAAAGGATACTCTCAAGAAGAAGGTGTAGACTATGGAGAAACTTTTTCTCTTGTTGCAAGATTGGAAGGTTCCAGAACCTTACTTGCATATGTTGCATGCAAAAGATTCAAATTTTATCAGATGGATGTCAAATCAGCATTTCACAATGGAATATTGGATGAAGAGGTTTACATTGAACAACTTGAAGGTTTGCTTGATCCAAACAAGAAGGAAATGGTTTGGAAATTGAATAAAGCATTGCATGGTTTGAAGCAAGCACCTAGAGCATGGTATGAAAGACTGCATAACTATCTTATTCAGATTGGTTTTCAAAGAACTAATGACAATAACAGTTTGTACATAAAGGAAGGACCAGATAATAAGATTTTTTTGGCAGAACCATTTGTAGATGACACTTTGTTCACAGGAAATGATGATCCTTGCAAAGAATTTTTAGAATAAATGAATAAAGAATTTGAAATGTCAATGTTTGGAGAAATCAAATTCTTTATTGGTCTTCAAATTCATCAAAGTAAGAATGGTATCTACATTACTCAATCTAAATACATCAAGGTGATACTAAAAATATTTGGTATGAAAGACTACAAACCAATTGGAACCCCTATGTGTACTGGATTAAAACTTACCAAGGATGATGAATAAAAGGAATTAGATCAAACATTGTATAGATCTATGATTGAAAAATTGCAATATGTAGTGCATACAAGACCAAATATTGCTCTTTCAGTAGAAATTGTAGCAAGATTCTCAGCAAAATCAAAAGAAAATCACATGATGGCAATCAAAAGGATCATGAGATACTTAAAAGGAACTGAAGATTATGGATTATGGCATAAACTTGGAGAAAATATGGATTTAAAAGTGTTCAATAATGTAGATTGGGCAAGGAATATTGATGAAAAATAGAGCACAAGTGGAGGAGCTTTCTTTCTTGGAAAAAGGTTGGTTTCTTGGACAAGTAAAAAGTAGAATTGTACATCCCAGCCCACAGCAAAGGTTGAATATGTTGTAGCAGTAGTAAACCACTCAAACATTGTGTCGTTCAAACAATTATTGGAAGGTATGAAGCAAGAAATCAAAGAACCTATTGTTATGTTTTATGACAACACAAGTGCAATTAACATCTCCAAGAATCTAGTGATGCATTCAAAGACCAATCATATTGCCATCAAGTATCACTTTTTTAGAGAATTGGTACAAGAAAAGGAAATCATATTGGAATATGTCCATACAAAGGAACAAATTGTTGACATTTTTACAAAGCCTTTACCTAAGGATGCATTCTGGTATCTTAGAGGTAAGTTAGGGGACAGTACCCTATTTGAAGCACACTAAAATATAGTTTTAGTGATACATTAATAGGAACAGAATTGAAGATCTCTTAGTTGATGAAGCAAACCAATGAAGACATTGCATATGAATCAGTACATTAGGTACAATGTTATTCAGTTGATTTGGGTTGTCTTTGGCATGTTTTGTCAAAGAGGGAGAGTATACTATCATATCTTTCTGAAATTTGCAAAATAATAAAAGTTTGTGTAAGAGGGGGAGATAGTTTGTGAAAGAGAAGAGATTATTATGAAAGAGGGAGTTTTCTATATTTGAAAAAGAGAGTGAAGTATTCTATAAGTAAAAACCCATTTTCAAATTTTATTTTTCTATGACATGTTGTGTTGCCATCAATTCCAAAGAGGGAGATTGTTGGATACAATTGTTCAATTGTGTGTTCTCTTTGATGTCACACAAATGTCATATCAGTCATCAGATAGAGTCTACCGAGCTCAGATGGTTAGCAAGACAAAGAACAGAGTCTATCGAGCTTAGATGGTCAGCAAGGTAAAGGAAAGAGTCTATCAAGCTTAGATGGTTAGTAAGGCAAAGGAAAAAGTCTACCAAGCTTAGATGGTCAGCAAGGCAAAGGACAGAGTCTTTTGAGCTTAGAAGGTTAGTAAAGAAGGTTTACAGTGTCTATCGAGTAGATAGTTTGTACCAAGCTTTCAAGGTTAAACAAAGAAATTTAGTTGTTACCAAGCTCACTCGATCATCAAAGGGAAATATGGCAGAAATAGTTCTTACTGAGCTCTCACAGACAACAAAGGAATTTAGTTCTTATCGAGTAAACTCAGCAGCCAAAGGATTTTGCAGATGTTGCAATGTTAACCAAGTCAAGACAGTTAACTCAGGAAATTATTTCTGGAAGCAATATTTACTGAGCAGGGTCAGCCAGTAAAGGATTTCATTGTTTTATGAAATAATAGCTAATTTTTTAAAGTAATATATGTAGCCGACTAATGTATGGTTTATTGGTAAATGTAACATGTGAATGAGCTGACTTGATAATTTGAATAGTATAAATAAGAGGTCAAGTTGTGAATTCTAAGTGTAGAGGTGGATTTGATATGATATGAAGACTGATTATTGTGAAAGTGAATTTGAAGGATGATCAGAGATCATTGAGGAGTAGCAAAGATATATTTGATCAAGGAGGATCTAATGATGTAGAATAGAAACCTGTAATCAAAAAATTTAGTTGCATCTTGTTCAGGTTAATTCATTGTTGCTTTCTAACCATTGTAGCAATGATTTCAAATCTCCTAATGGAGTTGGTTTAACAACCATTTTGTAAATCCTCTAACAAGGTGATAGTTTTGTTGAATTGTTCTAAAGACCTCTAGCAAGGCCACTCCTAACAGGTTGATCGAAATGCTCTAACATGGTCACACCTAATAGTGTGTATTGTAACCTTTAATAGGTTTGGCTCCTAACAGGGCTCACTTCAGAAGAGTGAAAAATTGGTAGCTAGTTACTTGGTGGTTTTTCCCATATTGGGTTTCCACGTTAAACTTTTTGTCTCTTGTGTTCATTTTATTTAACCTTTGCATATTAATTATGAATGCTAGATGATTAGTAACTAGTTAATCTACCGAGTTACAACAATCTTACAGTGTTTACCAAGTATCAGTAGTAAATAGATATTTAGGACATCTAAGGGATCTGTGGATTTATTTTTGTGATAACTAATTCACCCCCCCTCTCAGTTACTCCATCTATAATTCCAACATTATCTAGTGGGTATCATCCCCACCAAGGTTTTCTCTTGGCCAAGGTTTCCCTAGTTAACAAAATATGGTGTTATGAGTTATCTTTGTGCATGGTTATTGTTATTATTGAACATTACTTCATTACTTTTTTATGTATGGTTTAAAGAAAGAAACATTATCTAGTTGGTGATTAAAGTTTCTAGATTACTTATTCACCCCCCTCCTCCCCTGTAATCCCTATTTGTAACAATTGGTATCAGAGCATAATTACTCTAAAGAGGCTTAACAGCTTGAGTAGGATCCCTATGGATATGGAATAGTTGATGAAGAACCTTGAAGAGGCACTTGACCAAATTGATCTCCTTACTAAAGAAAGAGATAAGCTAAAGGATAGATATGAGGACTCCAAAGTATACATTGGACAATTGAAGGAAAAGATTAAACATCTCAAATCTAAGCCTAAATCTACTAAATATAGAACTAGTGATGATGATTATTCAAAGCTAAAGATAGAATACATGATCTTGAAGCATGAATTAAAGATTACAAATCTGAAGTTGACTTTGAGAAATGATGATAACAAAATTGAATCTGATTTGAAAATCGAGAATGCAGATCTTAGAGAAAGTCTAGAAAAGAAGACATCTAAATTTGAAAGATTGAAAGAAGATCATGAAGAACTTCATAAGTAAAATACTATTGTGAAAGGTGAATTAACTTAGTGCAAGCATTAGCTTGAGAAGCTTTATTATAGCAAAGAAAATCTTAATGATTCAATGTCAATACAGAGACCTACTTATCATAAGACTAGTCTTAGTTATCAAATTAATATGTCTACAAAGAAACCCAAGATTAGATAACCAAGACTAGTCTTATCATAATTAGGTCTATCTATCTATACAATCTCATAAGACTAGAGATTAGATTGTATTCTGATGATAAAATTGAATCTATACAATCTTTTGATAAACCTAAAGAAGTTGGAAGAGACAAGTTGAAATATTGGATGAACCAAGGAAAGTAGAATCTCCTAAGGAAACTAGGTATGAATTTAGAGGTAAGTGTTTTTTTATGTAATGAAATAGGTCACATAAAGAGAGATTGTAGAAATAATTCATTTAATTATGTCAAGGATTTTTATTGTCATAATTGTCACGGTATGGGTCAAAAAGAAATTGATTGTAGGAAACCTAATTATGATAATGATAGAAGAAATAGTAGAATGTCTAGGAATATTAAACCTATAGATAGAAAAAGATCCAATGAAAGAACATCAAAAGAAGGAAGACCTTATGAAGATAGAAGAAAGATCATGTGTTATAAGTGTAACAACTTCGAACACGTAGCTTTGAATTTTCATGCAGCTAATAATCAAAAAAATCCTAGAAGCAGAACACCAATATGTCAATTATGCAACAACTTTAGACATATAAAAAAGTATTGTAGAAAGCACAGAAACTTTGGAAAGAAAAGGAATGATGGAAAAAATGTTGGAAATAACAAAAAGAAACCATGAAAGGAACTCCAAAACTAAGAAAGACAATATAGTTAGTCAACTTTGACAACTCAATGAAGTATTTTAAAAAGGATTGGACATCTCAAAAGAAAAGTTAGATGATGGTGACACAGGAAGATCAAAGCTAGTTATCAATTTTGATTCAATTAAGTTGAATTAAGCTTGTTCATGGCACCAAAATCTGAGAACTTCATTTAGAGCTCAAATTAGAGGTAGTGAAGTTGGGAAAAGGTGTATCAAGATATGTTTAGATGATATCTAAGCTTGCTTGTAATTTGGATCTTATCTAAACACATTATAAAGCAATTAAGAGTTACTGGTATTATAGAAAAAATTAATTCTATACCAAAAGATGAAAATTATGTTTTTGCAAAGAATTTCATGAAGCAAAATCTTAAGGAGCATTGTCATGATGAAAGGAGGCTACAGTAAACTATAGGTGGCATCTAAAGATTAGATAGATGATCTTGAGCAATTATATGATTACAAACTGTAATTGACAACTTTTTCATGTTTGCAAAGTACACAATTAATGCAATTTCAAGTTGATAGAATAAATGGAGTACATATTTGATTTCCACTTCATTGCAAATACATCTGAAGTAAAGAGTACATCGAGGTGACTGCTTAAGGTGATTTTGAAGAAAACCCTATTTTTGGAAAGATGTATTTTATCAATTTTCCAAAAATATATTTAGTAAAATTTTATATTTTGTTAGAAGCATGGATATGTCAGTAGTGGACAATGTTGAGAACAAGGACAAACCAAAGTTGAAGGTTGTTTCCATGAAACCTACAAAAGGAAAACCTAACTCAACATTATACATTACTCTAAACAATGTAGTATTTGGAAGATATAGGAAGTTATCTTAATAGAAAATTTAAATCTATTGGGAGTGAATACATGAACAAGGATATGGAATTAGTTTTCAATCACAACATAACTATGAAACCTAAATTTTAACATTTGAAGGAATTAGACCTATTCAAACATCATTTCTAAAAAGGATTGGACATAGATGAGTGGACACAAATCATACTAAGAAGAATACATGATGGGAAACTATGGATGCAAGATAGTATAGTTGATATTTCTGCTAACCTTATTCATGAGGTAACTAGTATTAGTAAACAAGGTAGTGTACCTATAGGTGAGAAAATGGTTAAGAAGAAAGTTGAAAGTTATACCAAAGTAGTGTACAATGGGAAGGCCATGGTGATCAACACTATTAAGCAAGATGATGTAAGATTACTAAGTAGAATTATTTCCTACTCTATATGTGTAAGCTCAAAGATTGATGAATTGTTAGCTAGATTCATCTATGCAGCATATAAGATATGTATTGAGAAGGAACAAGTAAACCTCAGTTAAATTCTAAGAATGCAGCTATTTGAGAACCTCGAAAAGATCAAGAGGACTAAGAATAGTGTATTTAGACTTTAATTATTGGTCAATCATATATTTTTTCATATGATTAAAATATTTCCATACTTATTAGTCACCGAGATAATGAGAAGTGATAGATGTACAATGGAGAAGATTGCAAAAGTGTGTAGAAGACATCATGTAGATAAGATATTGAATAGTGGAAACTTGATAATGAGGATATTTCACAATGAAATGAGATAGAGATTCAAAATTTCACCTCCAATTGTAGATATATTTAAAGATGACATTTTTTTATGGTTGATACATATTTTACTTATATAGAAGCAATAGAACCTTAGGAAACATTTCTTGATCCCTTAGGTTATGAATTGAATGATGATATAGAAGTTGGATACATAGCAGAATACATATTTGGAGCATATGATGAGATTACCCAATCAACTCATCAGGCATCCTTGGAGAAGGCATCACACAAGAAAATATAAACTATTATGAAGAAAGCTTTATCAGAGGCTAGTATAACTAAGAGTGAGTCTGAGGAAGTCAAAGAAACCATGAAATAAGGAATACTAAATATACAACCCTTGTTAGTATTTGTTGCAGAGACATCTTCAGAATAGAGCATTCTATATGAAATAGTGTCAGATGTGTAACCTAGTGAACCAAAGAGAAAATCTAAAAGATTAGTGGAAGTAGTGACCACAAAGACTAAAAGGGTCAAGCAACAAGCCACTAGACTAGGTAAAAGAAAAAAGACATTGTTGAAAATTATCAAGCCATAGAATGAGCAGTGATAGATGTACAATGGAGAAGATCATAGAAGTATGTAAAAGACATCCTACAGATAAGATATTGGATAGTGGAAAGCTAATAATGAGGACATTTTAGAATGAAATGAGAAAAATATTTAGAATTGCACATGCAACTATAGATAGATTTAAAGATGACATTTGTGTTATGGTTGATATAGATTTTACTCATATACAAGTAGTAAAGCCTCAGGAAACATTTCTTGATCCCTTAGGTTATGAATTGAATGATGATATAGTAGTTGGATACATTGACTTTTTGTTAAAATCAAAGAAGGATAAAGAAGAATATAGATTTGGAGCATATAATGAGATTACCCAGTCAACTCATTAGCCATCCTTGGAGAAGGCATCACACAAGAAGATAGAAACTATTATGAAGAAAGCTTTATCAAAGGTTGGTATACCTAAGAGTGAGTCTAAGGAAGTTAGACATGTTGGGATTAAAGATAGAGTAACTAAGAGGGGGGTGAATCAGTTACTAACAAAAATTAATCCACATATCCCTTAGATATCTTAAAGATCTAGTTGCTATTGATACTTGGTAAACAAATGTTGTAACTCGGTAAATTAAATTATTACTTATCTTCAAGCATTCATGCATGTAACTGAAAAAGAAGTGAACACAAGGGACACTAGATTTAACGTGGAAACCCAATATGGAAAAAACCACCAAGTAAGTAGTCAAAATTTTCACTCTTTTGAAGTGAGCCCTATTAGGAGCCAACCCTATTAAAGGCTACAATACACACTGTTAGGTGTGACCTTGTTTGAGGATTTAATCACCCTATTAGGAGTGGCCTTGCTAGAGGTCTTTAGAAAAATTCAACTAAACTGTCACCTTGTTAGAGGATTTACAAAATGGCTGTTAAACCAACTCTATTAAGAGATTTGAAATCACTGCTACAATGGTTAGAAAGAAACAATGAATTGACTTGAACAAGATGCAACTAAATTTTCTGGTTATAGACCTCTATTCAACTTCATTAGATCCTCCTTGATCAAATATGGCTCTGCTACTCCTCAATGATCTCTGATCATCCTTCAAATTTGCTTCGACAATAATTAATCTTCATTTTACATTAATTCCACTTCGATTTCATACTTCTTGGAATTTTCAACTTGACCTCTTACTTATACCATTCAGATTGTCAAGTCGGCCCATTTACATGTTACATTTACCAATAAATCATATATCAGTTAGCTACAGATATTACTCTAAAAAAATTAATGTTATTTCATAAAACAATGAAATCCTTTACTGGCCGACCCTACTTGGTAAATACTACTTCCAAAAAATTTCTAAGTTAACCTTCTTGACTCTATTAACATTGCAATATCCTTAAAATCCTTTGGCTACTAAGTTTACTCAGTAAGAACTGAATCTCTAGGTAAGAACTACTTCTTCCAAATTACCTTTGATGACCGAGTGAGCTTAGTAAGAACTACTTCTTCCAAATTACCTTTGATGACTGAGTGAGCTTGGTAAGAATTGCTTCTTCCAAATTACCTTTGATGATCGAGTGAGCTCAGTAGACACTATCATTTACCTTGTTGATCTTCTGAGCTTGATAGACTTTTTCCTTTGTCTAGCTGACCTTCTGAGCTTGGTAGACACTATCCTTTATCTAGCTGACCTTCTGAGCTTGGTAGACACTATCCTTTGCCTTGCTAACCTTCTAAGCTCGGTAGACACTATCCTTTGTCTAGCTGACCTTCTAAGCTTGGTAGACACTATCCTTTGCCTTGCTGACCTTTTGAGCTTAGTAGACATTGTTTAATGACTAATATGACATTTGTGTGACATCAAAGACAACACACAATTTGAATAATTGTATCCAACAATCTCCCTCTTTAGCATTGATGGCAACACAACATGTCATAGTAGGATGAAATTTGAAAACAAGTCTTTTAATGACAGAATACAAAACTCCCTTGTTCATAATAATCTCTCCCTCTTACACAAACTCTTATTATTTTGCAAATTTCACAAAGATATGACAATATATTATCCCTCTTTGACAAAACATGCCAAAGACAACTCAAAAAAATGGAATAACATTGTACCTAATGTACTAATTCATATGCAATATCTTCATTGGTTTGTTGCATCAACTAATAGATTTCCAATTCTATTCATGTTGATGCATCACTAAAATTGTATTTTAGTGAGCTTCAGATAGGCGAATGGCCCCTAACTTATCTCTTAGATACAAGAATGCATCCTTAGGTAAAGGATTTGTGAATATGTCAACAATTTGTTCCTTTGTATGCACATATTCCAATCTTATTTCCTTTTCTTGCACCAATTCTCTAACAAAGTGATATTTTATGGCAATATGCTTGGTTTTTGAATGCATCACTGGATTCTTGGAGATGTTAATTTCACTTGTGTTATCACAAAACATAACAACTAGTTCTTTGATTTCTTGCTTCATACCTTCCAATAATTATTTAAACCACACAATGTTTGAGCAATTTACTGCCGCTGCAACATATTCAACCTCTTCTGTGGATTGAGTTGTACAATTCTACTTTTTTCTTGTCCAAGAAAACAATCTTTTTCCGAGAAAGAAAGCTCCTCCACTTGTGATCTTTCTATCATTAATATTTCCTGCCCAATCTACATCAATGAACACCTTTGAATCTAGTTTTCCTCCAAGTTCATACCATAATCCATAATCTTCAGTTCCTTTTAAGTATCTCATGATCCTTTTGATTGCCATCATGTGATTTTCTTTTAGTTTTACTGAGAATTTTTCTATGATTCCTACTACAAGGGAAATTTCTAGTCTTGTGTGCACTACATATTGCAACTTTCCAATCATAGATCTATACAAGGTCTGGTCCACTTCCTTTGATTCATCATCCTTGGTAAGTTTTAATCTAGTACACATAGGAGTCCCAACTAGTTTGTAGTCTTCCATCCCAAACTTTTTCAGTATCTCCTTGATGTATTTAGATTGAGTGATGCAGATGCCATTCTTATTCTTTTGAATTTGAAGACCAGCAAAGAATTTTATTTCACCAAACATTGACATTTCAAATTCCTTGTTCATTTGTTTTGAAAATTCTTTGCAAAGATTATCATTTCCTATGAACAAAGTATAATCTACAAATATTTCTGTCAAAACAATCTTATTATCTGGTCCTTCCTTTATGTACAAACTGTTGTTGTCATTAGTTCTTTAAAAACCAATCTAAATAAGATAGTTATGCAATCTTTCATGCCATGCTCTAGGGGCTTGTTTCAAACCATATAATGCTTTATACAATTTGCAGACCATGTCCTTCTTGTCTAGATAAACAAGACCTTTAGGCTACTTAATGTAAACCTCTTCCTCCAATATGCCATTGAGAAATGTTGACTTAACATCCATCTGATAAGCTTTATATCCTTTGAATGTAGCATATGTAAGTAAGGTTCTAACACCTTCCAATCTTGCAATAGGAGAAAAAGTTTCTCCATAGTCTACACCTTCTTGTGAATATCCTTTGCATACTAGTCTAACTTTGTTCCTTGATACCTTACCATCTTCATTTAGTTTGTTTTTGAATACCCATTTTGTTCCAATCACATTCTTGTCTTTGGGTCTAGGTACAAGAGTCCATGTTTTTTTTTTCTCTATTTGTTCTATCTCTTCATTCATAGCTTCAATCCAACTTTCATTGTCTAGTGCATCTTTGACATTTTTAGGTTCAAAATCAGCAAGTAAACAAGTGTCTTTCAACTTACTTCTTGTCATTGTTCCTTCTAATTTATCACCGATGATCTGATCTAGTGCATGATGCTTTCTGACATACTTGGCTAACATAGGATCCTTGCCTTTTGAATGAATTGCATTGTTATCCTTCTGTGTCTCAACTTCTCATTTTGATTCTTGTTGCTCGAGCTCGGTATATGCTAACATGGTAGCTTCTATTTGCAACTTGGGTTCTTGCAGTTCAGTAGATGTTGACACGGTTTGAACTTCTTGTGACTCAATTAATGAAGACTCTGGAGTTGAGGATTCCTAATTAATAGGTATACTTGGCATTGTATTAGGTTCAACGTAATCAAATCTTTTGTAGTCTTTAGATTCCTTTTTGCTTTCTTCTTCTATTCTTTTTGCAAATTCATCAACTTTCACATGTGCACTTTCTATGACTTTGTGAGTAGATAAGTTCAAACATCTATATGCTTTTCTTTTGCAAGAGTATCCCAAAAATATTCCTTCATCACTTTTTACATCAAATTTACCATTTCTAGATTCTTTCAAAATGTAATATTTGCTTCCAAATACTATTAGATAACTTACATTGGGTTTGTAGCCATACCACAACTCATAGGATGTTTTGAATGAGTCCTTTTCCAGCTGTACTCAGTTCAAGGTATGAACTACAATGTTGATAGCTTCCTTCTGGTATTTTATTGCAATTCCTTTCTCAATCATTAAGGTTCTTGCACAATCCATGATAGATCTATTCCTTCTTTTTGCTATTCCATTTTGTTTTAGGAGTTCCGGGTGCTAAAACCTATCTTTTGATTCCCCTTTCAATGCAAAAGTTATTGAGCTCATGTGAAATGAATTCACCACCTTTGTCAGACCTTAAATATTTTACTTTTGCCTGTTTCCTTTTCTACTCTGGCCAAATACCATTTGAACTTTTCAAATGGTTCTAATTTGAGTGCCTAATCCAATCAGCTTTTCTTTGCCATCCAGCAATCTTTCTTTTCCATGCATAAATTCTACTTTGAATCCATTATTGAGTAGTTGTGCCACACTCAACAAATTATGCTTTAGTCCTTCTACCCAATATGCATTATCACATACAAGTTCCTTGGTTAGTGAGATTCTTCCTTTTCCTCTTATACAACAAGGTTCGTTATTACCAAATCTTACACTGCCACCATCATAGTCTTCAAACTATTCAAACTTAGTTTTATCACCAATAATGTGATGAGAACAACCACTATCTATGATCCATGTATCATTTATACTCATATGTGAAATGAGTGCCATTTCCTCATCATTATTAGACTCATCTTTCACAGCAATGTAGACAATTTCATCTTCTTCTTCATCATTAAAATCATTAGAATCTTTTGCCATAAAACATATTTCCTTACCTTTATCCTTGAATGATTTGAAGTCTTTCTTTCCATTGTACTTGTGACCTTTCTTCTCATCTTTGTTTTGCTTATTTGGGTACCTAGCAGCAATATGTCCAATTTCTTCACAAGAGAAACAGATTAGAAGAACCTTACCTTTGTATTTCCCTTTGCCTCTTGAATATTTTCTTGCTAGTAGAGCTTCAACCACTTCAAGATCACTATCTGAGCATTCTTGTGATTCTTCATCATTGTCTAATTGTGGATCCTTCATCTTTTTCCCTTTTTATTTGAGTGAAAGCTTGGCTTCAAATGCTAATTCAACATTTTTGGCAGCTGGAACATAATTGTCATAGTTGTCTAGCTCAAATTCAATCAATCTTCCAACTATGGCCTCTAAATTTATTTTATGATTTGCCTCACATCTCCTTTCTTGAATTACAAAGACTCTGATTGCATAAATTGGAAGTAGAGTTCTAAGAACTTTACTTATAACTCATAAATTGGAAGTAGAGTTCTAAGAACTTTACTTATAACTATCTCCTCACTGATATCTCCTCCAAATGTTTTGATTTCACTAACACATGCTTTAACTCTTTCAACATATTTTGCAGTGTTTTCATCCTCTCTCATCCCCATTTGATCAAATTTCCCTCTCAAACTTTTTGCTTTGGCTCTTCTCACATTATCATCTCCTCCATAGGTTTCTTTCAGCTTGTTCCACATTTCAAAGGCAGTTTTACAATCCTTGATGTCATCAAACTCTTCATAACTTAGAGAAGATACTATACCTATCATCATGTTATTGTGAGTCTTCTTTTCAGTAATATCATTAATAGATAATGTACCAAAAGGTTCTTCATATTTTTCATCAAGGTACTTTAGCCCTGTATCACCAATAGAAGCCAGATGAAGCCTCATCAATCTTTTCCATGATGAGAGGTTGTCCCTGTTAAGTCTTTGAATTTCCCTTTTGTAAGACATCCTAATCTTTAGCTTAGATCCTTGAAATCTTTTCCTGTAACCACCAATAGCTATGATACCAATTATTGGGATTAAAGATAGAGTAACTAAGAGGGGGGTGAATTAGTTACTAACAAAAATTAATCCATAGATCCCTTAGATATCTTAAAGATCTAGTTACTATTGATACTCGGTAAACAAATGTTGTGACTTGGTAAATTAAATTATTACTTATCTTCAAGCATTCATGCATGTAACTGAAAATAAAGTGAACACAAGGGACACCAAATTTAACATGAAAACCCAATATGGGAAAAACCACCAAGTAACTAGTCACAAATTTTTCACTCTTCTGAAGTAAGCCCTGTTAGGAGCCAACCCTATTAAAGGTTATAATACACACTATTAGGTGTGACCTTGTTAGAGGATTTAATCACCCTATTAGGAGTGGCCTTCCTAGAGGTCTTTAGAACAATTGAACTGAACTGTCACCTTGTTAGAGGATTTACAAAATGGCTATTAAACCAACTCTATTAAGATATATTTGAAATCACTACTACAATGGTTAGAAAGAAACAATGAATTGACCTGAACAAGATGCAACTAAATTTTTTGGTTATAGATCTCTATTCAGCTTCGTTAGATCCTCCTTAATCAAATATGGCTCTGCTGCTCCTCAATGATCTCTGATCATCCTTCAAATTTTCTTCCACAATAATCAATCTTCATTTTACATTAATTCCACTTCCATTTCATACTTCTTGGAATTCGCAACTTGACCTCTTACTTATACCATTCAAATTGTCAAGTTGGCCCATTTACATGTTACATTTACCAATAAATCATACCTCAATTGGCTATAGATATTACTCTAAACAAATAAATGTTATTTTATAAAATAATGAAATCCTTTACTGGCCAACCCTACTTGATAAATATTGCTTCCAAAAATTTCTTGAGTTAACCTTCTTGACTCAATTAACATTGCAATATCCTTAAAATCCTTTGGTTGCCAATTTTACTTAGTAAGAATTGAATCCCTCGGTAAGAACTGCTTCTTCCAAATTACCTTTGATGACCGAGTGAGCTTGGTAAGAACTGCTTCTTCCAAATTACCTTTGATGATCGAGTGAGCTCGATAAGAAGTGTTTCTTCCAAATTACCTTTGATGACCAAGTGAGCTTGTTAAGAACTGCTTCTTCCACATTACCTTTGATGACTGAGTGAGCTCTGTAGATACTATCCTTTTCCTTGCTAATATTTTGAGCTCGGTAGACTCTATCCTTTGTCTAGCTAACCTTATGAGCTCAGTAGACACTATCCTTTGTCTAGCTAACCTTCTGAGCTTGGTAGACACTGTCCTTTGCCTTGCTGACCTTCTGAGCTTGGTAGACACTATCCTTTGTCTAGTTGACCTTCTAAGCTTGGTAGACATTGTCCTTTTCCTTGCTGACCTTCTAAGCTTAATAGACACTATTTGATGACTGATATGACATTTGTGTGACATCAAATACAACACACAATTTGAATAATTGTATCTAAGAAGACAAACCATGAAACAAGCCATACTAAATATACAACCCTTGTTAGTATCTGTTGCAGAGACATCTTCAAAATAGAGCATTTTGTATGCACTAGTGTTAGATATGTAACCTAGTGAACTAAAGAGAAATTCTAAAAGATTAGTGGAAGCAGTGACCACAAATACTAAAAGGGTCAAGCAACAGGCCATTGGACCAAGTAAAAGACAAAAGATATTGTTGACAATTGTCAAGTTTAGCAATGAAGAAGAAGAAGAACAAGAAGTCAAACAAGCAAAGAAGGTGAAAATGTCTAAGAAATTAGTAGGAAAATTTTGGCAACCCTAGAAACTGATGACACAAGGAGGGATGGGGAAAACTAGGGCCAATGGCACACCCAGCTCTCTGAACCACCCTAAAAGAATTAATACAATGAAAGCAAACACAAAGAATAGCCACCAAAGGAGGAAGAAGAGTGAAATAATTTTATTGGTTCTTCAAATATTCAACATACATGCCCAGTTGTAAGGCCTTCTGGGTTATGGCCAAGTGCAAATGCATTCACATTCAAAGATCCAACAACAAATTTGCACTTCCTAGTTCTTCTCTACCATCCCCTCTCCAATTTTCTAACTCTACCCAATTCTAAGCCTAAACACTCTATTTATCCTAGAGAAAATGGCTTATAAATCATTCTAGAACATAGGGAAGTCACAAGTTGGCTCTCAGCAAATATTAAATGAAAAAAACAAAAAATTTAAGTACACAAGTGGGCCTACATTAGCAATTAGTTGTCTTGAAATTGATGTCCAAGAAAAATTGTGATATCTCCTTGCTCTAATTTAATTAGAACTTTCACTTTGAACTACAGGTAGATATATAGGTCCTCTACAACCCCTTAACTACACAAAGTTTGGTTCATCAAATAAATTTTCACATCCATTGTGAAAGTTAGGGATAGGAAATTATCATGCAAAACTGCTAGAAATTAATGTTCTAGGAGAATTGCCATATCTCTCAAAATATAATGGGTTAGGGCTTGCACTCTAGAATATAGATAGTAATATAGGCCCTCTTCAATCCTTAAAATGTGAACCCTTCATTCATTAATTAAAATTAGTTACACTGTCTGCAACAAGTACCCATAAACTAGAAAATGCAGTTTCAGTAGAACCCAATTTCAGCAACACAATAAAAATAGAAAACATGCAGGATAGAAGTGCAACCTATTGGTGTTTTAAACTAATGAACAAAAAAATTCTCAATAGTAAAGTGATAATGCTCATATAACCTAAGGGTTAGCCAATTCCTATTAACAATTACATGTGCAAATCGTTTAGACCCAACTTCAACAAAACCAAGGATGTTTTTTTACTCTTTAGGCTTTGCAAAACTAAGGTGGGTATACATAGGGATGATTCAAAAGAAAAATATTGCATGAAAATTATCTTAGTTTCATTTTGACTCTCATATTCTATCTTCAAACACATACACAGTTCATCCAATTCCTAAATATTTTCATATTTATATGCATCCCTCATAAGCAGATCTGGTCATGAATCTCTTGTGGTTCACAAATCTTTCTAGAAATAGAAACTAACTCATATTCAAGAACTAGATGTAAATGAATGGTGACCAGCATTCATGAACAAAATGAAATAAAATGATTTTGATTTTATAATTGATTTGATATGTAGTGACATAATTTACCCTTACTCATTTATGACTTATGTGACCAATGTCTTATCCATTGGGCAAAAGATTGACTATTGATAGGAGATTTAATTCAAATAACTTGTAAATGAATCTATCAATTTTAATCATGCATTCTAATTCTTATGAATTATCCATTTCATAAACTCATAAACCCTACTAATCTACTGAAGCATTTACTTAATTCTTTGAATTAAAAGCAACAACAGAACTAATATACAACCCATCTAGACTGCATTCAATCAATTAAAAATTTATTTAAATGACTTCAAAGTAAACAAACTCATAAAATGGAGATAGAAATTGGTGAAACAAATCTAGTGCAAGTACCCCTTTGTATTATCCTTTTAGATGAGTAATACAATGACCAATAGAAATTCAATGAGAAGCCTAGAATATCTTGTTGATTCTATCATTTCTATATATTATCAAACAGTAAAAATTTGATAGTAAACACAAAATATCTACATACAACTAGACTAATTGTACCTTTTTTGAACAAAACAAAAATCATACAATTTTTTAGACCCTTCTCTTAGCCCTGGAATCTCACTTATATAGTGTGAGATGCTACAAGCTTCAGGCATAGAGAACTAACAGCTATCCTAAGAAAAGGATATTTACATACAGCTGTCACAAAAAGAAAAAAGTGTGTGTAACACAAAGACTTATACATCATAACATTATTTTGGTAGGCCCTTTTTTTCTTACATCTCTTAGAACAATAAAAAATCTATGATTTGATTCTCTTATTACTCTAAATCATCTGAGTAAGTGGCCACCAGGCTTGAATTTGATGTGTCATCTTTGATTACCTACAAGTTTACTTTAACTTGGGGGTTCTTCTTGTCTTCATGATTAACTATTAAGGTAATAGTTACATCTACATCTTTTTCTACTTGTCACCTTCTATCATCAATTCTATAGACATGAATTGTTCCTTCCATTCATTGAAAGCAGTGTCATCAGGCCAATCAAAATTTAGGATCTCCCTTTGTAAAGTTATTAAAGAATTTCCAACTACTTCTATTTCAATGAAGTCTTTTCTGATGGCACTATAGAATAACTATACTTTAACCAACTCCTCATTAGTCATTTCCCATAATAAATGCCTAGTTTCATTTATAACATTATTCATTCTATGAAAAAATATTTCATCCAATTCCTTTTTTGACTCTTCCTTTTCCTTTATTTTATCAATAGTTTTTAGAGCACTAGGAAATAGATCAAAATTTTCAGCTATGTATTTGGAGAAACAAACTGTCACTTTTTTCTAAAATGAATTATGTTTGTCATCAAAACCCTCCAATTTATTTTAAAAATAAAAAATCTTCTCTATCTAATGACATGGTAGTGAGATGACAAATATGTACATGATATTAATATCATTATTTCTATCAGTCCACTTCTATATGAGGAGTTTTGATCTATCTTCATTTCCTTTTAATTCATTACTGATTTTTGCAATCCTTGCCAACTGATAAAAAATGTTGGCCATTCAATTATATCTATCAAATACATTATACCCTGCCTTATTTTTTTTTATAATGATTGTTCAATTCTACATGTAGTGCATAAAATTTACTTCTTTCTTCTTCAAACTCCTCTACAGTATAGAATTTAGGCCTCTCAAGGGTGTCTGGGATTTTGACAATGGGTGTGGACTTGAATGGCTCAACTGGTGGCTGGGGGTATACAATTCTAGGCCTACTGGATTCTCCCACTTTTCTCTTCCCAAGTAGCTTGTCCATTTGAGAGACCTTGTTCTCTAGTAATTGTATTTTTTTTCCCTATCCTCATAGGTCTTCAAAACCTCTTCAAATTTAGCATTAAGCTCTAAGAACTTATCCTCTTCTGTCTAGATACCACATTCCCAAATTTTACTATTTTTGAAACCATTCCAAAAATTTGTTTTCTACTAACCTCACCAGTCCTATATACTATAAGTGCACTGGTATGATGTGAACTAGAGATTTCTTGCATTCTAGTTTTTTCTCTCTTCTCAATTGACTAGATTACTAGAGCTTGGTCGTCATCACTAAATTTAACTCCCCTATGGGCCTGCAATAATTCTTCCTCTATTTTATATTGTATATCCTTCTCTTTTCTAATTGAATCAAAAATCATAACATTAGCTATGTCTCATTCTGGAAAAATTAGGACCCCTAACTCTTTGACTAATTGCATATTGACCTTAGGTGTGAACTTGGAAAAGTCACTCAAAAATTTAGCTTTTACCTCTTCCTTAATAACAAAGTCTGGTTTGTTAGGTTGCTCTAACTTTATTTTCTCACATTTTTTCTCAAAATTTCATACATTTTTCCTCCACAAAAATTGTGCAAAAACCCTAGATTTAACAAAATTTTCATCATTCATAAACTTCTTAGAAGCTTGATCAATAATTGGGTCTATCTCCTTGCCTTGGTGATCAACACTTGTAAGGTCCAAGGAGGGTATAAGAGGCTCTTGAGGTACTCCACTTTCTATGTTTGTAGTATTAACAATGACATCCCCTTCTCCACAAATTTTTCTCAATTGCTCCCTTTAGGATGCTTCATCATCTATTCATTTGGGGTTTGGCTTGGGGAGTACTCTTCTACACAAGAAGAGGATCCTTGTTCCAAATTATGCCTCTTTGGGGCACTAGCTACAAATGGGCTCGCTGGCCTTGGTCTTCCATGAGGGGAATCCTATTGTATGTTCTGCTCCATCACATATCCTACCCTCTTTTGCAGTGTATACTAACTAGGAGAAACTACATTCCTACTGTTTATTCTTCTTTGTACTTTTGCAGCTCTATCTGGATAGGTTTTGGCATATGTAGCCTTTTTCTCATTCATTATTTTCATTATTGTAGTAAAATTTTTCATCAACACGTGCATTTTGGCTCCATAGTATTTTTTATGTTTCAAGGGATCATAGGCAGAGTCAAAAATATTGATGAATTTCAAACTTTTTTTGAATATTATCCATTGTAAAGAGAAAATAGTCTGAATAATATCGGGTAGTTTTTGTCCTTTCTCTTAAAAGATCATAAGATCCCTCTAGATCAATATATCTTGCATGGGACTTTTCCATGTTATACCTATTCAAAAATATTCTAAGATGTTTCCATCCCTTCTTTACAAAATCAAAATCATGTGCCACAATAACAACTAGGAAGAAGGTAACTTTCTTAGACAAATCTCTTTCATCAATAGTCCCAATTTGCCATAACAATTCCGCTATCCCTATCTTCAAAAGCACATGGAAAGGTAGCACATGAGGCTATCCCAGAAAGCCATATACTTCAATCACTATAGAAACATTGTATGGGATTATATCACCCCAGTTATGACTAACCAAAAGCCCTTTTGCATGGTCCTTGGGTCTAACCAATTCTAACAGAAAATGTGGAATCCTAGGGCTATCTCCTCTCAAAAGTAATCTAAGCCTAGATGAAAAATATTCGTCAAATCTCAAAAAATTGGCATCTTTAGCCTCTAAAGTCATATCAATGCTCCATAATTGGACTAGATTTTTTTCACCATCCTTTGTCAATTCCAATTCCATACATTTAGAGAAGAAAATAACTTCCTTAAATAGACATATATGCATGAGCAATGAATACCAACAAAAGGGTCTGTTTACCTTTCCTTGTGATATCCCCACCAAACCATTATGAATTTCTTGTGCAAGGAAAGTGGCAAAATCAAGAATAATACTCATTCCAAATTATAATTTTTGACCCATGACAAGAGCAATAGAGCCTTTAATATGTTCCTCCTCATCCATCTCAAAAATTTTGAATAGGGTGAAGTATAATGCCTAAGCCCTAGGATTGAAATGTTTCCTCATTAATGGTTCTGGTGTATGGGCTATAACCAAAGGTAATGTACCAATCCTATCAAAATGTTGTTGCAGATGCACTATCCTTAGGTATGTTCTTTTTGCATCATACCTTGCCTAAAGGTCATCCATGTCAATAGTCTCATGCACAACATGGTTAGTGTTAAGATTGAACACTTTCATAATCAATTTAGGAGAAACCTTAAAAAGATTATCTCCAACTTAATTCTTCACAAATCTAGTAATATGATCATACTTTTTAGCCAAATCAGTAAGTAGATCACTATCAAAGAAAACCACAGGTACTACTAGTTTCCCAATGTCAAATTCCCAAACATTTCTCAAAGGGGTGTCTAGGTTTCTCTCAGCAAACCACTTCTAAAATAATTCTAATCCTCCCATAGAAACCTAGGTTTCTCTTACCCAATTGACTCTGTCATAAAAACCCTCTGCTATAACTACCCTAGTGTTTTTTGAAATAAGCTTTCTCCCCTTAGTTATTTCACTTATAGATAGTGGGAGTTGTTCAAGAAAATCATCATGTATAGCCCTCTTAAGGTAATCAGCTTGTCCAGAAAATTCCTTTTGTGGAGGCATCTTGAAAACCCTAAGCTCTACACAACACCAAATACTCAAATTTTTATGAGTTTTAGATCACTTACCCATTGAATTGAGCCTCTTTCTATGGAATTTTCATTGCAATTAACTGAATCACCTGGTAGATTTTTTGTGCCCTAGCTTTGAATGTTCTTTGTGCTCTGATAATCTTTTACACTTTGATTGTTCAATAATGGTGGCTTCATGAATTTTATTCATGCATTGAGATAACATGAATGAACTCTGAGCACATTAACTACCATTAGTCATTATTTAAATGTTTTTGTCAAATTTGAATCTTATTCATTGATTTTAGTAGATCAAATAGCCCTAATTCAAAAAAGAAAAACTACTTTATTTCTTTAAAAATATTACCATGTGTCAAATAGGTGCTTCCTCACATTGCTTAAACTTCTTGTACTTTGGTAATACAGGCAAGCACCAGCTGTTGATCTTTCCTCAGATCAACGGATATGAGAAAAAAAATAGGCTTGCAACAACATGCAAAATCATGAAATATAGATGGCATAATAAATCCTCCAACCTGGCACACATCAGCCCACTTTAGTTACAACTAGTCCCAATCTACCACATGTCACATTAGTACTTCCACGCATTGTTTAAATCTCTTACACCTTGAAAATGAGGGCAAGTGCCAACCCTTGATTATGGTTGAATTGACAATCATAGATTATTATATTGCTATGACACCCAGTTAGTTGTATTGACCAATAGAAAATCTCCATGTGAATCAATGCCTTCTAAAAAAATTCCACACAAGCTGGTCCCTTATTATCTTCTAAGAGAGTGGGTTCCTAATGTCACATTTTCCATGCATTAGGCTGGCACTTCCCCACTTTATTTAACTAGTGAGCATTTTCATGATGCAAGCAAGCACCAACTATCGATCTCTATAAGATCAACGACAGCATAACTTAAACCCTTTTGACAATCTAAGATAGAGATGCTAACATCATCATGGATATTTGTCCACATAGAACTTTCCCACTTTGCTTAAACTTCTTGCAGGTTCTTAATGTGGGCAAGCAACCTTCGTCGATCTTACCAAGATCGACAATGTATCAAAATCTTTGTCTTTTATGGTCCAATCATCCATCTTGATCAATAGAATAACACCTTTTAACCATCATTCTCTAACAAGTCTGACTACTACATTAATTTTTAGAGTTTTTGCACCCATGACATCATCACTCCCAACTTGGCCTATATGTGTTGTATTCTACCAATGAATACACTCTAGTTTAGCAAGGCCTTACAACCTGAAATAACTCAGCAGCCTCCTCAAATCTTGGTCCCACCTTGTCACACATCAAATCAGTGCTTCCCCACATTATTTAAAAATCTTGCAACTTCATAAAGTGGGTAAGCACTGACACTAGATCTTACATAGATCAACAATCACAAAATCTTGCATCCTTATAATATCAATTCAGCTGGACTGGCCAATAAGATACCTCCCTTTTAATCCAACTCAGCTAACAACTGCCTTAGAAGACATATCATTACTACCCTCTAAAAAGGCAAGCCCATGATGTCACATTGTGCAATGTGTTGTATTAACACTTCCCCACTTTGTTTAATTCTCATGTATTTTCTTAATGTGGGCAAGTGCTAGCCTTTGATCTCAACAAGATCAATAATGCATCAAAACTGAACATAAAGAAATACCTTTATTAAGAAACCAAGCAATGACATCGCAAAATTTTTAGAATGTGCATTAAATGTACTAAAAATTCTGCAAAAGGGTCCAACCAACTCTGAAAAACCATAAACTATGTGGCGCATTGAATTTCCATCATTAGCAAGGCTACGTGTCACAAAGATGCTTGCTTGCTTTAACTAAAGACCTTGCATTTCAATATTGTAGGGATGTGCTATCCATCGGTCTGACTAAGATTGATGGTTGATCAAAAGGTGCTATACCAACTATTTTTTCAATAAAATATTCAAAATAATTGCCACCAAAAGAAAGGTTATATAAGATTTATCAAAATTTATGAAGTCATCCTTGCGCAAGTAAAACCCTAGGGTAAATGTGTTCCCCTTAAAAATAGTTTGAAATAGAATTTTTGAAAGTTTTCAAAAGCTAGGGTAAAAAAAGATAAGGCATTAGGGTTTTTGATAAATTATACCCATGGTCTTGACCTATTTTTAAAATTTCAAGGCATATACTTAGGGTTTTTCATCACTGAATGTAGAAAACAAGAAAGGTGAAAAACCAAGCCAACACAACCTAGGATGCTCCTACATCAAACAACCAGGGTTAGAAGAAATGATTCTCCTAAATCATTGAGATGGCATAGGCTAAGTTGAATCCAACTTAGATTGAGAAATCCATGAAGCATCTTCCATAGGTCTATTCTTCAACTTCACTAGATATTTATAATAATCTTTCCCTCTTGTGCTCTTACCAATTCTCTGATCTAATACCTGTTCAACTTCTTCAATTTGCTTCTTAGGATAGTCCTCTAATATAGAAACTTCATCATCTAATTCATGATACTTGTATAAATAAGAAACATTGAACATAGGAGATATATTCATGTCATCGGGTAACTCAAATTCATAAGCATTTCCATTATAAAATTTCTTCAAGATCATACAAGGTCTAAAATTCTTCATCTTCAATTTACTATATGTTCCAATTGGAAATCTTCTTTTCTTTAGATGAACCATTACTCCATCACCAACTTGAAAATCATGATGTCTCCTAGTCTAATCAGCATTCTCCTTATACTTCTAATTACTTTTTTCTATCCTCAACTTCACTTCCTTATGCAAAGACTCCATAAAAATAGCAAATTCTTCTCCTACAACACTTTTCTTTTCCTCACTAGCAATATCTCTTAAATCTGATACTTCTCTAGGCTTCATTTTAGTAAAAATTTCAAAAGGTGTCTTCCTTGTACTCCTATTCATAGAATTATTATATGCAAATTCAGATTATGCCAATACTATCTCCCAATTACTTGGCTTATTCCCAACTAAACATCTCAAAAAATTACCCAAGCTTCTATTTAAAACTCTATTTGTCCATCCATTTGTGGATGAAATGTACAACTAAATTTCAATTCAATACCCATCTTCTTCCACAAAGTCTTCCAAAAATAACCAACAAATTTACTATCTCAATTAGAAATAATACTTCTTGGTAATCCATGCAATCTCATAATCTCTTTGAAGAAAAGTTTAGCAACATGCTTAGCATTTGATGTCTTCTTACATGGTATGAAATGAGCCATCTTAGAAAATCTATCCACTACAACAAATATGGAATCATACCCCTTCACTATCTTGGGCAATCCAAGAACAAAATCCATATTAATGTCATTCCAAGGTTTCTCAAGAATAGTAATAGGTGTATACAAACCAGTATTTTGACTTACTCCTTTTGCAACTTGACAAACACCACAACTCTTTACAAATTTTTGAACATCCTTATACATTTCTGGCCAATAATAATTCTCTTTTAGAAAACTCAATGTCTTATCAATTCCAAAATGTCCATCTAATCCACCACTATGTTTTTCCTTAATCAGATTCAACCTCATAGAACTTCTAGGAATATACAACTGAATACCTTTGAACAACATACCTTCTTGAATAAAATAATCATCATACTTACTAATGTGATTTGTTAGATTTGGTGCTCTACACTCACTCCATGCCTTTGAAAAATCAAGATCAACATCATACAACTCTTTCATTTCATCAAAACCAAGAACTTCAACCTTCATTTCAGTCAACAAAGAATGTCTTCTACTCAATGCATCAACAACTCTATTAGTAGCTCCACTCTTGTACTTAATGACAAATGTAAAATTCTACAAATACTAAACCCACTCCATATGTCTTTGGTTCAATTTATGTTGACTTCCCAAGTATTGTAAAGCCTTATGATTAGTATACAACACAAACTCCTTAGGAGTCAAATAATGTCTCCACTTCTTCAAAGCTTGGACAATAGCATAAAACTCTTGATCATACACATAATACTTCCTTTTAGCATCATTTAACTTCTCACTAAAGAAAAAAATAGGCTTACCTTCTTGACTTACTATAGCTCCAATTGCACTACCACTTGCATCACACTCAACTTGAAATACTTTGTTGAAATTAGGTAAAGCCAATACAGGTAATTTAGCAACCTTTTGTTTCAAAGTCTCAAAACTCTTATCAGCTCCATGTGTCCACTTGAATTCCTTTTTATCTCCCCTCATTGTCTCAGTCATAGCATTATAAACAACACTAAAATTCTTTACAAAATTTCTATAAAAACTAGCCAAACCATGAAATGATCTTTATCTCACCCACATTCTTAGGTGTAGGCCACTCCAAAATTGTTTTAACCCTCTCTGAATCCATCTTCAATCCATTAGCTGAAATCATAAATCCCAAATACACAATCTCCTCTTGCCTAAAATAACACGTTTTAAGATTAATCAACAATTTTCCCCTTTCAACTTCGGCAATTCTTGTCTAATATGCTCAAGATGTTCTTCCTTAGTCTTATTGAATATCAAAATATCATCCAAATAAATAATCACAAATTTACCCAAGAATCTTTTTAGAACTTCATTCATCAACCTTATTAAAGTACTAGGTGCATTAGTCAAACCAAAAGTCATAACCAACCATTTGTACAAACCATCTTTTGTCTTGAAAGCAATCTTCCACTCATCACCTTCTTTGATTCTAATATGATGATAATCACTCTTCAAATCAATCTTGGTAAAATACTTTGCTCCACTCAAACAATCCATTATGTCATACATTCTTGGCATAGGAAACCTATATTTCACTATGATTTTGTTAATAGCTCTAAAATCATTATACATTCTCCATTCTCCATTCTTTTTAGGTGCTAAAATAGTAGGTACAACACATGGACTCAAACTTTATCTGATCAAACCTTTTTGCAACAACTCATGCACTTGTCTATTAAGTTCTTCATTCTTCGTAGGCATCAATCTATATGGTACTTTGTTTGAAAAACTAGCTCCAAGAATTAGATCCATACAATGACTTATACTTCTTACTAGAATATCATCAACAACAATATCCTTGTACTCATTCAGAAATTCTGTAATTTCTAATGTCATTCTATCATTGCCAACTTCTATTGCTTGGTCATTACTACCAACACTTGGTCCTCTAGGAACTTTAGCAAAACAAACTTGATTCTTCTTTACTTCCTTTTCAAATTGCTTTCCATTAACCATGCAAACTTCTATTATAGAACAACTGACCTCATCTAGACTTTCAATCAAAGATAACAATGTTTGTTTCTTCCCATTTACCCAAAGAGTATATTGATTCAATCTTCAATCATGTACAACATATCTATCATATTGCCAAGGTCTACCCAAAAAATTATGACAACAATCCATGGGCATAATATAACACAAAACTTCATCAAAGTAATATCCAATCTTGAAATTTCCAATATCTTATGCTCATCTTTGATCCATGAAACATGATAAGATTTGGGATGTTTCAACCTTTACAAGTGCAACTTTGTAACTAGCTCTTCTTATGCCAAATTTGTAGAACTTCCACTATCAATGATCACCTTGCAGCATTTTCTAGCCATCTTACATCTAGTCTTGAAAAAACTTCTTCTAAGGATAGGTTCCTCATCACTTCCCTTATTACATAAGGTTCTTCTCACCATAAAATTTTCTCTAGCCTCAGGTTCACTCAATGTCTCCTTAAATCAAAACATTTCTATTATTTTGTCCACTTTCAGAAGATCTACATTCAAAAGATCTATGACCTTCTTTACCACATTTGAAACAATTACCACAAAAACCATCTCTAGCATAAGAATTACCTCTTCCTTGGTAAGATCCAAGACCTCCTCGATATGAGCTACCACCTTTCCACTCGATATTGTCTTTGTCATCATTCTTCCATTTAGATTTGCCTTTATCCTACACAAAACTTTTAGATCTATCACCTTCACCATAGGATCTACCTCTGCCTCTCTAGAATCTGCCACCTCTACCTCTTTGTCTTTGTTCATGCTTCTTTGTTAAGATCTCCTTAGATTTCAAGGCATATTGATATGCTTCATCCACTCTTCACAAAACTTATTTCATCTTGAATTCCAAATCTCAATCCATTTACATATCTTGCAATTTTCTATATATCATCATCCACATGTCTAGATCTAATGTCCAATCTATAGAATTCCTCAGTATACTCTTTCACAGTCATGTCCTTTTGTTTCAAATTTTGCATCTTTCTCAACAAGCTAACTTGGTAATCAAAAGGAAGGAATTTTTTATTTACCTTATTCACCATCTTTGGCCAAGCTCTAATATTCTCCTTTCCTCTCCTTTGTCTATCAGTTTGCAAATACTCTCACCACAGTGAAGCATGACCTTTCAGCCTGGTAAATGCAATCTTCACCTTTTTATTATTAGGAGTGTTTTCATACTAAAAGAACTTCTCCATATCTAAGATCCAATCTAACATAGCATTGGTACCCAATTTTCCATCATAAGGAAAAACTTCTATAATAGGTTTCAAATGTGCCCAAGACAGTACTCTTAGCAATCTTTCCTCATCTTGATCTTCTTCAAGTTTTGGATTATGGTTTGGTGCTATTGTTTCATCATCACTTACATCATCAAGATGTTCTCCTCTCCTCTAAGTTGTCTCTACAGCATCTAATCTAGCCGCAATTTGTCTCAACTAATCCAATATAACATTATTAGCATTTCCTCTACCATGAACCATCTTTACAAATCAGGTTCTTGCAAGATTGTAACCCTCTGCAAGTTATAGGTCAAATTTGTAGATCTGCCACCCTATAACCAAATACAAATCAAGGTTCTACATGATCCAATATTCATAAGGATAAACCTCAAGCTCTAATACCACCTAATGCAAGGAAGGATGGGGAAAACTAGGGCCAATCACACATCCAGCTCTCTAAACCACCTTGCAAGAGTTAATACAATGGAAGCAAACATAAAGAATAGAAACCAAAGGAGGAATAAGTGTGAAATACTTTTATTGATTCTTCAAATATTCAACATAGATGCCTAGTTATAAGGCATTTTGGGTTATGGCCAAGTACAAATACATTCACATTCAAAAATCCAATAGCAAATTAGCACTTTCTAGTTCTGCTCTACCATCCCCTCTCCAATTCACTAACTCTACCTAGTTCTAAGCCTAAAAACTCTATTTATACTAGCAAAAATGGATTATATATCATTCTAGAATATGGATAAGCCACAAGTTATCTCTCAACATATATTAAATGAAAATAAACTAAAATTAAACACATAAGTCAGCCTGCATCAATAATTAACTATCCTAAAATTGATATCCGATAAAAATCATGATATCTCCTTGCTTCAATTGAGTTAGAAATTGCACTTTGAATTATGGGTATATATCTAGGTCCTCTACAAACCCTTAAGTATGCAAGGTATTATTCATTAAGGAATAGTGCACATTCATTCTAAAAGTCAAGCACAGGAAACTATCGTGTAGAACTGTTAGAAATTGATGTTCTAAGAGAATTTTCATATCTCTCAAACTATAAGGAGTTAGGACTTGTGCTCTAGAAAATAGATATTATTCTAGGCCCTTTTCAATTGCTAAATTTTGAACCCCTTCATTCATTAAGTAAAATTAGTTACATTTTCTACAACAAGCACCCAGAAACTAGAAATTGCAGTTTCAATAGAACCCAGTTTCAGCAACAAAATAAAAACTAAAAACATGCAAGATAGAAGTGCAACCATAGATGCTCCTATATCAAAAAAAGATAGAAAAGATAAACTTAGTTATTTTTATTGAGGGTAACTTTATTCAAATGAAAAAAATTTATGGTTTGTATAATAAGTTTGAAAAATATCAGATTGATATCTCTACTACAAGATACATTATAGCCAATAATCTAAAATTGAAGAATATTGAGGGCATAGTAAACTAGAAAGTCTATGACAGACTTATTCAAAAGAAGGCACTAGTAAGAGAAGAAGATTTAGAACTTCAAAATTCTATTCTAAGAACTATTTGCAAGACTGATGACAAAGAAGAGATTAAGATATTGTTGAATAATCTTGCACAGTACTTAAGAAATAAAGTGAGACCATTTTTGTTTATGTGGTTGAGAAAGAAAAATTAATAAGTGAGACTAAAACAAAAATAAGTCAAATTTTGATAGAGTCTAAGCTGGCATCTCCACCAACACCTAGAACCTTGGAAGTGCCAGTAAATGGTGACACTATGCTGATGGATTAGACCAATGTTACCATTAACATTGATGATACTAATCTAGTTCTAAACTAAATGAACCTATTATTGAGGATATTGAAGACAAACTAAGGCAAATCGAAGGGGAGAAGAGATTACTAGAAGAAGAAAGGAGGAAAATAGAAGAGGCCAAGTAGAAATTTCTTGAGGAAGAGGAAGAAAAGAAAAGAATAGTAGAAGAAGAAATAAGAAAGAAAATAAAGGAAGATAAGAAGAAGAATTTGGAAGAGGAAAAGAAGAGAGAAGATGAAAGGAAGGAAAGAGAAAAGAAAGAAGAATAAGAAGAGAGAAGGGTCAAAGAGGCAGCCAAGAAGAAAAGGGAGGATGACACTAAACCTTCTAGTTCATCTACTTTGCTTTCACTCACCATCCTAGCAACTAATGATGATGATCCAACTGATTTGATCTCATCCTTATCAAAACTTATTCAAAAGAATAGAATAGTGAAGAGCCTATAGAAAACCTTGATGGAGGTTACTGATAGACTACATGGTACTCTACTAGTGTAGCACATAGAAGTAGATCTAGAACAGAGTTCGCAGGCAGTGCTAAAGTCATTTGATGAAGAATTTATTAATATGTTGAGTGTTATAGAAGAAAAGGTACAAATTTCATATGATGCTAACCTGTTGAGCACCATTTTTCAAAATATTAAGAATGATTTGATAAGTCTTGATACTTGTATCAAGAAACTTTTAAAGTGTCAATAGGATGAGAAGATATTGTACATTAAATGTACCCTATCTTATAAACTAACTAAGGACATTAACAATCAAATTAGAGGTAAGATGAGTGAGCTAGAGGATCTATCTAGCTAGATACAACACCCATCTTGTAAAGTTGATGATTTTGAAGGACAAGTGGCCAGTATTCACAATGATATTAGGAAACTAGAACTTTGAAAGGAAAAAATTTTGAAGAATATTGGATTTTGAGTCTATTGCTTTGAAAGTATCTTTCCTTGAGAAACAATTGGAGGAATGTGTCAAGGCCAAAGACACTTATTCTAACTAAACTTTGAAAGTGTCAATAGGATGGGAAGATATTGTACATTAAGTGTACCCTATCTTATAAGCTAACTAATGACATTGACAATCAGATTGGAGGTAAGATGGGTGAGTTAGAGGATCTATCTAGCCAGATAGAACATTCATCTTGTAAAGTTGATTATTTTGAAGGACAAGTGGCCAATATTCACAATGATATCAAGAAACTAGAACTTTTAAAGGAACAAATTTTGAAGAGATTATCAGATTTTAGAGAGTCTATTGCTCTGAAAGTATCTTTTGTTGAGAAACAGTTGGAGGAATGTGTTAAGACCAAGGACACTTATTCTAACTTTTCATATTTAGACATTAATGCAATTGAGATTGCATCATATGCTTTATGTACAATTATCACCTCTACAAAATCTACCAAGGAGAAATGGACTAAAGATATGGACAGTCTAAAAGAAAATTTTGATGATTGCATGAAGATTCTAGTAGCTTAAGATAGAAGGACAACATTTTTGATAGCATATGGATAGTTTTTTGATAGGTCTTGACATTTTGACCTTTGTCATTGATGTCAAAAAGGGAGAGATACAATGTGAAAATTTTAAATTAGGTAAAGAGAAGATAAATACTGTAAAGTATAGTGTAAAGGGGAGCATATGTTAAAAAAACAAAAAAAAACATAACATAAGTAATATATGTAGTTTTTGTTACTTAGCCAATTTTCCCTATTTAGTTGCCATCAATGCCAAAGGAGGAGATTGTTGACAATTGGCTAATGAGGATATGTGATTATTGTCATTTATGGCAACACATGATGTGCATGCATACAAGAAACCTTGGAAATAAAGATACTTAGCTTTTGGTAATCAGAAAATTGTCTAAGTATGGAATTTGGTATACAACAATGTATTGTTTTGTTTATAACCTATTGTTGACATCATGTTATGACTAGAAAAGTTAGATGGAGATAATATGCATGTTGAAGATAATGTGTATAACCTCAGAAGTCAATAAAAATTGTACAAAAAAGAGATATTCATGTTTTAAGCAAACCAGAATAGCAAAATTGAAGGAAATGATTATTTTGTTTACAAAATAATTAATTATCCAATTAGGGCCAACATCCTAGATGTTTACTCTAAGTTGGAAAAGTATATTGTGGTCTTAGTCAACCTAGTAGAAATTTGTGAAAAGTCATGGTATTTATGAAAAGGACATCTTGTGATGAGAAGTGTGATGAAAAGTGTGTTATCATGTAATAATGATGTTGAGCAATTGTATGTGAACTTTTCTGAAAGTGATATATGTGAAGTTTTGTGAAAGCTATTTTGTGATCTGAGATCAAGCTTAAGATCAAAGATCAATTGAGAAAGAAGTTATAGTAGCTATATTCCAAAAGCTTGATTACTTGTTTGGGTAGTGAGCTCTTCTTGTAATTGGAAGTGCATGTTTGGGTGGTGAGCTCATCTTGCATCTACTATTCGACAACAACTAATAGGGTTGGAATCTCCTAACAAGGATTCAAAGTCTCCTAACAGGGACTCATTAAACTAAATTTTCTCATTGACTCCTAACAAGGCACATCCTTTATCAAGAAACTTATATATCAATATATTATCTAGTGGGTATCATCCTCACTAGGGTTTTCCCTTGGTCAAGGTTTCCCTAGTTAACAAAATATGGTGTTATGAGTTATCTTTGTGCATGGTTACTATTTAAAGTAAGAAATAGTATCCAGTTGGTGACTAAAGTTTGTAGATTACTGATTCACCACCCCTCCCCCCTCCAATTGAAGTAATTCATGTTGAGGCAATCTTTCTCTAATTTATGAGGAAATATTATGAAAAAATATCTTTCACAGAAATCACTATATACTCAACAATTTGTTCAAACACTTCTTTTCTAATAGTTAATTTTGGTTGTGTGGGTTTCTTTTCTTTTCTCATGGACACATGCCTTCCATAGTTGTGTAGTGGTACCTCAACACCTTGTATATTGGAAAATAATTCCCCCTTTGCATCAATCTTTAAAAAAAAATAGGATTATTCAAATTTGTGATTCTCATCCACCCTAAAAGTTTTTCATCAACTAAAAATTGTTGGAAATACAATAGGAAAAGTAAACTCTAAGAAGAGTGAATTAGTACTTTACAACTTCAACTGTAAAATCATTTACCACACATCCATGTCATAATTTGCATATAAAGTGAAATACCAAATTAAGCATATACATCTATAGCATGAAAAAAAATAAACATTCACACATATGACACAAGATATGATTACCCAGAAACCCTCCCATGAGAAGGTAAAACTAGGTCGGGGATGACATGCACAAATCTTCACTACTACAGTTATAAAATGTATCAAATGAAGGTTACAATTCTTGATCATGAAACATGATCTACCCTGTGAAAGGTCTACCCTATTAAAGGCTTACAAGATTGTTAGATCTTACCTTGTTAAAGGATTTCAATACCTTATTAGAAATGTTCATGGTTAAATCACTTCAACTTATAATGAAGTAAGAACCTTGTTAAAAGAACTACAACATCTTGTTAAGACTACTCCGTTAAGAGATTTAACTAATTCACCTATTAGAATGTATCATCAATGATCCTTTAGTTAGCACTCTATTACTAGATAATAGATCACCTCTATATTGATGTGCACTTGATCCTCTCTGATCAAATGTATCACTTATGTCCTCTAATTCCTTTCCTCTATTCTTCTATAACAAATATTCTACAGTGTATCTCAATTCACAACTCCTTAGCCAACATGAATGCTCAAATTGTGCATGCAAACTTCTCTATTCTTGCATTCCACATTCACACAATGTTTAGGGCTTGTCCTGCTTAAGAAGACCCAGATGACTTAGGGTTAGGTATGAATCAATGATTGTAATTCATCCATCTAGTTACTCAATTCATCCCTTTAATTATTATGTATAGAATAGGGGTTCTCAATTAAGATTCATTCTTATCATCTACAATCACAAAATAATCCTTAAGTCAGCTCCAAATTGGTTTATGTAGAAGTTTGTGCCATTAAAAACAACTATGTCAAAAAAAATTATGGCATCTAAAGTCCCTAATGCTAGGCACCAGTTGTAACTTTAATGTTGTCACTCAACATCCAAAAGACTCAGCACATACTGACTACTTGGCACTTGATTGACTTGGCACTAACTATTTACTTGGCACTTACTAAGTATCACACTCAATATGCACCATCTAACATGTTATGCTTGGCATGCATTACTTGTTTGATGTGAACTAAGTTATAACTTGTAAATGACTTAAGTGTATAGACACTAATATGTCAAAACCAATCTGAGATTAATAATCTCCCCCTTTCACATGACTAGAAAAAATAATGGGTCATGCATGAATGATCTTAACTTATGAGTATAACTCAGATACTCACTACCTCTATATGTACAAAATTTCAAAATTTTGCAAAACTTGACTTAACAGTCATACCTCAAAATCTTATAACTCCCTCTAAGTTGATTGTGTTGTTCTGAATTAGGACAAATACTCCTTTTGAGTAAATATGCATATGTTGAACTTTTGTGTACTTTGTTTCTATCTTTGATTCCCCATTTGTTTGGTCTCCCCCAAAATTGTATTCATTCTTTCCTTGGAGTCATTGTCTCTCTCAAAAATGCTATATATAATATCTCTCTCCCATTTCCTTATTTCTCCCCAAAAATTATTTCGCCCCCTTTTGGACACTTATGTCAAAGGTTTATACACATAGTGTGTTTGTCCAAGAATGTTTTATGGACCTAACATATTATATTTAGAGTTGCATCCCAATTATCACATACTACTTCCAATGATTTGATTTGGATAGTTAACTCGATAGCAAGGTGAGCTAAGCCTTCATGTGTAGAAAGATGGGTATCTTTCTTCATTACCATTTATGCAAAGGCTAGTTCCTTGTGTAGTATCTCCATGTGTGGGGTCAACATAAACTAAACGTTGATTAGTGTAGCCCAAATTTTTGCACCTTGAGCATGTAGGGTTGCCAACTGACCTTGGGAGTTCATCAAATTCTTGAAGTTCTTTTGACTCTAAGCTAGAGAATTATGTAGAGTAATACATGTTTTCTTAATATCTCCCTCTAGATTGTCAATATGTCACTGCACTTCTTGTGTAAACAGAGTTGTATCACACATCTTCTTGTAAAGAGAGAAAATATTATCTTCTACTTTCTTTACACCATTAATATTGGTTGCTAATTCAACCTGACTAATTGCAATGACACTTGATATCTTTTTATTGAATTTTCTTTGAGATTTCCTTTCAAACTATTCAAGTAGTTTTATATTCTATTCTAGGTCTGTATCATTAATATTTTCTACTATTTTTGTCAATTGCTCCATGATATGCTTGTCTTCTTCAAGTGCAGGCAGGATGAATGTATCAAGAAAGATGTCCTTGATATCTTGCAATGCTTGCTTCTTTGTATGCTCCCTTTTGAGAAATTTTTGGTTCTTTTTCCATGAAAGAGTATCCTAAAGTATGCTCATTTGTTCAATAGTGGTTGTTTAAATATCAAAATTTGGCAACATAATCACTTCATCCAAGTTAACATGACCAAATGATGTGATTTTGTCTGCTTTGGATATGCTAGGACTAGGCCTTGATGACTACAATGGTGTATCTCATACACTTGGCCTATGAAGAGCTTGACTTGGAGGAGTAGCATTTTCTAGCAAAGTAACTAGTGCTTGTATTGCTAATTGCTCATCAAGCTTGGTAGTCAATACTAACTCTTTAGTCCTATCCTATTCTTACTTTTCAATCTCAATTGTGCCTTAAGTATGTGATGTTGGTATAGGAATATCTTCTTGGCCTATTTTTACTTTTGTCCCATCTTTCTCACCTTTTCCATCTTCCTCATCCTTTTCATCTATTAAGATTGTTGGTACTAGATCATTTTTCACTAGTGTGTTGACATTAGATGTTATTGTCTCTTTCCTTTGATACAATACAATAGACATTGTAGGTTGTACCACTATAAATTTAGGAGGTCCTATATATATTACTTGTGCTTATGTTTATCCCTTGTAGGTATCATGTATGCCTTCTCAATCTCATCCATGCTCACCAATACAGGATGACTACATAGTTGTACCTTGGTGGTGGAATCTACCAATATATTCTTCATATCTTCCTTTGTTAGCGGATTTATGTTATGAATGATAGTATTAGAAGAATCCTTGATGTTTAATGTATCTGTGTTTGCATCTAACCCATGTTGTGGACTAATACTCTACACTAGTATATCTGGTAAACTTTGTTTTGTTTGTTTCTCAACTTTAGTTGTTGCCTATGTATCTATATTATTTTTAGCACCTTCCACATGTGCATCTTTTTTAGTGTCATCTTTAGTAACTTTGGTTACTTCTTTCTCACCTTTGTCTACACCTACCTAAATAGGTGTCTGCTTAATTGCCTTAAGTGTTGTCAGTTCATATATTACTTTCCATATTTGGGTGGATTTTTGAACAACCTCCTCAATGTTATTTTTCAAAATACTAAATTCCCTATTTATAGGATAAAATATCCCTATGTAATTCTTAATGGCCTTTGTCATTATGGTCTTATCTAATTCTAGCATCACACTTGCTAGTGTAGTCTCTCTGATTTGTCTTTTTGTATTGAGACTAAACTACCATTTTTGCTCAACTCTATCATATTGACTCTTGGGTATAGATTTGGAAAGCTCAATTGGAGTCTTATTGAATGTTGTCATCATGGCATATATAGACTCTTCTACTTCATTCATTTCAACCTTTATAAGTTTATCAAACTCAATATATGTGAATCTAGATAAGTTAGTATTATTCTTTATATTCTTGCACAAGTTGTCCAAATAAGAAGGACTATGACTTACGACATTGAATGGTTTGTTGTAATTAGAATCTTTCCTTTCCTAATTTGATTTGGGTGGATTAATTTACTTTATCCTTTGTTTCTTCTCAAACTCACCTTCTTTTCTAGTTGTCCTAGCTCTCTTACCCTTTGGCTTTTCTACTTCTTAAGCCTTCTTAGTAGTAGCTCTTATGCTAGCCCTAGTAGCAGGAACTATAGGCTTAGGTTATGTAAGTTTTACAACCTTCTTTAGTTTTCTTATTATTGGAACTTTAGCTTTCCTCTTCTTCTTCTCAATGCCTTCTTCAATTTTTACTTCCTCTCCACCTTGGTCTTCTCCTTGACCTTGAGTTGTGGCCAGTGGTGCTTGGTTAGGTACATCCTCACCTTCTTCATCATTATTATCTTCATCATCTTCTTTTTCCCCTTTACAAAAAAATTCTTTGAGCTTCTTAATAATTTTGTTCTTCTTCACTATTATAGAGGTTCTCTTCAAGTCCATAGTTATCTTAGACTTGGCTACATCATAATTATTAAAGGTTGTAGCCTTCTTATCCACTTCTTCTTCTTGCAAAGTAGTAATTATTGTAGATACATCATCCACAATTATCTCACAGCCTAGAGGCTTTATCCATCTCACCCTTGGAATAGCATCCTAAACATATGTGAATTTAGTATCAACTAGAAAGAAAACATCATTGAAATTATTCTCAACTAGTGACACTCGTATCCTCATTCTTTGTTTTATTGACTTCTTAAAGTCTTCAAAGTAGCTAGTCATTATAGACTCAAAATTTTCTCAAAGTTGCTTAGTGTATTCACCTATATGTACTAAAATAGATCTATTTTTCTTCCATGCAATTTTACCAAAAGAAGGAAATGTGTTCTACACATATATAAATATACAAACAAGTATTGAACCAAACTTGCATTGTGCATTCTTGGTTTTCCTTATGGCTCCCAAGGTTTCTGATAATTGTTGTAACTATAACTCAACAAGGTCATAATAATGATCCTTTTTTACTATCTTGTAGCCTATGTCAATAGCAATACAAGGTACACTATTCAATCTATTAGATTGAAAGAATTTTTCTATAATTATCCTTACAACAAAAGCAATTAGGGGATATATGATGGTGTTAATTATCATTCCTCTCATATTCCACACTATCCCTATGTTTTCTCAATAACCTCTTTTGCATCACTTCTCATGATCTTAGGTCTATCCAAGGTTGGATATCCTATTAATCTCTGCACAATCTATTGGCATCATGATTTTTTTGTCATTAGTGACAACACTTACTCAATTCTAAATGCTTACTGAGCATCTAGTGGTTACCTTGTAAGCTTAGCAATTATACAGTTTACACTGAGCATTCCTAAAGCTACTAAGTAAATACAGACAATGTGAAGACTAGAAGTGTCTATCGAGTTTCTTAGTATCTACTGTGTTTCACAATGCCTACAGAGCAATAAGTTTGTGTCATGAAAATTTAGAGCAAACCGAGTGTTGAAAGAAGCGGTGTTTACCAAGTGAAGCAAGGTAAAATAAGTGTGCAATATCTACTGTGTGACACTACATCTACTGAGTCACCAGTAGTTACCGAGTTCAAAATTGCATCGAGTGATTAGTATGGACCAAGCCTTCACTTCTACCTAGTGCATGATGATGACGAGTAATGCAGTGGATGCCATGTATCAGAAGGTCACCGAGTCTATTCAGTGAACCTAAGTTATTTACTATTGGGCCAACTTTTAAATATATGCGTTCACTTGTATTTTGGTCGAACTTGCAATTTTGTAAATTTGAAAGGCATATATGTAAAATATGTTGTAAGATATCAATCATCAAGGAACAACAAAGTAATGTGAAATAATTTTGGAGATTATGTGTGAAGGATTTTCAATAGCAATTCAAGGAATACATCAAGGTCAATATAGAGCCAGAAACGTTATATTCATCACATAAGGTGATCAGTGGATAAAGGATCTTATTAGCAATCTATTGTAAGTAGATCCACTATTTCATCTTAACTGGTGAATCAGTCCTCTAAATCCTCTAACAAGGCAGACTTAACAGTCTTTGTATAAATCTCCTAACTGAGAACATACTTCATTGTATGTTTGTAAATCTTCTAATAAGGTGGACCTAGCAATCCTTTGAGCTCGTAATAGGGTAGATCACCAAAAATGGTCAATTTAAGCATTAATAAGCCAACTTTATGCTATAGTATTGAATCTTTGTGGGTATCATCCCCACCCCAATTTAACTTTCTATTTGGAAGGTTTCTAGGTCACCAAAATATTGTGTTCTCTTATGCAATGAATTTTTTATGTTTCAGAACTAATGAATGCAGTAGCATAGATGTATTATGGTAAATATAAAGGAAAATTTTAAAGTTACTGATTCACCCCTCCCCTCTCAATAACTTGTCATATCTTGAATGTTTCCAATAATTGGTATCAGAGCTTTGTGGTTCTCAGGATAAAAGTTTGGTAGCTTGAACAAAGATCTAAAATACAAATGGAGATATTCAGACTTGACAAGACAATTGAAAATGAAAAGCTAAATCTAGAGATGGCCATAGCTCAACTCAAAGAAGCAAATGAGCATCTTTCCCAATCCCTGAAAAGAAGGAAGGAACTTGCAAGAAAAATGAATGACCATCAATATGTTGAAGAAAAGATTGAAGAACTTTTACCATCAAGTAGCTCAGATGAAGCTAATGAGGCAATCAAGGAACTCCTAGCAAAGTATGGCTCTCTGCAGGAAAAAGTAAGAAAACTTTAAAAGAACAAGAAATCCAATCAATTAGGCTATGTGAAATTTTGGAACAAACAAATAAGGCAAATGAAGACTTGGAGGGAAGAAATAATCAATCCAATTAGCATGAATACCTCATTGATCAAATATTTGGAGCAAATGAAGAAATGAGGATTCTCAAAGCACAAAATGAAAGAATAAGAAGTGATCTAAACTGTGAAAGGGAAATTAATGAAAGAATATTGAGAAAACTAAGATGTGAAAAGAAATTTTTTGAAAAATTAAAAAATGACCTAAATACTATAAAAAAAAAAGTGAAAGAATGTTGAAATCACAAGAAGACATGAATCAACTGATTTAGCAAAATGAGCAGAATCTTAATAAGAAAAAAGATAAAGTAGGACTTCGATATAATGAAGAACAAGGTGAATCTTCCAAGGAAGGTGTAAAAAGGAATCTAAAACCCTCATGTAATCATTGTGGGAAAATTGGTCATACATCAAACAAATGCAAGAGCAATGGAAAAGGAAAATTCAATGGAAAGTGCTATAACTGTAATCAACATGGTCACAAAGCCAATGAATGCAAGGGGAAACCAAAATTTGAAGTTAATTGTCACAAATGCAAAAGACATGGTCACAAGGCATATCAATGCAAATCCAAATCATTCAATCTAGCTAAACAACTTGTAAATGCAATATTTGGATGGGACTACAATACCTGGTGTAGATGTTAGTATTGTGGAGAATATGGACATAGTGGTATAAATTGTACAAGGCATCACCTAAGGAAAAAGGAAACAACTATAAGGTGTTACACATGAATTGAACTCGGTCATATAGCTAAAAATTGCATGAATATAGGTAAAATTAAAGATGAAAAGAAAGAAAAGGTTGACAACATAAGGAAACAAATGAAGCAGCAATGGATTCCTAAATCCACTAAGGATACTAGCTCAAATCATGGTAGTGAAGTCACTCAAGGAGTGGGTGACTCCATCCCCTCAAACTAAATTCCTAAGAATGTGTTGGAGTTATACTTAGCAAGAAAATCATAAGCAGTTTCGAGAAATATAAGGAATGTAAATGATCCAATCAGTATTCCAATCACAAAAAGGTTATCTTTCACCGAGTTGCATCATACTCTACCAAGAAAAGTAATCATAGACCTTACTAAGGAAGGTCGAGAGTAAAAGGAATTTGGTTCATCTACCAAGTTGATACTCTTGTCAAGTTAGGTCAGTGGATGACAATCTATCACACACTACAACAGTATGGTACCTATCATTAATGGCAAACATTTCATCAAAATGGGAAAAATTCAACTTCATTTTTCATCATATCCTCAGAGAAAAGAGTTCTCCAGGTGCATCTCAAATGATTCCAAGCAATTCTGAGAATATTTGTAGTTAGGGAATTTGTTTGAGGATTTCCATCACTTATCTTTCACCGAGTTGCATCATACTCTACCAAGAAAAGTAATCATAGACCTTACTAAGGAAGGTCGAGAGTAAAAGGAATTTGGTTCATCTACCAAGTTGATACTCTTGTCAAGTTAGGTCAGTGGATGACAATCTATCACGCACTACAACAGTATGGTACCTATCATTAATGGCAAACATTTCATCAAAATGGGAAAAATTCAACTTCATTTTTCATCGTATCCTCAGAGAAAAGAGTTCTCCAGGTGCATCTCAAATGATTCCAAGTGATTTTGAGAATATTTGTAGTTAGGGAATTTGTTTGAGGATTTCCATCACTTACCAAGTAGTAATGGCATTTGAAAGCACCAGCAGCAACAAGGAAAAAAGAGGATCAGAAATATTGGTCAAGGGTGTAGAATGGAAAGCACCAAACTTCAAGTTAGTTCCTGTAGTGGCAGAGGCACTCGACCCTAATGGCACACAATCACAAATCCCACCAAAGGTACTTCTGATTAACGATATCTATACTCATTTTAAATGTTCAATTCAAGAGATAGGAACCCTAGAAATGGATAGTGCTTTAGAAGAAATGTGTATCGATAGCTCACTAAAACCTGAGCACAAGCATTTGGAAACAAAAGGGTTGACACACATATCCCACCTGCCAAGAAGCTTTCAGATAAAATGGATCAGGTATATTCTTAGCAATGTTCACAATGGTCAGTTATGGTTGGAGTAGCCCATATTGATCACCGAGAAGATGATTCACAAGATTACTAGCCTTCCCATTCTAAGAAAAGCTAAATCCACAAAAACCCTAGGTTGGGAGGAACTCCAAAAGAAAAACCTAGCCGAGTGGGATGGTAGAGGCTTGAAAATTAGCACCATTACTGATATAGAGCTGAGATTTGGAATTCAAGAAATTTCTCATAAGATTTATAGTTGTAGTCATTTGAACAACATGTCATGTGAGGCAGTAGACTTAGCATTCAAAGTTGTGAAGAATAATTTGGAATTTGACCTATCAGAGCTACTACTAAAGAAACTAAACAAGAATATGGATAGCATCAGGTCATCTAAGAACAATCCCTGCAAATTTTCTTCTTTGTTAACATGTCTCTTCTTTTATGTGCAAAAATTCTTTCCATCCAAAGGTTCTATCGTATGGAGAAAGGATGTTCCCATTTTGTATCAGATAAATGAATTTATAGTAGAAATACATGTAAACTTTGATAGTATAATGGATAATTATTTTGAGGGCTTCAAAGAAAGGATGAAAAATAGGTTCAGGATTCCTCTTAAACTTGTTGAGGACTACAAAGATGATGTATGTTTCATGGTAGACTACGATAGATTATATATTCAGGCAGTCAGGCCCTGAGTTGCATGGGTGAAACCTCTCCCTTATGAGGTCAGTATTGAAAAAACCAGGAACATCATTGAAGCACTGGTAAATGAGCCTATAGATCCCAAGCAACCAATTTTTGGTACTTATGATGAGGCAAAAGCTAGGATTGAACTAGAAATTAAGCTACCTCAAGCAATTAGCAAAGGTAAGAGAAAGATTGCTAAGATGACAACTATCATTGGTCCCTTAATGCTTACTGAGGGAAAAGGAGAGGATGAAGAAGAGGATCTAGAAAAAGAACAAGAACAAGAACAAGAATTAGAGAAAGAGGCAAAGCCAACAAGGAAGAAAGGAAGGGTTATCATTACTAAACCTCCAAAGGCCTCCATATCTATTTTCACCAAGAGAGGCAAAGGGAAAAATAAAAGTGAAGTAGTATTCAACAAGCCCAAACTTACCTTCCAAGAAAGGTTGAAATAGATGGAAGAAGGATCTGGTATCACAAACTACAAAGCTTTAAAGTTTGAAACTAGAACTAATGCAAAGAAGATGTAGATTGAGGAGTTGGTACTCACCAAAATGGGAAAATGGAAGTATTCCCCAGACTAGATTACTCCTTAGATCTCAAAAGAATTATTAGCAAGACTATGACTGAGATGGGAATCAACCACACTAACAACAAAAGACATCTATGAAAAATCCTCGAAGAATCTATTACCAAATCTCACTGAGGCAAAAGTAAAGGCAGCCATGAAGAACAATGAAGGTAAAATGATGATTAGATTTTACACATGTTTGATTCTAATTAAGGACATTGAGCATGTTGTAAGATATTCAACAAACATTTGGAAGAATATCTATCATCTTCATAAGCCTAGTGATGATCTAGTTGAGATCAAGGATGATGATGATGATGATAGTGATAATGAAGAAGATGATAGCACTCCATGTGCTACTGTTGATATTGAAGATTATCAGGCACTACAAGCTAATGATGAAGAGAAAGGGAAAGAAGCTAAAGAGGAAGACAAGGAGGAAAAAAATGAAGAAGAAGACCCAATGAATATTGTAGTAGAAGTCATTTCTTCCTTTCCTCACTCTCCACCTAAGTCGGCAACATCATCAACATTTGAGAAAACTTCAGCAGGATTGATTGCATCTACATCAGAAATATCATCTGCTCCTGCTACCCCACAGCTCCAAGCATCTTCTATGGAAGTATCAGTTACTTCATCTACCAAGTTTTAGCTCTCTTCATCAACACCTAAGAAATCAATCACAACATCATCAACTATGCCAAATTATTTTTCTCGATGTACAATAAGTCCACCAGCCCATTCTACAATTTTGTCTACAATAGCTCTAACTGCACCAATCTCAGTTAGTACTTCAATTATAAATATTCTAGCATGTACATTACCTATTGGTACATAATTTTTGGGAAGCACATCAATTTTGAATATAGTTGGTATTTCTCTTAGTGTTCCTCCAATTCAAGCCTTTTTTGCTAGTCCATCTATATCAACTATTGTTTATGTTTCTAAATCTAAGGAAGTAAGCATTGAAGTAAAACCAAAACTCCTCTAAAACTTATGCTTGCCGGTAAGGTAATTGATGAAGATATAGACTTGGATAAAGAAATTATTATTCCCAAGATAGATTTGGAGACTTCCTTAGCCAACAAAATGAGAATGGTTAGTCAGCTTTTAGAGAAAAATGCAAGGCATAAGTAGCTAAGAGAAGAGAGGGACAGAGAATACACAATAATAGAGAATGCCAAAAATATAATTACTGAAGCTATTGTTGTTGATGTTGATCCATCTCAACACATTTTTTTACAATTAGAAGAGGTTGTAAATAAGTTCAACAAGGAAACCTCTATGCAAGAGAAGCTCATTGAAAAGGCAGAGAAGAAATTTGATAATAAGGTGCTTGAGCACATTTCTCAACACATTGCAATAAAGCAAGTAGAATTATCCTCAATTTTGAGCAACCTTGAGCAATCTTTTACAAATGTAACATTACTTTTTGACAAGCTCTATGATGTTACTGAGTACACCAAGGATATTAAAGAAAAATTAAATAAGATAGATGTGGAAATGAAGGCTAGTGCTCAAAAGTTGCAGCTTGACCATAGTTCAAGCTCTTCACATCACATGAAGGTGAATTTTTTTTTAGAAAAGTAGGCAGAGTTACTTAGAGAAGAAGCTAGCATTAGATGTACACTGATTGAAATCTAGAATATGATCCTTCCAGTCATGGACCAAATGCAAAAACATATTGCCTATTCCAAAACATTGATTCATGGTAACAATTTTTCTAGAGCAGATCATATGATTGAACTTTTTGCAAAATTTCAAGTGGCTCTCTCCACCTACAAAATTTTGCAAGATAATTGGGATAAGAAATTTTCTCTTATTCTCAAGGTACACTCCGAATTTCTCTCACATTTTAGTGTCTCTATTTGAATTTATTGTATATATTCCTTGGCGTTATTGTCAAAAAAGGGGAGTATGAGATGAATAAGAAAAGAGAGCAAGAGGAGTAAAAGAGAAATTATGGAGAAATAAAAATAAATTGACATATGTATAGATAAAAGCTATGCATGCCATATGTATGGGGGAGATATGTAAGATATGTATATATAGCAGGTTTACAAAGATCAATTTTGGTAAATTAAAATTAGAATTTCAATTAACATAAGTTTTGGCTCATAAGTGTTTTTGTCACTAATGCCAAATGGGGATATTGTTTCCATTATGATTTTTTTTTCATTAGTGACAACACTTACTCAATTCTGAATGCTTACCAAGCATCCAATGGTTACCTTGTAAGCTTAGCAATTATACAGTTTACACCGAGCATTCCTGAAGCTACCAAGTAAATAGAGACAATGTGAAGACCAGTAGTGTCTACCGAGTTTCTCAGTATCTATCATGCTTCACAATGTCTACCAAGCAGTAATTTTGTGTCATGAAAATTCAAAGCAAACTGAGCATTGAAGGAAGCAGTGTTTACCGAGTGAAGCAAGGTAAACTCAATGTGTAGTATCTACTAAGTGACACTACATCTACTGAGTCACCAGTAGTTATTGAGTTTAGAACTGCATCGAGTGATTAGTATGGATTGAGCCTTCACTTCTACCAAGTACATGATGATGCCAAGTAATGTAGTGGATGCCGTGTATTAGAAGGTCACTGAGTCAGTTCAGTGAACCCGAGTTATTTACTATTGGGCCAACTTTGTAATATATTTGTTCACTTGTATTTTGACCGACCTTACAATTTTGTAAATTTGAAAGTTATATATGTAAAATGTGTTGTAAGATATCAATCATCAAGGAATAGCAAAGTAATGTGAAGTAATTTTGGAGAGTATTTGTGAAGGATTTTTTATAGCATTTCAAGGAATACAACAAGGTCAATACAGAGCCAGAAATGTTATATTCATCACATAAGGTGATCAGTGCATAAAGGATCTTATCAACATTTTGTTGTAATTAGATCCACTATTTCATCTTAACTGGTGAATCAATCCTCTAAATCCTCTAACAAGGTAGACTCAACAGTCTTTGTATAAATCTCCTAACTGAGTGCATACTTCATTGTATGTTTGTAAATCCTCTAACAAGGTGGACCTAGTAGTCTTTTGTGCTCTTAATAGGGTAGATCACCAAAAGTGGTCAATGTAAGCCTTCTATGTAATTGTAATTAAGAGCTATGTAGATTACTAAAATTAATTGTAATTGTAATTGTAAGTCTTTTGTACTCGTCTTCTATGTAATTGTTTTCAAACTTAGAAACCACTATGAGCTCAGCCAACACTATCACCTATGATAGCTTGACATCAACTAAATTTCACTTGGAAGCTTAAGTGAAACTTTTCATGCTCAACAATAACATGAAAACTAATAAAAACTTAAATATTTCTTCCAGGTTATAAACAACACTTTCCATATTTCTTCATGCATATATAATCTTGTCATAACTAAATCCTTGGAACTAATGTATAGTATATCATTTAAATATTAGACTCATACATGCCTCTTTATTTCTTAATTGGTTTTGATGTGATCACCTGACCCATTGGGTGAAGTGATCCCATCTGATCTTGATGTGATGTAATCTTCCTTTTTCTTCCATGTTTTGTTGAACTCACTGCTAGGTTCTATTAAACTTGTTGGACAATTTATGCTTATGTGACCAGTCTTCATATAGCTAAATCATGTAGTTTGACTAAACTATCTACTCTTGACAATAGTGACAACTATACCTTGTATTTTAATCCTAATTGTAGGATCTACCAGTATGGTTTACCTTGGCTTGCTTGTTCGATGGCTAGTTAGGCTTGGATCTCCACTCATATGCTTCATGTTTGTACTTCTAACAGTTATAAAAGTTTCCTTAAAATCTTTGTGTGCTCATGGTCTTGCTTCTATATTCATGTGCCTAATGTCCTTTCTTGTTGCACTTGTGGAAGTTACCTAGGAACTTTTTCTTAGGATTCTAATTTGCAGTCTTGCTCCTACAAACATTAGCATTATGTCCTAATTTTTCACAATTATAAAAACTAGGTTTGTAGTTCATACCTTTATCAATCCTTTGTTCACCACATTTGGATGATTCTCCTTCTTCATTATTGGTGTAACCCAATCTAGTAGTGTTGATTTGTCATTTTGTATGATGCTTAAAGCTAGGAATCCTTTCAAACTTCTCTCTTGAAAAGATAATCTAGGATAAACTCCAAGGTTCTAGGTGATCTTGTGACCTACTAGAATACACTTAGTTGAAGATAAATATATTTTTTACAAGGAGGCCTTTGCTGGTTCGAACCAATTTTGGATAAGATGATCAATCTACTTTCTATTTCAAAATTAACCACAAAAAGTGATATGTTTTTGGAATTTTTTATTTTTAAATGAAGGCATTCTAACAATGCAACTATATGAATTCCTAATTTAACCAAGGGTTAGGAAAGAAAATAATGAAGATAAGGTAACGAGAGATGAAAGAAAATAATATGAAAGAGAAATTCTTGATGGACATAAACCACGATAACAACATGTCTATGAGTTAAATCATTAAAAAGATTGGGTAGGAAACCAATAAAAGGAGGAGAAGCACTTCCTCAAATCCACTAATGTAATCATCAATGGGAATTTAGTAAAATCAAAAGATGTTTCATTTCTTATCAAATTTCAAGACCATGAAAAGTGTGCCCATGTGAGATGAGAAGTTGTATAGGAACAATAAGGTGATCTCTTCTCCAACTTGGTATGTCAGAAAAATTCATCAACATGTGGCAAACACTACAACTAAAGTATTGCACAATCAAATCAATGCAATAAAACTATTGTCTACATTATTATCATGAACAAGAATCCACAAAAATAACACACTTTAGCAAGAATAACTACACTCATAATGAGAGCACCAAAAACATATATTACTGCATCAAATTAATGGCTCGAAATATATTTTAAATTATTGAATTTATAAGAAATCATCTCCTCAATTTGTATTGATAATGAGAGATCTCTTCATGCATATATATGCTTAAAACTAATAAAATAAATCTAATTATGTACAAACTAACTCTCTAAATGGTGATAAGTAGGACTCCACCCTTATTTATATCAATTAATGGGTGCATGAGCATTTACATGTCTTAAAACAAAGAAAGAAGTAGTAGATAAGAAGAAGGAAGTTGTAATAAGATCTAGGAGTCATTGGAAGCTCTAAAAATGGAAGCTTGTCCTTCTCTAAATGTTTCTAGGAGTTAAAAAACCATTAGAATGCCTTTCTAGTACATGGAAAGCTCTAAATTGAGAATTCATAGTTAACTAAACTAGAACACCTCTAACTTCTTTAAAAAAATTGGTGCACCTTTGGAGTAATGCACCTTTGTGGTAGGTTCCAAAAATCCAAAAAAAATCTAAGTGTCAAAACTGAATTTCTAGTTTCTACATTTTCTTCTCCTTTACAGCAGAGTGATGTTTGGATGTTTATTCTTGAATTTCTCTATAATCTCCATCGCTTGGGAAGATTTTGGAAAATCTAAAGCCTTGTATATATGCTTGGCTCTCTGTTGATAATTATTGATATCCATTCAAGTTTCCACAAAATTGTCAAGTCTACTATCAATTTTCAACAATTTACCTCTTTAGCCTTGAATGCTTGCCTAAAATCTTCATGAGATGAAGCATCCTTGAAAGTTCTTCAAAATTGTTCAACCATTGCTTTTACTAACTTGAGCTTTGTCTTTGACTCATCTTCAAAAATCTCAATGGAAATAACACCATACCTATCTACATCCAAAATGTTCTCTTGGCCTTTTAACTTTTGAGTATCTTCATGAAGTTCTTCCATGACCTTATTTTTGGCAGCTATCTTTTCAATCCAATCCTCAAGTTTATTAATCTCATCTATTGTATACACTTTTGTAAGTGTACGATACCTTTGACCTTTTATTATTTGGAGTGCTTGAAGGTCTTTTCCCTAGGTATATACCTCATTAATAAGCCCAAAATCTTGGTCTACTATAGATACTAGTTTCTCTACACTAGAGTGAATATTATGTAATAGGTTGAAATTAGCCTGTATGATCTCTACACTTTCTACTCAAAATAATCACACCATTGAAAACATGCTCCCAAAAATGAATCAACTTGGACACTCCCCTTATCTCTCCTTTCTAGTGTCACGACGAGAGAAACCTCTACATGATCTTGATCCAATGGACCTATAATTCCATGGAGATATCCTCTTAGTAGCTCATTCTTTTTGTGTAGCTTTATCAATACATTCTCATATCCATAAAAATGCCTTAAAACCTCCCTAATGCCCATAGTGATCATTACTTTAGCTGTATCTACTATGGGCTTACCTAATAGAACTTCTTTAATTTGAGAGTCCTTAGGTGTCCAACCTTCAATCTCAACATTTCAAAAAGGAATGGCTATATGAGAAAGTAAGTCCTGATCTAAATTTTTCATTATGAAGGTCAATTATTGCACAACACCCATAGGTGGCTTAGGTCTCTTGATGTCTTCTACTAACGCATCCATACTTTAATCTTCATTCAGGTTCAACTACCTCTTTTGTCAAACCATAACCTCCCTCTTCATCTAAGTTAGTGTAGTGCCAAGGCATGTAATTGTTTGAAGAGGAGGTTTTTTGTACAGGCCCTATCCCCTTATCCCTCTTTTCTAGAGTCTTATCCACTACAAAGAGATCTAGATTTAGTGTCCCTATATCTATAGTATCCAAAGTCCTTACCTCTATATCCTGAGAAGCTTTTTGAGGTTCCTTAGGTATCTATCCTTCCTTTGATACATCATTGGCTAGTATTTTTTCTAACACTTCTTCATACCCTTCTCATTCTTCTTTAGTAACAATAGGGAGATGAGTGGCTGATTCTTTGTCCAAAAATAATAAATCCCAAACTGATGGTGGTGAGGTACCCAAAGATCCTTTTGGTAGAGGTGGTATTTGATTCCAATCCTCTCCCAAAGGTTGGTTTATGGGTGTATCTCATATTTTATCACCCACCATTTCAGCTCCTACTAGCATAAATTTGAAATTAGATATATTAAAAATATCTATTCCCTGCCCCTCTTTCTTATCCATCCACTATTGCTACTCATCCTCTGAAGTTGTAATCTCGATAGGTTTCTTGGGAATATATGATGGCATAATGGTGGAGCTTCTACTTTTCTCTTCCTAGGCAGCCCTTGCAAAGTGTTTCCTTTGATTCAATGGGAGATTGTCTTCTTCATCTTCTTCATCTTATTCATCTACCTCAGGGATGGTTTTTGGGACTAGAGGAATAGGTATAATCTTTATTTGTATCTTCTACCTTCTATTCCTTCTAACTATAGGTCTAACCCTAGCTTTCTTAGCAGCTAAGGGAGAGATTTCTTCCTCTTTTATAGGTGGTGACACCTCATGTGCTTTATGCTCTAGTTCTTGTTCTTGTTCTAGTGGAGGCACTTGTAGAATATCTTGAGCTTGAGCTTCTTCTTTATTTTGAATCTCTTGGTTCTCAAGTGCTTGAGTTTCCACTTGAGGTTGAGGTTCTTCAACTTCAAGCTCAACTTTTTTAGGATAATTTCTTTACCTTTTATACTTCCCTTTGTCCACTCTAAAGTACCTAACATCCCTATCATGTTTATAAATTGTTTCCAACCTAACTGGAGATTCAGCAAGGAATCTTGGCACTATAACTTTATCACCTTTACTTTTATTGGGTGCATTGTGGCTTGGAAGGTGACAGTCTGAGGAAATGGTTTCATCTTAAAGGGCTTCTTGATCCAGTCCCTTGTCAATTGGATTATATATCTTTCCCTATCAATCTTTTCATTTATGATTAGCCTATCAAATATCTTATCATGATTGTACAAGGATCCAAGACATCTTGAGTGTCTTGTTGGATAGCCTTTAGTGAGATCTTTATCTTCAAGGTGCTTCCTACCAGATATAGAGTCATCCTACAATAATCCCTAATTTGGATATCATATTCATCTATTGTGTTCATCCAATGTTCTTCTACTGCATCTTCATGAACAAATTGATTTTTTTTCCAAAAGTTGAACTCTACCAATATTGTCAAAATATGGATGAGGGGAGTTGTAATCTTCCAAGGGATATTGATCCTATCCTACATCATAGGTCATGATATCTTACTTTTTCTATTACTTCAAATGGACCTATAGTAATGGGTCATACCCATGTCTTCTTATGTTGTTTCCTTACTCTGTCATATGTAGATGTGAGTTGTCTTGCAATCTCCAATAAGATAAGTCTGTCTAATGGATATCTTGAGAGTTTCTTTGGATTCACAATTGTACCTGCTACCCTTAGGTAAGTGAATGTCTTGAACTGGATGTTATAGGCATTAATTTATGCAATCCTTGTTGCTTCCTCTATAGACATAATTTTGGCATAATTACCCTCTATGAATTAGATTATTACAAAAATGAAGGCATCATTCACTATTTGGTATTCCTTTCTCTAATTTGAGAGCTTCTTTTTTACCAGTTGGGGGGTATACTACATAAGGCAAGGCATTATCATTTTGCATGCTTCCCCTCTTGAAAAGTCTTGCATAATCAATTGTCCTTGCCACCAGTAAATACATAAGGTATAATGTCATGTAAAACTTGGGGTCAGTTTAACTCCTACCAATTGTTCAACAAAGTTTTCACCTAGTATTATAGCCTAATCAATTAGCGTTTTAGCTATTTTGATGGTCTTTATGAAATGTACCATCCAAATGTTGAGATGGCCTACTGCAGGTAGACCCATGACTCTTCTTAGAAGTACAATGGAGTATCCAATATCATCATTCAAATATCCTCTAGTCCTCTAGTCATATCTACCTTACCTACTCTTCATCCCACCGGCATTATATCAATCTTTCTATTTGATGATAAGTTATCCTCGCATATTGATCTAATCTTGAGAGATGAAAAACTTTCTTGATGTTTCTTGATCTTAGGTTTAAGATGATCTCCCTTGTGATACTCTTGATAGCTCTTTCTTCTAACACAATTTTTTTCTAATGTCATTACAAGCTCTTAAGATTGTGTTGATGTTGGATGTGATGTCATATTGACCAACCCCAATCTAATAAGTGTCAAGACCATCGGGAGGCTCTTGTTAGGTTTATTTTAGAGTTCCAAGAAAATATTCCAATCTATGTGTCTCAACTTAGTATCTCAAATCTCTAAATCTGCCTCTTGAAAGCATGATTTCTTCGGTGCACCGTGAAACTTGAAAACAACTATTTTTGGAGCCATCTTTTTTGTGATTGAATGTGATGAGGAAGCCATTTTATCTACATAAAAAATTAAAATATTAGTCTGGAAGGTTGAACATAAAACCCTAAAAAACCCTAATTACTAAAAAATAAGACCCAGAAGACCAAAACCTAGTAAGACCAGTTAAAAACCCCTTTTTTGGCTCTGATATGTAGTTTAGTGCACCTTGAGCTCATTGATAGCTACACTAGGTGTGCTCAATAACACTTAGAAGGTTATTTAATGTGTAGTGGCACACCTGTGTAGGTGTGCACCCTTGTGGAGTGTTCACATGTGCATGTGCACTGCTGCACATATTGCATGTGTATATGTGCTTAAGGGTGACTTAGTCAGCTTTACTAAGGGTGTGCACATGCACACCTTGATGGGATGTACATGTGTGCACCCTTACTTTTTTTCTAATGCTAAGGGTTAACAAATTTTTCACACATGTACACCTTGGATAGGTGTGCATGTGTGCACCTTTCGCTTAGGTGAGTTAGCTTGTTGTTTTTGCAAGGTATATGAATAAAGGTGTGCACATGTGCACCTTAGAAAATTGTGCATGTTCTCACCTTTATTTTTTCTAACTTGTCCTTTGTGTGTTTAGCTTGGGAGATTCTTGTGCACCTCTAAGGGTGTGAAGGTGTGCTCTTCTAATGCTTGAAGAAGATAATGGGGTGTGCATGAGCATTAGTTCATCTAGTGCACTTGCACACCAATGATAGGTGTGCATGTAAGCTATGTGTGCATGTGCAATAGGTGCACATGTGTGCTAGGTGCACATGTGTGTTCCTTAACCTCAAAATGACCCTTTATCTCCAAATTTCCAAATTTTGACAACTAGGTTTTTAATTAAAGGGCTTAGGATTGACCCAAACTCCAGGTAAAGTCCTAAAAAATTACTCAAAATCTAGACTAGGGATCTAGGAGAGAAAAAAAAATTACTATGGGGTCCCCATTCTAGGAGAAATGGGGTGCACATTGTGAAACCACAAGTAGTATCATTATTAGATCTAGGAGATCTAATTGATTGCTCAAAATACTTTATGGTTTCACTTGGTTTGTTGAAACTTTCAAAAAAATCCTTTTCTCTTCTTAGATCATTACTCAATTGTTCATTTTATAATTTCAGGTTGTGATCACAATGTCTTTATCATTCAATTCATGATTAGCAACCATGACTTGATTCATTGTCTCCAATTGCATGGTAGCAATCCTTTGTTCTTCTAATGTCTTTTCTTCTAATCCATTGGTTAGCATCCTCTCATCTTCAATAATGACTTTGTCTTCTATAGCTTTCCTTTTTTGTTTAGTTACCTCACAGAAAAATATGGCTTGTGATTCTTTCTCTATCTTTAAATTTTTGACCTCTTCAGCTAGGGTTCCATTCTTTTCCATTAGATATGCAATTGATGCATCAAATTCACTTATGTTTCCATCTACAAAAAATTTAATAGAGTAAATCTCTTGGTATTGTGTATCATTCTCTTTAATATCTATCTCTTTCCTTCTCTTCAATGAGTACTTCAACTCATCGCTTGCTTCATTTAGCTCATGTAGGGCAAGCTGGATTTCAATCTTTTAAATCTCAATAGTCTTTCCCAACTTTTAGAATTTCATCTTGAAGATATTTCCTCAAAGTTGTAAAACTTTCCTTTCCAAAGAACCAATTCTCTAATACCAATTGTTGGAAATACAATAGGAAAAGTAAATTATGAGAGAGGGGGTGAATCAGTACTTTAAAACTTCAACCATAAAATCATTCACCACACATCCATCCCACAACTTGCATGTAAACTGAAATACCAAATTAAGAATATACATCCATAGCATGAAAACAAATAAACATTCACATGTATGAAACAAGATATGATTACCCAAGAACCTTCCAATGAGAAGGTAAAACTAGGGTGGGGATGACACCCACAAATCTTCACTACTGCAGTTGTGAAGTGTATCCAATGAAGGTTGCAATGTTTGATCATGAAACATGATCTACCCTATGAAAGATCTTCCCTATTAAAGACTTACAAGATTGTTAGATCTTACCTTGTTAAAGGATTTCATAACCCTATTAGAAGTGTGCCTAGTTACAATGAAGTAAGCACCCTGTTAAAGGATTTACAATAACCTTTAGAAACTACTCTGTTAAGAGATTTAACTGATTCATCTATTAGAATGTCTTAGCAATGATCCTTCTATTAGCACTTTGTTGCTAGATAACATATCACCTCTTTGCTGATGTGTACTCAATCCTCTTTGATCAGATGTATCACTTATGTCCTCTAATTCCTTTCCTTTATTCTCCTCTTACTAATAATATGTAATGTATCTCGATTCACAACTTCTTACCCACCATGAATGCTTAGTTTGTGCATGAAAACTTCTCTATTCTCGCATTCCACATTCATACAATATTTAGGGTTTTTATTCCTTAAGAAGACCTAGGTGACTTAGTGTTAGGTATGAATCAATGATTGTAATTCATCCATCTATCCACTCAATTCATCCCTTTAACTGATTGGCTACATGTACTACATAGGGATTCTCAATTAAGATTCATTCATATCATCTAGGATTAAAAAAAAAAATCCTTAAATTGGCTCCAAAATGGTTTACATAGTAGTTTTTTTCATTATAAATAACTATGTCAAAATTGTTTTACTTGGCATCTAAAGTCCCTGATGCTTGGCATCAACTGCAACTTCAATGTTGTCACTTGACATCTGAATCACTTGACACATGTTGACTGTTCAGCACTTGAGTGACTCATCACTAACTATTTACTTGACACTTATTGAGTATCACACTCAAAATTCAATATATAACATTTTATGCTCAATATGCATTACTTATTCAGCATGAACTAAGTTCTAACTTGTAAATGGCTTAAGTGTATAGACACTCATATGTCAAAACAAATTTGAGATCAACAAAAATGAATCTGGATTTCTATAGAGATTATCGAGGCCCGCATATATTGAAATGTCAATTTTTCTGATTTTATATGATATTTCAAGCCTCTAATCAAATTTTCAAAATCAAACAACCAATATTACGAAGATCCACCTATTTCTCAATAAACCCCAAATTGGGTATGCCCGAAATAGTGCCAAAAACTTCACAACTTCACATATTACTAATAAATCTAAAAGTGGACATTTTTACAAAAATTTCAGCAGCATAATAGCCTAAAAAATGAAATTTCCAGATCTGTATAAAATTTACACAAAAGATCCCAAACGGAGGACAAAAACAATGCTCATCGAGCTCCCGAAAATAACACAAAATAGCTCGAAATCACCACAAAACACTAATAATCTATCACAAAAGTTTAACCATTACCCAATACATATATTTAGCTCTATTTTAACATCTGAAAGTCTGAAATATAGTAGCAACCCAAACTAATATGAAATACTCAACCAGAAACACCAAACTCTTACAAAAAAACACACCCGAAAACTCACAAATCTGCACTATTCAGCACAAGAGAAAACTCTGCATGAGCTTGCACATGGAATGGATTTAAACTCCCATCCTTATCCTTCTTATAAACCTACAAACTCCCATACTTGGGTCTCCTTCTCCATAGGTTTGGCAGCCTCTGAAGAACAACAAAGCAATGAGTAAAAATCAAGTTTTGGAATGAGCCCAAAATGCCTCCAAATCCCTTAAAAAAGGGCATAACACTAACTCACATTCAAGAGGGGTTAATAAAACATATTTTAATAATAATTTTTATTTATTACTCCATTGGTTTCCAAAGATTAGCCCCTTTTTCCGAAACTTCATCCCTTTTGGGCTTGCCTGCCTTAGCAAAGATTATTATTTTTAAATATTTGAAAAGGGGACACAAAATATATCATTTTATGCAACATATTATATTCTATGATATACATAAATCTTTGTTGGATGTTCTTCTTTATATTTCTCATTTCCTCTAGCATGGGGAGAATGGTTGCTAAAATTAAGAGTGTCTCTACATTACTTAACCTTTCAAGTAGCTCACCATATTTCTATTGACCACCCTAATCATCATGAATTGACTCCATTGTACCAAGAAATAATGGATATTCAAGAAAAACTCAATGATTTGGTCCTTCCAAAGATATGCATCTGGTATCCTTGTCCTTAAGAAACTTTCTCCCATTAGTTAGTCCCTCGATAAACTGATGAAATTCCCTAAATCATTTAGGACTTCAAAAAAAGTTCCTATAGATCTATTTGATAAAAAATCAACTCTGTATATTTATGGAGAGTTGCTGATAATTCCAAAAGCTAGATTCACTGTATGGTCCATGCAATGAATGCCAAAAGTGTAAGTTGCAAGAAAATATTTTAACTTTGTGACAATACCATTCTTGTGGCCATGCATTACTAAAGCTCCATCTGCTCCAACACACACCAACTTTAAGGAAAATATCATTTCATCTATACCTCCATATTCAATTAGAGAACTCTTTACTAGTTCAAATATGTTTTCGACTATTGAATTATCCTTCATTTTGACAATAGTTAGTAGATTGGTTTAGCAGATAGAATTGTGTACAATATAGACATGCATGCATACCTAGGAAGTATTGTGTACAATATAGACATGCATGCAATGAAATTTGACTCTTTAATTTTTTCTTTGATATTTTCCTTTTCAACCTCAGTAAGACAACTTGCCCATTCCCATCTATTTTTTACTGATCGATAACTCCTTAGATAATAATGAGCTTTCACGAAGTGTAATAAACCAATTAATGATGGGTAGTTTTTCATGGCATGCCCTTTACTCAAAATATAGAAAATGACACTTAATTGAAGAACTTTACACATTTCTTCAACTCTCATTGCTTTTCTAAGAAGAGATTTAAAAGAGCCTTTTACTTTAGTAGGCTTTGTCTATATTTTCTCCTAAAATTCTAAGATTATTTCATTCTTAACACGTTGAAATTCCTCCTTAGTTTTCCATGTTTTTACTATTGTTTCCACTCCATCTTTGATTTTCTTCTCATAAAATTTACCCATATGCTTTTATATGGTGTCATTTTTCAGCTGCAACCTCTTTTCCTTTTTATTTATCCTTGTGCATATCATACATTTGCATTCTACTGGAGGCTTACCTTCTTTGTGATTATGTATAGGTTCAATGAATGCATACTTTGAGGTCCATTCTATTTGAAAATTCTTGATCGATAGATCCCAATTTTGATCTTTTTTGGATTTCACATCTTTTTTGGCATTGTATTTCCTTTTTCCCTTTCCTATTCCTACACCATCATCATCTTTGGAATTCTCATCCAAGTCTATTATATTATTCTGGATACTTTTGGTATTGACCTAATGATCTTGGCTACTCTAGGTAGTTACCTGAATATCTTCTTCAAGTTCATCATGATCATAGATATTAGATTTTCCATTCTTCGATATGTGCTAGTGGAATTGGTAGTGGAAGTGGTTCAAAATCTTGTAAATATACTTTTGATGTTATAGCTTCTTAATTTTGGCCACTAAAATATGATGACATGGTTTTGTGAGCGTACTTGACTGGCCTTTCTTTAATTTCACCACATGAGGACTCTTATCCTTGTTGATGTTCCACATCTCCTGAGAAATATAAGCTGCCATAAAATTAAAATTATTCAAAAATTGATGGTCAACTATAATATATTACATATATTTATCTAAATAGTACTCATTAGTTATATGACCTACACTATAAAATATAGTTATCCTAGGTCTCCTTGATTATTGCATGACTCAGTGGTACTAGTCACTGGTCCTAGTTGATAACTGACCACTAATAGTCCAACTTGTATCTACTAAATAAGAACAAACTAAAATTAAAGAGAACAGATAGATAGGGGTCTAAGTTACTCACTTTTGGCTAAAATGTAGTCATCACACTTGCAACTCACTCGGTAATGATCTCGGCAATTTGACAAAATGAGACATCACATATTGGGTTGAAGCACTAAAGCATAATCTACTTAGTATGGCATAATTGAATAACACTGGATTCTATTGGAATTATAGATGAAGTAACTAAGGGGGGGGGGGGGGGGGGGGGGGGGTGCGAGGTGGAGGGGGGGGTGAATCAGTTACCACAAAAACAAATCCTAATCCCTTAGATGTCTTAAATAACTAGTTACCACTGTCACTCAGTAAACACTTCACAAAAAAGTTGTAACTCAGTAGATTAACTTGTTACTAATCTTTAAGCATTCACAATTATTTGCATGCATGCAAAAGTAAATAACATGAACACAAGAGATGCCAAATTTAATGTGAAAACCCAATATGGAAAAAACCACCAAGTAACTAGCTACCGATTTTCACTCTTCTAAAGTGAGCCTTGTTAGGAGCTAGCCTTGTTAAAGGTTACAATACACATTGTTAGTTGTGACCTTGTTAGAGGATTTAATCACCCTTTTAGGAGTGGCCTTGCTAGAGGTATTTAGAACAATTCAACTAAACTATCACCTTGTTAGAGGATTTACAAAATCGTTGTTAAACCAACTCTATTAAGAGATTTTAAAATTACTACTACAATGGTTAGAGAGTAACAATGAATTGACCTAAATATGATGCAACTAAATTTTTTGATTATAGATCTCTATTCTGCACCATTATATCCTCTTTGATCAAATATAGCTTTGTTGCTCCTCAATGATCTTTGATTATCCTTCAAAATTCACTCTCACAATAATCAATCTTGTTTCACATTCATATCACATCAAATCCATCACACACTTAGAATTTTCAACTTGACCTCTTATATATACCATTCAAATTATCAAGTTGACTAATTCATGAGTTACATTTACCAATAAACCATACATTAGTCAGCTATTAAACAAATAAACTTTAGCTCACAAAATAATGAAATCCTTCATTGGTTGACCCTGCTCGGTAAGCACTGCTTTCAAAAAAAATTTCTTGAGTTAACCATCTCAACTCAGCTAACAATGCAAAATCTAAAAAATCATTTGGCTGCCAAGTGAACTCAGTAAGAACTGAATTTCCTTGGTTGTCCATGAGAGCTCAGTAAGAACTGTCTCTACCATACTTCCCTTTGATGACCAAGTAAGCTCAGTAACAATTAAATTTCTTTGCTTAACCTTGAAAGCTTGGTAACAACTGTTTGAACAAGGTAAAGCCTGAGAATGCTTGGTAGACACTATAAACCTTCTTTGCTAACCTTCTGAGCTTGGTAGACTCTATCTTTTACCTTATTGACTAACTAAGCTCGGTAGACTCTATCTAATAACTGATATGACATTTTTGTAACATCAAAGCCAAAAAATTAAACAATTGTATCCAATAATCTCCCTCTTTGGCATTGATGGCAACACAATATGTCATAGCAGGTAATCTCTCCCTCTTGCATAAACTCTCTTTTTCTTGCAAATTTCAAAAAGATATGATAGTAAACTCTCTCTCTCTCTTTGAAAACACATGCTAAAGACAACATAACTCAAAATGAATTTCACTATACCTTAAGTACTGATTCATATGCAATGTCTTCATTATGTTGTTGCATCAACTGATAGATATTCAATTCTGTTCCTATTGATGCATCACTACAACTATATTTTAGTGAGTTTCAAATAGGGGAATGACCCCTAACTTACCTCTTAGATACAAGAATGCATCCTTAGGTAAAGGCTTTGTGAATATGTCAACAATTTTTTCCTTTGTATGGACATATTCCAATCTGATTTCCTTATCCTGCACCAATTCTCTAACAAAGTGATACTTTATAGCAATATGCTTGATTTTTGAATGCATCACTAGATTCTTGGATATGTTAATTGCACTTGTATTGTCAAAAAACATAACAACAGGTTCTTTGATTTCTTGCTTCATACCTTCCAATAACTGTTTAAACCAAACAATGTTTGAACAATTTACTACTGCCGCAACATATTCAGCCATTGCTATGGACTGGGATGTATAGTTCTATTTTTTACTTGTCCAAGAAACCAACCTCTTTCTGGGAAAGAAAGCTCCTCCACTTGTACTCTTTTTGTAATCAACATTCCCTACCCAACCTGCATTAGTAAACACTTTTGAATCCATATTTCCTCCAAGTTTATACCATAATCCATAATCTCCAATGCCTTTCAAATATCTCATGATCCTTTTGCTTGCCATCATGTGATTTTCTTTTGGTTTTGCTAAGAATCTTGCTACAATTCCTACCGCAAGAGAAATGTTTGGTCTTGTATGCACTACATATTGAAACTTTCCAATCATAGATCTATACAATGTCTGATCCACTTCCTTTGATTCATCGTCCTCAGTAAGTTTCAATCCAGTACACATAAGAGTCCCAACTAGTTTGCATTCTTCCATACCAAACTTTTTTAGTATCTCCTTGATGTAATTTGATTGAGTGATGTAGATGTCATTCTTATTCTACTGAATTCGAAGACCAACAAAGAATTTGATCTCACCAAACATTGACATTTCAAATTCCTTGTTCATTTGTTCTAAAAATTCTTTGCAAAGATCATCATTTTCTATGAACAAAGTATCATTTACAAATATTCTATCAAAATAATCTTATTATATGGTCCTTCCTTGATATACAAGCTACTATTATCATTAGTTCTTTGAAAACCAATCTGAATAAGATAGTTATGCAATCTTTCTTACCATACTCTAGGGGCTTGTTTCAGACCATACAATGCTTTACGTAATTTGCAGACCATGTCCTTCTTTTCTAGATCAACAAAACCTTCAAGTTGTTCAATGTAAACCTCTTAATCCAATATACCATTAAGAAATGCGTACTTGACATCCATCTGATAAACTTTGAATCCCTTGTATACAACATATGCAAGTAAGGTTCTGACATCTTCCAATCTTGCAATAGGAGAAAAATTTTCTCCATAGTCTACACCTTCTTCTTGAGAGTATCCTTTTCATACCAGTCTAGGGGCTTGTTTCAAATCATACAATGTTTTATGCAATTTGCAGACCATGTCCTTCTTGTCTGGATCAACAAAACCTTTAGGTTCTTCAATGTAAACCTCTCCATCCAATATTCCATTGAGAAATGTTGACTTGACATCCATCTGATAAACTTTGAATCCTTTGTATGCAACATATGCAAGTAAGCAATTGACACTTCCCAATCTTGCAACAAGAGCAAAAGTCTCTCCATAGTCTACACCTTCTTCTTGAGAGTATCATTTGTATACTAGTCTAGCTTTGTTCCTTGACACCTTACCATCTTCATCTAACTTGTTTCTGAATACTCACTTAGTTCCAATCACATTTTTGTCTTTATGCCTAGGTACAAGAGTTCATGTTTTTTTTTTTCTCTATCCTCTCTATCTCTTCATTCATAGGTTCAATCCAACTTTCATTTTCTAATGCATCTTTGACATTTCTACGTTCAAAATTAGTAAGTAAACAAGTTCCTTTCAACTTACTTCATATCATTGTTCCTTCAGATTTATCTCCAATGATATGATTTGGTGCATGATGTTTCCTAACATACTTGGCTAATACAAGTTCCTTGCCTTTTGAAAGCTTTGTATTTTCATCCTCTTGTACTTCAGCTTCAAGTTCTGGTTGCTTGGGCTTGGTAGCTGTTGATTTAGTAGCTTTTGTTTGCAACTCGAGTCCTTGTAGCTTAGTAGGTATTGACTCAGTTTGAACTTCCTGCAACTCAATTACAGAAGACTTAGGAGTAGAAGATTTTTGATTGATAGGTGTACCTGGTACTGTATTAGGTTCAATGAAAACAAATCTCCTATAGTCTTTAGGTTCCCTTTTGATTTCTTTTTTAGTTCTTTCTACAAACTCATCAACTTTGACATGTGCACTTCCTATGACTTTGTGAGTAGACAAATTCAAACATCTATAAGCTTTACTTTTGTAAGAATATTCCAAAAATATTCCTTCATCACCCTTCACATTAAATTTACATTTTCTAGATTCTTTGAAAATGTAACATTTGATTCCAAATACTTTTAGGTAACTTACATTGGGTTTGTAGCCATACCATAACTCATAGGGGGTTTTGAATGAGTCCTTCTTTAGCTATACTCGGTTTAAGGTATGAACTACAGTATTGATAGTTTCCTTCCAATATTTGATAGCAATTCTCTTTTCAATCATTAAGGTTCTTGCACAGTACATGATAGATCTATTCCTTCTTTCATCTATTCCATTTTGTTCAGGAGTTCCACATGTTGAAACCTATCTTTTGATTCCCCTTTCAATGCAAAAGTTGTTGAACTCATGTGAAATGAATTCACCACCTCTGTCTGACCTCAAAAATTTCATTCTTTGGCCTATTTCCTTTTCTACTCTGGCCAAATATCATTTGAACTTCTCAAATGCTTCTGATTTCTCTCTTAAGTATATGACAGTCATCATTCTTGAGTAATCATCAACAAAAAGAACGAAAAACTTTTCACCAATATAACTCTCAATGCCAATAGGTCCACACAAATTATTATGCACAATTTCTAAAATTTCTTTAGACTGATAGTTCTTTCTTTTAAATCTATTCTTTCCCATCTTGCCAATTTGACAATTCTTGCATTGACCAACCTCAGGTTTCTTTATGTTAGGAATGCCTCTTACTTTCCTAAATTTACTTATTTTTACCAAGTTATCAAAGTTCACGTGACACAACCTCCTAGGCCATAACCAAGTTTCTTCAACTTGAGCAATAAAACATGAAAATTCACCAAATTCAAGATAAAACAAGTTACCTTTTGTTTGAGTGCCTAATCCAATCAGCTTTCCTTTGCCATTTAGCAGTCTTGCTTTTCCATGCATGAATTCTACTTTGAATCCATTATTGAGTAGTTGTGCCACACTCAATAGATTGTTTTTTGGTCCTTCTACCCAATATTATCACATATAAGTTCTTTGGTCAGTGAGATTCTTCCTTTTCCTTTTATGCAACAAGGTTCATTATTACCAAATCTCCCACTGCCACCATCATAGTCTTCAAAATATTCAAACTTAGTTTTATCACCAATCGTGTGATGAGAACAACCACTATCTATAATCCATGTATCATTTTTGCTCACATGAGAAATAAGTGCCATTTCCTCATCATTATTAGACTCATCCTTTATAGCAATGTAAACAATTTCATCTTCTTCTTCATCATCAGAATCATTAGAATCTTTAGCCATAAAACATGTTTTCTTACCTTTATCCTTGAATGATTTGAAGTCTTTCTTGCCATTGCACTTGTGACCTTTCTTCTCATCCTTATTCTACTTATTTGGGTACCTAGTAGCAATATGTCCAATTTCTTCACAAGAAAAATACATAAGAGGAACCTTACTTTTGTATTTCTCTTTGCCTCTTGAATATTTTCTTGCTAGCACAGCTTCAACCACCTCAAGATCACTTTCTGAACTCTGTTCTAATTCTTCATCACTATCTAACTGAGGATCATTTATCTTCTTTCCTTTCTCCTTGAGTGAAAGCTTGGCTTCAAATGCTGATTTAATATTTTTGGCAACTAGAACATAATTATCATAGTTGTCTAGCTCGAATGTAGTCAATCTTCCAACTATGGCCTCTAAATTTATCTTATGATTTGCTTCACATCTTCTTTCTTAAATTTTAGAAACTCTGATTGCATAAATGGGAAGTAGTGTTCTGAGAACTTTACTTATAATTGTTTCCTCCTTGATATCTCCTCTAGGTGCTTTGATTGCACTAACACTTTCTTTAACTCTTTCAACATATTTTGCTATGCTTTCATCCTCTCTCATCCTCATCTAATCAAATTGCCCTCTCAAACTTTCTGCTTTGGCTCTTCTCACATTATCATCACCTCCATAGATCTCTTTCATCTTCTTCCACATTTCAAAGGTAGTTTTGCAATCCTTGATGGCATCAAATTCTTCATAACTTAGGGAAAATGTAATATCTATCATCATGTTGTTGTGAGTCTTCTTTTTAGATGTGAGGCCTCGCCCCGACCCATCCTAGCACTGAGGATACATTATTATTTTGATGCTCATGCTTTGTTATGTCAGAACATTATTGGATACATTGAACATTGTTAAGCTATTGTAACGATGTGTGATGCTTACTTTAGTTATTTGGTTTTGTCATTTAATGCTTATAAATATGTATAACGATGAAGAAAATGTATGCAACACTAACACATTTGGTTATGCAAGTCGAAAGGTTAGAAATATGAGTAGAATTTGATAAACACTATTTATTAAGAAATTGATGCTTTAATTTATATAATTCCTCTAATATGTAATTCACATTATGCATGTGGCTTTTGGACCTACTAATATGTGCAATGAGTGTGCAGAAAAATTAGCCGAGACAACTCAATAGAAAAACGAAGCTAAAATTCTTGTTAATTTTGTGCTAACCTTGTATTGTAATTCCTTAAAGGTGGTAATTTGATCTTACTATTCTCATAACTTTTAATTGTTCCTAATAAGTCTTTAAAGGCTTAGAAACATTAAATTTAAGTACCCCTATGGGTAAGGGTATGGGTGGGGGTACTTTCCAACCCTTTAGCCTCCTAGGTTGATTCTTAGGGTCTCTTAAAAACCCTATTTTAGGTTGATTTCGAAAATGGGTTGTTCTTTACTTGGGTTAGTAAAACCAAACCTCCATCTTGAGTTGCTTGAAGCTTAGGGGAGTTAAGGACCATACTTAGAGGCATTTTGGGGGTAGTTTAGTTTTTGATCACCTAATCCTCTAGTTTTGGAGGAAGTCTTGAAGATTGACGGAAGAAAGGGAAGCTCTTCTCAAACCACCAGTGCCATAACTCTTTTATGAAGGTAAGAGTTCTTCACTCCATGAATGGTTCTTCATGTGTGTTCATATTTTGAATCTTGCTTGAATCATGTTGGAGACATTATGTAGTTTTTCATTTCTTGTTGTGTGTTAGGGGTGGATTTGGGAGGGATTTTATCTTGTTTCTTTTGATGTTATTCATATGCCTTCTTGATATTTTGTTTGTTTTTGGAGAGGTTTTCATGGGGATGTTCTTGGCAACACTCACCCTTGGATAGGGAAGAAGTGGCCATGTGTGGGGAAAGGGCCTTAGTTGGACCTCAATAGTGTAGAGTCTCCTCTCGTGGTGAGAGGAGGGAGAAAGGGTAGGGTGTATAGGTCCCTACTTGTCATCCCATACCTTGTTGTTATTGAGAATTATTGAATGTGGAAAGGAATGAAAATCCATGTGGATATAGCCTCGAAAGGGCCTTGTGAAAGAATGGAAGTTCTTGAAGTTTTAGCCCCAAAAGGGCTAAGTGGAGGTATGGTGAATGACTTCTCTTATCGAGAAAATCCACCTTTTTCCTATATTGGTTCATTGAAATGTCCCCTTTTCTGATTTGATATGGTATTTCACACCTCTAATCAGATTTTCAAAATCAAACAACTGCTATCACAAAGATCCACCAAATTTCTCAAAAAACCCCAAATCGGGTATGCCGAAAATAGTGCCAAAAAGCTTCACAGCTTCACCTGTTATTAATAAATCTGAAAGTGGAAATTTTTACAAAAAGTTCAGCAGCATAACAGCCTACAAAATGACGTTTCCAGATCTATATAGCCTTTACACAACAGCTCACAAATGTAGGACAAAAACTATGCTCATCGGGCTCCCGAAATTAACACAAAATGCCCGGAAACACCACAAAAACACTAATAAACTATCTCAGAAGTTTAATCACATCCCAATACATATATTCAGCTCTATTTTAACAGCTTAAAGTCTGAAATACAGCAGCAACCAAAACTGATATGAAATGCTCAACTGAAAACACCAAACTCATGCAAAAAACACACCCAAAAACCCACAAATCTACACTGTTCAGCACAAAGGCAAACTCTGTATGAGCATGCACATGGAATGGCTTCAAACTCCCATCCTTAGCCTTCCTAGAAACCTGCAAACTCCCGTTCTTGGGTCTCCCTAGAAACCTGCAAACTCCCGTTCTTGGGTCTCCTTCTCCACAGGTTTGGCAGCCTCTGAAGAATAACAAAGAATGAGCGAAAATCAAGTCTGGAATGAGCCCAAAATGCCTCCAAACCCCTTAAAAGAGGGCATAACTGTAACTCACGTTCAAGAGAGGTTAATGAAACTTATTTTAATAATAATTTTCATTTATTAGTCCAACGGTTTCCAAAGATTAACCCCCTTTTTCGGAAACTTCACTTTCTTGGGCCTGCCTGCCTTAGCAAAGATTTTCTTTTTTAATTATTTGAAAAGGGGACATGACAAGTCCTCCCCTCCCAATCATTGCTTGTCCTCAAGCAATGGCTGAACAATAAACCAATCAATCCACCTGGATCCCAAATGTAGTCATGAACTATACTACTACCAATTAACACAGGCTCTTGTAATATCCTCTGCAATATGACCAAGAGGAATCCATAATCAAATTGACAATTATAGCTCAACCAAACTCCGAAATCACCACTACCACAATCAAAAACCCATGAAGCACAAACTCTTAGAACATTAGAAACCAAGTAAAGTGGACAAATCAAACTACCAACACAGTAAATACCATCAACGCATCCCACTGGCCTATATGGAATGTACAATCCAACTCTGCAACAATGGTGAACCCTCTCGAATGAAACTGTACCAAGTATGGAGAATCCACACACTGTACAACTCCTACAATCAACACAACTCTGCAAATCATCGGTCACTATCTCATAACCATAACTCCCATACATTGCTGATGGTGAAAAGACATTACAAGATAAAGAGTAAGAAATGGAATCCAAACCAAATTTGTCTTCCATCAACTCCTCAGCACAAGGATCAAATGCTAACTGATGTACATACCCTGCAATATAATGTTGATAAAAAAAACCAACCTCAGTCAACAGCTCACCATGAAGAAGTGATACAACCCACTGTGACTGATCACCAGCTAAGTCAAGAGATGTCATAGCCAAAGGAGTAGAATCAATAACAACACCTGCTAAAGCATCACTCCAAAACTCCTGCTCTAAGTCATGTATTATCAACCTATCAATTGCAGGACCTATCACCATGTCATGCCCATCACAACTCTCATCCCGAGGCATCAAACTATCCCATAACTGATGATAAGCACTAGGAACCAAAGTACATCTCTGTATCATCATCTCATCAACATGGTCATCAAAGGTAGATAGATGAGCATACCTCACAGTGTAATGCTGATAGAATGCACCAATCTCAGTCAGTGGCTCAGACTGTAATCCAGATGAAACTAACTGCAATTGATCATTACCCATGTTGGAACTAACTACTACCTTCGAAGATATCACCAAGGGAGTAGTGTTACTAGTAGGAACCATGCCAACTGCCGACTCACCAACATCACACATGATCTTTGATAAATCTCTAGTCTCTGTGCCATCAATACTAGAGGCCACCACCATGTCAGGCATACAACAATCTGCTACAACACCCAACTCAACTGAACCTAACTCTAGTGGGAATGAACCTGATATTCCAATGTTAGTATCAAGAATGGATGCATCCCCATCTCCACTATCTTTGACAATCTCGGCCATGGACATCATCAGATCACCAAACACCACTGCTTGTGACTGTATAGAATCAGGTGAAGACTGTAGTCACTCTAACTCCATGGTCACCTTAGCCAAATGAAACTGTGACTCCTTAAAAGCCAACTGTGTACTCTCAAGAATCTCAGAAGTCACCACAAGCTGCTCAGTAAGCTCACTCACCTCATCTTCCTTGGCCAACAATGCATCATATGCTGTACTACCCCACTTCATAAGATAATCTCTGTCGGCTACCAACTGCATATAATCCTCTCTCAGAATCTGGATAGCCTCCCATAAAGAGTGGAACTCTGTCAAGGAAAGATAACTGCCTCCCTGCTCATCACTAGTAGGAGAACCCCATCCATAAACTGCTAACAACTGACGAGCAGCATCGAAATGCTGGCAAGTGATAGCAATGTCTTGGTCACTAACTCTCAACTGATTAGACACATGATGGCATTGGCTTGACTGTCTCCTACAAACCTCCTCTGATGCACTGTCTAAAGGAGTATCCTCAAAGTTACTAGTCTCTAGAGTATTACCATCCATATCCTGTGAATAAAATCTAAAACTCATATCAACATACGGAGTATCAAAAACATTAGCATTGCTGTCCAAATCCTCTATACCCAAGGAAACTAAGTCTTCAAAACTGCCCATTGCATCCTTCTGGATGTCATCAATGCCAATATGATCTTGGGACTCATCTATACACACTGCCAAATATGAAATATCATCAACACATTCCAGCAAGTATGGCCGACTGGATATATGAACAAAGCCCAACATTGGTGTATAAAAACTAATACCAACATCAGACAAGATACTGGCGCAAGAAAAGACAACACCGTGTAATCTGCTAATCAAATCCATGATAGCACCCAAACAAACACTGCTACCAAAAAGTGTTAAAGATCTCCAGTCAACTGAATCCCAAATGCCAATATAACAATCTCGAGTCCATATCCGTAAACTAGAATCAACTGGTAACTCAAGAAAAATCCTCACCTGAGTAATATGACCAATACCAACTAACTCCACATACCTGTCATGATGAGATAATGAAGTCACACTACTATCTTTGTTCACCTTCAGCTGGCTGGACAAATCATGTGAAGTACTACCAGCCTCAACCTCATGTGATGAAGCATCTAACTGTGTTTGGTACTCTTTCTCAGCAAAGTCATGAATGCTCAATGTTTGCTCATCTCTACCAGGTATCTCACCATCCTTCACAACAACATCCTCATAATCATCATCTGAAGCCACTACACTGTAGTCACTACCTGTTGTAACTATACCATCCTGAATACCTGTGGCATCACCCTTTGACGACCTGTAAACAATTGTCTCAATTTGAGTATCAAGTTGACCATTACTATCAATCTGTGTAATATCCTTTCCCACCACCTCCTGTGGTAGAGTAGAATCTGAGACCTCTACCTGGCTATCAGCTAGTTTCTCAAACTCCTCATTCAAGTTCTTGGGAATTGTGTCATCTGTCCTGTGAGAAAATTTGCGAAATAGAAATCCAGTCAACTTATCCACCTTAGTTGGGTCAGATAACATGTCATTTATACGGTGGTGCTCAACCAACTATTTAGACATGTCATGGCTTATTTTCATAAGTTTATCTCGAATGTCTAAATAACCATCCTTTCTACTATTTTGACTCTGGTTATCAATTGTCCAAGATTGTTCCCTCTGAGACTCTGTACTATACCTGTCCATTCTGGATAAAGTAGAGTGTAACCCCAATAGGATATAACTTCTTCAAGCACCAAGAACTAACATGCAAATGATTAGAAGTAGCATGCAACCATAGATTTAGACATGCAACTGATTAGAAGCAACATGCAACCACCAAATTATGACATGCAAGATCTGGGTAGTTGTCAAAACTGACATGCAAACTTCTACAACCACCAAATTCACCAAGAACTAACATGAAAATGATTAGAAGTAGCATGAAACCATAGATTTGGACATGCAACTGATTAGAAGCAACATGCAGTCATAAATTATGACATGCAAGATTTGGGTAGTTCTCAAAACTGAAATGCAAGATCTGGGTAGTTGTCAAAACTGACCTGCAAACTTCTACAAACCCTCAGGCTGGCAAGATCATGGCTCTGATACCACTGAAATGTCCCCTTTTCTGATTTGATATGGTATTTCACACCTCTAATCAGATTTTCAAAATCAAACAACTGCTATCACAAAGATCCACCAAATTTCTCAAAAAACCCCAAATCGGGTATGCCGAAAATAGTGCCAAAAAGCTTCACAGCTTCACCTGTTATTAATAAATCTGAAAGTGGAAATTTTTACAAAAATTTCAGCAGCATAACAGCCTACAAAATGATGTTTCCAGATCTATATAGCCTTTACACAACAGCTCACAAATGTAGGACAAAAACTATGCTCATCGGGCTCCCGAAATTAACACAAAATGCCCGGAAACACCACAAAAACACTAATAAACTATCTCAGAAGTTTAATCACATCCCAATACATATATTCAGCTCTATTTTAATAGCTTAAAGTCTGAAATACAGCAGCAACCAAAACTGATATGAAATGCTCAACTGAAAACACCAAACTCATGCAAAAAACACAACCAAAAACCCACAAATCTACACTGTTCAGCACAAAGGCAAACTCTGTATGAGCATGCACATGGAATGGCTTCAAACTCCCATCCTTAGCCTTCCTAGAAACCTGCAAACTCCCATTCTTGGGTCTCCCTGGAAACCTGCAAACTCCCGTTCTTGGGTCTCCTTCTCCACAGGTTTGGCAGCCTCTGAAGAATAACAAAGAATGAGCGAAAATCAAGTCTGGAATGAGCCCAAAATGCCTCCAAACCCCTTAAAAGAGGGCATAACTGTAACTCACGTCCAAGAGAGGTTAATGAAACTTATTTTAATAATAATTTTCATTTATTAGTCCAACGGTTTCCAAAGATTAACCCCCTTTTTCCGAAACTTCACTTTCTTGGGCCTGCCTGCCTTAGCAAAGATTTTCTTTTTTAATTATTTGAAAAGGGGACATGACATTCATTGTTGGACCTATTGTGCAACCGGGTGGGAATGCATGTTTAATTTGCTTATCTCCTTATGTTGTTTATCTCCATGTTGGTTCTTGTCTCTTCCATGTTTTTTCCCCTTGATGCCATGAAGACATTTGATAAAAGTTCTCTTGTGGAAGCCTTGAAGAAAACTCAATGAATTGAATTTGGTGTAGTGGCAAAGACATCGGGTTTTCTTACTGGTTCTTTCCCGATGGAGCATTGAACTAGGAGAAATAATAGAGGAAAGAAAAGATTATGAAATTTATCTTGCAATGCTCTCATGTGGTTCCAAATTTTGGCATATGTATGTGAGAAATTAGAATGATAGTTAATGTCTTAAATTGGGAAATTCTGAGTTTCAAATATGATAATGAAAGGCAAATGGATGTTTTGAAGTTTCATTTCAATGTTTTGAACAATAACATGTTATAATAATAATCCTGATTGTGATCACCAAGCTAGTACATTCATCGTTAAGCTCCATTAGTAATACAATTGAATTTGATTAGAATTATTCATCACCTTTTTGAATTCTGAATTTAGGTTCATAATTCCTTGATAAGATTCACAAATAACAAGAGCAATTTGAATAACAGGTTTTGAATTTCTTGAATTTAAATGAAGATGAAAGAACACATACCTTGTTATGATGACTATATGTAAAAACTTACAACCTTTCCTTTAGAAGATTGAATTAACATGAACTATAGTAGAAAGAAATTAGTTTTCAAATTGTGCATCTTCAAGCCTAAAAACCCTCTTTGGAAAATGTATGGAGAAGCCTTAAAATCCCCTATGTCATAGAGAATATTCCATAAAATATTCCTCTGTGCCTTGCAAATTAAAAATCATTGTTAATTCTTGTAATAATATAACTTTAATAAGAATTGAATACAAAGCTTCAAAAATATATATATGATAATGTTTTTAAATTCAACTTCCCAACAATAAATCTTTTGGCATTTAATTCCATAAGATTGGATACAAGTCGAATCATATAAGAATTTCAAAAAAAATATAAAACTCTCCAGCCACCTGTCAGTAACTACAGGGGTCGAATCACTTGAAGGAGGGTAGAAGATAGTTTTTTTTTAAAAGAAAAGTATTTAAGGGGGAGGATGGAAACTCAACAACCATCCCCCATATTTCCTTCTCCACTCCTGTGCTGACCTCATTTTCATGAAGGGAGGGAAAAAAAATGATTTAGTTTAATAGGAGGGACGTACGTCCTCTCCTGTTCACTGCCCTTAACCTCCTCCCAACGCAAGCCGTCCCTACGTAACGTCCTTCCCACACGGGATAGGGGGACAGGCCTACCATGCGCAGGCTTTGGACCCCACAAGGGACCGGCCTAGGGTGGGTAGGCGTAGCCTGGGGTTATCGCGGGGTAGGTGTGGTTGGGTTTAGGCTAGGTTGAGTCCACATGGAGTGAGGTTTAGGGAAGTTTATTTTGGAGTATGGTGTAGTAAGGATTTGTGGTGTAAGGGGGTAAGTGTCATGTTGATAGGATAGTAAGTTGATAGATAATTGTTAATTATTATTTCATATTGTGAGAGTGCATAGATGTGAATTAAATTATTAGTTAGTTTTAAATAATTTAATTTGGTTGCCAATTTATATATTAGTGTTATGATGTTTAGTTAGTATGAGTTGAATTGTAGTATTAGAATTTAGAAATGTTAACATTCATATTCCTTTTAGTAATAGTCAAAGATATTCTAATTAGTCTAAATTTTATTATTGTGTTAGATGATAGTTTTTATTTGTTATTCACCTTATGTAGTTGTTTTTTTAAAAAATATTTTAATATGAAAATAATTGAGTGTCTTAAGTAAGCTATAGAATTTTAATTCGTGAAGTTAGTGGGTAGTGAGAGTTTAGTGAATGATAAAGAGGTGATGTGGTTAGTATATGTCAATTTAGTTATTTGTTAAGTAAAGGAAATTGTTTTCTTATTTATAATGGTGAAGTTAATTGTTATAATTTAGTTAGGAGATCAATCGTTAATTTGAAAGTATAGATTTGAGTTTAGTACTATATAGATGGGGTTGAATATTAGTATTGACATAGCTTTTATATTCTTATTATATCCTAAGTATATTTAAGTTAATATGTTTTGTTTTCTTAGGTATAGATTATATTTGAAAAAGTTAATATCATTGAATATGTTGCTAGGAACAAGTTAGTTATTTGTTTAATCAGTTGAAAATAATAATAATAATAATAATAATAATAATAATAATAATTTAGATCTAATTGTAAAATGGATATGCTATTATTAAATTAAAAGATTAGTGTTATTTTAATTTAAAAATGTTTAGTTCTGAAAGGGTTATAAGATTCAAGTTAGATTATTGGAATAACTTTTAAGTAAAGATTAAATTACAGATGTAATGTACATTAATAAGTAAGTTCCCTTTATTTCTAGCATTTTCAAATATCTAGGTCAACATGTATTTGATGGTTATCCGAATGTTTTAAATATTTTAAGAGTAGATAAATATGATAGCATGTTGGGCCCTCAAAATTAATTGATTTAATAGAAACTTTATGTTCAGTATATATATATATAACCCTTCTTATGAAATGTCCACTAAGTTGAATCCTTCTATATCGATGGGAACCTGTATCTATCTTCAAGTATCCTTGGTAACCCGAATTTAAAACTACTCGAACTATTAGTTCCATTATAGTTTAACGTTTAAAGTCCTTCACGACCATGTTAACATATTTAATCATCATTCTTAAATTTTTAAAAAAAATAAAATAAAATAAATTGTTATGTGTGTTTTGCCCTTACTTTTTGGGCATGACATTAGCAATATCATTGACAGATAATGTACCAACAGGTTTTGCATATTTTTCATCAGGGTACTTTAGCCCTAAATCACCAATAGAGCTAAATGAAGTCTCATCAATCCTTGCCATGCTGAGAAGTTGTCTCTATTAAGTCTTGGAATTTCCCTCTTGTAAGAAAACCTAATTTGTAGCTTAGATCCTTGATATCTTTTCCTATAAGTACCAAAAGCTCTGATACCAATTGTTGGAATTATAGATGAAGTAACTGAGAGGGGGGGGGTGAATCAGTTAACACAAAAACAAATCTTGATCCCTTAGATATCTTAAATAACTAGTTACTGTTGTCACTTAGTAAACACTTCACAAAAATGTTGTAACTCAGTAGATTAACTTGTTACTGATCTTTACGCATTCATAATTATTAGCATGCATTCAAAATTAAATAACATGAACACAAGAGACACCAGATTTAACGTGGAAACCCAATATAGAAAAACCACCAAGGAACTAGCTATCGATTTTCACTCTTCTGAAGTGAGCCCTATTAGGAGCCAACCCTGTTAAAGGTTAAAATACACACTATTAGTTGTGACCCTGTTAGATGATTTAATCACCCTATTAGGAGCGGCCTTGCTAGAGGTCTTTAGAACAATTCAACCAAATTGTCACCTTGTTAGAGGATTTACAAAATGGTTGTTAAACCAACTTTGTTAAGAGATTTTGAAATCACTGCTACAATGGTTAGAAAGTAAAAATGAATTGACTTGAATATGACACAACTGAATTTTTTGATTACATATCTCTATTCTGCACCATTAGATCCTCTTTGATCAAATATAGCTTTGTTGCTCCTCAATGATCTCTTATTATCCTCCAAAATTTGCTCTCACAATAATTAGTTCTCTTTCACATTCATATTACATAAAATCCATCACACACTTAGAATTCGTAACTTGACCTCTTATATATACCATTTAGATTATCAAGTCAGCTAATTCACAAGTTACATTTACCAATTAACCATACATCAATCAACTATTAAACAAATAAACTTTATTTCCCAAAATAATGAAATCCTTTATTGTTTGACCCTACTTGGTAAGTACCACTTCCAAAAAAAATTTCTTAAGTTAACCATCTCAACTCGATTAACACTACAAAATTAGATAAATCCTTTGGCTGTCAAGTGAACTCGGTAAGAACTGAATTTCCTTTGTTGTCCATGAGAGCTCGGTAAGAACTGTCTCTACCATACTTCCCTTTGATGATTGAGTAAGCTCAGCAACAACTTAATTTCCTTGCTTAACCTTGAAAGCTTGGTAACAATCGTTTGCACAAGGTAAAGCCTAAGAATTCTTGGTAGACACTATAAACCTTCTTTGCTAACCTTCTAAGCTCGGTAGACTCTGTCTTTTGCCTTGCTGACGAACTAAGCTTGATAGACTCTAGTTGATGACTGATATGACATTTGTGTAATATCAAAGACAACACACAATTGAAAAATTGTATACAACAGATTCAAGGTAGAATTCATGAATAGAAAAGTGAAGTTGTTGGATGGACATGGAAATCTAGCTAGGATTGGTAATTAAACAAGAGGTAATCTATTCTACCTAGATCTAATTGTAAATTCATGTTTCATAGCTCAAGTAGAAGAAAGTTAGTTATGACATAAAAGGTTGTGTCATATGAATTTTGATAACCTGGTCAACATAAGTAAGAACAAAAGGGTTAGAGGCATTTCAAGCCTAAAGAAACCTAATCTGGGCATGTGCAAGAATTGTCAAATTGGAAAGATGAGGAAGACAAGTTTTAAAAGCAAAAAATACCATTCTGAAGAAGTCTTGGAGCTAGTTCATACATACCTTTGTGGACCTATTGGCATACAAATATACACAGGAGATAAGAACTTTATTTTTTTTGTTGATGATTATTCTAAGATGATGACAGTTATGTATTTAAAAGATAAATTGGAAGCTTTTCAAAAGTTCAAATGGTATCTAGCTACGGTTGAGAAGAAATAGGAAATAAACTAAAATATTTAAGATCAGATAGAGGAGGTGAATTCATCTCTAATGAATTCAATGAATGTCTCCATGAAAGAGGAATTAAAAGATAGGGATTTACACCTAGTATACCTTAGTAGAATGGCATTGTTGAGAGAAGGAATAGATCAATCATGGATTATGAAAGGACATTGATGATAGAGAAGAACATTACTATCAAATATTAGAAGGAAGCAATCAACACTACAGTGCATGCCTTGAATTGAGTTTAGTTGAAGAATAACTCAAATTAACACCTTTTGAATTATGTTATGGCTATAAACCTAATGTGTATTATTTCAAAGTATTTGGAAGCAAAAGTTATATTCTGAAGGAGTTAAGAAAAGAAAAATTTGATGTGAAAAGTGATGAAGGCATATTCTTGGGATACTCCAATAAGAGTAAAGCATACAAACATTTTAAATATATCTACTCACAAAGTCATAGAAAGTGGAAATGTAAATATTGATGAGTTTGTGGAAGATTCTAGAGAACAAAGTAAGAAAGAACTTGATATAGTACCTGAAGTTCAAGAAAATCAAAGTCAGCAGTCTTCACCACCCAAGTTCCCAAAATCCCAAGTTCAACCTAATTTGCACCTAGTGCAACCTGACTGATGGTCTAAATTACCCGAGTCGCAATCAGAAAGACCTGAGTTTTAGCCAATGCAAATCGAGTCATCTGATGGACCTGAGTCATAAACAATGGGACCTGGGCATGATTTAGAAGAACATGGTAAACCTAGTGAATTCAAAAAGAAGGAGCCCAAACTTGCTAGATATGCTAGAAGGCATCATGCATCTAAGAAAATTATTGGAGATCAATTGGATGGTACAATGACAAGGAACAAATTAAAACGTACATGTTTTCTTACTAAATTTAAACCTAGAACTGTCAAAGATGCATTAGAAAATAAAAGTTGGATAGAGGCAATGAATTAAGAAATTGATTAGATAGAGAGGAATAAAATTTGGACTCTTATTCTTAGACCCAAGGACAATAATGTAATTGGCACAAAATGGGTATTCAAAAATAAGTTGAATGAGAATGGAGAAGTTTCAAGAAACAAGGAAAGATTAGTTTGTAAGGGTTATGCTCAAGAGGAAGATATTGACTATAGAGAAACTTTTTCTCTTGTTGCAAGACTAGATGGTGTTAGAACACTCCTTACATATGCAGTACTGAAAGGATTCAAAGTATATCAGATGGATGTGAAATTAGAATTCTTAAATGGAATCTTAGAAGATCAAGTGTGCATTGAGCAACTAGAAGGTTTCATTGATCTTAGCAAAAGGGACATGGTTTGCAGACTACACAAAGCTTTGTATGGTCCCAAAAAAGGCCCCAAAGCATGGTATGAAAGGTTACATAACTATCTCATAAAGATTGATATTCAAAGAACTAATGATAATAGAAGCCTATACATCAACAAAAGACCAGATAAGAAGATTGAAATGTCAATGTTTGGAGAGATGAAATTCTTTTTTGGCTTACAAATTCAACAAATGAAGGATGGTATTTATATCACTCAATCATAATACATCAAGGAGATATTGAAGAAATTTGGAATGGAGGATTCTAGACCAATTGGAACACATATATCTACTAGACATAAGCTTTCCACAAATCATGAATCCAAGGAGGTAGATCAAACTACGTACAGATCAATGATTGGAAAACTTCAATATGTAGTGCATACAAGACCTAATATAGCATTAGTAGTTCGTATGGTGGCTAGATTCTTTGCTAATATTAAAGAAAATCATATGATGGAAATCAAAATAATCATGAGTTATCTAAAAGGTACTAAAGATTATGTTTTGTGGTATGAGAAAGGAGAAAACTTTGAATTGGAGGTATTCACTAATGCAAATTGGGTAGGAAGTGTTGATGATAGGAAGAGCACTAGTGGTTAAGAACTTTTTCTTTGAAAGAGCCTAGTATCTTGGACAAGAAAGAAGTAGAACTTTATCTCTCAATCTACAATAAAAGTAGAATATGTTGCTACAATAGTCAATTATTCCAACATTATATGGTTCAAGAAACTATTTTCAGGTATGAAGGAGGAGATCATGGACCCAATTGTTATCTTCGATGATAAAACCAATGCAATCAACATATCCAAGAATCTAGTGATGCATACTAAGACCAAATATATTGCAATAAAATATTATTTCTTGAGAGAATTAGTGTAGGACAAGGAAGTGGGATTGGAATATGTGAATACAAAAAAATAGATTGCAAACAATTCACCAAACCATTGCCTAAGGAAGCATTTTTGTATCTAAGAGGTAAAGTAGGGGTCATTCCCCTATTTGAAGCTCACTAATCATATTTTATTGATGCATCAACCAAGCATGTTGAAGATCAAACAAGTTGATGCATTATAATTGTCAGAGCAGATTGCATATGAATCTATACATTACGATACATGGAAACTACACTAATTATTTTTTTTCTCATAAGATGTCAAAGAAGGAGAGTTTTTTGTCATATATCAAAGAAATTTTTGTGAATATCAGAGATGTCAAAGAGGGGGAATGAATTTGGTTGATATCAAAGAGGAAGAGTTTGATATTACAATCATTGCAATCAGAGATTGATGACAGAGGAAGTTCACACTAATATGGGGAGTTCTCATGGATGAGAATTAGAATGAATTTAACCTTACTTCTATTTTTCTCTAAAATTTCTATGTATCATGACATTTTGTATTGCTATCAATGCCAAAGAGGGAGATTGTTGGATATAATCATTTAATTGTATAGTGTATTTGATGTTACACAAATGTCAAGTATATACCAAGAAATTAGTATATGTTGAGCTCACTTACGAGTACTCAAAGGAATTTGTTGTATATGGCAAGCATTTCAGTGTTAACCAAGTTCAGAGTGAGTGTTAATTGAGCTCACCTAGCTACCAAATGGATTTTTGTAGGAAGATATTGTCTACCTAGCTCATTTTGTTACCAAAGGAAGTCTAAAAGAAAATCATTTATGAGTTAGTGTTGACTAAGTTGGATGGACTAACAAAGGATTTGCATGTATTAGTTTTATTGGTTAGTTTTAGTTGGCTAATGGGATGAATTTCATTTATTTGAAATTGTATTCAAGCCAACTTGACATGGTAAAACATATAAGTATAAGGTCAAGTTGAGGATTGAATTATAAGGATGAGAAGAAGAAGCATGGGAATGAAAAGATAAATAAAGGAATAAAATTAGGAGTTGACTAAACTACAAAGAACATTCTAATCAAGGAGGATCAAGTATTCAAGCCAAAGCCAGAATAGAGATCTGAAATCAAAAAATACAATTTGCATCAGCAATCAGGTCATATCATTATTACTCTCTAATAATTGTAGCAGAGAATCAAATCTCTTAACAAAGTTATATCAATAGCTATTTACCAAATCCTCTAACAAGGTGGCATTTCTATATTGAAGTGTCTAAAGACCTCTAACAAGGCCATTCGTAATAGGGTGAACTAAATACTTTAACAGGGTCATGCCTAACAGTGTATTTTGTAACCTTTAGTAGGGTTGGATCCTAATAGGGCTCACTTCAGAAGAGTGAAAAATAGTAACTAGTTGTAGGGTATGTGCAGGATCATGGTGTGCCAAAAAGTGGTGATCTGAAAAAATATGTATTTTGAAATGCCTCAAAGAATTTCAAAATCTATTCCAACTTTAGTCCCACCCATTCTAGTACCAAACCAAAAAATTAATACCTTTATAAGGCCTAGCATATCTTTGGATATAACCCCTACATGGTCAACTTTAAAAACGTCCTAAAAACATGTTTTTTGCCTGTTCTTGTGTGTTTTTTACTTCAACCATGTATCTAACAACTTTTTTTCACCCAAATTTGATGAAATGGAAAGGGTTTTGTAATAATGTTCTTAGCTTTCCATAAAAGTAATGTCTATCAACTTATGATTTTGGTAAGTAATTAATACTTATTTTCTAATGGAGTTATGTATAAAGTGTTGATTGACACATTAATTAAAAAATAACTATAAATTTCAAATAGTACAACATTTTTGAAATCCAAAAGATGAATTGCATTCTATTATTCTTATATTATAATGAAAAAAAAAATGTAGAGTTTTGAATTATTTAAGGTGATCAGACAAGAGAGTTTTTTAATTCCAAAAATACTATAGTAGAAAAATCATAATTATTTATTTATTTAGAATAAAAATACTCAAAAATATGTGTCACATCTGAGCATGAGTCTACTTCTCATATCTAGAATTTATTTAAAAATACTATCATTTGATTTTGATGAAGGTGGTCAAACATATGTCTACTTCTTATTTTTTCCTCATATTTTTGTACTATTTCATTAAAATTCCTTTTTTTTACCGATAAATTTTTATTTTTTTAGATAAGGTCTAGTAGTTTAGAAATTAAATTAAATTTTCTTGAAATTCTTTTCTCTCAACTTTTTGACAGAAAGTTCATGACAAGTTGAAAATTCCATGTCAAGTTGACATAACCCTGACTTGTTGGCTTTTCATTGCCACTTAAGGGCATAGTTTGGTTGACCATGATCCTACACATAACCTACAATTAAATTGGGTTTCCACATTAAATCCTAGTGTCTCTTGTGTTCATGTTATTTGCTTTATGATTCTGTTAATAATTTAATTAAGGTTAATCACACTTAATATCATAAGATATGTCTATCTAGTGTTAACAAAGTAATAGTGCATATATTTAGTATTAACCGAGTGTTTACTAAGTGACAATAATTCTTAGTGTAAACCAAGTTACTGGTTTAACCAAGTATTTTCAGTGCTAACCAAGTTACATCAGTATTTCAATTTTAGTAGAGTTTGGTTTTTATTTTGACATCTAAAGGGATCTAGGATTTGTTTGTGTGGTAACTGATTCACCCCTCCCCTCCCAATTACTCCTCTAACATTTCCAACAATATCCCACTTTTATCAATTTAGCTTAAATTTTCATACACAAAATTGTAGCACTCGTATCCAAATTATATTAATTTATCTTAACAATGCAATGTATTAGTAAATTAATATTAAATTAATTAATCACCATAAATCTTAAATTTTATGCTAAAGATAATTTAATAAGAAATTGCATTGTTATGTTATGTTAGAGTTTTTTAAGTGTGGATGTAATCAATTTAACTTATTGTAAAATAAGGTTCTTCATATTATATTGAACAGAATTACAATTATGGTGGTGGATGAAATTTTTAAATGAAAAACATTATGTATGTATCTTGCTTCAATTTTAAGAATCAAGTTTCTAAAGTCAATTATTATTTTTAACTTTTACAATTTAATTGATCAATCACCATATACCATATGTTTCTATCAGTTTAACCATTTCATGCAAAGAGAATATATTAAACCCACTAATAAATAGGATCCATGCTGATCCATTCAATAATTTTATTATTTAGAGGCATCTCATGAAGTAAAACAAAGTATGTTTCAACAAGTTTATCAATATATCTCCATTCATGTAGTTTGGTTTCCATATCAGATTATTTTATTCATAAATTTTGTTCTCAACATCTTCCTACAAAATATTTGGAGGAGTTGTTAAAACTTAGTCTTTATAAAACATATCCAAATCTGATCCAAATCCAACTATTCCTTTACATGTTATGGTCTCTGTACCGAGACCCATTTTTATTGTCATATACTAAAAATCACACATGTAATCCTACATAACAAATCCAATATCTTTCACAAAAAAACTCAAATGATCCCAAACCAATTTCATATTAATCCATAGTGAGCCTATTTTCCAAATATTTAAGTCATTTATCCTTCTAATTTATAAATCATTATGTTCATGCAAATTTGTTCCTACAACTCTATTGAAGCTATTCAAAAACCAGTTTCTACTAAGAGATTCATAACTTCCACAACTTTGCATAAACATGACCCAAACCAAAGGGAAAAGAACTATTATTCATATATATTTCAATGATTCTATTTAGAGGTCATAACTCTTCCCTATGTGTTAGTGCCAAGTTTTGCAACATGATTACTATTAGGGAATCCAAAATCTGTAAGTAACCACTTTCACTAAAATATGCATAACTTCTTCAAAACCGAATGAAATGAATCAAAACCAAAAGGATAATGAAGATAAGTCATCCTAATATCCAAATATATAACTTATATATGGTTTCTAGATCATAACTATCTTTACAAGTGTAGTGACTACCCCTAGGTCACATTTTGCTATCATTGTCGAACTCTTTTAGAGCTAGTTTTATGTTGATGGTTAATAGTAGCATTGTTTTGAGACTATCAAATATTGTGCTATGGATTCAGTTAATACATGATGAGATTACTTGGTACTTTATAGTTTATGTATGTATGATGATTATTCAGTGATTTAAGTTATTGAAGATGATTAGTTAGATAGTTTATTATTATATGTGTTTTCTTATGGATACTTACCCCATACTCACATGTGTATGGTGTGTGTGTTTGTTCTTATGTTTGGCATTTCTGATGTGGTTAAGGAAGGGGGTCATAGTCACTTGCTAGTCAGGATCTACATGATGCACCACTTCCTGCCATTGCCTATTTAGTTTAGTGTATATTGTGCTTGTACATGCATGGTTTCTATGCAGGTTGTAGGTATCAGGTATTGACTTCCCTAAATTGCTAGGATGAGCATACCCTATTGCATTATCTCAATGGTAAGAGAGGGGAGATAAATTCTCAAGTCCAAATCCCAACCCTTTAAGCCATTTGTTCTTATTGAAAATTAGGACAAGTATCTGAGTTGAGTACCCTCTGAATGCATCAGATGATGTAATTCATGATATTAACCCTTGGTTTGATTTTGTATGTATTTTGGCTATGATGGGTTTTCGTATTTTACCTTGTGAGTCTTTGGAGTATTTTCTATTAATTAAGCTTACTTAAAAGATTTAATTAATGGTTTAATTTAATAGAAAATTAATATGATATTTTAATATTTATTTTATTTAATTAATTGGGAAATTAATTAAATAAAATAATTAAATTTGAAGATAAAAGTTATAATTTTAAAGTTGGAATGGGATGATATTTATTTAAGTTAATAAATATTTTAGCAATTAATTTTTGAAAATAAATTTAAAAGTGGAAAATATATTAAAATTATTAAAAGATTCTAGATTTCATGTGATTAAAATATAAATATATTAAGATTAAATAAGTGGAGTTATTAAAGTTAGTGCATGAGATTTAAAATTTAATAAATAAATGAATAAAGTAAATATTACATTAATTAATGTGCATTATTTTAATGTTTGCGCACATAGGAGTTTGCAAATTCTCAAGAGTTGTCATGTGGACAACACAGGAGTTTGCACTCTAAGTATGCACAAGTTGTCTACACTTAGGAGTTAGCATATTATTTGAGCACATGGTGTCTACAACCTTATGACTTATGTAGAAGGTTGGAGAAGACTCATGCTTAGTTGTCATGCTTATCTTCTAGTTCTTTCTAGACACATTCTAGATGCATCTTAGAGGCCTTTAAATAGAGCCTCTCCTAGTGTGTTTGGACAAGCTTCAAAGCTTACATACATTTGAGAAGCTCATATGCTTCTACATGCTCATATGCTTCTACAAGAACTTCTAGTCACTTGGAGGTTTCAGTTGGCTTGGATCTTGGAGGAATTACGAATGTTGGAGAAGGAAGGGATTTTCTATAGACTTCTGAGGCATGACAAATTAGCATCAGTTTTTAGCTGCACTCATGATTTTTGCTTATTCTATTTGCACTCTTTCTCTTCCTATCTTCATCGTGTCTATTATATGTGTCTGAATATTCTCTGTGATTGAATCTGCAATTTTGAAATTAAAATCTAGATATGTATGTTAATTGGTTGAGAAGAAAACAATAGAAAACCCTAGATCCAATTTAAGGAGGAAAACAGATCTAAATCGAGTTTGGGTTTGAGTTAGAGATCAATTATTTAAAAAGGAAAATTTTTATTTTAAAGAATTAGAAAGCCCTTCCTGTTTAAAAATATAGATATACTTTTATGTTTCAAATCTGCACACATTCATATACATACATACATACATACATACATACATATATATATATGTATATGTATATGTGTATATATATATGTATGTATATGTATATATATACATATATGTACATATATATATATACATATATGTACATATATATATATATATACATATATGTACATATATATATATATATATATATGTATATATATACATATATACATATATATATATATATATATATATATATATATATATATATATATATATATATATATATATATATATATATATATATATATAATGTTACTTGTTAAATCACAATTGAAATAATGCTTAAATGAAAACATTTTAAAATAAAAATGCGATCTGGAAAAAAGTTATTAAAAATATATATAATATTGAAATGCATGTTGAAGTGTTTTATAAAAAATATATATATAACAATGGGGGGGGTGGGAGTTTACCACTGACCCCACCCCCTTTATTTGCATTAGTGGCGACAACCTCTGGCACAGTCATACCTGCAACTACAGTCGCAGGGCTGACTACAGCCACAGCCCGTCCGCACGGCTCACTTTGAAGTGGTAGTGGTAATAAAAGCCTACGCCTATGTTCAAATTTGCAGAGTTAATACCTTTATTATATGCATCATTTTATTATGTGTTTCAAATACAATTCGGTTATATATATATATATATATAAATTGATTTTAATATTTGATACTTTATAAATGTTCATGTTGATAATTGTTAAATATGAAATGTCGATTTATCAATTATTGTTAATGAAAAAGAGATATTGAATTATTAATTTGAATATTAAGGGATTAGAAAATGGTTGACCTTTAATATTTATTTAATGTATATTAAATACTATTTAATATATATTAAATAATCTAGAGATGGTCATTTTATATTACGTTAATAATAGTTGTTTAATGAGGATGATTTTAGATTAAGAGACTTTAATGATATTGGATTAAGATTTAATTGACAAGGGTCATAGTCATTGTTATAACATAGCTACGATTTGAATTATTATTATGTTATTGATTAATACGTTATGTATTATTAAATAAATTATTGATATACCTTAAGGGTGTTAAGAGTTAGTTAAATATTAACTAAGGAAGTTTATGAAAGATTTCTCTAGATCGATTAATAATAGTTTTGATGAGTTTATTAATGTTTGTTGGGTCTAACAAATTATTAATAAATAATAGTATAATGGTCTAAATGATTATCGATAATACAATTTGTTAAGGAAACAGTAGTATTCATTAAAGAATGACAAAGGTGGTCATTATAGATTTATTAATAAGATTTTCAATATAACTTGTTATCAAATATTTACAAGTCATTATTAGTATTAGAGAATTGGAATTATGGTTGGCCTTTAACTTACAAATTATGGCTAGTTATTAATTGCGTCATTGATATGGATATGTAATTATTAATTTAATTAATTAATTAGAGTTGATTAATTTAATTAATAATTAAGTTAGGTAATAGAGGGGTAAGTGCACCAAGTTGTGGTGCCAAAAGGGGGGTATAAGTGGACACCTTTTTTCTGAAATCAGCAATTTCTGGACTTCAACAAGAAATTGAAGATAGTTACACTCAAAATTTTAAGATATGACAAAAATAAAAGTCATAGTCCTCTGAATCTAGTTTCTAAACTACTAATTTTTTTTCAAAATGGTTTAGTTTTAGGTCCTCAAAAAAGGGGGCCACAAAAAGTGGTACTGTTTATTCCAGAAAAACATAACATAGTACAAAGTGTGGCCCCCCTAAATTTTTAACTTTTTTTTTGAAAATATTTAATCACTCTAGTCAAAAGTAACCTAACACTATATAGTTTATCCCAAATTTTTTGGGTAATTTTATAATGTGTATTTTTTTTTTAATGAATTTTTCAATCAGACACATCTCAAAAATGTGAAATATCTGTCTCCTCCCCCTAGAAATGATTGAAAACTAATCTAAAATCAAAACTTCTTTTTTTCAAAGTGTGTAGAATGGAGTCTAGTTTCTAAAAAATTAAGTTGTTACAAAATTCGATGAATGAGCTAAAATCTACAACCCAATTAGTACATGTTGGTTTTTGACAAAAAATGGACATACATTCAAAAGAAATTATAGATGAAAGGCTTGAAATAGTTCAAATTAAAAATAAATTATATGGTTGTGTAGCTAACACAGAGACCTACAATGTCATGTAACCTGATTTTATCGATGCTCAACCACAAGGAAATTGGAAGGAGAGCACACAAGAAAAATTAATCATTTTTTGTATATTTGCAGAAAAACACGTCTAAAACCAGTTTATAGACTCCAAAGCTTTGGGTTGGATTCCGAAGGAAAAGCCAAACATTAGGCTTGGTAGAATGTAAAGCTTTAAATAGTGTGTGCACCCTATAGCATGCACACACTATTTAAAGCATTTTAAATTTACTTTTAAATAGCGCGTACACACTTTGTAAATTTTTTTTTTTCAAAAGTGTGTACGCACTTTAATGCATACACACTATAGCGCATACGCGCTATGGCTTGGCACACCCAAGCCATAGTGCATGTGCACTATAGTGCGTATGCACTATAGTGCGTGCATGCTTTGCAAAACTAGAATGAGAAAAAGAGGTGTCATCATTTTGGCACCACAACTTGGTGCACTTACCCAGAGTTTTGTTAGATTAGGTGAAAAATTAATCTGCCAAGAACACTTGCATGCATAACCCTGTCAGATGGGAGAAGCAAAGAACAGAAGCACGAAGAAAATCATGGAGGCCAAAATGCCAGATCCATCTTATGCAAAGAGCAATCTCTCATATAATCCAATAAGTGAATGAATAAAATACAAAGAGGGAATCCTTATAAAAGGATACCAAAACCCTAAAGGAAGGGAAAACCTTAAAGGAAAAATAAGACCTAGGTTGCATAATAATAATTAATAAAGATAATTAATTATTATATGCCTAAAGCTTAGCTTAAGTCGAAAGAGGTAATAAGTGACTAAATAATTAAATCAATATGATTTAATTAATTAGTAAAGCAATTTATTACTCTAACACCCCCTTAAGATAAACTTTGGGAGAAGCTAAAAACCTAGAAAGAACTACTGAAAGCAAATGGGTCCTGGCAACAAAGGCCTGATCAGGTACCCAAGTACAAAAATTCTCTATAAATCGAAGACAAAGGAGAAAACCTAGTGGGAAAAACTCCTCTCCAAAAAGAGATGAATTAGATGAAGGAAACAAAGCCTCCAATCTAGGAAATGTCCCAAAGAAAGGAACAAAAAAGAGCATGAAGCATCTCCGAAGCATGAAGCTGCAAACACTGTCAGAAGAAACTACTGGAACCCCCACTAAAATGGGAATGAATGAGTGTCTATATAGTAGATGAACCATCTCACCGAAATGCATAGGCGCCTAGCCACTGCATCTGCCTAGTACATAGGAACAAAAATTGAATACATAGATCACTCAACTGAACCAAGGAAGCAATAGAGTGAACAGGTGAACCCCCCCCCCCCCCCCCATAATGCTAAACAGAGAGAGGGGTGACAGGAAAACTGAAATGCAAAACCAAAAACATCTACAAGAAGAAGAATCAGGAACACCAACAGTGTAATAGAAGTACATGCACAAGATAAAGGGCGGTGTCACCGACACACAACATGGGCTAATGTTGTGGAAGAAACATTCACTTGACAAAGGTGGATGAGCACAAAATGGAAAAACATCATGACCCCCCATGGCACTTTATAACTGAATGCGAGTACAAACAAACACAAGGTGTACAAGATCCCAGATAGAGCAAAAACAATGCAGGAGGGTTAGAAAAGCTCCATAAGAACAATTTAGAGCCCCTGGGGCTTTAAAAAAAGGGCCCCTGGGTGCATGGCGCATGCAGGGGGCTCCTGGTCACCCATGTGACCCCTGCGGGGCTTAAGAACCCGTTGGGCCGGCAGGGCGGAGCGGAGGGAGGCCGAGAGGAGGTCGGCAGAGCACGGGCTACGGTGGGCGGCGTACGGGGCGACGAACGCTGGAGGAGGCTAGCGGGGTGGCTCTGCAGCAGCGAAGCGGAGGTTAAAAAATTGGCGTCGAGAAACAAAGCTGTCGGTTAAGACGCAGATGCCGACAATCAACAAAACACCACCGGGAAATAGGTTTGCGATGCTAGGAAAAGGCTTCACGCCGAAAAATGGGTCTGCAGTTGGAAAACGGCCTACGACACTCTTTTTTTTTTGAAAAAAAGCCTCGATCTATGTGCAGGAGGCCGTACGGCCTTCTAGGTAAAAAAATATTGCCTAAAAGAGAAACGATGTCCAAATTGGACAAATTATATATGGATTCTAGGGTTTTTGGGCACTTTGAGCACAATGGTGATGTTCGTTTGAGCCCAAAGTGACCAGAAAAAAAGGTCCCCCCTAAATCCACATAAAAAGCTTCTGAAACCCTTGAAAAAACTCCTGCTTCTTAAACACTTCAACAAAACACGAACAACGAGCACCAAGACGGCTCTGATACCATGTTAGATTAGGTGAAAAACTAATCTCCCAAGAACACTTGCATGCATAACCTTGTCACATGGGAGAAGCAAAGAACAGAAGCACGAAGAAAATCATGGAGGCCAAAATGCCAGATCCATCTTATGCAAAGAGCAATCTCTCATATAATCCAATAAGTGAATGAATAAAATACAAAGAGGGAATCCTTATAAAAGGATACCAAAACCCTAAAGGAAGGGAAAACCCTAAAGGAAAAATAAGACCTAGGTTGCATAATAATAATTAATAAAGATAATTAATTATTATATGCCTAAAGTTTAGCTTAAGTTGAAAGAGGTAATCAGTGACTAAATAATTAAATCAATATGATTTAATTAATTAGTAAAGCACTTTATTGCTCTAACAAGTTTTAATTGATATGCTAATATTGATTCTTTTAGTGAAGTTGTTAAGTATCTACATCAAAGTTGATAAGTCTTATTCTAATGACTTAAATAATGACTTTAGATATTTTAATAGTTATTAGTGATGATTTAATTATTATAATGATTAAATTAAGAGACTTAAGTTTTAGTAATATTTAAATTAAGTTTTAATTAAGTATTATTAGAATGTTAAAATGTCATGGATTGTGTACCTATGTTAATTGATTGATTTAATTGATCATTTTAATAAAGTTATAATCATCTTATTCAAAAATTGATAACTGGCTTTCTTATAATTAAACGAATAATGATTCTTTGTTTATGTTGAAAAGTTGAAGTAACATTAAGGAAGAGTTATTCAGTTAGTAACATGGATCTTAGCAAATGAAGAGAATAATTTAATTAAGGGTCAAAGAAGATTAGTTTAATGAGTAGATATTTACCCTTAAGTTATTCTTAGAATGTAATTTTAAATAATGGAAGGATAATGCTATCGAGGGAAAAAATGGGTTGACTTGTAGGTACAATGATAAATCCTATACACTTGAAGTATACTCAATTCAACTATGGAATTTGAGCAAACCAAAACATATGTTTGCATTGTGTTTTCTCTATGCTTCTTGTTTTGGGTTTTTGGGTTGACTAGCGTTGACCAGTCCTAGGTTGTAACTAGAGGCTCGGGGGTTTATGAGATGTGATGGCATGTTGATCTTATTTGGTCTCGATCTTTTTAAACCCAATCATGGTAGTGTGATGATATGCTTTATGAGATGTTTGTATTTACTAATTGTTATTGCTTATCGGTCTTCTTGGGTGAAGCTGAGTTTATATGTATCTGAGACAGTTGACCTAATCATTTTTGAGTCATTGATCAGTTATCCTTGGATTACTTTCTAGTTGCCATGATGGGACTAAAATGTTGATTTATTTTTTGATGATGTCATGTTGTGACATGTTTGACTCAACCATTTTAGGGTCTTCAATCAATATGATTTTGAGATATATTTTGGTTATTGAGAACCAATGGATACTTTTGATTTTCAATGATACCTTCAGTTGCCAAAAGAGAACTGTTGTGGTCATGATTATCTATGGATGCTTTTTAGTTGCTCATGGAGATTTGATGCTTTTATTATGGATATTTGATGTTTTTATTGTGGATTATCTTTTGGCATTTCTTTCTAGATGCTTGTATAGGACTAGGGTGATTTTATGATTCCATGAGCTTAGGGTAGGTTATCTACTTGTAGTGACGGGAAGTGGCTTGCAATGGGGGCTGGGGCCCTAAGTGGCTACCAAGGTAACTCATTGTAAGTTTTGTTAATAAGTGATAACATTTACACTAAATGGGGATTAAATGAACCTAAAAAGATAATTGTTTTGTTCTCGCCCATGCTTCGAGTGCTAGTACATACTAGGATGGGAGTAGAGAGAACGCTTGGTTGTGACCTTGCATTCCATAGTATGCCTTGTCAGTATGAGAGGATACTAATGGCCGCATAAGGATTAGTAGGGACCCATGGAGTTGTAAGCTAACTGCCAGGGTAACTTCTACATGATATATGCGATGACACTTGCCCGCTTACATAGTAGGTTTCCTACATGTCTTTGTGTGCCTCTAGGATTAGATGTCGGCTCTGTGATTGGAACCTTTGAGTTAGTATACTTTTAGGATTCCTAAACTTAGAGATTATTTTTATGCTTTGTGATTTGATAGCCTATTTGGGACTTGAGATTCTCTCCTCGGCACAGTGGGAGTGGACCATTTAGGTTCCACACAGTCGGGTGGTAGTTTTTTTCCACTCTTATCATTTGAGATCCGTTTGAGACACCGTGGCTGGAGCATTCTTGATTGGTATTTATCTTCATTCTGTTCTTGGATCATTATGATAGATGATATACCCTATGAGGGATGTATTTACTGGTATGTTTCCTCACATTGATGATTTGCATATGTTAGATGATGTTATCTTATGTTTCTTTTCTGCATATGATGTGGTATGTTTTTAGGTGTGACATTCCTACTATGTTAATAATGATGATCTCTTTGGTGATTTGGAATGTTACACACAAAGGGATGGCTAGGATCCACGATGGCCTAATGATGCTATTTATGGTTGGGAGGAACCGTGCATTTAGATTAGATGTGTTTTATGATCATAGCTATCTTTTATGATGGATGTTTATATCTTTTGCGATGATGTATCATTGTTATTTCATAGGGATGTGATGTTAGATGAATAGTTATGATTAGATGTGATTCAACGTTAAGGGATCCATAAAGAATGAAACCTGTTATGTATGTTATGTTTACTTTTATTGAATTGTTGTGAATGCTTCCATTACTGTGTATAAGTTGTGAATGGTTTATCTTTCATGTTTCAAAAAAAAAAATAGTTGTTTGGAAAACTTAGTGAAATTTTAGATTAATTCTTTGGATCCCTTGGCGGGGCATTAAGGCCTAGAAATGACATAAAACTAGTGAACACCAATCAAAACAGTTAGGAATGAATGCACAAACTAATACAAAAAAAAAAAAAAAATTCCTTCTCATTCTGATTTGGAATGAGAAATACATGGTATTTATAATATTTTCAACATTTGGAAACCATCCAAATACCCCTATGACCTTTCACCTTCTTTCTTGCATCATATTTTTTATATTGCCACATTTTATGACAATATCTACTTACATATTTGACAACTTTTACAATTTTGTCTTTCAACCTTACATTATTATTCAAATTGACTCAAATTAATTTAATACATCATGAATTACCAAAATAAAATAAAATTGATCATATTATGAACTCTAGTCTCCTAGTATTCTTGTCTTCTTAGGTGCTCTTCCACAACCATTGCACCTCATTGGTGCAAGTGCTAGTTTAAAGTTGTGACTTCTTTATAACTAATGTATTTGTTACAAAACAGACAAGAGCCTACAACACAGTAGTAAATTGTGAGCCTCTTATCTAAGAGGTCTTGGGTTTGACTCTTCATAAGCTTAATAAATAATAATAGCTAATTGCATCACATAATAAAAATGAATCTTGGCCTCGACCTCTTATCGATCAAAAAAATATAGTACTACTTCATCAATTTACTATATTCTCATTAACTCTAGAACTAATTCTTCAATCATAATCACAAAAGAATCAAATACTAAAATAAAATTCCATATCTTCCAATGAACATGTCATCACATTGAAATCTTACTAAATTAATAATTTCTATAAAATAAAATTCATACTTGTTAATAAAAAATAATAATAATTAAGATTTTTAACTTTGTAATAATTTCTTTTTTATTCTTTAATATACTTTTCTCCCCAACATAACATACATAACATAATGTTTACAAATATTGATTTGTCTATGTCTAATAAAAAGTAGTAATATGTCTTCATACTTTTTTTAACACACAACATATAATTCATAAATTTTATTTATTTTGCGTATTTCTCTCAACATTAACCATATAAAATGGTAAAGTGCATGGACCAAATAGATTTCATCTCCATTAAAACAAGTGCTACTTAGTAGCTTAGTACTTGCCTATCTCTACTACGTAATTAATTGCAATTTTAATTTTGCATAGAAATATTGTAAGTTTTAAATATAACAATATAATTTCAATAAATTTTAGTAAAATTATTAGAAATAATATTTTTTATAACTAAAATAATGTAATGTGTGATTATATTGATAAGTTAGTTAAAATATTTAATATATCTTAATAATAATTGTAAAAAATAAGAAAATTGTTTTATTATAACTATTTTAATAATTATGGATTATAAATTGTAAATAATTTAAATATTGATAACCTGATTTTTTTAATAACTAATATTTATTTGTTAATTAAATACTTTATTAAATATATTTTAAAACATATTATTTTTATTTTACATTTCTAATATAATTTTTTTTGTATTAAATATAGAGAGGTCAAAGAAAAAGCAAGATATACAACATCAAGAACACATGGGAGGTGAGGCCTCACACTGGGTGTACCTGAGAATCAGACCGACTTCAATATAGTTTAAAGAATATATCAGAAGCAGCAAATACAGGAAGAAATAACGGGGAAACACCCATCTAATGAAGAATATTTGGGTAAGAATTCGCACAAGTGGTCCACCCTTTCGGCTCTTCCATCCAAACAATGTTCATTCTATCATGTATCTAATCCAGCAACACTGATCATATCATCAGATGCATTTTTATTCTTTTTGATCTTGTGATTCATTTGAATGTATAATAGTTAGATAAAATTGAAAATTCTAATTTGAAATAGTACTATTGATTCGTAAAAAAATTAAAAAAATTAATTTGAAATAGTAGTATTGATTTGTAAATGAATTCAATTGGACATATTTATGTCAATTAACATTCCTTAAAAACTGCCTTAAAATCCGAACAAACATAATGCTTCCGCAAAAGGCCTCAACTTTTTAAGCCAATAAGATAGTTATAAATTAATTTTTTCAATCTATAAATTAATTAATATGCATCTATACACTCATTATATAATAAAATTTAAAAATAATTAATTATAATTGATTGAAATAAGTAAAGTTTATTCATCTCCATTCAAACAAAGTGCAAGTCATTTGATAGACTTTGCTTGTAATTAGAGACCAATAAGCAATCTGATAACAAATCTAGAACTGGCAGACAAAAATAATATAGAGAATCTTGCGATGGCAAACCTAATCATTATAGATTAAAAATAGCATCCTCTCATTGAATTGGTTTCTCAAGGGTTTTACTAATCTATTATTTTAGATGACTTTAAAATGCATCATGTTATGGTAAATTCCTAATCCACCTTTTGCTTTATCTACTATAGGATTCGCTTATCTTCTGTGAAGTGTACAACTTTCACATTGAATTAGACAAAAGAACGAAGCAAAACAATTGCATGAACTCACAAAATTTCGCAGAAGACTGAAGTTGTTAATAAATAGAGATACCAATCACGGAATTGAGAAAAACAAATTGAATGGGCCGAAAAGGAATAAGTAAAGTGTTAATATATCTGATGGGAAGGCCTATTTTGAAGATTCTGAAACCCACTAATTTGAACTTAAAAACCATTAAAACTTCACCTGATAATATTTTAAATAACTACTTAAACCATATATTATCACACAAAACAAATAATTCACATCTATAATGCTTGGCTGCATTTATTCAATGAAATAAATATACCTGCAACACTGCTCATAATTGATAATCAGACAGACTATACCCTTCTTATTCAATACAGACAGTTTTCTAAACACTAAAGGGAATACTTAATTAATCTTGTTTCTCACCCATCTTTCCAATCCCGACTATTCTAGCAAAGGTATAGAAAGAATTTTCCATCGCACCATGTGAAACAAATTTGTTGCATCTCCTCCGACTACCATTTCCAAGGACAATAAAATAAACCGGTGAGAGGATAATAAATAAAAAGAAGGGCAATTTATAGAAAAGCAGGTTGCGATTGGTCGGTTTGATCATTGATCACACCGAAATCGCTTATTTTACCTTCATCATGTTCTGTGAATGATTTAACTGACTTCTTTCATTGTACGCTATGTAGGACCATTTTGACAAGAAAGTACCCATGAAAATACGGTGGAAGAAACATGTCTTTGTTGCCTCGTTCCTTTAAATTGGGTCGGGCTTAAAGAGCACACTAAGGCTTGACCACAATGATTTTGAATTCGGCAATTAAATATATATCATCCAAGGCCAATGTAACCCATACATCAGCTCGGATCACCTGCAATGCGCACCTGCATCAAATATGAATCCTTTCTAAATACCTAAACACTAATACTTTTGATAATGTTCTTGAATAGTTATTTATAAACTTTTCATGTCGACTTTCCTACCACCATCTTTATATCTTTCATATTCGCACACACAGACACTCCTTTCTCTCTTCCTATCGCTATATTATCTTACCCCTCGCTCACATCTACTATTTCATGTTTCCTCTATTTCTCTATGATGTACTCTATATGTGTGCTATATCTATCTCTCTATCCACTATTCATCTATCACCTCATATATCTTTATCGTTCTCTCTCCTTATCTCCCTCCTCTCTTCTTCCTATTTCTCTCCCTCCCACTCCCCTCCTCTTTCTCTCTCCCTTCATAACTATCCTCCATTTTGATATCTAATTCTAATCCATCTACTTATACATTTTCTCTAATCATTTTTCCCTATCTATTTTTATTTCCATCAATCATTTCACCCCAATTTACATCTCTTTGTTTCCTTATATTATTCATCTTACTGACTCCCCCTACCCCCTCACTCTCTCCTTATCTCTTATTATAATAATCTATCCCTCTAACTATTGTTTTCTATAAGAAATGGATAACCTAGCTAATTAAAATCAATAATATTTTCTATATACACATACACTCTTTTCATCGTCCCTATCTCTATCTTATCGTATTGCTCACTTTACCATTTACCTCTCACAATCTATATTCTATTTCACTTTGATATTCTCCGTGTATATGTCTATATATTGTCCATCACCCCAAATATCTATATTTTGTATGTTCATCTTCCCACTCTCCTATCTCCTCTTCCTATTCCTCTCCCTCACTTCCTTCTCCTTTGCCTTTCCCTTCATATTTATCTCCCTCATATATGCACATTGTCTTTCTAATTTTCCCTCTATTTTAACAACATCAATTGTCTTACCTCTCTATCTCTCTTCTCTCATCATATTATTTATCTTATCCAGTCCCCCTAGAATCTCTCCCCTTATCCCTCCTTATATCTCTCTACTCATCTAATTATTGTTTCTTATATAAAATGAAAAACATGGCCTCTTAAAGTATACACAATATATCATCTTACTATAAAATTTTACAAAATAAACACTTACAAATGTATTGATTCGTATAGTCTATGCTAGTTGACAAATGCATTGAATATTCACTTTGTAAAAAATGTTTCATCTTACTCTCTAACCATATTAAAGGTTGGTTCTCTTGAATTTGAAATTTATTATGTTTACAATATTTCTGTGACCTTAAAGCTTAGCTTATCCCATTCACAAATATTATACTATAATATAGTTCTTATTTAGAATTATTATACAAAAGTTAAGATCAAAGTTATATCCAACAATTTTGGCTTTTTTCTTTTTTACATGATGATTGCTACATTGTTCTAGATTGTGATGTTAAAGATGTAAACACTTTCTATATCACAAGTTCTTGACTCATACTTTCACCTAAAGTGGTCATTTTATTAACCACATCCTTGACTCTTACACAAAAATCTTCTACATTCTCAGTTTACTTTAGTTTTAAATAATTGAATTTCCTTTTCAAGATTTATATTTTGACAACCTTAATCTGATCATTTTTTATAACCTTAATCTTATCATTACTATGGTAAGCATCTTTTAGAATCTTTCACGTCTACTTAGTTGTCTTTGCAAATATGGACAAGTGAGGTAGTAAATAAATTTGAGGTTAAAATAGAAGTGTTAAAAAGAAACTTAGTTTGCAACATTATTAATAAATTTAGAAAATTTACTGATTTTGGAGTGGATTCCATGATTCGAATTAATTGATAGTATTAATTAGTCTAAATTATTGTTTTCAAGAAGTTGGTATTTAATTATCAAAATAAATTAAATATTTTTGTTTGACACATAGAGTAATGTGTCCATTTCATTAAAAAAAAACTAGTGAAACATATATTACTTTTGAGGTAATTGTACTTTAGGATGGAATTTGGTCCTTTTTTCACTTTGGGATTGTATGTATATCAATTTAAAAACTAGTATAGATTAACATGTTATATTTTGATAAAATTTCAAATCAAACACATTTAAATAGCCTATATGTTATAAAATTTTCATATATGAAATAGTGATTGTTAAAATTCTAACATAAGTAATTATTACAATTTGAAGACTTTGTGACTTGGGAAGAAAAAAGACTATTATTTTTCTTATTTGTTTCTATTTTTAGAAAAATAAAAATGATATTGATGTTCTAAGAAAAGGTGAATGTTTAGATACATTTTAATGAAATTAAGTTTGAAAAAATATATATATATTTGAACTATTTATTCACTACTTATATATAAGTATTAAATAAATTTTAAAAGATGCACTATTATAAAAATAATTAAGAAATATTCATATCTATATATAGATTTTAATTTAAATTATTAAAAAAAAAAAAGGAAAAAAGAATCAAAAATTATATATGCAAGTATTAAAAAATGGCGAGTAGAAAGCGAACAGCGAAATCAGCGAATAGCAGAATCCTGACAAAAAACCCTAAGCCCATCTATTTTAACAAAGCACTAAAAAACTCAGGGTTCCGTCAAAAATATTCAGATGGGTTTGGCTCGGCTCTGCGCTTCCCTCATGACCAGAGCAAGAAAGGAACCCTCGAAACTCATAATTTAGAGATGATCCCTACTTCTAATTTCTATTCACCTCTGGCAGAAAGGCAATTGGAGGAGACGAAAATATCAACAGGGAAACCATGTCTTATCCAGAACAAAATCTTCTTTGTTACAATTCTAGACAAGCAAATCAAAATTTTCAACTCTACAAAATACGCCAAGGCAAACCGCTATCTGCTTTGCCGAGGGATTGAGGATCTGCCCCGCCCTCATATTACAATTTGGCAATCTCCTTTACTGCCCAACTCCTCTCCAGCCATGTCTCCACCCTACATTTTGTCGCACCAAAGAGAAAAGGATAACCACCACCCTAACCCTAAGTTTTTCTCTCTTGTCCTTCAACCCACAACTGACTTTAACGATAGGGTTCTCATCATCAGCGATCAAATTAGTGAAGAACAATCGATGGAATGCCAAGAGGTAGGACTATTCACCTATTGGAATGGCCCTACTTTGAATATTTATAAATTGATCGACTGGCTTGAGGATTACTGTGCCTCCCAGGTATGTATCTCTAAATTTTTTGATAATATGCTCTTCCTTAGCTGTTATGATGACTTAATTAAGAAAGATTTTATTAACAGCCCTGAATGTATGTTCAAAGGCCATGTGGTTCAGTTTTTTGAATGGATCCCTAACTGTAATGAAAATAATCTAGATTTCACAATACCTTCATGGTATGTTGTTTATTCATTACCTCTAGAATTAAAGAATATCAATACTTTTAAAAAAAAGGGCAGATCCATAGAAAATCTAATAGGTGTGGATTTAGCATATGAAACTAGTAATAACATGAAATTTCTAATTAGTAGCAAGGTCAATGACTCTAAGACAAAACAGCTAAAAATTATCACAAACAAATCTAAATACGATTTAGAGTTTATTAAGTATTAAGGGAAAATTTTGGATATCATCAAATTGGATGATGAAAGATATCAATCTTTCAACATGATGGATGTAACAACGAATCTTAGTAAGTCCCTTCCTTTACTTAGAAGAAGAAAATAGAAAATGCTCCAAGAAGATCTATTAGATGAGGAATGCTTTACAAGAGCTAGATCAGACTGGCTTGATTCGTCTCCCTTCAAGGAATATCACAAGGAAAAGCAAAGGGAAAAGTGTTACAAAGACAGAGTAAAGAGTTTAAAATATATAGAAGACAACTTCCCTTCTTCAGATAAGAATTTAATCAGCAACAAGGATGAATTCATCCAAGAAACAGCTATCAAGGAAATTAATAACAAGAGCAATCAGTATGTCAATTCTTCCATCAAGCCCAGGTTATTGAGCACCATTGTGGACAACCAGGAAAAAAAGAAGAAAAGAAGATCAAATAAGAGTAAGAAATACAAAGACAGATCATTAGGGATATCTCAGGGTCAGGAGCATTCTAAAAATAGGTTAGATATGACAGAGGACAATCCCATAGTCCAAAAGAGGATTATAGATTCTACCCATGAAAAGGGCCTAGAATGCCTAAAAAGTAATGATCTTAACCTAGTCTTGCAACAAACAGATTCCCCAAAGGATTATCAAGGAAGTCAATTAGAGGAGTTTGAAAATTTGATGTTATTCACCACATGTGGGATAAATAGCAATATACAGTTGCACAAGGATCCATCATCGCCACAATCAAATCTACATTGGGAAACAGACAATAAAGTAGTGTCCCCTGGTAAATCAAAAAAAAATTGGCAGACTCCAACAGCCATCAGTAGTTCTCCTTTCACTCCAGGCAATAGTCTTCACCAGGAAGACAAAGTCAGTATATCAGCAGTTGAACCCCCAGTCAAGGAATTTCAAGAATTCTTGAACAAGGACTATTTTATAGAACCTACAAATGCCGAACTAGTTACAGAAGAGATAGAAAATCTAGAATTGGAACAACTTGCTGAGGAACTAGCCCAAGTATTCAGTCCAGACATTATTGAGGAATCCTCAATGAACCAAAAGGAAGAACTCATAAAGAGGGTTATCAAATTAGGAGGGGAAAACTACTCAGGTGAAGATCTTCGAAGAGATATATTAAAAATTCAAAGTGAAGATATAGCTTCAGCACTCTCTTATCAATCAGGGCTAGCTAAACAAATTCTATCAAAAGTGGAGCTAAAGGACTAGGAACAGTCTCAATCAGGAAAAAATGATAGTGTGAAAATAGCGGAAGATAACCTGGATCAGCTAGGTATTTACATGTCTCAAGAAGGACCAAAATTTCCAAATTGCGGCAAAGTAAAAAGCAAAAGAGGGAGAAAATCTCTAAAGATACTCAGAGAAGCAGAGGGCCTCAGCAAGGAATAGCAAAAGATTGACCAAATATTCCACAATGGGAAGGGGAAGTACCTTCCCAATTAGGTATGAAGATCACTACTTGAAATGCTAGGGGTCTTAACGCCCCTAGCAAAAAAAGGTTATTAAAAAATAATCTAAATATTTTTAACTCTGATATTGTCCTAATTCAAGAATCTAAATTAAATTCTATAGAAATAGATAAGTTAAGTAGGATTCTTGGAGTATGGCGGTCCATGTTTCAGGAATCTTCAGGGGCATCAGGGGGATTAGGAATCCTCTAGGACCCAAGAAAGGTTAGTTTCAGTACCCTCAATAGTTCTTATAATTGGATGAGTGGTAAGGTTCAAAGTTTAAAATCAAACCTCAATTTCATTATCATTAATGTGTATGGTTCGATTAATAATACGGAAAAAAACTAATCTGGGAAGAATTAGGTCAATTTTTGAATAGTTATGATAATGAATTCTTCCTATTAGGAGGGACTTTAATACCATCCTTAACCTCAACGAAAAAATTGATCATATTCAGATGCGATCGCAAGCATCTAAAACATTTAGAGAATGGTGTTCCATTCATAATATAATTGACATTCCCATTAATAATGGAACTTATACATGGAACAATAGAAGAAAGGACTTTGCCTACATAACAGAGAAACTCGATAGATTTATGATTAAAGGGGAACTAGATTCCATCAATCTTGACATTTAGTCCTCAATTTTACCCATAGCTAGTTCATATCATTTCCCAGTTAAATTTGAATTCATAGAGCCCCTTAAATCGGCCAAAAACCCTTTCAAGTGTGAGAAAATGTGGTTCCTAGATCCAAACTTTCTCAGCTATGTAAGATCCTGGTGGGACCAAGAGAGCTTTTTAGGTTCTAAAATGTTTGTCTTTGTCAAAAAATTAAAAATGCTTAAAGATAATATCCTTAGGTGGAATAAAGAACATTTTAACAACATTTTCAAAGAAAAATTGGAAATAGAAAACCAGCTTAAAAATCTTAACTCGAAAGTGATTAGCAAAGGTATGGATAATAAGAGCTATCTCCTCAAAAAAGAACTGCTAGCCAAACAAGAAGATATTCTATCTAAAGAAGAGATATATTGGAGGCAGAAATCAAGAGAAAGATGGTTGGCAGAAGGTGACTGCAATACTAAATTCTTTCATAACTCCACCATATATAATAGAGCAAAGAACAGAATCACAAGGGTCAAAGATCAACAAGGAATCTCAACAGAAAAACCAGGAGAAATCGCGGACATCTCTGTTAGTCATTTCAAAAATTTATTAAATAATCATAAAGGTTCAAATTACTCAGCACAAACAAGTCTATTGAAAGTCATTCCTAAAATTGTGGATCGCCAGGATAACATTAATCTGATCAAACCTATAACCTTACAAGAAGTTAAGAATGTGGTCTTCAATATGAACCCAGATAAATCCCCGGGTCCTGATGGATTCCAGGCATTTTTTTTTCCAAAAATGCTGGGACATCATAGGTGTTGACTTTTGGAAAGCAATTGAGGCATCCAGAAATGGAGGCTCTCTCCTTGCTGAAATTAATTACTCCTTCATTACTTTGATCCCTAAGAAGTCTGATCCTAATTCTCCAAGAGATTATAGACCAATAGCTTTATGCAACACAGTCTATAAAATTTTCTCCAAAATTATAGAAAACAAACTCAAAAAGATCCTCCCTAAGATTATTTTGGAAGAACAAATTGGTTTCATGCTAGGTAGATCCATTCTAGATGGTATCATCACTATTCAAGAAACTAGATATTCAAAAAGCATATGATATGGTAGACTGGAGGTTTTTATGTAAAACATTAGAAGCCTTTGGATTCTCACACCAGTGGATTAATCTAATATTCAAGTTTATTTCAACTCCTAAAATTTTGGTGCTCATCAATGGAACTCTAGAAGGTTTCTTTGATATTTCTAGAGGAATTAGACAAGGGGACCCTCTATCCCCCTCACTGTTCATTATTATGGCAGAAGCATTTGGAAGAGCGGTTTAGAATGCATACTACAATCAGCAGATCTCAGGCATCACAGTCTTTGAAAATTTACCTAATATAACCCACCAATAGTTTGCTGATGACACTATTCTACCTGAGAAAAGTACAATTGCAGAAGCTCGATCTCTTAAAAGCATTATTAACCTATATATGGAAGCCTCGGGACAGAAGGTCAACAATCTCAAATCCAAAATTTTCTTTATTAATACCAAGAGAGAAATTGAGGAACAAATTTGTAGGTTCATGGGTTTTAAAACAGGAACCTTCCCCTACAAATATCTTGGTATAGCCTTAGAAAAAGGTACTAAGTTGGGCAAAGTCTGGGATGATACTCTAAGGAAGTTAGATTCCAAGTTAGGTTCGTGGAAGGACAGATGGCTAACTAAGGTAGGAAAATGTACTAAAATTAGAGCAGTACTATCAACCATCCCTACCTACCCACTTTCTTGCCTCCCTCTTTCTAAGCAGAATCTTAAGAAATTTGAAACTAAGATGAGAAATTTTCTTTGGAACGATAGGGATGGAGGTAACAAGTGGGCTCTCATCAAGTGGAAGCACATTAGTAAACCAAAAGATTTTGGGGGATTACGGGTTAAGAATCTTCAATGGCAAAATGAAGCTTTAGGAGCAAAAATTATCTGGCATCTCTACAATGAATTTAATCATAAATGGGCAAAGATACTCTATAATAAATATCTCATCGCAGAGGATCAGCTTTCAATTTTTAGAATTATCTCTCCTCCCAAAGGATCAGAATGTTGGAACTTCATGATCAAATGCCGTAGTCTGATTTGTAAATTTCTAACCTGGGATGTAGGTTCGGGTGACAAAGCCCTTTTCTGGGAGGATTCCTGGGATGGTAATCCTCCTCTCTCTCTCCATTTTGATAACCCAACCCTAATAAAAAAATTAACGACCCTTTGGGGCAATAAGGTTAAAGATTACAAGACTCTATCAGATAGAGAAGGTACTCCAAAATGGTCTTGGAAATCACTCAAAGGACTAGGTTTTGAAAAAGAGATAAGTGAAAAATTTGAGAAGCTGTTGGATGGTAGAAAAGTTAAACAAACTAACAAAGAGGACACTCTAATTTGGGCGGCTTCCAATGATGGGCAATATTCGGTCAACAATGGCTATAGGGCTATTGTCAAAGCTCAGCAAACAGATTTTGTGGATATCCCATCACAACTATGTTGGGATTCCTCTTGTCTCCCAAAAGCTGGCTTCTTTCTTTGGCTAGCTGTTCAAAAGAGGATCCTAACTATGGATAGATTACACATCCTTGGTTTTCAGGGTCCCTCCAGGTGTACCCTATGTTACTGCAATATTGAAAATGCTGATCATCTTTTGTTTAACTGCTCCTATTCTCAAAGCTGTTGGGAATGGCTCAGATGGATGTTGGGCTGGTCTACACCTTTCCCAAAATCATTGACTGAGCTGCTTTTTGGCTAGCCTATGAAAATAGTTAAGGGTGTCTATAGTAAGCTATGGAACATCTCCCCTTATATCATCATTTTTGAAATCTAGAAAGAAAGGAATCGACATATATTCCAAAGCTTGGAACTCAAACCGGTAGAGCTCATGATCAAAATTGAAGCTAGTATTGTAGAACTGGTCAACTCCCACTTAAATAAATTTAGGTTAGAAGAAGGTTCCTTTTCAAATTGGGATGGCCTTATGAAAAAATGCTGGTCTAACCTAATCAACCCTCCTCTTATCTATATGAAGAAAAATATAGAGGCTAGGAAAATCTGCAAATGAGAGCCACCACCATTTGGATGGGTCAAATTGAATTTTGACAGAGACGCGCGAGGTAACCCGAGTGTAGCAGGTATTGGCTGTATCATAAACAATGAGGCAGGATCTTGGATAGCTAAAAAATCAATGTCTATCCAACCTACCCCAAATAACATAGCAGAACTAGAGGCCCTTCATCAAGGGATTCAGTTATGTCTTAAGCTTAATTTATCCAAAGTTATCATTGAAGGCGACTCTCAAATGATCCTTAACGCTGTTAGAAAAAGATCCACCCCCAACTGGGTCCTAAAATCACATTTAGAAGAGATTCTCTCCCTTTTGGATAAGCTAGAAGATTATAGGATCTATCATATATTCAGGGAAGGTAATACATTGGCAGATAAACTAGCAAATTTAGGAGCAGACGGAGTCAACTCTCTCCTAGTCAATTGTAATTCTCTAACTCATTTTAATAACTAATCAAACTAAGTATTTTCTTTAGTATGTTTAGTGTAATTATATCATCCAAGTAGGATATAGTTATCTTCTTATTTAGTGACTTCACTAAATAAGAAGTTCTGGCCTCATCGTCCTTTAATTATATTCTCTCGGTAGATTTTCATGAGTTTTTTTGAGTGTGTGAAGTATATAGTCTGCAAGTTTTAGGTACTTTCCACATCATTATTTTGTAATCCGCAGTTTGTAGTAAGATTGCAATCTTGTTTAATGATTTCCCTCTTAGATCACATTATACGCCTTAAGTACTTAGCTTAGGCCAGCTTTGGTTATTTCATTTAGGTATCCCTCTAGTTTGTCTCTAGAAGTTTCCCTTTGATATCCATAAGAGAACTCCTCTGAGATATCCATCCCCGATTTCTCTATTTAAACATGGAATCCAATATTTATCTATTCCACACCCATGAAATTCGAACTATGGCGTTCTGTGGATTGGTACCATATATTATATCCGGGGGATGAAATGATGCATTTTTCTATCTACAGAGCTCTGGGAGAGGAAGTGTTTGACTATCAATATACTTGGAGGAACAACAGTGACATTATCGGGTCCTTTATCAGATGCTTAGTAAGAGCTAAAGTAGAAGCGAATGACATTGTCAAGCTCTGTCGTGACCTATTTGTCCCATCATGGAGAAAGGGTCTAGAAGAAGTTGTGTTTAGCATCAATGAAAAATGAAGGATTCCCCTGCCGGAAAGGTATATGAGTCTCCCTGTAGGTCATCCAAACTTAATTACCGCTCCTTGCCGCCAGTCCCTGATCATCCGGGATAACCTAGTCTTCTATAGAGAATGGCCCAAAATGGAGGCCAGTATGCATTTTCTCCTTCATTGGCGAGGGATCATTTTAGAAGAAAACAAAGATTGGCTCCTCGACTATCTTCATCGATTCAATGCCTATATCAAGCCGGGGGTGTCTTTCGACAATCTGGATGATCTCGTGTTTAGTACCCCAAATGTAGAGAAATCAAGTAGGGTGAAGCATGACTACGTGTTTCCTCCCAATTTTCGAGTGGAGCATCCAAATGACATGGCAGATGTGATCATTGTTTTTTCGAAGGAAGGAAAAGGCCCGATTAGTTAGATTCATGTTTTTGGTCATATTTAGTCCTATAGATATCTTTAGCATGTAGTATGACAGCAATTTTGTTACTACGCTTAATATAGCTTAGTTGTGTGTCCTTCGATTTTTAGCAAAAATGTTTAGTCTGTAAATTGGTATGCTACATATAAAATGTGGATTTGTAAATTGGTGATAAGTTTTTTGCTGCAAATGATGTGATAATACATTATGAAATATGATATAAGGTTATTCAGATGAAGTTTTGCGTATTTATTAATCTCAAAATGTTGTTAGGATCCCATCTAAATAGAGATGGATTTAATTCCTTACTTGTGATTCAAGTTAATATAGGGCAGTGTGAGGCCCAATGTTCTCTATTTCTATTTAGTTAATAACTTTCTCAGTTGTATATGCAAAATTCTATGGTACAGATAATCCATGAAATTCCCAGAAATTATACACTCAGAGCTTTAATAAATGTTTAATAACAGCTTTAGTTTTAGCTATAGTTCGTGACAATTCTTATGAGGATATCATGAACCAAATGGTGTTTTGTATTTAGAGATTACATAGATCTGGTTCTTGGTAACTTTTTAGCTTCCTCAGAATCAAGTATCATTTTCCATCCTTAGGAAACTCTTCAAATTACATCCTGGGTGTAGTATCATTGCTTGGAACTCTATGTAATTCAGTAGTAAGTAGTAAATCTGCAATATGGGTCGAACTCTATTTCCCAATCAAGACTAATTTTAAGCCGGCCGATTTTGCCCGACTGATTTTTGATAAGCCTTTCTCCTCACTTTGGCCACTGGTGCCAACTCTAGTAATGACTGGTTAGGATGTAGCCTCTCATTGTGGGCCCTTTAAATCTATTAATTAATTAAGAAAACCTCCTCTATAAGCTTTAGCTGGGCAATCTCATAGAAAAAGTTCTTCTCTGTTATAGTTAGTTAAGTCAGAATTTTCTTTGAGTCTAGTAATGATTTTAGTAAAGCAATCATGGCTCGGGACTCCTTTCTTAAAATTTTTATGATGTGGAATTTGGCTCATATTGTTGATGATTATGAACACATTCAAATTTTTTCATTATGGTCTAGCAGAGTTAACTGCTATTCCTCTTATAGTTTAGTTCGATGCCTTTGTGTCTCTTCTTTCCTTCTTAACTATTTTCAGTCAGTGTACATGTTTTAGCTCTTTATGTTGATAGGTATCTATGTGTTTTGCTTTTTCTCATTAATTACTAACCCTTTGTTCGAATATCTAGCATAAAAAATGGTTGAATGCAGGAAGTAAAATCAGAGATTATAATCAATCCCTTGATCGCTATCCTAGCATCACTCGGCAAAAATAATGGATTTCTTAAGTTGTAAATTATTAGGGGTATCCCCCAGATTACATGTAATTATTAGGAAAACAATTTCACTAGGGTATGCCCCTTTTAAAGTTGTAATAATTTAGGACATTTGTCCCGGGCAAGACTGGAGGTTTTCTTCTCCGTTCTTTCCTACTAGTGCCCATTTGAATGGAGGTATGCTTTGTAATTACTTTTAAATTAATAATCAATAGGAAAGGATTTGGAAACCTTTTAACAACCTTATGTTTTTCAACCTTAAATAGAATCCAACCATTTATTTCCAATCTTATGTTTACCAACAACCTTATCTTTGTCAACATCACAAAATGATTTTATTTAGCTTTATGAAAGTTTTCTTATGTGAATTCAAATGAATTGCATTGGTTGGTGGCAAGTCATGTGTTTCATTTTATCATATATTTTCATAACATGGGAACAATAGAGCAAAACATGAAACTACAGGCAGAAAAGATTATCTATTACTTCCTAATGAATACTCTTCACATAATACATCTAAAAGATATAAAATAAAGTAATAAAATGGTGCCATGATTTGAAACTCAAATCTAGGCAGGAATGTAAAACATTCAACTAACTCGTTAAATACAAAAACTAATTGTCAAAAAATTTCAAACGAGCACGATTAACATGATGTGAAACAAAAGGGTTAACCGAAAGAGAAATACAAAAAACTATAGAGTCAACAATTATGTTTAACACACCCCCCTAATTTTGACTCTATCTACATTACAAAATTTTCAATACTAAGAATTCCTAATTGGTTATTTTGAAATTCAAAATTTTCTCTTGTTAGAGGCTTAGTAAATATGCATACCAATTGATCCTTTGATTTGCAATGTCATAGGTTGATTTCTTCATTGCTAACCAGCTCTATGATGAAATGATATCGAGTGTCAATGTGCTTTCTCTTCTAATGAAATACTAAAAAATTGGAAAGTGCAATTGTTGAGTTGTCACAAAAAATGGTGATTGGTTTCTTCTTTGATGCTAGTTCAAGATCACTTATCAATCTCTTCATCCATACTTCTTGACAAGATGCTGAAGTGGCTACTATGTACTTTGCCTCTACTAATGAAATGGTGACAATTGGCTACTTCTTGGATGCTCATGAAACTATACCTACACCCAAACAAAATGCATAGCAAGATGTGGTCCTTTTTTCATCTACACTTCCAACAAAATCACTATTTGTGAATCCAATTATCTTGCTGTCTTCATTACTTGCATACAAAATACCATATTGCATTGTTCCTGCAATATACCTTAGTATTCTTTTTTCCTACTTTCTAATGTGATGTCTTTGGTGATTCTATAAATTGACAAAGAAGGATAAATGAAAACATAATGTTTGGGCTAGTTGTTGTCAAGTACATTATGATGCCTACCAATTACTTGTATAAAGTGGAATTCATTGCTTCACCTTCGTTGTTTTTGCTCAATTTTGTACTTGGAACAATAGGCATGTTGATTTTCTTTCAATTATTGATTTTGAATTTTGTCAACACATCTTGTACATACTTCTTTTGATTGATGAAAATGACATGCTCCAATTGTTCAATCTCTAAACCAAGAAAGTATTTCATGTGACCAAGATTGGTCATTTAAAATTCTCTTTCCATGTCCAGCCTAAATTCTTCAAGATGCAAATTACCAATACAGAGTAAATCATCCACATAGATGCATACAATTAAGATCTCACCTTGCAAGTTTCTTTTGGTGTACAAGGGTATGTGCAAGTTCATGGTGTGCCAAAAAGTGGCAATGTGAAAAAAAGTGGAGTTTGAAAACATCTAAAACCATTTCAAAATCCACTTTGAATTTTTTCCACTCATCCTGATACCAAGGCAAAAAGGTTGGGCCAAACCTTATCAGGTATATGATCCATTATCGGCTACCCGATATCACATTAAGTATCAAATATCATATTGGGTATCTAATATGAGATCCACTGACTGAAACCTGTGACTAGGAATTATAAGACATACCCGAGACCAAATTGAGCATTTGCAGTCATAGCTTGATTTGTATTGCCTCTATTTTAGGTATCGAGTCCAAGAATGGGTACATGATACAAGTAACAATTATTTTGTATTTTTTATGATTTTGAATTTATTTTATTTAAAATTAGGTATTTTTAAATATGAAATGTTAAAAATTAGGTTTTTTTTAATAGAAATTATTGAAAATTAGGTTTTTTTAATAGAAATGTTGTTTTGCAATTTTATAGGAATGGGTGACCCAAATGATGACATTGAGCCACAAAACAATGTTCCTTGAAACCCTCCACCAAAAGATCCAATACCCCCTCAAAACTATCCACCAAACGATCCCCCACCCCCTCAAACCCTCCTCAAATTGAAGATTTGATATAAGAAAATCTAATAGAACTAAGGGATTTGCAAACCATATATAACACTATACCAGCATTAGCTCTCATGTTGTCTATGTTAAACACCATAGCAGATAATATTCAAACACATATCGATAAATAAAATGCTTCTCTTCATTGGCATGAGAAAATGTATGCCATGTTTGATGATGGGTTGGACTATGATGAGGTTTCAGCCCTAAACATAAGTAAAGATGATATAGTTAACCTTTTTGCGGACCCAAAAATTGGTAAAGTAGTAGACGACAAAAAGCCCAAATTATCAATTAAATGGTGCGCAAATGAGGCTATGCATGTGAATTTTTAGGATCATTGGTGAATGGTTTTTGACAAACCTCTATATAGCAATTTAGAGGTATCATTCTATTTCATTAGAAACTTGTATGTCAAATTTGTGTCGGGCCTCTAGGTGAACTACTAGAGCATAAGGCCCAATATGGGTGTAGGAGGAGGAGCTCCTCGGAATAGACCATTTTCCCAGTGAAAGAAAGCTGGAAACTTTTCCCACCCTAATGATAACTCCCCCCTCCTCTAGTGCAACATCTTGATATCATTGAAAAGGCTAGCTCTCATACTATTAGAACCATCCATAGATTGAGTAGCCTATTAATAACCTAGGCTAGGTCAGTGTTGCCTCCCTATGTTGATGATGCTGGTGCGAGTTCATCATTGGCAAGCTCATCACATTTTTATGTGCCCTATACTTGCATAACATGCAAGAATCTTTGTCTGGGTCCCATAGGTGATCTTTTTGAGTATCAGTTTGTATTTGAGGAGGATGATACACCATATGTTTGTATAGAGACTACACACCCTGATGTAAGAGAGGAGGGGCATGCAGAGGCATGGGATCCTTCTGTGTCGATATGTGTATACATCTTTTTGTTATGGCATATGTGATTTAAAGTTAATCTTTATAACAGAGTAATTTTAACCCATATTGACTTATACATGTATGTGATCTTCATTCATGTTTAGTTGATGACTAAGGAGGAGCTCAGATGAGTTGATGATGTCATGCTCTTGGCCATTTCATTTGGCCTTGAGACATCTATGGTACATTATGTTGTGTTATAATTGTTTTTCTATTCAATATTGGAACATATATGGTTTCTAATCTTTCTTTTCTCTTGTAGGTATCACTTGTCAATGGGGGCAGATTATGGGGGGTGAGGCATAACCCATTAACAAGGGAAAGATAATTCGGTTCTCTTAAAGTGATTAAATATAGATGCATTCTTGTAAAATATTTGTGCTAATGAAATTTAATTACATTCTTTATTGTACTGGGCGTGGCTAGGTGAACCCACAATACTGGGTACCACTTTTGGGGGATGAAGGAAATTGCAAAATGATGAAAAATTCCTATATTGAATTTTATGTATGTTCACATGAACATGCTAACTATGTCACACGAACATAAAACAATTATATGTTCACGCAAACATATTGAGGTTAAATAAGGTATGTTCACATGAACATACTTTATTAATATGCTCACATGAAGATATTATAATAGCGATTTTGCGATTAAAATTTTGTTTTTCTGTTTGAGATCTTGATAAATTTTCTTTTTTTGTATGTCTGCACGAACATGAATTATTTTGCATGTTCGCTTGAACACATTAACTCAAATTTCCAATCTCTAGATTATTTGGCTCTTACATTCATGCAAACATATGTTTGCACAGACATGTCTAATATGTTTGCGCAAACATAGTGTCTGTGCGAACATGTCAATTTAATAATTTTTGGTGATATTTTTTGGAAAAAATTAAATTGGCTCTTTTGACGCCCAAAATTGAGATTGAATGATCTCCTACTATAAAATTAAAAATGCCAATTTGTGCTGCTCGGAGCAAGCTTTCCAACGACTATAATTATAATACATATTATATTCATTAAGACTTTCAAATATGATTTTAACTCATTATAGGTTCATCAATGGTTGAACATCAACTAACTTTGACACTTCAGGAAAATTTGTAAATTAGGTCAAAAAAAAAATTAAAATATCTAGGAAATAGGTTGTTGAGATAGCTTTCTACTAAAAAAAAGAAATTAGATTTATGATAAATTGAGTTCAAGTTATTTGTGTTAAAAGAAATGTATGTCTGAATTACGATTGATATCACTTCAAAATTTCATAAACTATACAATATTCAACCAAATTGAATCAAACCAAATGCATCCTCTAGGTATTGATGTTACAAATTCAACACCAAAAGAATTACCTCATTATCATTTCTAGAAAAAAAAAGTTATGTGTGTCAAATGAACTGTCATTCTTTAAAAAAATTGATTTTTTATATGTACCACTACTTAAATTTTTTAAAAAATTAATTAAAAAATATGGTTACAAAGTAGGAATAGAGTACTAGAAATCACTAGTTTACATCATCTTGAAATTATTCATAGTTTTAGAGATATAGTCACTCGAATGTGAGGTTTGTTTCAAAAATATTGATTTTAGTGTCAAAATTGGTCATAAAGTGGAACCCATTATTGTGGGATCACCCAACTACTAGTGATGAGTCCAGGCAAATTTGGCATCGTAGACCCTCTATTATTTCCATTTGCAGTGAGAGCCCTATTGAATGTATAAGTATCATTTATTTGTTATTTTTCTTATTTTCATAGAAGAATTAAAAACTAATTTCCATGAGCTTTTGTATCTCATAGGAAACACCAAGTGCACATGAGGTTGGACGTCAGATTTTTGTATCTTTGCTCATGCGACCATTATAACTAGAGGGGGAGTCAACTAAGGTAAGTTTTATTTTGAATTCTTGATTATATGTTATAAATTTAGTATGCTATGAATTATAATGTTATATTTTAAGTTGAAGATACATCTGACAAACATACTTGAACATATACAAGCCACAACCAACCAAGTTTTAGAAATCTTGACATATGAGAGGACTCCTGACCACCGCAGGAGGTCAAGGAGAGGTATTAATGATGAAAGTTTAATACTATAAATATTTATTAAAAAAAGAATCATTATGCATTTGAGTAATGCAATGTTAGATACATAGAATCATATAAATTTAGTAGTCTAACTTTGGGTTTTTCTTTTTTTGTTTATGTAGGAGGCATTTAATCCACCTAGTTCATTGAAGAGATTGCATTTTGATGATCCACCAATAGCATAGGATAGTATAGTTATCATAGGATGCATCATGAGAAATTTGAGATAACATATGCCACATTGTATACAAAAACATTGATATTATACACATTTGAATGGCATGATCAGACACATTTGATATATAGATCTATGTGTTTTGATATATATATTCATCTATGGATACATGAACTTTGATATATATTTGTGTAATTTGTCTATGAATACATGTATTTTGATATCTATTTTTTTCATTTATGTGCACAAGGATATACATATTAATTTAGTATAGTATTGTTTAATTTATCATGGATCATGTGTATTGTTCATGTTTATGGAATATAACTCATTTTGATCATGTTTGTTATATTCAATTCAAATGCAATAATTTGTGAAGAACATTTTACCAACCTTTATTATCAAATTTTGATGTAATGTTTAATTTGAAATTATATCATATATGTTTAATTTGAAATGATCTGTGCAATCCCTTAAGATGTCTACAATTAACCAAATCCATGGCCAATTTGGTCTTAGGAGCCCATCTTTGGTCTTACAAGACATTTCAATATATACTAGTCAAAAACATTATTAGGCATCTGTGGTCAAATAGGGGTGTCACTAGGTTATTATAGACCTCAACATGACCATCTTGTAGAATTCAAAATTTTACCAATATCCCCCATGAGCTCTGAGTTATGACCCTCAAAAGATCGACCTCCAAATGCACTTAGAGCACCTTGGAGACTCTTCAGTACAGGGTGGCCATGAACATTGGAGTCTCTTTATGGCTGGAACAAGGGTATCACTATGGTTCACCCACCCATCCAAAGATAATGGCACTGATGATTTAATGCAAGGATTAATGGTTTCAAAGTTAGCTGTGATGCACCAATGAATCGACGCACACTGTAAGTTTTGGCATCAAGTGAGATTGTCGTGCTGAATCAAAATAGAATCTGATCTCTCCAAAATGAGATGGGTTATTATATAACTCAACGTGATGATCCTATAGAATTTGACATTTAATCAATAGCCCCCACAAACTCTAAGTTACAACCCTCAGAAGATCGACCTCCAAATGCACTTAGAGCACCTTGGAGACTCTTTGGCACAAGGTGGCTGCAAAAGTTGAAGGCTCTCTATGGCTGGAACAAGGGTGTCACTAGGGTTCACCTAACCATCTTGAGATAATGGCATTGATGATTTGATTCCAAGATCAGTGGTTTCAAAATTACGCAATGATGTGCCAATGAACTGATGCACACTATAAGTTTTGGCACCGAACAAGATCATTGTGCAAATCCAAATGGAATGTGATCTCTTCAAAATGAGATAGGTTATTGTATACCTCTGCATTACCATCCTGTAGCATTCAAATTTTTACTGATAGCCTCAATGAGCTCTAAGTTATGATCCTTGGAAGATCAATCTCCAAATGCACTTAGAGCACCTTGAAGGCTCTTCGGTATGAGGTGTTTGCAAACGTTGGAGGTTCTCTAAAGCTAGAACAAGGGTGTCACTAGGGTTCACCTACCCATTTGGAGCTAATGATACAGACGATTTGATGCCAAAATTAGTGGTTTAAAAGTTGCATAGTGATGCACCAATGAAGTGAGGCACAGTGCAAATTTTGGCATCAAGCGAGATCGTTGTGCAAAATCCAGATAGAATGTGATCTTTCTAAAATGAGATACTATTGTAGACCTTGGCATGACCACCATGTAGAATTTGACATTTCACCAATAGCCCCTATGAGCTCTAAGTTACGACCCTTAGAAGATAAACCTCCAAATGCACTTAGAGCACCTTGGAGAGTCTTAAGTATAGGGTGGCCACGAATGTTGAAGGATCTCTGTAACCAATAAAATGGTGTCACTAGGGTTCACTCGACCATTTGGAGCTAATGGTATTGACAATTCGATGCCAAGATTAGTGATTTCAAAGTTACATAGTGATGCACCAATGAACTATGACACATTGCAAGTTTTGGTATTGAGCGAGATCGTTGTGTTGAATCCAAATGGAAGGTGATCTCTCTAAAATGAGATAGATTATTGTAGACCTTAGCATGATCATCCTGTAGCATTCAACATTTCATCAATATCCTGAGCCACAAGCTCTAAGTTATGACCCTCAAAAGATTGACCTTCAAATGCACTTAGAGCACCTTGGAGACTCTTCAATACGGGGTGGTCGTGAACGTTGGAGGATCTTTGTGGCTAGTAAAAGGGTGTCACTAGGGTTTACCCTCCCATCCAAAGCTAATGGCACTAATGATTTGATGTGAAGATTAGCAGTTTCAAAGTTACACAATTATGCACCAATGAATTGAGGCACACTACAAGTTTTGGCATCAAGTGAAATCACTATAAAAAATCCAAGTCGAATGTGATCTCTCTGAAATGAGATAGGTTATTATAGATCTCGACATGATCATCTTGTAACATTCAATGTTTCACCAATAGGCCCCATGAGTTTTAAGTTATGACCCTCGAAAGATCAACCACCAAATGCACTTAGAGCACCTTGGAAACTCTTTGGTATAGGGTGGCCACAAACGTTGGAGGCTCTCCACAATTAGAACAAGTGTGTCACTAGAGTTCATACACCCATCTAGAGATAATGGAACTAATGATTAGATGCCAAGATAAGTGCTTTCAAAGTTACACAGTGATGCACCAATGAACTAAGGCACACTACAACTTTTGGCATTGAGTGAGATCGTTGAATCGAATCCAAATGGAATATGATCTCTCTGAAATGAGATAGGTTATTATAGACCTTGACATGACCATCTTGTATCATTTGATGACTCTTGAAAGATTGACCTCCAAACATACTTAGAGCACCATGGAGACTCTTTGGTACAAGGTGGTCGTGAATGTTGGAGGCTCTCCATGACTGGAACAAGGGTGTTGTTGGGGGTCCTAGGACCCTTAGGGACATAGGGTAATCTATGCAATGGGTTGAATACCCATTGCATCATGACATGTAGCCCTGTGGGTCCGAGGACCCCTAGGGACATAAAGCTATCGATGCAATGGGTTGAATGGAATGGGTTCGTAGGCAACAATACAACCTCATTCGACCAATTGCATCATGCCATCTATCCCTAGGGGTCCTAGGACCCTTGGGGACGTAGGGTAATTGATGCAATCAACCGAGTGGGGTTGCAAGATACCCTATGACCCCATTCAACCCATTGCATCATGAAATGTGTCATTGGGGGTCTTAGGACCCCTCAGGACATAGGGTAATCAATGCATTGGGTTGAATGGGGTCATAGGCTATCCTATGACCCCATTCAACTGATTGCATCATAGCATGTGTCCCTGGGGGTCCTAAGACCCCCAATGACATAGGGTAATCAAAGAAATGGGTCTAATGGGGCCCTAGGCTAGCCTACGACCCCATTCAACCCATTGCACTGTGACATGTGTCCCTGGGGGTCCTAGGACCCCAGGGACATAGGGTAATCAATGCAATGGGTTGAATGGGATCATAGGCTAGCTTATGACCCCATTCAACCCATTATGTCATGACATGTTTCTCTGGGGGTCCTAGGACCCCTAGGGACATAGCGTAATTAAAGAAAATGGGTCAAGTGGGGTTATAGGCCAACCTACGACCTCATTTGACCCATTGCATCATGAAATTTGTCCCTGGGGGTCCTATGAACCCTAAAGACATCAGGCAGTCAATGTAATGGGTCAAATGGGATCATAGGCTAGCTTATGAGTTCTTCATTTGACCCATTGCATTGTGACATGCCTCCCTAGGTTCCTAGGACCCCGAGGGACATAGGGTAATTAACGCAATGGGTTGAATGGGGTCGAAGGCTAGCCTACAATCCATTCAACCCATTTCATCATGACATCTGTACCTAGGGGTCTTGGGACCCCTAAGGACATAGGGTAATCGATCATATGGGTCAAATAGGATCATAGGATAGCCTATGACCCCATTCAACCCATTGCATTGTGACATGTGTCCCTGAGGGTCCTACGACCCCTAGGGACATAGGGTAATCGATGCAATCAGTTGAATGGGGTCATAGGCTAGCCTACGACCCCATTCAACCCATTGCATTGCAACATGTGTCACTAGGGGTCCTAAGACCCTGGAGACATAGGGTAATTGCATCATGCATGTGTCCCTAGGGGTCCTAGCCTATGACCCCATTCGACCCATTGCATCGCAACATCTATCCCTGAGGGTCTTAGGACCCCGAGGGATATAGGGTAATTGCATTGTAACATGTATCCCTAGGGGTCCTAGGACCCTTAGAGACAAGATAATCATTTTGATGGGTTGAATGGGGTTGTAGGCTAGCCTAGGACCCCATTTAATCCATTGCATCATGACATATCTCCCTAGGGGTCCTAGGACCCCTAAGGACATAGGATAATCGATCATATGGGTTGAATGGGGTCATAGGCTAGCTTATGACTTCATTTGACCCATTGCATTGTGACACATGTTCCTCAAGGTCCTAAGATCCCTAGGGACATAGGGCAATCAATGCAATGGGTCGAATGGGGTTGTAGGCTAGCCTATGACCCCATTCAACCCATTTCATCATGACATGTGTCCCTTGGGATCCTAGGAACCCTAAGACCATAGGGTAATTGATGCAATGGGTCAAATGGAGTCATAGGCTAGCCTACTACCCCATTCGACCAATTGCATCATGACATGTATCCCTAGGGGTCCTAGGACCCCTAGGGACATAGGGTAATTGATGTAATGTGTCAAATGGAGTTGTAGGCTAGCCTACGACCCCATTCAACCCATTACATCATGACATGTGTCCCTAGGGGTCCTAGGACTCCTCGAGACATAGGGTAATTGATGCAATGGGTCGAATGGGATCGTAGGCTATCCTACAACCCCATTCAACCCATTGCATCATGGCATGTTTCCTTGGGGGTCCTAGGACCCCTAGAAAGATAGGGTAATTGATGCAACCTACAACCCCATTCAACCCATTGCATTGTGACATTTCTCCCAAGGGGTCCTAGGAACCCTAGGGACACACGGTAAATAATGCAATGGGTTGAATGGGGTCATAGGCTAGCCTACGACCCTATTCAACCCATTGCATCGCAACCTGTGTCTCTAGGAGTCCTAGGACACCCAAGGACATAGGGTAATCAATGGAATGGGTCAAATGGGGTGGTAGGCTAGCTTATGATGCCATTCAATCCATTTCATTACGATGTGTATCCTTGGGGGTCCAAGGACCCCTAGGGACATAGGGAAATTGATGTGATGGGTCAAATGGGGTCATAGGCTAGCCATTTCATCGTGACATGTGTCCCTAGGGGTCCTAGGACCCCTAGGGACATAGGGTAATTGATGTGATGGGTCGAATGGGGTCATAGCCTATGACCCCATTGGACCCATTGTATCACAATATGTGTCCCTGAGGGTCCTAGGAGCCTACGACCCCATTCGACCCATTACATCATGACATGTGTCCTTGAGGGTCCTAAGACCCCTTGGGACATAGGGTAATCAGTCATATTGTAATTAATAAACTATATAATACTATGTAATAATTTCTAATACTATATAATTATATACATTATAGTAGTATATCAAATAATATATATTTAATATATACTATATCCTAATATACTATCTTATCATATTTAATATCATATATAATATTATAACAATAAAATTTGTTATATAATATATAATAATAATAAAATATTTAAATATATCATTATATCTTAAATTTGAAAACATATTTAAATATGTTTGTTATCTTTTTGTTTAAAACGTACAATTAGTTCCCATCTTCTCAATTTTTGAAAATTTGTGTTTTTCCGCCACATTTTGGGTACCCAATTAGGCTTGGTATTTACCAAACCTCTTTGATCAACTCAAAAAAGTTGTTCAAGACATTTTTCTATGACATTCAGACTTTGAGTAGCCATCTAAGAATATTTTTTCATCCAAATTCAATGAAACAAAAAGGGTTTTTGATAATACTCTCAAGATTTCATCGTTATATTTGATGTCAAATTATGAGTTAATAAGTATTTATTAGTTAATTTTTAATGAAGATGTCTATAAACTACAGATTGACTTACTGATTAAAAAATAGCTATAACTTTCAAATGGTATAACATTTTTGAAATCCAAAAGTTGTGTCACATTCTACGCTTCACCTAGTACAAGAAAAAATTAGTTTTGTAAAGTTTTCAATTAGTTAAGGTGGTCAAACACCAGATTTTTTAATTCTGAAAAAGTTATAGTAGAAAATTCATATTTAATTATTTATTTGGAATAAAAATACCCAAAATCATGCATCACATCTAAGCATGAGCCTACTTTTTATATCTATGATTATATTACAACATATTATCATTGGATTTTGATTAAGGTGGTCAGACATACACTTACTTTTTATTTTTGCCATACTACATTAAAATCCAAAATTTTGACAAATCAAATAATTTTTCTCCAAATAAGGCCTAGTAGTTTCGAAACTACATTCAATTTCCTACAAATTCTTTTCTCACAACATTTTGATATAAATCCCATAACTACTTTAAAATTATATGCCAAGTTAACATAACCTTGATTTTTTGGTTTTTCATGCCACTTAAGGCCATAGTTTGGTTGACCATGATCTTGCACATAACCACAATGTTGGTTCATTGTTGCTATGCTTAAACCCTCTATTGAGTAGATAGGAATCTATCCTATTGTACCAAGCCCTTGGTGCTTGTTTCAATCTATAGAGAGCCTTTTTCAGCTTATAAACCTTTTGTTCCTATCCTTTGATCTCAACCCAAGTGGTTGATCAACATATACTTCTTCATTTAGAATTCTATTTTAAAATGTTGATTTCACATCTAATGGATAAACTAACCATTGGTGTTTTACTACTACTGCTAATACAACTCTAATTGTGTCTAATCTTGCCACTGATGCAAATGTTTCTTCATAGTCTATAGAAGCTTGTTATACATAACCTTTGGCTACTAACCTTGCCTTGTGCTTCTCAATTTGGCCTTTTTCATTAAGCTTTGTCTTATAAATCTACTTAACTCCTATTCTTATTTTATCTTGTGGTAAGTCCACTAACTCTCATGTGTCATTTTTCTCTATGGTTGCAATTTCATTGTTCATTGCTTTTACCCACTTTTTCTTCTCAATTGCTTCTTCAAAGCATGTAGGCTGACTAGACATATATTAAAAAAAATAAAAAATAAAAAATCATTGTTGTCCTATTGTTCATATATTTCTCTAGTTGTTCTAGTCTTGTGCTTCCTTAATTGTGCTAGTGTAAGGTCTGAATCAGCACTAGAAGAAGGACTATGCACTTGTTGTCCTTGATTTTATCTTACTTCTATTGGAACCTCTAATCTGGGTAGCCTTTCTCTTGGTTGATCCACTTCTACAAGTTAAAAGTATGTGGAGTGGGATGATTGTGAGTTGTTCCATTATCTTTTTCATACCATGACTTATCTTCAATAAATTTGATATCTCTAGAAATTAATGTCTTCTTAGTGATTAGATTGTACAATTTGTAGGCTTTTGATGCATCATTATAACCAATGAATATAAAATTTTCACTTCTACCATCAAGCTTTTTCCTCAAATCCTCAGGCACATGTGTATAAGCTACACTTCCAAAGATTCTCAAATTTTTTACATCTAGTTTTACTCCACTCCATGATTCTAGAGGTGTCTTATCCTTCACACTATTTGTAGGTGATCTATTCAAGATATAAATTGAACATGCAACTGACTCATCCCAATGTTCATTTGGTAACTTTTTTACTTTCAATATACTTCTTGCCATGTTCATGATTTCTCTATTTTCCTATGTTATGAAAACTCATTTGGTAAGTTTTTAATTTTCAACATACTTCTTTCCATGTTCATGATTGTTTGGTTTTTTCTCTCTATTACTCCATTTTGATGCAAAGTATACCAGGAAGTAAATTATCTATGAATTTTGTGTTGTCCACAATATGCAAAAAAGACTTTGGAATTATATTCACCTCCTCCATCAGACCTTAAAACTTTAATGTGCCTACCACTCTAATTTTGTACCATTGCCTTAAATTGTTTAAATCTCTCAAATGTGTCTAATTTGTTCTTGATGAAATACACCCATGGCATCTGACTGCAATCATCAATAAAAGTCAAGAAATAATAGCTCCCTCCTATAGACTTTGTTTTCATAGGGCCACAAAGATCAGTATGCACCAACTCTAAAAGATCTTTGGCTCAATATGTTGCATCATTTGGAAAGGCACTTCTCTTATGCTTGGCAATTATGAAACTCTCACAAGGATTGTGGTGAACATCTATTGTTGGTAGACCTACAACCATTTAACTTTATGGCAACTTATCTAGATTGTTAAATGCTAGGTGGCCATATCTAAGATACCATAACCAAGTTTAATTAGAATTTGTGACACACTGTGCATAACCCATAGGTTGTTTGATACTTCTCAAGTTTAGAGGATATAATATATTTCTTTTCATTTGGACTCTAGCTATGACCATTTTACTTGGGGGTTTTGTATAGGATAATGCAAGTAGGTCCTTTGAAACTAACTTCAAACCCATTCTCACTCATTTGGCCTACACTCAACAAATAATGCTTCAAATTATCAACATAATAAACATTGTGGATATATTTCTTTTCATTTTTCTTATTTACAACTATGACAATTCCTCTTCCTAGAGCATGAACCAAGTGATCATCTCCTAACTTTATCTTGGTACTGGTTGTTTTATCGAAGCTAGTAAAAAGCATTTTTTTTTCCTATTAGGTTGATTGTTGAGGTGTTATCCAACAATCATGTGTCTTTTTTGTTGTTATATTTTTTGTTGAGCATGATTTAAACATTTAATGAGTTTCCCCTTCTACGTTGGACATATTAGCTCTTCCTCTATTCTAGTCTAATTGTTTCTTCATGCACTCACTCTCAAAATGTCCATATCTTTTGCAAGAATAACATCGTATGTTTGATTTATCAAATTTGTATCTTCCTTTGTTGCTTCTTCCTCTTCCTCATTGGTTTTGTGACTATGAAAAAGGTTTCTTTGCTTGATTTTCAACACCATGTATGCTATCAAATTGAAATAAACTTCTTCCTCTTCTTCCTTTGCCTTTATTTCCTCTACCTCTTCCTCTGTTGATTGTGGGTTGTGTTTGTAGAGAAATATCTAGAGATTCATTTCTCTTTTGTCATCTGGACTCAAGGTTCAACATTAAACCAGTCAATTCATCAATGGAATGTGTAGAAAGATCTTTACATTCTTCAATTTTAGTTACCAAAGAGTCATATGATTGTTGAAGACTTCTAAGGATTTTCTCCACAACTTTTATATCTGTGACATCTTCACCATAAGCTCTTAACTGATTCACTACATCCATATCTTGAGACATGAACTAATCTATGGTTTTAGTATCCTTCATTAGCAAGCTTTCAAACCTTTTCCTCAAAATTTCTAGCTTGGCATTCTTTACCTTTTCTACTCCTTGATATGTTGTTGCAAGTATTTCCCATCCCTAATTTGCATTAGTCGCTGCTGAAATTTTGGGAAAGATGGATTCTTCAACTCCATTAACTATGTTCCACAAAGCTCTTGAATCTTTCCTTTTGCTCTCTATATTAGCATTCTTTTGTGCATTTTTCATTTGAGATAGCTCTTGTGCACTGGGCTCTTCATACTTAGTTTCTATAGCCTCCCAACACTCTAAATTCTTCAAGTAACTCTTCATTTTGATAGCCCGTATAGAATAATTTGTGTCATTCAATATTGGCCCTTGTGTGCTAGGATTACTTGTGGAAGCCATAACTACTTTAATCTATTTTTCCCTTTCTCTTGAGCTAAATAACAAGTTTTATTTGCCAAAAAATAGTTAGATGCACTATTACCTTGATATATTCTTCTTTTGAGAGAGATTATATACCCTTGGATGTTTTTTATGTAGATGTTTCTGTCTATGTGGGTTAAACACGACTGGTCTAAAAAAATTTGTCTTTGGAGGGTAAGAACATGACTGGTTCACCCAAAGCTTTAAAACTTTACTCCAAAAAACTCTTGATCTTCTTTAGCTTCCAATTGTTAGCTATCAACCATCAACTCTGATACCATATCAAATATTTTCATAATAGAGGAAAAGCAGAGCAAAACATGAAACCACAGGTAGAAAAGGTTATATATTACTTCCTCATGAATCCTCTTCACATAATACATCTAAAAGATATAAAATAAAATAATAAAAGGGTGCGATGATTTGAAACTCAAATCTGGATGGGAATGTAAAATGTTCACCTAACTCATTAAATGCAAACACTAACTGTCTAAAAATTCAAATGTGTGTGGTTAACATGATGTAAATGACAGGGTTAACTAACAGAAGAATACCAAAAACTATAAAGTCAACAATTACATTTAACACATTTGAGTGTTTGTTTATTGTGTTTTGATTTGATTTTTTTAAGAGTTGATGGTTTGATTTATGTCATAGTTTCATTGAAAATTTATAGGAGGATTAATATGTGTGTAGATGATAAATTAAGGCATTAATTTTGTAATATAATCCATGATTAAGTTATGTTAGATAATATAGTTTTTAAAGATTATTTTACTCCATAGACTTATGTGATAATTTATTCATCAACGATTTATGTCATATTTGTTATTTAGAAATAGAGTAAAAATGAATATAAATGAATGATAAATTATATTAATAAGTTGAAGTAAAAATTGAAATATTCTAATTAGAAATATTATATTAAGTGTTTAAAAATAGTGTGTCTTAGTAAAGATGATAATAAGTAAATTAAAAATTTATGTAATAATAATAATATAATTTAGTATATCAAAAGTAATGTTATTATTTAGCTGATAGGCTATTTAGGGAACTTTGTTCTTAGAAATTAAATTTTTGACGAAAAATTTGTAAGTTGGTTGGGAAAGTTGTTAGTTTGGCCAGAAAATTGAAAATTTTTCCTGTTAATTATTTACTGGCCAACTTTTATCTCCTTCCACTTTTTAACTCTTGTTTTGATATTTATTACTCGTTATCTCCACTTTTAACTATTGTTTTTCTTTTTCTATTTATTAGTTGTGATCTCCACATTAGCTCATGTTGTGATCTATTCATTTAACTTTTGATTTTTAAAATTGATTTAGATTTTAGTTTTTAATTTATTTTTTATATTAGTTTAATTTTTTCTTTAAATATTATTTTTTAGTTTCTATAATTTATTTATTCAATAGAATATTTGTTAGATATATTATTATTTTTTATTTCTCTTATTAATTTTTCATAATAGATTTTTTGATGGGTTTTTTAAAATTTTTTTTTTTCATATTTGATAAATTTGATTTAAATAAATAATATTTATTAATCTATTTAAAAGATTTTAGTAAATATTATGTTATTTAAATTTAAAATTATTAATAATCTAATTTGTTCACATAAGATTATATTTTAAATATCCACTTTTAGCTATTATTTTTCTTTTCTTATTTATTTAAAAAATAATTACATGTGATCTTCACATTCAATTATGTTGTGATCTCTATTTATTAAACTTTTGATTTTTTAAATTGATTTAGGTTTTAGTTGTTAAATTACTTTAAATTATTTTTTATATTAGTTTAGTTTTTTCTTTAAATATTGTTTTTACAGTTTCTATTATTTATTTAGTCAATAGAATATTTGTTAGAGATGTCGCTATTTTTCATTTTTTTTTTTTTTTTTTTTTTTTTATTAATTTTTTATAATAAATTTTTTGATGGATTTTCTTAAATGATTTTTTTTTTTAATATTTGATAAATTGAATTTAGTTGTAAAATCTTGAAATTATTGAACATGTTTCCTAAGAAATATTTAATTTTCCTAAATATTATAAATTTAATATCTATGTTTTAATCTTTAACTATTTTCATTTTATATTTTCATTTTTAAAAATCACATTTACATTATCTAATGTTCATTCTACATTTTTCTCTTAAATCTCATCTCCTATCAGTGCACTCATTACACATACAAAAGCATGTGACTTCTAGTAGTATATTGTTTGTATTATATATTGTAACTAATATAATATAAAAGCTTTACATTGTGAGGGAACTTGCGAATATAGCAAAGTAGAAAAACAATCATAATACTTGGCATTCTCCTGCACACATGCGAAAAAGGAAGAACAGCGCTACAAATTGCAAGGTGCTAAAAAACCCTAGACAAAATTTTGAGGTTAAAATCTCAAATAAATTTGCACCACTAGAGGAAGTGGAAGACTCTAACAAACATAAGGGCCGAACAAGAAACAATGAAAAAAATCTAAAGCAAAGATTGAGATCCTCCAAAGTTGAGTAGGTTTCTATACACCATTGGTCACTCCACCATCATTCTCTGGCATATTTCACTATAGACAGCCTAGAGGAACAAATCAAAGTGTTTCATCTTACCAAATATGCTCAGTCCATCCGAGGTTAGACAATTTTGCTTCCTGCTAATCCCGTTCGGGTAGAGTTTTCACCATTATCCACTCCTCCCAAAATTGGCCACTCATTCAATAACAATCCTGATTGCCATGGATCATACATTCATCCACATCAACACTTGAAGCTTTCAACCCCTAAGGCTTCCTTAAATCCCAAGGGAAAAGTTTCTCCCAATGAGGCAATTCCTTCCATCTCCCTACATGGGGAAATTATAGAAGACGCCTGGAATGAATGTCAAAAAGGTGGAATTTATGCAATCTAATGTGGACCGAAAGAAGATTTGCCTCTTCTATCCAATTGGTTAGAAGAAAATAGCGGATCTTAGGTAAGTATTTCTTACTGCTCTGATATTATTCTTTACTTACAATGCAGTGATGTAGACATTAAAAATCAATTCACTAAAGCTTCTGAGTGTTTTTTATGGGGCATGCTATTAAATTTATTGCTTGGTATCTTAATTTCATCTTAAAGAAGCTTGATATAATGTGTTCGTTATGGTTTAATTTTATGTCTATGCCTCTGAAGTTAAACCACTTAGAGATTCTTAAATCCCTAGGGTTTGGATTGGGAGAGCTATTAAGTGTAGAATCTACATATCAGGATGATAATAATGTTAAAATGCTTATTAAGACAAAACTCAATCAATCAATTCAAGGCTTAAGGAAAGTTGTAACCAAAAAAGATTCATATGAATGTTATCTACACCTCTACAAAGGAGATATCTCAAAAATTATAAAACTGGAAAAGGGCAACAAAAATAGATTTTGAATTTATTCCAAGCACTTCAGACTTTCAGATGTTATTCCCAAAGCTTAAAGAACAAAGAAGGAAAGTGAGGGCCCTATTATGTAGCTCGGATCCCTCAAACATGGAATATAAGCATTATAAGGAGAACAAAAAGCCCCAAAATAAAAATAGGGCTTCTAACAAGGGAAATCTAGAATCAAAGATTAGACTCAAATCGATTATTGTTCAAAACCTGGTGTTGGATTCTCCATCTGACAAGGATGGCCCAGCCAATAGTAATCAGAAGCTAAAATAGGAACTGGAACATCCAGAAAGCATAGCAAAGAAAAAAGAATCGCCAACACCTAGTGGAAGCACATAGTAGATGGGGAATGATTTAGTTATAATAGCAAACAAGGGAAAGATATTTGTTATTCTAGACAATGCGGATACAACCAATGTGATGTGTGTTAACCAGAAAAACAAAGACTCAGAGGTTTTTAAGGATACTGATATTGAAGACATGGAAAATCAAATGTTATTTGAAGCAGATCCAAACTTAAAAGAGTCTAACACTCCTATAAATGACATATCCATAGAGAATCAGTGCCTGATGATGACTCCTCAAGTTATCACCCCTATCAAAGGAAGACATTAGAAAACTTCTAAATTTTGGCAAACTCCATCAGAGATCAAAAGTTCTCCATTCACCCCAACAGAGCAGTCTTACAAAGAGGATGATTTAAAGGGTGAGGACTCTCTGACAAAAATGGTACAAGAGTTCTTAAACAAAGAAGACTATACAGAGGCATACCTTTACGGTGAAGATACTAGAGATGAGAATTTGGAGCATCTAACTAATTAATTAGTTCAACTTTTTAACTTTGAATCAATCAACAATAGCTCGGAGGTTCCAAAGGCATAATTGATCTAGAGAATCATCAAATTAGGGGATAGAAACTATACTCGTGATGATCTTAGAAGAGATCTAATAAGTATAGAGGCAGAGAATTATGCTAGAAGGCAAGTATAGAATTCTGACAGAAAGGCTCTAGATATGGGGAACAATGGTGAGAATATGACAGAGAATGGTATTGAAGAAGATCCTCGAGCAGATATCATTAACCAGATCATTAGTGAGCTAGAATCTGAAAATATAGAAGGGAAGGATAATCATGAGAAGACTAGTAAGTTAAAGTATGGGAAAGCTATAGAGTGCCTTGGGATCCAGCAGAATCAAGATAGTTTAAGCTCTCCCAACTGTGGCAAGATTAAGGGAAAAAGGGGCAAAAGATCTCTAAAGGATCCGAGAGAAGCAGAAGGACTCAGTAGAGAGCAACAAAAAATCGATCAACTTTTCATTGTTGGGAAGGGGAAGTGCCTTCCCAAAGAGACATGAAGATAACAATGTGGAATGCTAGGGGACTAAATGCCCCTAGCAAAGAAAAGGTTAGTAAAACAAAATCTTAAAGCCTTTGAATCAGATATCATATTAATTCAAGAAACTAAACTTAATAAGGATGAAGCATTTAAATTAGATAAAATGTTAGTCTTATCAAGTACTTTCTTCCAAGAATCAGCGAGAGCATCGGGTGGTTTAGGAGTTATCTGGAATACTAGGAAGGTATCTCTTAACTATCTTCATCATAGTCCTAATTGGATTAGTTTGAGTGTAAAGAGTCTTAAGTCTAATTTACAATTCATTCTATTAATGTTTATGGTCCTATTAGTTACTTGGATAAAAAATAGGTATGGAATGAGTTTAGCAATTTCATACTAAACTTTAAGGATAATACATTTTTGATAGGAGGAGACTTCAACATCATTTTAGACCTATCAAAAAAAATAGGTGGTATCCTTCACCTTTCGCAATCATCGGTAGACTTTAGAATGTGGGTTAGTAAACATGACATGATAGATGTCCCTACTAGCAATGGGACCATCACTTGGAACAATACAAGAAAGGACTTCGCATATACTGCAGAGAAACTAGATAGGTTATTTTATCATAGGTGAGCTAGCTGATAATATTTTCAATCTTCAATCCTACCTATTGTAGGATCAAACCATTATCCAGTCAAACTGGAACTCTCTGAACCCCACAGACCCTCTAGGAACCCATTTAAATGCGAAAAAATGCGGTTTCTTGATCCAGAATTTATCAAAAATATTAAAATATGGTGGGAGCAAGACAAAGTAGAGGGCTCAAAAATGTTTGTATTTCTATCTAAACTAAAATTATTAAAAGAACGTATTCTAAAATGGAATAAGAGTAATCTTAACAATATCTTCAAAAAGAAGTTAGAAATAGAAAACCAACTTAAAAACCTAAATCTAGCTATTATTAAGTATGGTATGAACAAAGAAAGTTATCAGTTGGAGGAGTTAATGGCTAAACAAGAGCTAATTTTATCCAAAGAAGAAACCTTCTGGCAACAAAAATCGAGGGAAAAATGGTTGGAAGATGGGGATCGGAACACCAAATTTTTTCATAACTCAACTATATATAATAGATCCAAGAATAAAATTTCTAGCATAAGAAATCAGTTAGGAACTCAAGTCGATAAGCCAAGCAACATTGTGGATACTTTTGTAGCTCATTTCAAGAATACACTCAACAATTATGAAGGATCAAACAAGATAGCACAAGATAAGATGCTTAAATTTATTACTAAAATTATCTCAATTGAGGATAATAAGTTTTTAAATAAACCTATTACCTTAGATGAGGTAAAATCAGTAGTTTTTGACATAAAGCCCGATAAATCCCCTAGACCTGATGGTTTTCAGGCCTTTTTCTTTCAAAAATGTTGGGACATCATTGGGTTCGACCTTTGGAAAGCTATTGAAGCTTCTAGAAATGGAGGCACTCTCCTATCAAAAATTAATTTTTCTTTTATCACGCTGATTCCAAAAAATAATGATCCTAGGACTGCAGGAGATTTCAGGCCTATAGCTTTATGCAACACAATCTATAAGATCTATTCCAAGATCATTGCAAATAGGCTTAAGGGTTTCCTACCTAAATTAATCTCTAAACAGAAAACAAGCTTTGTTCCAAGGAGATCCATTCTCGATGGCATTGTCACCATACAAGAAACAATACATTCAGCTAGCAAAATTAAGAAACCTTGTATGTTTATGAAACTTGATATCCAAAAAGCATATGATATGGTACATTGGAGATTTTTGTGCAAGGTTCTAGAAGCCTTTAGATTCTCACATCAATGGACTAATCTCATTTTTAAATTCATTTCTATGCCTACAATCTTGATTCTTATCAATGGTACGCCTGAAGGCTTCTTTAAAGTCTCCAAAGGTATTAGGCAAGGTGATCCATTATCACCTTCTCTTTTCATTATCATGGCTAAAGCTTTTGGGAGAGCCTTATCAGCTGCTCATCAAAATAGGATACTTTTTGGGATTACTATCATGAGAAACATGCCAAATATCACTCATCAACAATATGTTGATGATACGATTCTCCCTGGTAAAAGCACTATTGCTAAAGCCTCTGAATTTAAATCCATCATAAAATCATATATGATGGCTTCAGGTTAGAAAGTGAACAAGGTTAAGTCAAATATTTTCTTTTTAAATACAAATGAAGATACAAAAAATAGGATTTGTAAGTTGATGGGCTATTGTAAAGGTCAATTCCCTTTTAAATATTTGGGAATCGAGCTTGAAAAAGGATCCAAATCCTACAAAGTTTGGCAAAACACAATTGAGAAATTGGATGCCAGGATTAGGGGATGGAAAGATAAGTGGCTCTCTAAAGCAGGTAAGGTCACAAAAATTAGTTTGGTACTTTCTACCATTCCAATTTATCCCCTATCTTGTCTCCCTCTTTCTAAAAGTTATCGAAATAAATTGAAATTGAAACTCAAGAACTTTCTATGGAAGGACTGCGATGAAGAAAAAAAGTTTGCATTAATCGAATGGGATAATATTTGTAAACCTAAAGAATTGGGCAGACTTGGAATTAAGAACTTTGAATGGAAAAATGAAACCTTGGGTGCAAAGTTAATTTGGTGATTGTATAATGAAAGAGACCAAAATTGGGCTAAGAATTTATACAACAAATATCTTAATGTGGAAGATCCCTTATCTATTTTTAGAATGATTAATCCACCTAGGGGTTCGAAAAGTTGGAACTTTATGCTGAGATTTCGTAATCTTATAGGGAAGTTTCTCACTTGGGATGTTGGCATAGGCGACAAAGCCTTATTTTGGGAGGATTCGTGGGATGGCCATCCCCCGCTCGTTTCCAAACCCTATCCAAAATGATTGAAGGAAGTGTTAATCTCTCAATGGGGTAATGAAGTTAGTAAATACAAAACTAAGATTTTGAGAAATGATGTGACTAGATGGGTTTGGAAATCAGTAGAAGACTTGGGAGTCGATCAAGCAGAAGTAGAAGCTTATATCAGGATTATATCTGATAGGGTAATCAAGCAATCGGATAAACCAGATAAGCTCATTTGGGTAGCTACCAATGATGGAATCTATAGAGTGAAAGAAGGTTATAATGCTATACTCTCCTCTCAAAGATGGGATAGTATTGATATCCCACTCAAACTATGCTGGGATGGGGCTTGTTTGCCTAAAGTTGGGTTTTTCCTTTGGTTAGCCTTCCAAAATAGGATCTTAACTACTGAAAGGCTAAGTAGTTTTGGGATACAGGGTCCTTCTAGATGCGTACTATGTAAACAATATTTTGAGGACCTTAATCATTTTTTTTACTAGTGTCCTTATTTGCTTAAGTGTTGGGAATGGCTAAGGTTTAAACTAGGTTGCTCTTCGCCTTACCCAAATTATTATAGGGATCTCCTTATTAGCTAGCCTAGCAGCCTAGTTAAAGGCATCTACATCAAACTTTGAAATATTTCCCCATCAATTATCTCTTATGAAATTTAGAAAGAGAGGAACCAACGCATTTTTTAGAACTCTGAGATGGAGGTTGAGGAGCTTATTTTAAAAATTGAGGCTAGCATTGTGGAAGTCATGAGCTCACATCCTAGAAAATGCATGAAAGAAGAGGGATCTTTCTCTTATTGGGATGGGCTTATGAAGAAGAACTAGGTCAATCTGTTGACCACACCCCCCCCCCCCCCCCCTTGTCTATTTCAAAAAATGCAAAATAGATAGGGTAAATTGTAAATGGTCCCCCCCACCCCCGAGGAGATGGGCCAAACTCAATTTTGACAGTGTTTCTCATGGTAATCCTAGTATAGCAAGAATTGACTGCATCATCAATAATGATTCTGTACAATGGTTAACAAAAAAGGCAATGGCCATTAGGCCTACCTCGAACAACATGGCCAAGCTTGAAGCTTTGGAATCAGGATTGCTTTTGTGTTCGGAGGTTGGGATTACCAAAGTGGTTATTGAAGGTGATTCTCATATCATTTTGAATGACATAAGGAAGTGATCTACTTCTAATTGGGTCATCAACTGTAAATTAGATTCTATCATAAAGCTTCTTGACCATTTTCAGGAGCACAAAATATGCCATATTTATCACGAAGGTAACATGAAAGCAAATCAGTTAGCAAATAAAGGGGCGAATGGTCTTAATATTCATCTTATTAGGGAATCATTTTGTCAACACTAATTTAATCCTAATTTAACTCATTTCTAATTGAATTCTATCTAATTTAATCTTTTTTATACACAAGTAGCCTTGTCCTAAGTTCATCTGCATAGCATTTACTTCTCGGGTTATTAGTTCCTCTCTCAAAGTTTAATATTAGCTCCCATTATTATTATTATTAATTATGTCAGTATGAGTTAGTGGTTGCCTTTGGCCTTAAGTACTATTACTTGAGTTTTATTAAGAAAGGACCCAGAATAGGGGGTTGAAATATTTCCTCATCAATTCATGATGGTTTCCATGATTAATTATTAACATCCTCTCTGCATTTCCTACGTGACTTGGAGTGTTGGTGTCAGCATCATGATGAGGCATGTCATTTGCCTTTTATCCTAGCTATGTTAAGGTTTTCTAGGCCGGTTTTGTTTCTATCCCTATTTCCTAATCTCTATGGCTATGGATACAAATGTTATGGTTTTCCACACCAAAGAGACTAGAATAGTGGCTTTTCATGGCTTGTTCAAACCGAAGCATTGGAATAGGATCCTGAATCCTCTTAATGACATGCCAAGAATAGTAGTAGGGAGGGTTATCGGTGAAGGAATATTTGACTATAGTCACACCTGGTGTGTAGTGCCTCTCCCATTTGACTTTTGTAAGTCATCCTGATGGATGCAACCTTGCTGATCTTTTGTTGTGATGGGATCATGATTGTGACCTTGAGTGGTCTACACCGTTGAGGTGTTTGGATTTATATTTTTGTATTAGTTGCTTTATTTATGCTTTTGACTGATCTTTGAGATTATGATGTGATTTTTGGTTCATTGAGGTTTGTGCCAGTGGTTACCAGGATCGATGTGGTATCATGAGGTTGTTCCGTGATTGCCTTGAGATGTGTGTAGAGATTGCACTATGTTCTATTACCATGCTACACTGGACTAGGTTCCTGTAGCAGTGGTTAGTCATGTTTATGACTGTCTTCGTTTATGTAATTTAAGTGCCTTATTAAATGCATTAATGATTAGAAATGGATTATTCTGGTTGGATTCTTTGGTTATGTGCTGCGGACATCTACCTTATTATATTTTTTATTAGAGAGATATTTGTTACTCATGTTATGTTTTATGTTTGAGATGACCTGAGGGTCAAATGTTACTCTTTGATTCCATTATCATAGATATTACACTACTATGTTGTTCAGTTAATCATATTGCATAATGATGCCATTTTGAGATGACAGTGTGTTTTATGATGTTATCTAGTTATCTGGTATTTGGACATACCTCTGATTTCTCTATATGATGGATTTAATGCTATGGTTATTTACTTCATTCCTGCATTGCTATGCCTTTTGCAAACGTGAGTGATGTAAATATATTATTTTAATATAATTAAATAAATTGTTAAATTAGGTGATTTAATGCATTTATTTCTTTGGCTATGTTATTATATGCAATTGCACTTGATCGTGTTGTTTAGTGTGTAGGATTATATCCCTGGCAGTGGCACATGGAGTTAGTGATTCAGCCATTCATATTTTACCAATGTCATCCTTATATGGTCGACGTATCCTTTATTAAAATGTTTAATTTAAACCTTTTGGTGATTATTAAATCCAAACTCATTTGCATTATGTGATTAGACCAGTAAGCATGTCTGTGCATTTAGAGGTTCCCATTGTCACGAAAGTTGTTAAGGTGATTTTTTTGTTTTTGGGTTTTTGGGCTTTTAATTGATTTATTTTAATTTCTGGTAGCTTTTTCATAGATGAATTCCTATTTATAGGAATAGCCTGTTTTCGTTTGGGTGGATTCGAGGTTTAACTGGATTGGTTGGTTAAATGCCCTAATCGATTATTCACCTGAAAAGTGAATAAATATCCAAAAAGGAATTTAATTCTTAACTTCTCACTTTTGAATTGGAAAGTTGGAGAGTAAAACCCAAAATCCTCTTCATGAGGATTTACTGTTTTGTTCGTTGTGGGAGCTACGGGCATGGGATCGTCGCGAGGTCGGGCTCATTGGATCCAGCTCGAGGAAACCTTGGATTGCCGTGATTTTCAGCTACTTCTGCGAGATATTTATTTTATGGTTCAGATTCCCGTTTTGCCCTTTTCGCTGTAAGGTAGGGCTTTCTCGTTTTATTGTTTTTGCTCCGTTTCTGCTTCTATTTTTGGTAGCCGTTTGTTTGGAGGCTGAGAACTAGTGTTCCCCTCCGTTTCTATATGTTAGCTCTACCCGATTGGGCGGGTATGAACATTTTCCTATTTTTCAGGATGAGGGTTTGAGATTTTACGCTGTTATGCTGGCCGTTTTTGCATACGGTGTCCGATTTCATTTATTTTCGTATTTTTGAGGTTTTTGAACCCAAAGGCCAAATGGGTTTTAATTTTGAAGTTTTCCAAATTTTTGGGGTTTTTACTTCGTTTTGAGTGCCACCCTGTTTTCTCGAGTTTTCTTGGCACATTGTGGTTCGTGGACCTGGATGATCCGTTTGGATATCAGTCAGACCACTATTACACTTTTATGTTGCATTGGGATGCGTGTTGCATCCGTACTCCTGACGTTGTGTTCAGTTGAGTGATTTTACCCCTGTTATGGTTTCTTTTGAACCTTTGCCTTTTGTTTGTGAACGTTAGGATTCGTATAGAATCCATACTCTTGGATTGAGGCCGATTGAGTGAGTTCATGAAGTTTGGTCTGGTTGCATCATTGGGATTCATGTAGAATACGTACTCTCGGATTGAGGCCGATTGAGTGATTTAATGATGTACGATTTTATTGGCTTTGGGATTCGTGTAGAATCTGTCCTCTTGAGTTGCTTTTAGTTGGGTGTTTATTTTGTATTGTGTTCTCATTCCTGTCCTTGTGTTATGATCTTCATGATGGTGTTGCGCCACACACGAGTACGTCTGCGTACATTTGTCGAGTGACTTGTGAGGCTCAATCTTTCGTGGTACTTTCAGAAGTTATGATCATTGGGGTTGGGATGGGAGTATGCATGCCCACGGGCACTTGTCGTAGGATGAGCATGGGTAGGGTAGGGTAGCATATGGATGGGGCTTCTACCTCGCAGCCTGGTGATCATTGTGCCCAGAGGGTTTGCGAAGGCAGCTTTAATTAAGTGAAAATTAAATAAAATGTGTGACTGGTAATAAAACTTAAGATAATAAAAAAGTTTGGGGTGCAAGAACCTTTCCATTAAGGGATGTTGAATCTGCGCAAGTCCTAGCTTGGGCTTTTTGATGCCAAGCAACTCTCCATGATGTTAGCCCCTACATAGTAGCATATTGAGTGTCTGACCAGGACCTGTACTCCTTGCATTGTCTTAGGTTCTTGGTTGTAGCCATCATACTGTCTGGCATGAGTGTTAGCCATGGATGTTGTGATTTTTGTGTGTGTGTGTGGTTGGATCTTTATCTCCATCAGCACGGCGGGTGTGGACCTATGGGTGCCACCTGGTTGGGAGGCATAGCTACCTATACCACTGCTAGGGACTTGTGTATAGAGACGGTCTTTTGTCCTAGTACGACCGTTGCTGGAGGTTTTCACTTCATACTTCGGGTTCCAAAGTAGGCTTTCTTGTGATTTATGCTTTCATTGGAATGCTTGGATATCATGTTTAGATGATGTTAGTTTATTTGACGCATTCCCTTATCATGATGTTTAGCATATGATTAGATGATGTTATTTGATTTAGTAGTATATCTGTTGCTTATTGCTGTTTAGCATGTGATAGGTGATGTTATCTACTGTAGGATTATCTTATGCATTATCACTAGCATGTTAGATTTTCTTATGCTGTTGTTGTGCATGTTTAGTAGTGACGTCCCTATTACGACAGTACTGATGATTTGGTCGGTGGCTTGGGATGTTATGCACGAGGGATGGCTAGGATCCATGATGGTCTTATGATGTTATTGACGGTTGGGAGGAACCGCGTACTTAGTTTGGTTGTCTTGTTCCTAAGATGTATTTATGTACATTGCGATGTTGCTTTTGTTCTCTGCAATGCTTATTTTCAGTGTGTTCTTTGCTGCTGTAGTTTAGATGGTTTGGTGTTCTTCATTCTGTGTTGTTCTTGCACTCGAGTGTTCATTCCTCGAGCCTTGGTGGATCCGGTACTCCCTGGTGTGGAGGTTCTTTGCTCTAATTTTGGTCCTTTTTGCTTCTGGGAGTATTTTCATGTTTCTTTGGGCAACATTTGTTCAGCATGGTGCAACACTTTAAAAAGTATCACACGCCCATGCAAACTATGTCGTATGACACTATAAAGTATCGCACGCCTTCTTGAGAAATGTCATACGACACTGGAAGAGTGTCGCATGCCTTCTTGAGAAATGTCATACGATGCTGAAAAGTGTCGCATGCCTTCTTGAGAAATGTCGTATGACACTAGAAGAGTGTTACACACCTTAAGGAGAAGTATCGCCCTCCCATAGCGAAAAGTGTCGCACGGTTTTTGTGAAAAACCTGCACGTGCCATCAGCGGGCACTTTTCTTCATGATTCGATCTTTTTGAGAGTTGAGATGGATACCCTTTTGGGCGTTCTTCAAGCCTATGTTGTTGCATTTTGAATTCAGGAGGTTTCTTTTGAATTCAGTTTTTGGGTTTTTGTTGTAGTCCTTCAGGGTTTAAAATATATCATTAAAGTATAAGTATAAGTTGACGTATATTTAAAGTATAAGTTGACATATATTTAATTCCTTATACTAAAGATATATTTTAATATATGCGACAAATCGTTTGAGATAGGTTTCAGACCTCTCAGAGATAAGTTATGGATTCTAGGAAATTTCAGGGCTTCAGAAATCCAGACTTAGCCAATTTTTAGGGCTTCAGGATTTCAGGCTTAGCCAAATTTCAGGATTGTACATTTTACCCCAGCTTGGTGTTTTGTTGATGAGTGGTTTTTTCTTGTGCCCTCATCATGTGCGTTGTCGTTGTTGGCTTTTTGGTGTGTGTCAGTTTGGTAGTGGCGTTTGGAGATTCGTTGGTTGCCGGGATGGTGGTGAAGTCTTCCGTTGCGATCGTTGTGATCCCTGTATGATGTTGTCATCTGCATTCATACTTGTAAAAAAAATATCTTGGCTTGATTTGAATCCTTGTTTCCAAGGATCTCCGAGCGGGGCATTACATCTGGTATCAGAGCTAGGTTCAAACATTGGGATCTCTGTGTTTATGTTGCCCATGTAGTTGTCGCTACGTTGGTTGAGTGCGAGTGTCTTGGTGAGAACTCGTGATCTTTGTTTCTTTGGTATCTACTCCTGATGGACTTTCTTGTCCAGTAGATGCAACTAGGGTAGTGTGTGGAGAAGGAAGTGAGTCTTCCTGGCTTTGTAGGTGGGATCGATGTGCCTTGTTTGGTTGGTTGCGTGTGTGACCCTTTGGATGGAACCACCGATTGGTGTCCATGTGTTGGCTTTGAGTGCCTCTCTTTGTTTCTCCTTGTGGAGTTAGGTGCATTTTTCCTTGCTTTCTCCTTGTTGTAAGTAGATAGATGAATCTTATTTGTTCTTCTTTATTTTGTTGTTATAATGATGAAATGGTTCCTTTCATTGAAAATGAGTGTTTATTGTGAATCATTGCAAAGTAATAGGTTTGCATTATATCCTTGGGTTAATGACTTAAGTCCCCAATCTTATTGCTTCTTAAGCTTATGTAGAATTGTATTAATTTGATGGATATTTAAATGTTACATTGCATGGAAATTATTACTTTCTGCATATGCATGAGATTACTGGTGGGATATTGTTTGATGTGTGTGAGTGTGTTCTCTAACATTGCTAGGATGATGTATTCCTTAGCATTGTGTGGTGATTTATCCCTCTTGTGTGACTGTACTCGGTCATCACTTGTAATGTGATTTGTTTGATGCCTTATTTTATTGGGCTGGAGGTACTTTCCTCATGTTGTTGGGCTAGCATTGGTTTTCAGTATCTTCCTCTCTTGGAGTAGTCATCAAATTTTATCTATCGCTCTCTTTGTGGCAGTTGTCACATTTGACTTATTGTTGAAATGAGCTCTTTTTGGTACTTACTATTGGAATCGGCAATTCTCCCATTTGGGCTATTTGATTATGTTTCATGATGACTATTCTGGATGTGTTTTACTATTGCCCAGTTGTGTGTTGTGACTCTATCATGTTCATCTTGAACCTCTGGTAGTACGTACAAGGGATAATATCATGGAGAACATGCTAGCGTGTCTGATAGATTTTAAGTGTTAATGTAATTGGATGGTTTAAAAGATGAGTAAATGGAATGTTATTTTGAAAGAAATTGAAAGATATGTACTTGTTTTATGGTGACTCTTGGACCCTTGCTTGAAATCTTTCGGTTCATTATGCATTAGTGCTTATATTATGTTTAAATAATGAATTTATGAAAGAAAAGTAATGATGGTTTCAATGTGTGATTTACCTTTCATTCCATGCCTTATGTTGTTGGGCATGTGTGTCCTTGTGTGGTTTTGGACGTTTTGTCCGTTGCTTGTCTTGGTGACCAAGGCTGTTGGTTTTGTCTTTGTTGTTTTGATTTGAGTGGTGGCTCAAATCGTAGATCTTAGGTCTCTTTTAGCTTCTTCATGTTGTAGTCCTTGTCAATATATTTTTGACGCTTTTCAAATGGATTCTATCCGAGTCCGGCTATGAGGCTATGGCTTTTGGAGTTGTTGATCGATGTTCTGAGTACCTTTTCAAGTAGAGGCCAATTCAATCATGACATATCGTATTTATGGCCATTAGAGAAGTTTAACTCCTCATGTTATTCATAACGGAAGAGTTATCTTGTCTTCATAATCTACTAGGTACTTGTTGGAGTTTGTGCTTAGGGTTTTGTGTTTCCTATTGCACTGACCCACCCTTGTGTGGTGTAGTGTGGTTTGTGAGCATTCCTTGTTGTGGATGATGTTGCCTTATCGTTTGGGAGTGACTCAGTTCTTTGATGAGTCTACATTCTCCTTTCTGGATGTTGACCTTGGCACATCTCCGTATCTTCTTTCTCTCTTGAGAGAGTAGGCTAGTGTGGTTACACCACTAGCTCAGTTAGTGCTTTCTGGTGAGTATGTTGATGGTTGGTGAAATTGTGAGTTTCCTAACGCATCATGGATTGGTTAGTGTAGAGGTTGAGAGAGAGAGACTCCCTCTAAGTCCTAATACTCTATAGTATCCTTCTCCCTAAGCTTATATCTTCATGTGGATTGTCTCAGTCAAGTTTTCTCATTAACTGTTGACTTGAGGCTAGAGATTAAGTTTAGCGGTAGTTTAGATGTAGTTTTCCTAGCATGGTGCTAGAGGGACATGGTATCATTGGACACATGTTACCATCTCGTGAGTTGGTATGTAGACATTTGATGATTGTGTCCACTGACAAAAGTCTTTGAAACTTGTGGAAAGGTGATATCTTGTCTAGTTGGGTTTTGTTACCCTAGTTCCTAGTGATAGTTGAGCTTTTGTGCCTTGGTAAGGTGTTGTGCTCCTACGCTTGTTGGTGAGTAGTCTTTTGGAGTGTGTCCTTTTGTTGGTAAAATTTCATCCTCTTTGTTCTAAGGGTGAGTTTACGTGGATTCCAGAATGATCATGTGTAACATGATAGTATTCTTGGGAATTTTGGGATGGTTATTCCCCATGATTCCAACTCTTGTTGGAAGTGTGCCTTGTTTTGACCTTGTTTGTGGTCTTGTAGTTGGTGCATGTGTAGTTGGTCACCTGTTGACGAGGTAGAGAGGGCTTGTTCCTTACCTTGTATTGTTGACTCTATGGCTAGATGGGTTCTTCCTAGCGCATAGAAGGTTCCTTGTTGGAGGACCTTGTGTCCGTGTGACACCCATTCTCTCGTGGTTAACCTATTTGGGGGTTAACATGATGGTTGGAGAATGTTGGAGTGATTTGGGTTTGACTTGTACAGAGTTGTTGAGTCATTCCTATTGCTCGCTTTTGATTTTGTTCTTAGTGTGGTTTCTATTCTTGGAATGTAGGCTTCTAGGAGTAAGCTTAGTCTTTGGGGGGGATGATGTAGTGCCTCTCCCATTTGACTTTTGTAAGTCATCCTGATGGATGCAACCTTGCTGATCTTTTGTTGTGATGGGATCATGATTGTGACCTTGAGTGGTCTACACCGTCGAGGTGTTTGGATTTATATTTTTGTATCAGTTGCTTTATTTATGCTTTTGACTGACCTTTGAGATTATGATGTGATTTTTGGTTCACTAAGGTTTGTGCCAGTGGTTACCAGGATCGATGTGGTATCATGAGGTTGTTCCGTGATTACCTTGAGATGTGTGCAGAGATTGCACTATGTCCTATTACCATGCTACACTGGACTAGGTTCCTGTAGCAGTGGTTAGTCATGTTTATGACTGTGTTCGTTTATGTGTTTTAAGTGCCTTATTAAAGGCATTAATGATTAGAAATGGATTATTCTGGTTGGATTCTTTGGTTATGTGTTGCGGACATCTACCTTGTTATATTTTTTATTAGAGAGATATTTGTTACTCATGTTATGTTTTACGTTTGAGATGACCTGAGGGTCAAATGTTACTCTTTGATTCCAGTATCATAGATATTAGACTACTATGTTGTTTAGTTAATCATATTGCATGATGATACCATTTTGAGATGACAGTGTGTTTTATGATGTTATCTGGTTATCTGGTATTTGGACATACCTCTGATTTCGCTATATGATGGATTTAATGCTATGGTTATTTACTTCATTCCTGCATTGCTATGCATTTTGCGAACGTGAGTGATGTAAATATATTATTTTAATATAATTAAATAAATGGTTAAATTAGGTGATTTAATGCATTTATTGCTTCAGCTATGTTATAATATGCAATTGCACTTGATCGTGTTGTTCAGTGTGCAGGATTATATTCCTAGCAGTGGCACATGGAGTTAGTGATTCAACCATTCATATTTTACCAATGTCGTCCTTTTATGGTCGACGTATCCTTTATTAAAATGTTTAATTTAAACCTTTCAGTGATTATTAAATCCGAACTCATTTGCATTATGTGATTAGACTAGTAAGCGTGTCTGTGCATTTAGAGGTTCGCATTGTCGCGAAAGTTGTTAAGGTGATTTTTGTGTTTTTGGATTTTTGGGCTTTTAATTGATTTATTTTAATTTCTAGTAGCTTTGCCATAGATGAATTCCTATTTAAAGGAATAGCCTGTTTTTGTTTGGGTGGATTCGGGGTTTAACTGGATTGGCTGGTTAAATGCCCTAATCAATTATTCACCTAAAAAGTGAATAAATATCCAAAAAGGAATTTAATTCTTGACTTCTCACTTTTGAATTGGAAAGTTGGAGAGTAAAACCCAAAATCCTCTTCATGAGGATTTACTATTTTGTTCGTTGTGAGAGCTACAGTCGTGGGATCATCGCGAGGTCAGGCTCGTTGGATCTAGCTCGGGGAAACCTTGGATTGTCGCAATTTTTAGCTACTTCTGCAAGATATTTATTTTATGGTTCAGATTCCCATTTTGCCCTTTTGGCTGTGAGGTAGGGCTTTCTCGTTTTATTGTTTCTGCTCTGTTTCTGCTTCTGTTTTTGGTAGCCATTTGTTTGGAGGCTGAGAACTAGTGTTCCCCTCCATTTTTGTATGTTAGTTCTACCCGGTTGGGCGGGTATGAACATTTTCCTATTTTTCGGGATGAGGATTTGAGATTTTATGCCGTTATGCTGGCCGTTTTTGCATACGGTGTTCGATTTCATTTAGTTTTGGATTTTTGAGGTTTTTGAACCCAAAGGCCAAATGGGTTTTAATTTTGAAGTTTTTCAAATTTTTGGGGTTTTTACCTCATTTTGCGTGCTGCCCTGTTTTCTCAAGTTTTCTTGGCACATTGTGGTTCGTGGACCTGGATGATCCGTTTGGATATCAGTCAGACCACTATTGCACTTTTATGTTGCATTGGGATGCATGTTGCATCCATACTCCCGACGTTGTGTTCGGTTGAGTGATTTTACACCTGTTATGGTTTCTTTTGAACCTTTTCCTTTTGTTCATGAACGCTAGGATTCGTGTAGAATCCATACTCTCAGATTGAGGCCGGTTGAGTGAGTTCATGAAGTTTGGTCTGGTTGCATCATTGGGATTCGTGTAGAATCTGTAATCTCGGATTGAGGCTGATTGAGTGATTTAATGATGTTCAATTTTATTGGCTTTGGGATTCATGTAGAATCTGTCCTCTTGAGTTGCTTTCAGTTGGGTGTTTGTTTTGCATTGTGTTCTCATTCATGTCCTTGTGTTATGATCTTCATGATGGTGGTGCGCGACACACGAGTACGTCCGCGTACATTTGTCGAGTGACTTGTGAGGTTCAATCTTCCGTGGTACTTTCAAAAGTTATGATCATTGGGGTTGGGATGGGAGTATGCATGCCCACAGGCACTTGTCGTAGGATGAGCATGGGTAGGGTAGGGTAGCATATGGAGGGGGCTTCTACCTCGCAGCCTGGTGATCTTTGTGCCCAGAGGGTTGGCGAAGGAAGCTTTAATTAAGTGAAAATTAAATAAAATGTGTGACTGGCAATAAAACTTAAGATAATAAAAAAGTTTGGGGTGCAAGAGCCTTTCCGTTGAGGGATGTTGAATCTGCGCAAGTTCTAGCTTGGGCTTTTTGATGCCAAGCGACTCTCCATGATGTTAGTCCCTACATAGTAGTCTATTGAGTGTCTGACCAAGACCTGTACTCCTTGCATTGTCTTAGGTTCTTGGTTGCAGCCATCATACTGTCTGGCATGAGTGTTAGCCATAAATGTTGTGATTTTTGTGTGTGTGTGTGGTTGGATCTTTATCTCCATCAGCACGGCGGGTGTCGACCTATGGGTGCCATGTGGCTGGGAGGCGTAGCTACCTTTACCACTGCTAGGGACCGATGTATAGAGATGGTCTTTTGTCCTAGTGCGACCGTTGCTAGAGGTTTTCACTTCGTACTTCGGGTTCCAAAGTAGGCTTTCTTGTGATTTATGCTTTCATTGGAATGCTTGGATATCATGTTTAGATGATGTTAGTTTATTTGACGCATTCCCTTATCATGATGTTTAGCATATGATTAGATGATGTTATTTGATTTAGTAGTATATCTGTTGCTTATTGTTGTTTAGCATGTGATAGGTGATGTTATCTACTGTAGGATTATCTTATGCATTATCACTAGCATGTTAGATTTTCTTATGCTGTTATTGTGCATGTTTTAGTAGTGACGTCCCTATTACGACAGTACTGACGATTTGGTCGGTGGCTTGGGATGTTACGCGCAGGGGATGGCTAGGACCCACGATGGTCTTATGATGCTATTGATAGTTGGGAGGAACCGCGTACTTAGTTTGGTTGTCTTGTTCCTGAGATGTATTTATGTACATTGCGATGTTGCTTTTGTTCTCTACAATGCTTATTTTCAGTGTGTTCTTTGCTGCTGTAGTTTAGATGGTTTGGTGTTCTTCATTCTGTGTTGTTCTTGCACTCGAGTGTTCATTCCTCGAGCCTTGGTGGATCCGGTACTCCTTGGTGTGGAGGTTCTTTGTTCTAATTTTGGTCCTTTTTGCTTCTAGGAGTGTTTTCGTGTTTCTTTGGGTGACATTTGTTCAGCATGGTGCGACACTTTAAAAAGTATCACACGTCCATGCAAACTGTCGTACGACACTGTAAAGTATCGCACGCCTTCTTGAGAAATGTCATACGACACTGGAAGAGTGTCGCACACCTTCTTGAGAAATGTCGTACAATGCTGAAAAGTGTCGCATGCCTTCTTGAGAAATGTCGTACGACACTGCAAGAGTGTCGCACGCCTTAAGGAGAAGTATCGCCCTCCCATAGTGAAAAGTGTCGCACAATTTGTGTGAAAAACTTGCGTGTGCCCTCAGCGGGCACTCTTTTTCATGATCCAATTTTTTTGAGAGTTGATCTGGATACCCTTTTGGGCGTTCTTCAAGCCTATGTTGTTGGATTTTGAGTTCAGGAGGTTTCTTTTGAATTCAATTTTTGGGTTTCTGTTGTAGTCCTTCGGGGTTTAAAATATATCGTTCAAGTATAAGTTGATGTATATTTAATTCCTTATACTTATGATATATTTTAATATATGCGACAAATCATTTGAGATAGGTTTCAGACCTCTCAAAGATAAGTTATGGATTCTAGGAAATTTCAGGGCTTCAGAAATCCAGACTTAGCCAATTTTCAGGGCTTCAGGATTTCAGGCTTAGCCAAATTTTGGGATTCTGCATTTTACCCCAACTTGGTGTTCTATTGATGAGTGGTTGTTTCTTGTGCCCTCATCATGTGCGTTGTCGTTGTTGGCTTTTTGGTGTGTGTCATTTTGGTAGTGGCGTTTGGAGATTCATTGGTTGTCGGGATGGTGGTGAAGTCTTCCATTGCGATCGTTGTGATCCCTGTATGATGTTGTCATGTGCATTCATACTTGTAAAAAAAATATCTTGGCTTGATTTGAATCCTTGTTTCCAAGGATCTCCGGGCGGGGCATTACATGTTGGACTAATAGCCATATTATAGGAACCTTTATTAGATGTTTAGCCAAAGCAAAGGTTGATCACGACCTAATTATTCAACTTTACAATGACATATTTCAAGCCACATGGTGTAAAGGGTTGGAGAATGCAGTGAGGAGCATTGACATCAAATTTAGGATTCCACTGCCTGAAAGATATATGGCATCACCTCCTAGTTCCTTTGAGTTGGACATGGCATACTATAGGCCCTCTTTGATCATCTAGGAGAACCTCAAATTCTACTCTTAATGACCCAAAATGGAGGCAACTATCAAATTTCTTCTGCATTGGAGGGGCATCATTATTGAAGTTGATAGGATGTGGCTAACAAAGTATCTTAATGCATTTCATGCATATATTCACCCAAGAGTCTCATTTGATAATCTTGAAACCCTCATACTCTGCACCCCAAATGTGGAGAAGTCTAGCAGAGTGAAGGCTAGGTTTGATCTTCCCCCAAACTTCCAGGTGTAGAACCCTAATAACATCTCTGAAGTCATTATGGTGTTCCCGAGGTAGGGTTTGTAGTTGAACAAGATTATAGCTCTATTTTGGTTTCAAAATAGTTTGTTGGACCCTCTATTATATTCGGTTAGGTTTATATGTATATGCAGATTTTGTATTCTATAATATCACTACCTCTTTTGGATTGTATCTGTATATCTTCTCTTTGTAAAGGAATTGACATAATATATATATAGAGTATCATATACTTAGTTTAATTTGGGCCCCTTCCTAATTTTTTCTTATCTATAGTTTTCTTACCTCACATGATATGTTTTTAGTTTTAGATATATGCTATGTTCTAGCAGAATTACTCTATTTAGTAGCTATCGTGGGGAGGATTTTCATTTTCAGATTTTGAGTATTAATATACTATTATGGGGCTCTGTTAACTACTCTAGATTTCTTTGGATAATTAAGATTCAAACGATGTTTGGCTAAGACTTTAAGTGTTTTTATATTGGGAGTGCATTGTATGGCTTTTTTTTTCATGATTTGGGTCTTGCATCGAACATTGTCTATCAGATATCTTTATGTTGTGAGAATGGCCACGTATGGTTAAGATGGAGAAGGGAAAGATGGGTTATTAACCCCTAACCTAGTCTTTACCAAGCTCTAGTTATTCGGTTTTAAGCAATCACAGGGTGGAAAGGCTTTCATTTATTAGCAACAAAGGGAGGTTAATTTCTATTTGGAATTTTTATTTCATTGATAGCTTTAGTTAATAGGTAGGGTTTTGGTGAATAATTTTCTATCATGTATTATATAGGGTTCAGTTGAATAATATTTTGTCTTAGTTGACTATTCTATTTCAATTGAGTAGTGTTTGGCATGTCGCTCTTATGATCTCCTTGATTTAGCTATTTCATTTTTTAATCAATTGGTATATGTCCTAGTTGCATGAGTTTCGTTGTCAGTATTATATCTTGATAGGATTAAACTAAATCCCTCTCTCTGTCAAGGATGTGAACTGATATGGAGACACAATTAGTGTTGGATTGGAATGGTGTTTTGTTTATTACATTGTGGGTTATTAGTTTTTGGTATGGAGATTTTGGTATAGTTAATCACATGATGTCTGTAATTGATGTTGTAGGCTACCAATCGGTAAGGTTTCTTCCTAGTGATTTCTTAATTTATGAAATCGGTAAGATAAGTTTATTTGCTAGTATCAATTGATTAGTCGGTTTCAATATTTTCTCATTCAGTCTTCTTTGTCAATTTTTTCCTTCTATGAGGTTTCACATTTTTTATGAGTTGTTTAATAATAGGGATTATTACCATGGGTAGTTTTTTTTACACTTGTTTAATTATCCATATGGTATATTCATCGAGATTGTAGTTTATGGATTAGATAATATTAATGTGGTTCTCATGATTAAGGCTAAGCTTGGATACAATCTTTTTGGTCAACATTTATGAATTCTCGTGATTAGCTGGTTCTCTAACATGTTTTTTCCTAGCCCAGTTTGAAGAAAGGATCACCTGTTGGTGAAGTATTTTTTGGGCCTGGATCTCGTTTGATAACAATTTGATAAGAGTTGTATGTATTTCTTTCATTTGTAATGCATATTCTCATAGGGTTGTTTTCTTCTTTGTTCTTTCCTTTGTTCTTTCCTACCAGTGCTTGCTTGAACGAATTCAAGCTATTGTAAACTTTTTAATTTCTATTAATTAATCAAGGCTTCGGTCGTTCACCAATTTTTTAAAAATAAATAAATAATAATATAATATTAAAAATTATATTTTTAAATTTAAATATATAATGATCGAATAAAATTTTCAAGGCTTTCATTATCAATATATAGTATTAAGTACATTTTCCAAAACATTAAATTAAATATTGTATACAACATGATAAAGGAAAAAGTAAATATAATTAAAACATATAATATAAAATAATATGTTGAAATTTTAATATAATAATAGTGATAATAATAATAAAATGAAATTTTATATGTTATTTATAAATAAGACATTTTTAATTAAGAACACTATGAAGAGAGAAGAGAGATTGAGAGGAGAAAAAAATTAACATTGACAAAAATAGGGAAAAATAGGAAGAGAGGGTGTGAATGATTATTAAGTAATGAGAATTAATCGCTATTCTACATAAATTAATTATTAATATATTATAATGAATATAATATGAAAACAATAATGTTAATATATTTATTTGTTTATACAAATACATCTATTGCATTATATTTATTTTTCTCCATAATTATATGAAACAAGTGTCACTACTTATAGATAATAGAAATCATTATAGTAAGTTATAAAAAAATACATAAAAACAAATGTCACTAGTGACTTGTATTTGACTTCACATAATAGTTTATAGAGATATAATGATAGAGGAGATTAAAATTTAAAACTTTATGAGAATAAATTGAGTTACTTTTTATGATAATTAGTAATATAATTTAATTAATATATGATTACTATTTTAATTTATTAAATATTCTCTTTTGTATTTTCTAATACAATAATTGCATTTTAAATTTAATTATTAAAAAAATAATTACCTTAAATTTAAATATAAGAAAAATTATTAAAAATACATTATGTCACCAAAGTAAAAGGTGCATTTCACCTCCCTTAACACAAATTAATTTCCCTTTAAGAGTAAATAATTTTAAAAAGTTAATGATTCAAATAATGACCTAAAAGAAATCTAATAACATTAACAATAATAATAATAATTTGAATCACCCAAAAGAAATCTAATAATATTAACAATATTTTATTATTATTATTATAAAAAATGATGTTGTGCACTAATATAAAGTGTTATTTCTAAAAACTAGCTAATATATATTCTATATGTAAAATACACCGGACATAACACATTGAATAATTAATTTTGGTTATGGTCAAAATTTAGCTTTACAGTTTTATATTATGCTTAGGTATAGTATTAGGGTTACTTTTACTTAGTAGTTATTATTATAATAAGTGATAAGGTTTAGTATTAATATTGGATGTATCATCTTGTTTATAAGTTGAAATATTCTTAGTATTAGTTTTAAAGTTAATGTTAGGGTATATGGTTAGTTATGATTATAAAATTGTATTTAAGTTAGAAATAAAGTTAAAAGTAAAGATTTAGATTTAGGATTTATATTATGTTTAGAATTGTGCTTATAATTAGGACTTGGGATTAAAAAATTTTAGGTATATTTTTGGTATGTACATTGTAAATAATATATCATTTAAATTTTGCACATCCATTTAAAGATATCATTTAATGCTATCGAGTTATTTCTAAAAATTAAATATCGAGTTTTGTTGAATGGGTTGTTTTCTAATTAATGAAAAACGCAACTCCTGATTCAAACTTTTATAAATAGACTGCTCAATGAGAAAAAAGAAACGTGCTCTTTCGAACCGGTAAATTCGTTGTTTTTCTTATTTGCGCATTCACAATTGTTTACGACCAAACATGATTAAAAAAGCTTGCGCGGGGAAGACGTCTGGTTTTGTAAATGTTTGATATACAGATATAAAATCTGTTCCGATTGTTTGATATATAGATATATAGATAGCAAACTAACAAATCTCGTAGTGCAAAAAACGCAGGGAAATTCGCTTCTGTTTGAAGGTCAGCTCGACAAATTTTAATGGCTTCGTAACAACACGAATGAAGGTGATGGGCAGAGAAAAGCACAGCTCGAGTGCGGATCAGATTTGCGCTCCGATTGCAATGGAAAAGGTTATTTATTTCGCATTTCTATCTAGAATTGTTTTTAAATTGCTCGAAAGATTGTTTCCGTAGTCAATTATGTATATTTTTTAATCACATTCAACAACATCTATGATGAAAACAGAGGATGGCGAAGACTTAAATTGCAGAGAAAAAATTTTGATTGTTAACTTTGAAAACAGAGGATGGTAAAGAAAATTGCAGAGAAAAAGTTCTGACTGTTATTTTTTATTATCTTGCAGGATAAGAAAACAGATGGAGGGCAAGAAAGCCCTAATTTAAAGGAAGCAGGGCATGAAAGCCCTGGATCTAGGGTTAGCTCTCAAGCTATTTTAGAACATCTGAATGACAAGGAAATAATATCCGGTGCCCTAGATTCAACTGCCTCTAAATCGTCGAGTAAGGATGATAAAAACGAAACTGCTTTAACAGGGAGCGAAAATGTTGGAGAGGAGGAAGAAGAAGAAGAAGAAGAAGAAGAAGGGGATTGTTCAAGGTTCAAGGGCACTCTTAACCTAAAGAATGGACGATGGGGAGCTCACATATACAAAGACGGAGAGAGAATATGGTTGGGTACTTTCAAGGATAGAGAAGAAGCTGCCAAGGCTTGTTGCGGAGCTAATTTGAAGTTCAAGGGGCGACTTGGTCATTTGAATTTTTCAGAGGATGAGAAACAGTTTCAGGATTCTCTTACTCCTAACGAAGTTGTCTATTTAATCAAGAAACACATTTATGATACAAAACTGCAAAAGTCGTGCAGTGCTCCTCACAGCCCTAAAAATGTGGTATCTGGCAATGCAAGGGAGATGGAAAAAATTGAGTTTCCAAGTGAAGCCATGATTGGTAGGCAGCATCTATTTGAAAAGAAGATGAGTGCAAGCGATGTGAATCATTTAGGGAGGCTAGTGATCCCAAAACAACATGCTGATCGTCATTTCCCTAAGGATAGATTAGCTGTTGAATCAAAAACTTTTCTGACATTTGTGGACACAAGTGATAACAGTGAATGGCAAATCAGATTTTCATATTGGAAAAGCTGCCAGAGTTATGTGCTTACCGAAGGATGGAGAAAGTTTGTCCAAAATAGGGATTTGAAAGGAGGAGATGTGGTTTCCTTTTCTAGGGATAGTGAGAGGTCAAACAAGAAATTTTACATTACACTCCCTTACTCTGAGAATTTAATGGGCAATAATTGTGTGCAAGATCAATCTGGTTGTGATGAGCTGCTTCAAGAAATGAGATCTAATGCCACATCCGGTTCAAAAGCGATTTCGATTGAGACTATTTGTGAGGCCAAAGAGATGGTGAAATCGGATGGAAAAGGGAGAGTAGATGAGAAGAAAAATCGGGAAACCAGAATTGATTTCCATAGATCTCCACAACTTGGAAAAAGAAAAGTTGTGGAGGATGAAAGTGAAAATAATTCAGATGATGTTATAAAGCTATTTGGGGTTGAAATCAGTAGAAGAGGGAAAATGCTGAAACCTGGTGGGGTTGAGATTGATCCAAAACAAAAAGGACAATTGGAAGTTCCGCTTCATCCAAAAGAAACAAAACAGGAAGATGATGAAATGAAAGTTGAATGTAAAGCAGGAAAGCCAAATGGAAACTGAAATCTTTCCAAAATCCGAATTAGCATAAAGAGATGGAACAAATTAGACTCAACGTTGACACCGTGAATATAAATTGAATTTGTTAGATTTCTGTACATCAATATCGAAGAATGATATGGATAGCTTATGATTTCTTATTCAAGTTTAAACGCTGTACTGGTTGGACCATTCCCTTCTCTCAAATTGAACCTGAAATATATTGTTGTTATGTTAATTGTTATTGACTTAGCAAACACGTTCCCTTATTTTCTTACTACAATTGAATTCATCGTCTTTTAAACTTTTTTTTCGAGTTACGTTCAGGCGAACTTATTCAATTGATCACATTTTCTGCTAATAAATTGTTGATTATTGTAATGAAAATAAATGTGCTTTCACTATATGGCAAGATAGCAATTCAATAAATTAGGGGTAAAGTAGCATGTTTGTATTTTCTTCGCAACATGTGTTAGTCAAAGTGCACAATAATAAGTGTTCAAGCTATAAAGTGCTAGTGAGAGTAGTAGTTTCAACTTTCAATGGTATTCTCAAGCTAATATTAGCAATAGTCAACTCAGATTTTAAGATTGTAGAATTAATTGATTTGATTTTTTAATTGTAATGTGATAAATAGAAGTGATTAATATCAATCGTTTTTTATTTCTTGTATTTTTAAGTTTTTTATTTCTTATATTTTTTATAATAATTTTGTTTGTTATTGTGTTAGTTTTTATTATGAACATCTTTTCTAATATAAAAAGATGTTTGTGTTATATGATGATAATTTGATTTGGAATAGTTATTATTTGGTTGATGTTTTTCTCGAGTCTAATAGTAAATTGAATGAAATGGAATAAGAAATATACACTATAAAAGAAATAGATGGAGAACAAGTTTTGAGGCAGCACTACAAAAGATGTGTTGCACAAATTCTTAGGATTTCAAAGCTATAATATAATAAGATAACATAATAAAAGATTGTGTCCAAAAACATCACGTGGATAACAATAAGTGCCATCGTGTAAGCACAAGAAGCATGTATGGAGTAATAATCCATAGCATCTCATGTAAGTACATTAATTGTATAAAGCAAGAGATAAACTTGTAAAGATAAATAGACAAAGTGATAAGATGCCCTAGGCTCGCCCTTACCGATAACATAGGTAGTGAGGAGATGTCACTAGAAGCATGATACAACATGTCCTATAGAAGGAGAGGAATATGTGTATTGATATATGGAATAGGTGAAACTAAAGTATATAAGGGCATGAACATGGATAATCAAATGATAAGGTCACTTACATTGAGGTATATGAATGAATAGGGTCTATGAAAATAATTTGCAAATAGTATATCCATCATAAGCATGTGTCACAAATGTTGTCACAACAAAACTAATAGTTCTAATTACATACAACTTCACATAACTCAAAAAATTTTATCAAAGCATCTTGTCCTTGTCAATAATATCATCTATCATGATTAATGTCATTACATAAAATGAGTGTAATTGTGAAAAGTGAAGGATCTTGTATAGTGGCTAATATAACTTAACTAATAATAGCAAATTGAAATATGATGGATATTTCATTTGCACATTCAACTCAAGATATAGGTAGCTTTAATAATACATGACACATCATAGCACAATGATCACATTTTCACCAACAAGTACAAAGTATGCAATCAAATTTATGATGACAACTCTTTAGAGGAGGTAAACCTTGATTTTTTATTTTTTATTTTAATTTAATAAATAATAAATTAATATAAATTTCTATTGTGTATTTTTTTAATCAAGTTCAATATGAAAACTTGACCTTGTGTAAAATATTCATAAATACCTATATTACTTATAGTCACCCATCTCTTTGTGTATCATTTTTTATTGCCTAATAGTCGCACATATCTTCTCTTCATAGCACTGCCTAAATAAGCATCTTAACTCAGTGATCCACAATCAACAAAAGTCAATTTTTTTATATTGGGCATAGGACTTAAATTAAATAATCAATCATGTCAATATTTTATACCACTCAACTATCCATTTCTATCTTATTCACTAATGGGTCCTATAACAATGTCCAATCAATGGTATTCAATTCTACCATTAGTGGTGTTCAATTGAAACTATCTAGGTATCTAATTGAACAACAATGGCAATTATTTTTATTATGAACAAAATAGACCTTTATGAAGGAACTCAAAACCCTTTACAAGATGGTCTACTAAAGATGAAACATAAAGCCCCTCAGCAAAGAATGGGTCAAAGACCAAAGTGGGATTTTTAACAATAAACTCTCGCAACCTGAAACAAACACTACAAGAAGCAACCAACATCAGAACCAAAAGAGGAGGAGAAGCCTAGCAAACTCTCACCATAAAGGAAAAAAAAGTTGCTTGACAAAGTGAAACTAATACATGAGAAGCCAACAAGAAATCAAAAAATGGAGAAAGGATAAGCAGGAAAGCCTACCTAATCAAACCTAAAACCTAAAAGAGTTAAGAGGTCCCACCTCAACCCCAACACCCACAAACTAATGTTTACCTATTTCCATACACTTGTGGGAATGAAGAGTCATATCAAAGAAAGGCATAAACATCTTATTTTTTTTGCCCTTTACTATAATACAACCCTCCTTAACCTTAGTAATCTCATGTTATCATAGAATAGGGTCCTAAGCCCAAACCCCCAAGAGGAAAGACCAACAAAACTTGCACAAGAACCTGAGATAGGGCCAACAATAACTTGAGAGACCGAGTCAACAAGAGTGAGGCTCTCAACAGTTACGAAACAATATCTAATACAAGCCAAAACTTTTGTCTTGCAACATAAATCGAACAACAACACAGGGAGAAGAACTAGTCAAAAATCTTGCAAATAGAGGGGCAACAACATAGTTAACAAAAGAATCTAGAGGCTCAATAGAACCAACAATATAGGGATTAGTAGAAAAAGATAAATAACCAACAACCAAAGGGACACCATCACCCTTATTAGTAGAAATTGAATCACTTTAGGTGGAGACCATGTGAGCATCTACATGACCAATTGAGAGACAATTCGATAAAACTTTTTTTCAATGATATAATGATGTTCAGAAGCACCATTCCACCATGTGGAAGACCATCTTATTTTCTCTAGAAAGCACAGGAAAGAAATGCCCAATTTTAAAACATCTTATACATCTAAAGGAACTACTTTATAGTCCAAGAATTTGAACCCAACTACCCCCAAAAGAATTAGTTTGATGCAAGAGCATCCCAGGTGTAAGGACAATGTTATATCACCCAAAAATATTTCTTTTTTTGTCTTTTTAATAAGGGTCATTTCAATAGAGATTTTTTATTTGTGGAAGATTGCTATTTTTAGTAAGTTGGTCACATGACTTCAAAATGTTCTAATTTCATGGTGGAGGTTCATCTTAGATATATCAGCTTGCTAGATGAGTTTCATTTCCATATCATATGTATTGGTGAAGTTGATGAAAGCTCAACCCCATAGCTCCCAAGAATCACCTACATGCAAACACCTATCGTAGAAAGAGAGAAGCAAGAGCTATAGAGGCTGAAATTCCCTAATCCATAGATGAAGCATTCTTGAGAAAAAAAAAAAGATTTCTATAATCAAAAGTGAATTAATCAATTAATTACAAAGAGATATCATCCTTATAAAGGAGATTGAAACCCTAAAAAGGTCTAACCTAGGCCGTATAATAATAATTAATAAAAAAATTAATTATTAGATGCCTAAAGTTTAGCTTAAGTAGACTAGAGTTAATTTAATATCTAATTACTCTAACACCCCCCCTTAAGATAAACTTAGAGAGTAGTTAAAAACCTAGAAACTACTACTGAAAGTAGAATTGGGTCCTGAGAACAGAGCTTGATGAGGTACCCAATCACAACCAAATCTCTGAAAAAAGGAGAAATAGAGAATTTTTTGATATTTTTAAAAATCAAAAGATTGCTTTTTGAATTCATATGATCCATTATCAGATAAACTAGCAAACAATTAGATTATGAATCATAATAGCAAGCAATTAGATTATGAATTATAATAGCAAGCAATTATAATTTTTAATTATGCTGATCTTGCAGGGTCTTTCAAAGGAGCTAATTGAAGAAGGGTATGAGACCCCTATTTTTGGGACTAGCTCTGAGCAAGCTATTTCAAAAGATGTAAGTGAGAAGGAAAATATATCTAGCCCCCATGATTCATCTGGGTCTAAAGCATTGAGTGAGGTTAATGATAAGGAAGTAGAGGCAGATGGTGATAACAATGCTAGAGAGGCCAGAGGAAGTGAAAATATAGAGATTGAACAAGAAGAAGAAGGCAAAATGGGTCCTTTGGAGTTCAAGGGCATTTCTTTACTATCTAGTGGGAAGTGGGGAGCACAATTGTATTACAAAGCTGAGAGAAAATGGTTGGGCACATTCAAGAGTGGAGAAGAAGCTGCCAAGGCTTATGATAGAGCTCATATGAAGATCAAAGGCAAAGATGTTCAAATCAATTTCCCAAGTGCACCAGTTTCAGATGCTGAGAAACTATTTCAGGACCATCTCAGCCTTGATGAAGTTATGAGTTTGATCAAAGACCACAATTATGACAGAGAGTTGCAAAAGTGGAAGCATGGTCATAGGGAGAGAGGTGAGAATGTGATGTTTCCTTCAAGAGAAGCAATGAAGGGTGTGGATCATCTATTTGAGAAGAAGGTGACTATTAGTGATTTGGATAAATTGCATAGACTAGTCATCCCTAAACAACATTGTGAAGACCATTTTTCTATGAAAAAGTTGGATGACAACAAAGAAACTTTGCTCACTTTTGTGGATACAAGTGATAATAGAGAATGGGAATTTAAATTTTCATATTGGAAAAGCAGCAAAAGTTATGTACTTCCTACTAGATGGCTGAGCTTTGTCAGATATAAAGGTTTGAAAGAAGGGGATGTTGTTTCCTTTTCTAGGGATATTGATATGCCAAGCAATAAATTTTACATTACAGTCCATGGCTCTCAGAATCTGATGTGCAATAATTGTATGCAAGATCAATTTGGTTCTAATGAGCTAGTTTAGAAAAAGGGAAATGATGCCTCATCTAGTACACCAAGCTTACTAAAAGTGCCAATTTTGACTGTTTGTGAGCCCAAAAAGTTGGTCAAATCTGATGAAGAAGGAAGTGTAGATGAGAAAATTAACAATTTGCATGGATTGGCATAGCTTGGAAAAAGAAAAGCTATTCAGGATGAAAGTGAAAATAACTCATATGATGCTGTGAAGCTATTTGGGGTTGTAATTGGTTGGAAAGTGAGAAAACTAAAAGATGATAGAGTTGAAATTGATCCAAAAGTGAAAGACCATTTGAAGCTTCAGATTCATCCAAACGATGAAATTGAATCCAAATCAAATTAGCTATTTGGGGTTGAAAATGAGTCAGAAGGAAATGGACACAGAAATGGAAAAGATATAGACACAATGTTGAGACTGTAAATTATAATTGAATTTGTTATATTTCTGTGTATAGATATTGAGGATTGATAATGGAGAGCTCATGATTTCTTATTCAAATTGAAATTGTTGGTTGGCTACAAATTAAACTATTCTCTTCTCAGATATTTTAGGTGAAATAGATTGGGATCAACTTTGCAATTTTCATATTTGAATTGAACTCTACATTTAGGGAAAAAATAAATCAGTTTTTGGAGAGAGAAATTTGTTTAATTGTTCACTTTGTTTATAGATTATCAAATATTATAAAGAGAAAAAATTGCTTTCACCATGTGGCTTGATGGGAACTCAATGGATTAGAGACAAAGTATGTACTTACCCATTTGAGGATTTAAAACTTCCCTTTCCGACTGTGTTTTATGGGATTTTTTAAAAATCATTCTTTCCCACATTCTACATAAATATTAATATTTATTGTTCTTATTTAAGATTTAAAAAATTTATAATAATAGGCAAGAGTCTACAACACAATGGTAAATTGTGAGCCTCTTATCGAAGAGGCCTTTGGTTCGAATCTACTCACGCTTAATAAATAATAATAATAATTAATCAGAACACATGATAATAAATATTGGTGTCAGCCTCTTATCGATCCAAAAAAAATAATGGTATGGAGACATGATGTGAGTATATTATTTTGTGTAGTGAGAATAATTGATAAAATCATTATCATAATAATAAAGAAATATGACAAAGTTGTATGCTATATGTAGTTGTATTATAGATTAAATATGAATCATTTTTGTGAAGAAATGTGTAGATCACTTAAAGTAAAGTTGAACAATGTGTTTCTTAGTATTAAAAATAATTTATGAGAGATATCTAGTTTATAAACATGATACTTGAGTATTTATTTCTTGAGAAAAAATAATTTATGATATTATTTTTACAATAAGTGTGTATAGTTTTTACTTCTTCTCATAAATTTAGAACAACCCATAATAACTACATCATGTCTAAAATACAGCGTATTTATTTTTCAAAAATAAAAAATATTATGATAGTGTTTTGACAAGAAGTAGTAGTTTTTTTTACTTCTTCATCCATAACAATTACTAAAGCTTAAAATATAGAAAAACTAAAGTTAGTTAAAAAATAAATTTTAAAAAAGGAAAAATTATTGTTAAAATGTGGATTGACATAAAAATGGTTGTTTGATTTATTTCTCTAAATATTATAATTTTAACAATTTTTTTATGTGGTGTTTATGAAATTATTTTTAAAAGAATATTCTATTTATAATAAATTAAAACTTTTGACATGTGGATGGTTGTGAAATTTAACCTAGAAAGATAATAGTTAACATTAACACACTCACGCCATCTCATTATATTTTAAGAATGCCTATGGCATTAATAAAGTTTAAAATATTCATTAAATTAATTTCTAATCTAATTTAAAAACTAGTATAGATATCTTAAATAAATCTATCTAAAGAAATACTGATAGATATCCACTACAAAATAATTATAATTTAATTTACTACATGTAAAATTATTTATATTTCATTTATCTCTATTTATTTAGTTTTTTTACTAACTTAAGCTTTTTATTTTAATTTCTAAAAAAATTGATGGTTTATATCTCTATATATTATAATTTAAAAAAATATTTTATATGGTATTTATTAAATTTTTTTTAAATGTATATTCTATTTATAATAAGATTTAAACTTTTGACATGTAAATGGTTGTCAAATTTAACCTAGAAGAATAAAAGTTAACATTAACACGTTCACACCATCCCACTCCACCCATTCTGCCATTGTAAAATGCCTATCAGCATTAATTAATTCAAATAATTTTTTCACTTTTTTAAATATAAAATTTCATAAATTTGTGAGGGTTTTAAATAATTAAGTAGTAATTTTGAAAATTTTCTCTATAAGACCCCAAACATGATAGCAATCACAAAAAAATTTAATATTTTATAAATTACAAATTTGACATCTAATACTTTACAAAATTAAACTTAAACACAAAATAAAAATACTTACTTATAATTAATTCAAATAAAATTAGAGTCATCTTGAACCTAGCTAAAATCTAAACTTAATTGAACCCTTATTCTAGTCTCAAACTAAAGTTCAAATGAAACTCAATCTTACGTGTAATTCTAACTCTAAACCAAATAAAACCCTACATAATATAGCCAAAAATATGATAATATTCTAGTGTTACAATTCCATTGATGGAATACAATTGACAAGGATGATAAAATAAAATATAAGTAGTACATATACAAATTTAATAGTCATAAGTTTGTTGTATTTGAGAAATTATTAAATATGTGCATCCTAAAATATTGTTGTAGTATAGGGGTAATGCTTGTGGAAATTCAATCCTATAAGACTTATTTCAACCAATCAAAAAAATTATTTCATATTATTAAAAGATAAACAAATCTTTTTCTACATGTTATGAATTTTCAACACTATGCCAGTTGTTTACTCTATTAGTATTAATTAACATTTCTATAGCTATTATATAGATTATTATTAGATTATACAAAACAAAAGTTAGCTATTTATTTAATTGTTAATGCTAAGAGGAAATATAGTTTAAACATAAACATATAGGCCACGTTGTACTTTGAAATAAACTTCCTTCAAATATACATTAGATAAAATTATACCTTAAAAATACACAACTAAAAAAATTGTATTATAAAAAAAAACTAAAAAACACTAAAAATTATATCTTTGGCTTTAGCTCTGACTCGGTGAGTTGGATTATGAATTGTGTTACTTCTGCCTCTTTTTTAGTTCTTCTTAATGGCCAACCTTCCTAGTTATTTGATGCCTCTAGAGGTCTTCGCAAGGGTGACCCTCTCCCCCCCTATCTTTTCATCATCATGGCTAGGGGCTTGGGTGGATTCATTAAGTATTAGGTGTCCCAGAATTCTATTCAAGGGTGGCGGTGGGGTAATGGTTTACCTACTCTTTCTCACCTTCAATTTTTTGATGATTCTGCTCTTCTAGGTCTTTCTAGGATCAAGGAAATTGAAGCCTTTCGACATACTCTAGATATTTATTTGGTAGCTTTAGGCCAAAAATTCAATGAGCACAAATCTTCCATTTACTTTTTTAACACTTCTGATTCTATTCAGCAAAGGATTGCTAATATCCTGCAGTTTCATATTGGGTCACTTCCTTTGACTTATCTTGGCATCTCTATTGCTATTTCTAGGTAGCCACGACTCTTCTGGAAAAATTTGATTATCAAGCTTCAGGAAAAGGTAAACCATTGGACTCATAGATGACTTTCTATTGCTTCTTAGTTACTCTTCTTCAATCTATTATTCAAGCTCCTCCTACTTATAGAAGCATGGTTTAGGCTGCTCCTATTTACTTTCTCAAGGAGTTTGATGCTCTTTCTTAGCAATTCCTTTGGAGTGGTAACTTGCATAACACTAAATGGAGTTTGATTAGCTGGGAGACTATTTGCAAGCCTAAAAAGGAGGGTGACCTTGGTCTTCGATCAACTCCCTTAAGTAGTCAAGCATTGGTTGCTAAGCTTTATTGGTGATGGTGCTTTGGACAACATCAACTTTGGGCTTGTATTATCACCCATAAATATTTTAGTGGTGCTGATCCTTGCTCTATTTCTACACTTCCTCTTGAAGGTTGTGGCTCTATGGTTTGGCATACTCTAAAGACTGGTGCTCTATTATTCAAGAGATGTCTTTTTTGGATATGTAAGTGAGGTTCTAAGGTTTTGTTTTGGTCTAATGCTTGGAATGGATTCCCATCCATATTATCCATGTAACCTCATCTTCAAACTCTTTGTGATTCTTTTCATACTGTTGGATGGGAGAAAGTGGCTCATTACAAGACTCCTTATCAATTGGGACCTGTTGTTGGTTACAGATGGAAGCACTCTTCTGATTGGCCTCCTGGAGGCACAGAGGTGGATTTTCAAGAGCTTTCTTAGATTATGGCCTCTAGGGAGTGTTCTTCTCTGCTAGGACCAGTTATTTGTGCTTGGGGAAGTACCTTGTCAAGTAAATATCATGTCTCTGTCGAGTATCAAGAGATAACTAGACAATTATTTGGAGATGCTGAGGTCCCTTGGTGGAAGCAAGTTTGGAATAAATTTTCTTGGTCCAAGTGAAATTTTTTCATGTGGATAGTGGCTCATAACCACTATCTCATGTGGGATAATCTTTATAAACATGGATTTCAGGGCCCCTCTTATTTTGTTTTGTGTGGTAATGGGGAGGAGTTGATCTCCCATTTTTTCTTCCATTGCTCCTTTTCTACTCAATTATGGCACCTTTGGTGGAGTGCTTGGGGTTGCTCTTGTAGGCATGCTTCCTCTTGCCTGAGTTCTGGGCCCCCTTGGGTAGTGCTTCCTCCAAGTCTTCTCCTCTCCATACTGCTTGGATTACTGGCCCATCTTTCATTCTTTGTCATATCTAGCTGGAGAGGAATCATCAAATTTTTGAAGATGTTTGGATTGGTGTTATGCATCTTTGGTGGAAGATCTCACATTATCTTCAAGAAACTATTCAAGTGAAGTGTGTGCTCGATGGGGGTATGGATCCGACTAATCTTGTCATATGCAATCACCTTAATTTTAATCTTCAGGATAGGGTTGCAGCTCAATGGTATCAAAAAGTGCCCAAGCAACCTCAACAATAGGGGAAAAGATAGGTGAATCGGGAGGGGCATTGGACTCCTCCTCCTCATGGAGTTCTAAAAATTAACACTGATAGTTCTTCCCAGAGAATCCAGGCCCTGCTAGTATTGGGGGAGTGGCTCATTGCAATTTTGGCAAAGTTAAATTCTTTTTCTCAGTGCATAAGGGTGACCATACTAATAGTCTCATGGAGGCTCAGGCCATTTTATATGCTATGGAATAGTGTTGTTTATGGGGATGGCACAAGATTATCTATGAGTCTAACTCTCAAGTGGTGGTGAACTTGCTTTCCTCACAAGAACTTGAGGATGTTAGTTGGCAATTGGCTACTGTTGTTAACCAGACTCTTCTCTTTTGTACCTCTCTTGAGTTCATTAGGTTTACTTGCATTCCTTGTTAATGGAACAGAGCTATTGATTGTTTGGCCAAATGGGCCTCTAGTCATGCTCCAGGCTGAAATGTTATGGATAGGGGGCAACTCCCCCTTGAGCTGTTACAAGAATTTGATGAACTTCTTGCTCAGGGCAAAACTCCTTGTTGAGCTCTCCTTGTTGCAATCCTTTGTCTTAGTAAATTTTTACCCCTTTTTCCAAAAGTAAAAATACAAATTAAAACATTCTCAGACACATTAAATGCAAAATAATTTTAGTGATTTTAGAATTACAAATCTCACATATCAACATTAGAAAGAATCAAAATGAAAAACAAAAACAAAAATACTTCTATTTAATCAAATACAATAATAACATATTAAAATTAATAATATAATGCCATAATAAACATATTTATATTAAATTAATATTAATACATTTAAAAACAAAATTTATTCTATAAATATGTTTTTAAGATATGTTGATTATAAAGAAATATATCACCAACATAAGTTATATATAGAATTTTATTGAAAAAAGAAATATATATATATATATAAACAAAAATAATATCTTATATTTATTTTATTATTAAATTTTTTATCACATTTTATATTTAAAAATAAATTTAAAAAATTATACAAAATTATTAATAATAAGTAAATTGTAAATTGGTTGATAGTGAATTCAAAAATTTAATTATAAATAATTGCATATTTGAATTTCAGAGTTAGAATTGAATGTTTTCAAAATGATCATCAAAGCTAGTTATATTAAATAAATAATAATCTCCTTGAATTTTATAACTGGTTATACAGGCCGAATGCAACTCGTATTTTAAAACTATTCTACTACAATATAAATATTTATTAATAATCATTAAATTGTTAATATTATCTTATATTTGATTTAGGTTGTACCCATTTTCGCTTATTCTTGGCTAAAAATATAAACTCAAAAACAACTTCAGTTCTTACTATTAACATGTTCTACTTTTGTTCGCATTTGATTTCATTTTTCTAAATTTAGTTTAAGAATATTGAATTGTAATGATATTAAAAAACAAAAAGATTATATGACATATTGTAAAATTAAATACGAAAATATACATCTAAATTGAGGAAAATTATATAATCAAAATGTTGAAAATTGGAAGATTGTAATATAAATAGAAAAATATATGTCTAAATTTAGAAAAAATCTTTGATCAAATTCTTATAAATTGTTGGATTGGACATATTCAATATTTAAATGTTAAGAAGATTGAATCATATTGTGGTTTTCTATTGAATCCTCGTTCTTATACTTTTGTAAGAGATTAATGAATTATATTTTGGTTTGTCTGGTATTATTATGTTAGATTGTGTTTTCGCTGTCCTGTTCCAGCTGGTTGCTATTCTGTTGGGCTTAAAATTTTATACTTGTTCCCTGTACAATCTGTCGATCTAATAAAAAACATATTGCAGTCTCCTTCAACTAATCTGTTTCAAACATTTCTTTGACTTTAATTTGTAACTTGTTGAGTTGCTAGTTCTGTACATTTTTTATATTGAGGTTGCATTTTAATAAAAAGTCTCAAACAAATTCAATGATTTTAATCTATTTAAAACAGTTTGACAAATGTAATGTTCAATTGCATTATGAATACAGGTATCAGAAGAAATAACAAGCACAGGAAAATCGTTTTCAGGATTGCAATGGATATAGATATGGTACGCAAATATGATTTAAAATCAGTATTTTGAAAGATTAAAAGATGAGCTAATTGTAGATTGTAGAGAAGATTTAGATTTTCAATTATGATTCACAAATTTGATGTTGTTGCAGAATGTGACGTTGGTGGAGGGTAATCTAATGAAGCAAGATGAAGAGGTGCATGAATATTCAAGTAAGTCAAACGAAGTTGAGGGTGAAAGGGAACAAGGTTATGAAGGTGACAATGAGAGCATAAGCAGTGCTTACAAAAGGTTTAAAGGGCGAGACGATCAAATAAATGTCCCAGTTTCAGAAGCTCATAAAAATATCAAAGTAGATCTCAATATGGATCAGAAAACCAGCAATCAGATCCATGAATCTGCACAGCTGGGAAAGAGAAAAGTTATGGAAGATAAAATTGAAATGAAGTCAGATGGTTGTATAAAGCTATTTGGGGTTGAAATCAGTATTTTGGGAGCGGAGAATCCGACTGATTCAAAAAGAGAACGAAGAAGAAGATGGAGAAGGCGAAATTGGATTCAAAGAAAAAGAAATATCTGAGATTGAAATTGACGCCACATCTATTTCACTGAGCTCACAGTAAATGTGGCCAAAGTGAATATTTGCAAGCCTAAAGAGTTAGTAAAATCTAAGGAAAAAAAACAGAGTGGATAAGAATACAGATCACATTTTAAGATAGATAGTTAGGTGCTAATGAGGGTTGTAGTTGTGTTAATTAGTTGTTGGATTTCAAGATTGTGGCATTTGATTATGAGTTTGCAATTCATCCAAATGTAATCTCCAATTTGGTTAATAAAAGTGTTGAACAATGGTTATTAATATTCTACTTTAATTATTATCTTTCTGTTTGCTCCCCAGTGCTGTTCATGGAAATTTCTTTAATTTATTCATGTGATCCATTTATTTTTATGCCTTAAATGCATCGGCTTATCTCCTTTATAAAATAGGAAATAGGAATACTAACGAATATTAAAGAGTTCATCTTAAACTTGGAGATTTTCGCTGCAATTTTTTTGGATAGGTAATGGACAGAAGTCTAGATTCACTATTATTATTTGTTGGAATTAATTATTATTATGTTTTAATCTCAAGACACGAAACTAAGACTTCTCATATAAGAGTCTCACAAATTATCATTGTGTCGTAGGCTCTTGCCTTCTCATTTACAAGTTTTATCTTTCTAAATAAATTCGAACAAGCCCATTTGTGCAAACCATGAAATAATAGCAGTTGTGAGACTACATTTCTTGTGGAGGAGAAAAAATGTGGACTGAGATCTCTGTGCCTGCCAAGATCTTTGATTGAAAGTTTGCAAAGCCTTTTCAATAAAGCCTTTTTGTGCAAATCCAAAAATCATGGAAGTTGTGAGATCCTATCACTCCCACACATTTTTACATGAGTTCGCATGCCTTGTCTATGTCTCTACATTTTTGGTACATGCCTACGAGGGCCATTGCAACATCAACATCCACAAGCTTCTTATATTCTGGCACAATCAAGTAGGGTGCATGTCAAAGACAAGGAGACTCTGTTTTAGAGGGAAATAAAGGCACATCGACAAAGAAGAGCATGATATGTTTGTAAAAAAGATATCAAAAATATATTTTAATGGAGTGAATAAGTGGTAGAAGGTAGGATAAGAACACATGAGATGAGAAAAATCAATAAGTTAACAATATTTATTAGGTTGTTATTGGATTGTGTCAATTGTAGATGCCTATAGGTACTATTGTATTTTTTTTGGATTAACTACATTCATTTAGTTCACTAAGGTGAATAATTAATGGGGGCTATCTTAGATTTGGTATGCTAACAATTACATGAGGAGGTGCTTTAGTGTATGGATAGCAAGAGTTAAAATTAACTATGGTATCATGAGGGTTCACTAGTCATCATCTATAGCATGGGGGAACTCAATGCCAAGTGTTACTTCGAATTGTGAAGAAGATATATCACTATACAAATAAGGTCATCAAGTGGTATATATCAAAGGCTACTTCTTCCTTGGTGGGTAGACTCATCACTAGTGGTCTACATGTGATTAAAGTTAGAATCCATTGGGTTGGGTTGTTTCACTACTTGTGAAATTCTTGGAATTGAGGATGAACCTAGAGTATAGTATGAAATGCACTAAATCATCTTCTCAATTGTTAGATTATATAATTAACTTGGTTGGGTTGAGGATGGACCCTTGGTGCAGTATGTGATGTACCTAATCATCTTCCCAAGCATCCATTGGTGCAAAAGACTACAAAAGGGAATAAGACCCATGATAGTGTGAAATTCATCGATATTTTCTCATCGATATTTTCTCTCTAGGTGCACTATGGATGGGGATGGTTAGCTATTATACATGAGATAATCTATATTTTATTGATCCAAATTGTATAGAAGATCAAATGTTTGAAAGTATTTTTTTCATATTTTTAAAAAGTTTTTCTATGTCTTTTTATTTGGTCTTTTTAGAGGTCTTTTGCTCAAAATTTGAAGCCAAAACTTTTACCAGTCCATAAAATTGGGCAACTGTAGGCTTGCTATTTTAGGGGCTAAAATTAAATTTTTAGTTCTTCTTTCCAACGGTGTAAGCGGTTTCAAAATCCGAACTCTAGGTCAAAAGTTATGACCCTAACAAGTTGGGGTAATTAAACACCTAGTTTTGAATAGTTTTAGTTTAATTTTTGTTATTTTTTATTAGTCACATAAACATTTCAAATTCATGGCTATGGTGACTATTGATATTCCATCATTGTATATATTTTTTCAATTTCAATTAATAAGATGACTTTTGGTTTGCATACAACTCTTTCGAGTTTTGCAAGATTTTCCAGAACTTGAATATATATCATGTTTGCAAACCACTTCTTAAATTCAGATCATTTATTTATGACACCTATATGAAATGATAACTATTTGCTTTGTGATTCATGTATGAATCAATCACTAAGTCATTTATGATGCTGGTATGAGCCAAACAATATTGTCTCTTTAATTTATTTATTAGCAAGTCACTCTTAGTTTTGCGTTGTATGTTGAACATACTCATTGTATGTGTGATATACATGAAAGCTTTCCATCTAGAGAACTTGTGATGTGTATGAACTAGTCCATTGTACATATATATATGTGATGTATGATCAATATGATCATATTTGTGTGATTTGTGATATAATCCCTTTGTGTATGTGTAAGTTGGTACAACTATTGAATGGTAATGATAGGTATGAATCCAAGTTAACTTTTATAAATTGAGCTTTAGTTTTAGGAAATTTGAACTTGATAAGTATGAGATATTTTCCACATCAAGTCAAATTGTGATATTTCTATCATGATTTAATTGTGTAGTTTTATGAGTCAAACTCATTGACCAGTGTTTCATGAATAGTGATTCACACTCATGAGAATAAATGAAATGCTTAGCACTCATTGGATCTAGGTGATACTCACAGAAGTGAAGTACTACTTCCCAAAAGATCCCTTTGAAAATATTAACACTTTATTTTTTTAAAAATTGAACTATATTTTTAGATATCTTCCCTTTACTGTTTGTGTTTTCTGCATGTGCTGATCAGACATTTTTGTTATAAGGGTACTTCACTCCTTTCTGTTTATAAGTTGTTTTTGTGTGATCTAATGTCTTGGCTTAGAGGGAGCAGTGAGTGTGCATGTTTTGTAGGTTTCATATTAATTATTTTTAAAGTTTATTTTCTATACTTGCATTGATCTATAGAACAAAGATAGTTTAAAAATCTTGTATCAAAGGTGGGAGTTAGTGTAAAACAAGCATAGGGAGACTGGGTTTAATATTTGCAATGGAATAGGAATGACTATGTCTATATGATGTCAGTTTTTTTCTAAAAAATACAGCTTTCTAAATAAACTGTATATATTTCTGAACTCATCAAGAAAGAAAGAAAGAAAATAATAAAAATTAGATGGTGAAATACAAATGAAGTACAAAGGAAAGGGGCTATATCATATTCAAATTGATCCAGAAGCCAATGGACAACTTGATGGAAAAGATGTGGACTTAACTATGAGATTCTGAAATTGAAATAGAATCTGTTAGTTTTTTTTTGTTACATAGATATTTAGGAGTGATAGAGATAGCTTGTTATAGCTTCTTCAAATTAAACATTTTATAGTAGATGACAGGTCTGGAATTTGACGGCCACCCCCACCTGTCATATGATTTTTCTATGGCAGTTTGATCATTTTAATGTCTTTCATTTTACATTTTATGAAAAAAAGTCAGTGTCATTTTGCATTTTTGAATAAAGTTTGTATATTTTGTTTTAGAAAGATTCTAAGTTAATATAAATATATTATAAATAATATAAAAACATTACATTACATACTGTATGCAAACATTAAAAAAAAATGTTATATAATAATATAATAATAGTAATTAGTAAGTTTCTAGATTCATATTAAAATAGAATAATCATATCTATCACTTTAAAATAAACAAGTGCCACATAGTGGCTTAGTACTTGCCTTTAGTTTTTAAATAGACATAATTTTAATTTAATAATTTTTTTATATTCTATTAAATATTATGATTAATAAAAATATTGTATATTTATAATTTTTTATAATGATATTAATTATAATTATAATTTAAATTTGTTTATTAATATAATTATTGATATATATTTTATTGTATATATATTATGTGATAGTATTATATTCTAAATAAATTATAATATTTTTATAATAATAATATATAATAATATTTCTTACATTATTAGATAATATAAGAAATATCATATTTTTAGTATTTTTAATTGAATGAAAAAATTATATTATAAAAAATGTAATATTAAAATATAAAAATCTAAACCAACTCACTTATGTTAAAAAAATATTAAAAATGAATCACTCACCTTAATAAAAAATAACTATATAATCCATCAAACCCAATCCATATAAGAGCTAAATCAATTCACCCAATCAAATCTTAGAAATATATTTTCTGAAAATTGTAAAGTTAAAAATCTTGCATCTATGCTTATGAAACATAGTAGTTTGATAATAAAATTTAAAATCAATTAATTTGAAAGCAAAAAAAATTTAATCAATAGTTAAAGCATTAAATTAAAAATGTGTCATAGTACTTAGCCTACCGACAAGAATTAATAAATAAACTAATAACATATATTTATATTATAAAGTAAATTACTATATTATTTATATTAATTTTTTAGGGTTTATTAGTAGCATAAAATGTCATATTGACAGTTTTAGAAAAATATGACATGTCAACCTATATGGTTAAAGAAATTTTACATTGTTATATATGATTAAAAAGTGTGAAAATGGCCATTAGGACTATCAAATTCTAGACTTGGTGTATGATATATTTAATTATGATTTTGATGCATGACATTAGAATGACATCTATTTTGATTTTGGAATCTTGGGATTTATTGTTAACCCAAAAAGTGGATTATGCCTTTTTTTGGGTTAGTTATATGGGAGTGAAACAAGTCTAATGCATAGATATGAATTTAAAATTGGTGAAAATAATATGACACAATGTAATGTTTATTTCAACTTTATTATTATTTAAATTCATGCAAGCATTGGTGATTTACAAATACATTTGATTATTTATTAGATCAGGAGGTTCAAGCTTTTTGTCATTATTAAATGAAAATGAACCAATGTTAAAAATAATAGACAAATGCTAATATATTCTATTTTATCTATTTACAAATAAAGTTAAATTAGTTATAATATATTGCCCTTTTCTATTAGAGTTAATTCTTAATATAATACTATAATATATATATATTAAACAATTTACATCTTTTTAAAAAATTATCAAGTGACAAAGTGGAATAATTTTAAATTATTTTCTTAAAAGATGAAAAACATATATGCCAATTTAGAATTCAAACTAATCTAGATGAATTCCACAACTCTATGTACTTAAGTAAGATGGGGAAATAAAACTTGAACTAAACTGAAAATACTTTAGGAATCAATTCAGGATGACATTCTAAAATAAGTATCATAGTTTTTGAGCTTTCATTCAAAATAGATCATCTTAAATTCTAACTAGTTCATTAAAGACAACTAAGTCAGCATATGGATGTACAAGTTCTATAGATCATCTTAAATTCTAACCAGTTCATTAAAGACAACTAAGCCAATACGTAGATATACAAATTCTACCCTTCAATTGTTTCCTACATTATTTTGCATGTGAGATATTGTGAGAATAATTCCAAAGTAAAATTACACACCCAACATGAGAAATAAATATTTAATAAATCTCAAAGAATGCATATCTTTGTAAAGTAATAAATAATGAATGCAAATCTTATGTGTACTCATCCCTTTTTATATATATTTTTAAAGAACTAACAAGTACAGTAAAAAAAAGGTTGTAATGTGTAGCAAATGTCAGGTGTTTAAAATTTGAGCATAATCTCAACTTGATTTACAAGGATTAAAAAGTAACAAGCAAGAGCATAAATAAATAAATAATATATATATATATATATATATATATATATATATATATATATATATATATATATATATATATATATATATATATATATATATATATATATATATATATATATATATATATATATATATATATATATATATATATATATATATATATATAGAGATGAAAAAATGATCATATTCTTATGGTTGGTACATGATTTACATATAGGACCTTGCTTATAAAGATTCAAAGGTAGCCTGATCAAATAATATTATGATTAGTGCACATCCACATGAGATATCTAGTACTTTATAAAAAATATTCTTAGTCTCCACATAAAATTAACATGTGAGAATAAGACATAATTAATAACTATGTAAGTAATGTGTCATGTTCACTCTACAATTAGGAAACTAGGTAGTAACATTAGTCACACTAACATTCCCTTGAGTGTAACATAGGGAGAATGAAACAAATACGAATGATTTTAAAATACAAAGATGGATCCTAATTACTAGGCCATGTTGTGTACCCATTTATAAATGATCTTTCATATATAGAGTATTAAAGAAAAAACTTATGGAAAAACCCCTCTCCAAAATAAAAATTATACAAGAAAAAATTATCATGAACACTTATAATAGAATAAGTGAAGACTAGAGGAAATATCATGACTCCTCAAGGAATATTCCATCATAAATATAAAATTAATGTCCCTCATGTGAGAAAGATCACCTCATGGGAGAGAAAGATTGAGACTATATATCACCTCATAATGAAGTATCTCCTAAGTCAATAGTGAAATCTCAAATATAAACAAGAATTCAAGTTTAACACTTCTAGTTGGGAATAAAAAAGTATAATAAATAATGTAGAGTAAAATATAACTTCAATATTTGATATGGGGGAAGCAATCTCATGATGGATGTCTCTAAAACAAATTTCTCCATGCTAGAATTCATACTAAATGATGAAGTGATACCACAATAAAATAAAAGTATGTACATAAGGATTGGGTACTTATGAACTTCAATCTCCAAATGTATTGATGATATAATAATGGTTGTAGTACATAATTGTTATGAAAATTAAGAGATAAGACCTCAAGTGAAAATTCTAAATATGCAATGTCGAACATGGAAAATAAATATGATATACTATCACGTACTCATCCATCAAAAGTTTAATTTAAAAGATAATGATTATCCTACGATAGTGAATTATTCGAAATCATGAAAATACTTAAATTGAAGCAATAAGAGGTGAAGGGCATTTGTAATAGAATTGTAATTCCTAAGAATACCAAGGATCAAGTGACCAAAATTCCACTTATAAATATGATTCACACTTGATACATAATTGTGAATACTTATCAAATAAACCTCATCATAGTTTGGAGTAAAATGCGTAAAGTTATACAATCAAGATAAATAATCAACCAACACAATAGCAAGAAAATCTCTATTCTCCAAGTCTCTAATGAACAATTAGGCACATACTTTATTGTTCTAACTACTCTACTATGTGTAATCTCATAAATAAATAAAATATTAGTTAATGAGGATAAAGCACAAAGTAAATTATTGAAATTTTCATCTCTTATATCAATAGGCCAATTAAATTAAAATGTTTGTAAAAGTGCAAGGTTCTTGAAGTAAGAGAGCATGTCATTTGATAAAACCATATAATGTAATGCTCCTAAATCATGTTGTCTCCTTGATTTTTGACTTGGAGATGCTAGAAATTTTTTACCTTTCATCTTATCAACTCTATTAGCTAAAGGTTATGTCCTTAATTGTGTGGGTGATGATAGAAGGATAGAATAAGAGGGTGAAGTAGAATAATTTGAAGGTAAAAAAATATTGATCAAGAATCTGGAGGAAGTATGATGAGTTTTTTTATGAGATAATACAAACTTAAAAGAATAAAAAGGAGAAGGAAAAAAGAAATAAAGATAGAGGCAGATTAGATACATATAAAAAATTCTCATGTGCTTTTTATGGATGATTTTTAAGGGAAAGTTATTTAATTAATATCAATTCCCTTTTAACAACATTATAAAAATCGTTCATCTCCTTCACATATTTTGACTATTTCTTTATGGAACCTTCTCCTAAGTCACATTGTTGCTTGTCCTTTGTAGAAATAGTAGCTTTGGATTTTCTTTCCACATTAGGCAATGAACCACCAAATTCAATAAGCTCATCAAAATTAGTAAGCTTACCAACCAACTCAAGTCTTTTGTCACATAAATTTCATTGTTTTAATTGTTCATCTCTAAGCCTTGTTGCCTATTAGTGTCCAACACTTAGTCATTTTCTAGACAACGTTGGTCAGTCATCATTGCAACCAAGCCATCCAAAGAAGGTCAGGCTACGTGGACTTGTTTATATTTCACTACATGTCGAACAAGTCAAAGGTTGCTAAGGACCCCAATGGAGACTAAGTGACATTATATGCCGAGTGAAACATATGGAGACCGAGCTATGTAAAGTTAAATCATGCCAAGTAAGTTATTATCTACTGATTCTATAGAAGCCAAGGGACATCATGAATGTTATCTATGACCAAGTGTCATGACATTCAATTGTTGAGTAAACTGGCTTTAACATACATGTTTGTAATGACATAAACACTTATGTAAATCATTTTGGCTGACTTCTATATTATATTTCTTGATTATATAGACCATTAAGGAGATAATTACATATTTTGTCAGAAGACATCAATCCCAAGAAAGGAAAATTAACCAATCAAAAAATAGAAGAATTAAGCAACAAAAGGATGAATTTTGAATCATTGATTTTGATCTAGAACCTTCCACTATTGTCTATTGAAGAAGGGATCAAACCCTAAATTAGTATGCATGTGAAGGAAGATCGTGAATACACAAAAAGGCTAAGGATAGAGCAAGGAAGGTTTAGTTTGATAAAAGGGATCAAACAAAGCAACTTAGTAGTGAAGGTCAAAACATAACAAATCATATAAGGAGATCAGATTTAGACATTGAAGAGAGAAGATCTATAATAATCTTCATGAGAGAAAACTAAAAGATCAAATATTAAGACATTATAACTAGTATATCAGGGAAAATCTCTTAAAAAAGTGGTTTTAATAGACCTAGTTAAATCTCCTAACAAAGTGCTTACTTCACTATAAGTTTAAATCCTTTAATCAAGGTGACTTAATAGCCTTGTAGTTCTTTTAACCAAGAAGACCCCTCACAAGGTAGATCATCATAAGTGATCAAAATTATAGCCTTACTAGGGGAACTTTGTTATTGCAACAATAAATATTTGTGGGTGTCATCCCCACCCTAGTTTTACCTTCACCTTGGAGGCTTCATGTGTTACCAAATTTTTTTGTGTTATGTGTTTACATTTTCATGTTGGTGAATAATTATATTCATTTTAGTTTTATAATTCATGAGTATATGGTATATGATCTAAGGTATGACATGGATTTGGAGTGAATGCAATTAACCTATTATTTTGTTTTAAGGGGTTAAAGTTTTAAAGATCCTGATTCACTCCCCTCTTAGTATCTTGCTTCCCAATAAGACTTTTGACAATTGGTATTAGAGCTAGGTCTCTTAAAAGAAGTCTAACAACTTGAGAGTTCATATCTTGGAGATAAAGGCTTACAAATTAGGGAAGACTATTGAAAACCAGATGATTGGCACCTAGATCATACTACAACAACTTGAAGTAGGAAAAGAAGAGTTAAGGAAATCCTTAAAGAAAAGGAAAGATATGGCCATTCAATAGAATGATACACTTTATAAAGAAGTAGATACCATATGACTTCTTAACAATAAGAATTCTAGTGAAAATGATGCAAAAATAACATATTTGTTAGAGAAAAACAACATTTTGAATGAAGAAGTCAAAGGACTAAAGAGAGAACATGAAATCCAATCAATAAGATTATGTGAAGTGACTGAACAAAGGAAGAAAGATGAATAAGAAAAATTCATGATTGAAGAAGACAAGAGACAAATGGCTACCAAACTTGAAGAAAGGTCATTTTCTTTGCTCTTTCTCTATTTCATTCCATAAGGCTTTCTTGCTAACTATAGGTGTGGGCCCATATACATTGATTAAGATGAATTATAGATCTTCTTTGAAGTTGTTAACTTTTCCACTCATTCAATTATTGTTTGCTAATAATATGCTGAATTCTATTTTCCTAAGATCCCAAATGATGTTGATACCTCTTGAAGCACCCTTAGATTCTATTAATTTGAATTTCATACCCCAAGATTCTTGCTTACTTTATCTCCTTTAACTTGCTTAGTTTTTTTTTTCTTGAACTAAGATTACTTCTAATTCAAATAGAGTTAATATATGTTTTAGTAAGAATTTTTTGTTAGGGGCTTTTGATCCCCTAACATTCTATGTTGTTAACCTCATTTCTTTGAGGGAAGGTTCTTCCCCTTCCCAACTTCTAGTATTTCATAATTTTTTTAAAAATTTCCCTCTTTACTAGTTGTTGCTCTTAGTTTAACTAATGTTTTCCTACCTCTTTTCTTTTTTTTTTTTCCACAACGAGGAGCTTCTATACCTTTCATATTACATGTTAATCCTAATGAATCCATATTTTCCTTAAAATTTTTAAAATTGTATTCAAATAGTCCATATTCAATGTTCTCCTCTTCTTCTCTCATTTCTGAGAAGATCTTTTCACTTAAGTTATTTTTATCCATGGAAAGTTTGTTTCTCTAACCTATCTAGATTGATTTTATCTATAATTTCATATTGATTTTGGTTAATATTTTCTCACACCCAAAATTCTTCCTAGAATTATTTGGAGTTCAAACTTTGGTTTTCTATTCTAAAGTATTATTATTTTCTACTACTACTATAGGTCTATTTGTTGTTATATACATTTTTACTTCCAAAGGGATGCCATTCCAATTCTGTTCTCCCCTTTCATCCTGAACTTTCCCATTATTTTCTATTTGAAATGGATCTTTTGGATTTTGAGGAATTTGTTAAAATTTATATGATTGCTTGCTTATTTCTTTAGCCCCTTTTCTATAAGTGATTGTGTCCTATTTTTTTAGGATACTCTGAGTGAGAGATACTGTCTACCCTTGTTCTTATAGGATTTTCTATTGTATCTTCTTCTTTGTCAAGGTTCACTTGATTTGTAGTCTATTCCAATATACTTATTTCTTCATTACTACCTAAAGTTTCTTCACCCCTAGTTCGTACTTCAATCTCTTTAATGATTTCTAAGTTTGAGTATTAGTTTAGTCTTGGGTTACTTTTTTGTACTTTGGAATTTGAATGTTGCTAAAACTATTATAAATATTAACTAAACTAATTAATTATTATATAACTTGAACTACATGTAATGTGGTACTAGCCTACATTCATCTACCATCAATTATCAAAGTTTATCAGAGTTCAAGCCATACAAATTTCATTCGAACAATGAAACTTGAATCTTTGATAATTGTATTTTTAATATAAGCTTTGATTCTTTGACTATAATTTACCTTTAATTTTTTTATTATAATATTTAAACTATGATTGATGAATCAATTATGAAACCCTAAAGGGAAAGTTGAAACCCCTTTTTTAAAAATAGAGTAACAATTAAATTTTTATGTCAGTCACAAACTAACAATTTAGCAGTGTATTTGAAAAAATCACCGCTCTATAACAATAACATTTGAAATAATTTAAATATTAAAAATAACATTGAACAAAAATTCACACATAATTTGCAGTAGAAACAAATTGAGAAGCCAAAAAATAGTATTTTCATTCATTATATTCAAGATTGTTTACATATTGATATCATAAATATTCAAAATAGCTGATTAAATTAAACAGATTTTACTATAATACTATTTGCAGGCAAGGGAAAGGCCCACTACAAGACTACAGTAGTAATAGTTTTTATCAATATTTACAAAAAGATTTCTTAAAATATTTTTTTCCCCTAGGGTATGGGTTGGTTCAACAGGGTCCATGAATTCAAGGAACATGGAACATGGAAGTTGGGAACATGGAACATGGTTTGAAGCCTTCAATCAAAAATTTCTTCAAGCCCCTCCATGATCTCTTAAAGATGATTATATCATTGAACTTGTGTAGCCATGTGAAGTCAACGTCATTGACATTGTCCAACAAAAACCACTTCCACAGAAAATCCCTCCCAATATGTGCCTGCTTCCAATGGTGAGTCAATTGTCATTCATTCAAGCCTAGAAGGAAGGGTTTCTTTTGCACATTTCTGCCTATGCCTTACTTCCAACACTTGTTTGCTACATCTACAAAAAGGATCCTCATGCTTGTTAACTATTCTATCAATATAATAATTTTTATGTCACACTTTAAAAACATTTCCTTAAAAATGTTACGTAGAAGCATCAAAATACTTAGTTTCTCCCCTCCAAAGTTGAGAAGAGACATGAGGCGATGAGAGCTAATGTATTTGGACACGCGGTATCTCTTTTCATTTCTTAAGAATTCATGGCCGAGGACTATGAACAAAACATCTTGGAAAAAGGGCCCAGTAGAATCTTCCTTGCAAACTATAGCGAGTACATCCTTTGGTATCACATTGCCCAAAAAGGACTTTTGTAGATCCATTGTCCTACATTTCAACCTAATTGGTGTATCCATGACTCCAACCTTCGAACTAGAAAACAAATCTACACCTAAAAAATTCAACAAACTATTAGACTCGAGAACAAAAAATAAAATTGAGAACTTATTAGTGATAGAGGAATTGAAGGGACTCTTTACATAGCAGTTGCATTAAATTGTTTGCAATCTTTCATATCTTTAGTTTTTGTATTCTAATTAATTCACAAGTACGTGAAATGTACTTGTATTAATATCAAAGTACCTATATGGAATGTACTAATTATAATTGTTAGTCTCACATTTATAATTTTAATGGTTGTCGTACAAAATATGATGTTCACTACATTCTAGTTAACAGTTTTCATACAAATTTTTCCATGGGCCCACGTGTGTCCATTCCATAGAATTTCATGCTGCTCTTGGTATTTTTGAATGACTGGCCCCGAAATACATTATCTTTCATCAATCTCTAATTAATCAACAGTCAATAATAATAATATATTAACAATACCAAAGTGACAATGAACAAGTTGGTGACATTATTAATAATAGACACTAGTCACTACACTTGGCAACCATAAAGCCTTAAAGGTCGCTAGCCATTACTCTTGGAAAATTTAGTTTCAAATTTTTAAAAAAATTAGTTTACCATCAAAGATTATCCATGACCACTATTATTTGTTTCCCCACTAAACAATTAATTTGCCTCACATTTCAAAAACATTTTGAGCTAACCAAAAATTTGCTAACATTTATTCATGTGTTAGTAAGGAGTATTTTAATTCACCATATTTTTAATGATTTTGGTGAGGGTAAGAAACAAGTCGGCAACATATAATATTTTAATTCCCCACATGCAAAATTTTTTTCCCTTGAGATGAAAATTTTCCTACCCATATAATATTGGATTCACTAGCATTTAACATTTTTTTCCAAGATAGGTTTCTTAAAGTTATCCTTGCATGGAAGACTAGAATCATGGAAAATTTGAGAAATCCCTCATTATAATAGAATAAGAGAGTTGGACCTTCTTGAGATAGTTTCATTTCTACAAGCATCCAGTGGATCCAAACTACCTCATAAGATTCCTTAATTTCTCCTTAATACTTTCCTTTTTGTTGAGGAGAGAGTCACTACCTACTGTCTTTCACTAGTCTAGGTTACTGCACCAGATCCCAAAGTGAACACATATACAAAGGTTGATTTCTTATCATTAACTAACCTAACCCAATATGAATCTATGTTCTCACAAATTCTAGGATCCTAAATCCTTACTTGTAAAATCTAGGATCATAAGTCCTCATGTCAATTAGTTTATAATCAAGGCCCACTTTACATGATGCAAAACATACTTCATTTCTACCCAATGATCACCCTTGGGATCTGTCATGAAGGATAAAGTGTAGCTTACTAAAAAAATGAGATCAGGTCTAATGGTAGTGAGATAGATGAGATCGCCCAATAGTTTCTTGAAAGTGGTTTCATCAACAAGAGGATAATCAAACTTGGATGAAAACTCCAATCCTTTCTCCATTGACATGGAAGCATGTTTACAATCCTACATTTGAAACCTATCAAGAAATTTCTATGTATACTTAGACTGGGAAGCAAAAATGCTATAATCAGTCTGTCAAACCTCAACACCTAAAAAATAATGGAGAAGCCCTAGATGTGTCATATTAAAATCCTTGCATAGATCTTGTTTTATTTTGGCAATTAAATGAGTTAAACTTGGACAGTAATGATCAAACCTAAAACATAGACAACAAGAAAGAGATATCATCACCTTAGAGTTTGATATATAGATTATAGGTAGAAGGGCTATGCTAAAAAACATGAGAAACCAAGTACCAATCAATCTTGATGTACCATGCTTGAGGGGCCTATTTTGAGTACATAGGGTGCTTCTTGAGTTGACATACTGGGTGTCATTTGTTGGCAACCTTGAAACCATAAGGTTGTACCATGTAAACTTATCCATATAACTTGTCATTGAGGAAATACTCTTAACATCCATCTAATGGAATTTCCAACCATGCTATGTGGAAATGCTAAGAAGAATATGAATTTAACTCATCTTGGCAGTAGGGATAGACTTTTCTTATAGTCAATGACCTCCCACTATGTGAATTCTTGAGAAACTAATCTAGCCTTGTATTTGTCCAAGGTGGCATTAACATGATAAGTTTGACTTTATACACCCTACATGTGTAGCTACTGGGATTCTTCCTTGGAGGAAAGTAAGAGACAACCCAAATGTTTCTCTTCAGAAGTCTCTCGTAGTTTGCATCCCTTTGAAATCCCTTTTGCCTCTATAAATATATGAGGCTCATAAATACTATGAATGTTGGCCATGAGAGAAATTTTAATTGTACAGTGTTTCTTACCTCATTTCCAGAAGATCTATCCTTAATGAGCTCATTCGTACAAAGATCATTGATGGGCTTAGCCCACTATTGGGGTTGAAGAGTAGATTTTCCAACATTAGATGGATGAGTCATAACTAGAGCGAGACAAGGAAGAGGAACTAGAATAGGTGGAAGATTAACATCATCCAAAGGAAATTTAGGTAGTGTATCATCAAAGATAGAATCTCCATCATTCCTCCCATCAAGTGAACCCAATTGAAGACATACACCCAAATTAGAATCCTTCAAAGGCTAATCCTTATAATGTTTTTTGAATGAGGAAAGTTGAAATGGTCCTAGAAATTCATTAAAGACAACATTGCAATGGAAGATAAGATGACCACTTTCTATATCAAGTAGCTAATAGTCCTTATGGTTGTCATGCGAAAATCATTATTTAAAAAAATGGAAAAAAAAATAATAATAATCATTTTTTTTTATAGAGGTCTTTGACACCACCCTTAGATGGCCCTACTATTCTAATAAGTGTGACTATATGATGGCCTTTTGGAATAACTTGAATTGGATAAATTTAAAATTTGTTAGCTTGCTAAGGAACTCAATAAAGAACATAATCTTTATCTCAATGTATAAGAATAATACCATATCCCATTGCATGCACAAATATTGGTGTTGGTGCAAAGCCTACTAAGCTTGGTGTTGGTGTAGAGCCTATTGAGCCTAGTAGAAGAAGATACCTATCCACCCACCCACTAGGTGGCGAGGAGGATAAATTGAATGAAGTGATGTTGAGTGATTTGAGATCTAGCTCATGAGATTATATTTTGGGTTCTGTGATCAAAATAGAGAGATGCTCAGGATGAAGGAGACAAAGAGTCAAATACGTCGAGTATTAGTGAAAAGTAATTGGTAAAAACATTTATTATATTAACAAATGATTGAATTGGTCATTTTAAAGAATTTCTATGAACACAAAAATAAAATGTTTCAAATTAGAAACTAAAGAAGATCAAAGAAATGATCATATCTACATATTTACATATAATACAAAAGATGATTGTTAAAATAGTAATAAAATATATAATTCTAATAGTCTTATTTTTAGATAAATTTTACCCACAAATATATTTGCCTCCAAAAGTGGGGTTGAAGTGTTTTCATGTAAATTCATAAAGCTGATAAATTAGAATCCAATGCTTACTAGCGAGAAAAAATAGGGGATTGATTTCTCCAAAAATTATTTTCCCATTTGTCTCTTATTTTTCTCCAAATTTTAATTGCAAAAAATATTATTAATAATCTAATTTTAAAATACTGTATATAATTTAATAATCCTAAGGCCATTATCTTTATAAGCATAAGCAATAAATATATATCATACATCATTTAATGTAGTTGTAAATTAGTTGTTGAAAACTATAGTTAACAATTTATATTATAGTTAATTATAGTGAATTATGTGCTAAGATGGTTAGATCAATAAACACATATAGTGAGAGGTGTGGGTTAAGTCTATAATTAATTTTAGAATATATTTGTTTCTTCTTTAAATAATAGGAATGATGTTTACTCAAGAGTCAAATTTGAGTGTTTACTCTTTAAGAATTTTAATGTAGTTTTAGGGGACTTTGTTGTTTCTTGGTTAAGATTCTAGCTTATTTTGTAATAATTTTGTTTAGTTTTTAAAAATTAATTTTGAAGATTTTATTAGTTTGTTAAGAAAATAAAGATATAATTTTTGTTAGAGAGATGACTAATTTTAATTGTTGAACATATTTATTTCAGATTTTATAGAGTAAATTTTGAATTTTATTGTATTAATGAATATTAGAGAGGATTTTTTTAAGAATATTAACTATCTTCATCTTTTTGAGAAAACATAGGATTAAATAGTTTGTAATGTAATCACCCTAAAATGGGCTAGTCTAACTAGAACTCGTGTTTTCCCTATGTCAAGACCCACTCCTTGATTATGCTAGTCCAATTGTGGCATAATTCATCAAAAATGTTTAAATCTTGAATCAAACATTAAATCATTAATAATCAATCAAAAATCTTCATGAATTACCTTGAATATTTTAATTAGATAAATCATATTAAATCCCTTGGTTCATAATGAATTCAATTAGTTTAGGCTTGATTTTCTCATCTTAGATGCATTATAATTGCATTTTATTAATTTGAATATCTCATTCTAGAATGCATCGTCATTGCTCATGGATCTACAATGTCTAAAGCACCTCAAAGATCCAGTTCATATTTGTTCCAATGTTCTATTGAAGTGTCATGCTATTTGTGGAGGTCCACTATTGACATACACATGTAATAGTTACTTTCTAATAAGATAGTTAGTTAAAATGTTCCAATTAGCATTTTGTCGTAAATAATGTATTTATTTAATAATAAATATTTAAATAATTATAGACTAAAACAATTAAACCAATAAATAATTTATATAATATATTTATTTAATAATAAATATTTAAATTATAGAAAAAAAAAACATTTGTAATTGATGGAGAAAAGTAACTACTAATTGTGCAATACAATATACTAACCTAACACAATACAATGACTAGAACGTTTATTACTTGTCAACTCTGCTTATAATAGTTATATTGACATGTAAGTTAATAGAATATTTTTAATCGGCATTTTCTATATATATATATATATAGAAAAGCACGAATTATAAAGATTTTTTTTAAATAATTTTTTTAATACATATATTTAATAGTCAACTTGATTTAAAGCTGCAGTTCACCACCACTTCGAGAAAAAATCGCAGTAATAAAAATAGATAACCGTGTTGCTTTAGTTGATTAATTTTGAGTTAGTTGATTATGTTTTTTTCTAAATATACGGAGAAAACAACTCCGCTTCAACTTTTTAAAGCCTTTTCTGTGTTTTCTTCATGAAAGATAACTGAGTAGTTTCAATCTAATTATGTTTTATTTATTTATTACAGAATATTTATATTATATAAATACAATCTTTGATACATGTAACACATCTAAAATTTAAATTGTTCTTCTTATATAAGAAATCTAAATTATAAACTGTTCTTTGATTAAAATGTTATAAATAAGTCTACTCGATGGTATTTGATATTGAAAAGTGAAGAAAGATTCAAATTGCGCTTTACCGATCAGGTAAATTCCACTGTTCTTATTTTTCTGTTTTTGTCAGGTTTGTTTACAAACAGCTTAGATTGAAAAGATTGCGATTGGTGGATGTCTGGTTTCGTAACTTTTATGATTTATACGTGTTGAATTCCTGCGGTTGGTATCAATCAAGCAAACAAAGAATTCTGTGTAGATACAACAAATACGGGGAAATTCACTTATATCTGAAATTCAGTCTGACAAATTTCAATGGCTAAATTGCAACACTAATGCAGGTTTGAGAGTTAAGCGTCGTTGGAAAAAAGCACAGCTTGAGAGCGTAACGGGTTTTGCAGTCGGATTGCAATGGAAAAGGTTGTATATATGATATCTGTTATATATAATTGTTCTTTAATTTATTATAAGATTGTTTCTGAATCAATTTTGTATATGTTTTAATCATAATATCGTGAAAACGGTAGAAATTCCAATTGATCTTTAATTTGTTGTAAGATTGTTTTTGAATCAACCATGTATATGTTTTAATCATAATATCATGAAAACAGGGATGGAGACATAGTTCTGATTGTTGATTTTGAAAACAGAGGATGGTGAAGGATTAGATTTAGAGACAAAGTTCTAATTGTTAATGTCAATGTTCTTGCAGGGTGAGAAAACGCATGAAGAAGGGAATGAAAGTCCTGAGACAATAGTTAACTCTGAAGGTATTGCAGAGACTGGGCATGAAAGCCATGGAAAGGAGATTCCTTTGAAGGAGGCAGGGCATGGAAGCCCTGAATCTAGGGTTAACTCTGAAGCTATTTCAGAGCAAATGAATGACAAAGAAAGCATATCCAGTGCCCCTGATTCAACTGTGGGGAAGGATGGTGATAAGAGAGAAGTAGAGGCTGATGGCAATGAAACTGATGAAGTGAAGGCTAATGCTGATTTAACAGGGAGCACAAATCTTCAAGGAGAGGAAGAGGAAGAGGAAGAAGAAGAAGGGGGTTGTTCACGGTACAAGGGCACAGTTTACCAAAAGAATGGACACTGGGGAGCTCAACTATACTGCAACAGGGAGAGAATATGGTTGGGTACTTTCAAGGATAGAGAAGAAGCTGCCAAGTCTTATTGCAGAGCTGATTTGAAGATAAAGGGGCAACTTGGTCATATAGAATTTTCAGAGGCTGAGAAACAGTTTCAGGATTCTCTCACTTGTGCCCAAGTCACCAATTTCATCAAGGAACACATTTATGATAGAGAATTGCAAACGTGGTGCAACGCTCATCAAGTGGTATCTGGTAATGAAGGGGAGATGGGTAAGAATGAGATTGAAGGAGGCCCCATGACTGATAGGCACTATCTGTTTGAGAAGAAGATGACTCCAAGTGATGTGGGACAATTAAACAGGTTAGTCGTCCCAAAACAACATGCTGTTCGTCATTTCCCAAAGGAGAGGTTGGCTTGTGAATCAGAAACTATGCTCACATTTGTGGATACAAGTGATGGTAATGAATGGGCGTTCAGGTTTTCATATTGGGATAGCAGCCAGAGTTATGTGCTTACAAAAGGATGGAGAAAGTTTATCAAGAGTAAGGGTTTGAAATCAGGAGATGTGGTTTCCTTTTCTAGGGATAATGAGATGCCAAACAATAGATTTTACATTACAGTCAATGTCCCTCAGAATTTAATGAGAGATGATGGTGTGCAAGATCAATCTGGTTGTGATAAGCTGCTTCAAGAAAAAGGATCTGATTTCGCTTCTTCTTCACAAAGTTTGGTATCTGTTTCCACGAAGAAGCCCAAAGAGTTGATGAAATCTCATGGAAAGAGAAGAGTAGATGAGAATAGAGATCAGAAAACCAGCAATCGCTTCCATGGATCTCTACAGCTTGGAAAAAGAAAAGCTGTGGAAGATGAAGGTGAAAATAAGTCAGATGATGTTATAAAGCTATTTGGGGTTGAAATCGGTAGAAAAGGAAAAAAGTTGAAAGCTAGTGGAGTTGAGATTGATCGAAAAGGAAAAGGGAAATTAATTGAAACTTCAGATTTATCCATATGAAATAACACAGGAATATTATGAGATTGAAATTAGAGTCCAAACAGCAAGAAAGCCATATGGGATTGAAATTGACCCAGAATACAAAGCATATAGAGATGGAAAATATATAGACTTCACGTTGAGACTATTCATAGGATTTGAATTTGTTAGATTTCTGTACACAAATATCAAAGAATGATATGAGTAGCTCATGATTTCTTATTCAAATTGGAACTCTGTGTTCTTTCAAATTGTATTGGTATTGACTTAGCGATCATGTTCATTATTTTCATATTTGAATAGAATTCAATTATTTTATAAAAGTTATGCACATGCAAACTTTAGTTCTTCACAATTCTTTCAAATAAATTGTTGTATTTATATTGTAATGAAAATTAATATGCTTTCACTTATGGCCAAATGGGAACTCCATAAATCAAAGACAAAGTAACTTTCAGGGTTTTGGGGATAATTATGTAGTCAATATCCATGTATCTGTTTGTACTAATATTCATCTATTTGTTTGTTTTAATTTGGAAAGAGAAGTGCTATTTTTTTTTTTTTTGAGGTTATAAAGAGTTACTTAAAAGTAGCAGTGTCACTAGACATTATTATATATTCTATTCAATTTAAAATCTAAGATTTGTCTCATTATTATATATTCTAATAGTTTAGCTAAGGGTCAACTTAGTTTCTAAGATCTTCTAGAATTTATTTTAAATTCTTAATTTCTTAAAATATAATCTCTACTTTTTATGAATAAAAGAACCAAGTAGTTGTGGATATTGTTTTGTATCTAAGTTTTTATCATGAATACATCTTCTTATATATATAAGATAAGGATTATGTCTCATAGTAAAGTAAAATGAAGATAACAAATATCCATGAATAACAATAAGTGTCATCATGTAGACACTAGAACCATGTAAGGAATACTATGTGTGGCATCTCATGTAAGAACAATAAGTGTATACAACGATAGATAAACATGTAAACATAAATAGACAAGCATAACTATAAGCATTAAACAATGACGATATGTCATCTTAAGCATGCTAAACTAGTAGTGGCATGTTTTTGTACACACAACAATGAGCTAAGAGAAAATTTGATTTTTCAACTATAAAACTCCATGTCATACTGTAATGAGCAGAATATTATTATTTTATTTTTCATTTTGTTTCTATGTACGTGATGACAACATGCCATTTTGTATATTACTACCAATTAAACCATTATTGACATAATAAATGATAGTGGATTTTAGTTTTGCAAACTATGACAACAAGGAATAGAGTGAAATTTGAAAATTTAAAGTTATAAGATATAACTTGATTTAAATGCAACCACAATAATTTAAATTAATAAAAAATATGAGCATGAAAAATATAAACCAAAATCTATAATAAGGACGAGCACACTTGATGAAATAATGAGTTATGGAGACACTATTTTTAAGCTAGAAATATTTTTAAAAATTTAAATTTATTCTTAAATATATATATATATATATATATATATATATATATATATATATATATATATATATATATATATATATATATATATATATATATATATATATAGTCTATTATTTAGTAATCAATTCATTTAAAGCTATTGCTATCTATTAGCTTGTAATCTTTATGGTAACACTTCCCATTTAAAAGAAATTCAAAAGGACTCCAAAAAAATATCAATCTTCAATACAAAAATGGAAAACATTTTCTAATACTATGAAATTTCAATCTATTATAATTTTTAGTAATTATTTTATGCACAAAACATTCAAACATACACTAAATTAAATCTACTACTCTTCATTTTTATGGAAGATAGAACATAGTGTGGTTACAATTGTGCAAATAATTTCCTTACAAGAAAATATGTGAATATATATATATATATATATACAAATAATTTCATTCAATCAAATTACATGAAAAGTTTTAAAAAGGTAAAATTTTCTATAATTTTAATTTCAATATGTTATCGTTGTTGTCAGGTCTTAAATTGAACTCATTAGCTTCAATGTAATTTACAAGCAAAGGGTTTCCTATTGACTTTTATAACCAAGCTGCTACCCACAACAATTCATCTTGCTTGGAATGTAACAAATGTTGATAGACATCATGTGAATACTTATTGTTTTAGAGAACATATAAATTCATTTTGTATAGCGTACGATTTGTGTGTTGCATCAATAATTTTGAATAAGATTTGTAATAGAAAAATCTATTCATGGTGTAAATCTTCTTGTACATATAACTCCCAACTAAGAAGTGGCTTTGAGAAGATAATTAGTACTGGGATGGGTGACCTCCCGAGAAGTCCTGGTGCTTCACCCTTGTGAGCATCACCTAGATCCAATGAGTGCTAAGTGTTCCATTTATTCTCATGAGAGGTGGATTCATTTTGAATCACTACTCATGAAACATGGGTCAATGAATTTGACTCAAAATCACACAGTTAAATCCTGATAGCAATATCACAAGATAATCAGTAGCCCAATGGATGACATCCATTGCATGTTGAAGGTTATGTGAAACTTCAAAAAGTTGAATAAAAATGAACTGATACCGACATGAATAATGAAACATCATCATCAGAAAGAAGATAATTTAATCCGATTGTAAATTGAAAATTTCAAAAAAATTAAAGTATATTCATCTTTCCATGAAATCCAAGAGTAGTCCAACAAACACTCTATTTGACTCTAGCTTTTATCTAAAATGCCAAAAAAGTCCTTACATAATGCCATTTCCATAAGACCATTAACAACAATGTTTAACACTATCTAATCATTTATGCAAATCCACTAAAACATATAAAAAAGGAAAAATTAGAAAGCTTCTATATCACAGGATTATTTTTTTGAAATTTCTAAAATTGTTGTGGACCAAAGCTCCCACACAAAGTCTATTGACTTAAATATGCCCTATATGAGAGAAATGTGAGTATTAATAGATAGGGGTTAAGTGAACTTAAATCATATAAGACTATGAACATGGATAATTAAATGATGAAGTCCCTTACATTGAGATATGCTAATGAATGGGGTCTATGGAAATATTTTGTAATATTATACATCTATTGTGAGCTTGTGGGTCATAAATGTTGTCATGAAAAAACTAATGGTTGTAGTTAAATATACTAACACATATCTCATGGAAAGTTATATCTAAATATCATGTCATCAACAAAAATGTTGTTCATCATAATTAATGTCATTATCTATATTGAGCATTACCAATCAAAGCAAAAGATTTTATATAGTGGTTAATACACCCTAAATAAAAATAATAACATTTCATATATACATTCATTTTGAGATAAATATAGTTTTAATAATATGTTGTTGGTTCATAGCATGATGGTAATATCTTGATAAATAATGATAGAGTATATGAAATCAATATGATGGTGACAACTCATTAAGAGGAAGTAAATGATTTTTTTCATTTTTTTTGCATATCTATCTAACTTTAAATAAATTATAGTGATAGAATTTTTGTAGCATGTTTTTCTTTATCATATTTGATATAGAAATATTTCCATATGTAACATATTCTAAAATGTCTATACTACTTTTAGTTACACATCTCTTTGGATATTATTTGTTAATGCCTAGTACTACTAAACCCCTAGAATAACCTTTGTGTAAGTGTTATAGAGTGCTTATGTTCTCATTAGATGTTTGTTTAAAAGAGCTTGTGCTTTTCATGTCAAGAAAGATTGCTACTATAGTAGCACCTACGTTGTAAAATAGAATCGACTTTTTGTTTGTTGTAATAATCAATTAAATGATTTTACTCTTCATAACACTACCTAAATAATTCTCTAACTTTAATGACCCATAATTAATGGAAGTTAATGTTGGCAAGTGAATCTTGAAACTGAGTTTAGGTGTTATCATTGATGGAAACATATCTCAAAGGCATGGTCACTTGGATTGGAAATCACTTTTAGTGAAGTTGGTAGATAAGAATATGCCTAAATCCACAACAAGAATTAAAGTTTTAGTCAACTAATTTTGGTCAATGATGACAATAGAGTTATTAGATGTGACTCCAAGTTTGGGTTCATATGATGTATAATGTATATATATTTTTTCTATGGCCTCTTATGTTTATATGATTGTTAGCATATGTTTTGGTGGTTTGAAGTATAATTGACTCAGTATAGTAGTATTAGAAAATATATTATGTGATTGAGCATTTTTTCATAGCTAATTGAATTGTTTGGACAATTCTATTGCTTGGCAATGAAGGGATCACATGCAAGATTTTAACGCTTGGATAGTATAGTTCTATTTTTCTTATTAATATTTGAGTGGATACGTTTACTAAAGTGTTTTACAAGACAACATGATAAATCATGCTCAAAGGCATAAATGAAGGACTTATTTTGTATGCAAGCATAGTAGATATAACATATGTTGTGTATTGTATATGATGTACAATCTTTGATGTTGAATCAAAGAATATGCAAGCTTAATTGTGAATAATTAGGCATTATGATGTCAAGTATAGGGCCAATGACACTAGGAGCTTGGTTAGAAGTCCATGTCGATCAATCTTAGTTCCATATGTGGTTCTCTACCCGTATTTTCTAAATGTATTTGGATAGTAAGTCTAGAAGGTGGATTTAACATTCATTCTTGAGTAAGTGTTCTCACTCTTTGTTCTCAACTCCTAATAGGGTTGTAGGTGTCTAACAAGGACTAATGTACTCTATGTTATGTATTGATTCTTAACAAGGTTATATCTCCTAAAGAAGTATTTTGAGAGTACTGCATCTTATTGTGGGTACCATCCCTACTGGGTTCTCCATTGGCCAATGTTTCCTCAAGAACAAAATCATATTATGAGTTTTCATTTGATGCATGCTTTACTTTTATGCAATGTGCTTTATGGTTGTTTATGGCTGATTTATAAATTATTGATTTTTTTAAAGTGTTCTAACACTAATTAACTCCCCCACTCTTAGCATTTATTGATTCTAGTAGTTGGTATCAAAGCCTAATTCCTTGAAACAATTCTTAAAACTTGAGGAGGATTTGATGGATGCAAGCACCTTACAAAGTCATTTTAATGCAGCAATTGAATATATAGATAAAGAAAATGCAAATGAGTAGAGGTTGAAATTGAAGCTTAGATATGCACAAGATTACATTAGAAACTCAAGGATCATATTCATATTTGGGGTATGTACAGGATCATGGTGGACCAAACTATACCCTTAAGTGGTAATGTAAAATTAGTGAATCGGGTTTATGACAACTTGATGTGCAATTTTGAACTAGTTGTGAAGTTTATATTAAGAATTTGTAATAATTGAATATGTAGGAAATTGAATGTAGTTTCTAAGATACTAGGTCTTATCTAAAAATAATGGCCAATTTTAGAGGCTTCCCTAAAACATTGTTATAAGAGGCTGAGATGCATACTACATTGTAATGTTGGTGTACATTTTTTCTAGATAATAGAAAGATTGAAGGTTTTGTAGGTAGGGTAAACTTTAAGAAATCCATCTCCAAAAAATGATATAAAGTATTGGCAAATCTTTCATAATTTTGAAAAAACAAAGTTATTTCTATTAACAAATCTCTCAATTTTTTATTCTAAATATGGTTGATATTGGCAATTATTTTTGAATCATAATTCTTTTGTATAAAATATTGACGAATCTCAATAATAATAGGAAGTTCATTAATCACCATGAAATATTACAAATTAGAATTGAACATTTTTTTACCTCGTGGAATATTATAAGGATTGTTACATATATACTTTAAATCAATAGTGAAAACTAAATATTGGTGATATATCCCTAAAGTAACTAATAATTATGATAATATTTTGGCTTCAGCTTTGGTTCCTAAGCCAAGATTTGGCTCCTGCGTCTGGCTTTGGCTCTTCCATCTAGCTTTATGGTGGTAGACTTGGCTTCTACTCTTGCGACCAACTTTTTGGCAGCCGATTCGGCTTCTTCTTTTTGGGCTAGGGCTTCTCTTGATCCTGGAGGGCATTCTCATTCGCCTAGTGTTGTGGGTGGGTCAAAAATTTCCTATGCTAATGTGTTTGCCTATGAGGCCGAAATTGGTGGTCAGCCTATGTGTTCAGGGTTCTGAGTGCGTTCAAGGCTTTGGGATTTTGTGTCGGTAGCGATATGTAATCCATTTAGGTTTAATTTGAATTCTTCTTTAATTGATAAAATTTCTAGCAATATAGTTGATTTCTCAGCCACTAATCCTATCTTTCATTTTAAAGGTTTCTGGCCTTCTCTGTTGGATTTGCATGCATGGATTTCTCATGTTTGGGAGCCTATCATTTCGAGGACTACCTAGATTTACTCTTTGGCTAAGGGTTTTTTCATTATGAAATTTGAATCTATTAAAGATAGAAATGCCATTTTCAACTTTGGCTTCTCTTGGGAAAAGAAGTTTCCCTTGATGTTTAAACCTTGGCATAAGGATTTCAACCCATTGATGGAATATTTTAACAAGTTCCCTTTCTAGGTTAGGCTATTGAATCTCCTCCTTCACCTTTGGGAAAATTCTATCCTAGAGGAGGCAGGGAAAGCCCTTGGTTTATTCATCATGACTAATACGACTGCATCCAATGTGTTTCGAACAACATATGCTTGCATTATGGTTAAGCTTGACATCACTAAGGAACTCTCAAAAATGATTTCATTGGATTCTCCTCTTAGTTCTTTGGAATATTCTCCTTAACTATGAGGGTATCTCTTTCCACTGTCGAAAATGCCACTTGATTGGTCACCTAGCTGCCAGGTGCTCTTCTAGTAAATCTAGACTGAAAATGTCCCCTTCTTGGTGGAAGGGGGTCTCGGACGACCACTACACGTTCTAGAAGGTCCCTTCTGTGGGGAATGGTAACTCTCTGCAAAATAATTTGGTGGTGGATTCTACTACTATCTTTGATAGACTGTCTTCTCTTGGCATCTTGATAAAGGATTCTCCTATGGCTCCTTCTATGGTGGCAGCTGGTCCATCTCTATATTTTACTATCTCAATTTTTGGTGTGGATTCTACTACTATCTCTATTAGACTATCCCCTCCTTTGGCTCCTTTCGTGGTCGCAGTTGGTCTGTCTCTAGATTTTTCTATCGTAGTTATTGGTATGGACTCTACTACTGTCTCTATTTGTCTATCCACTTCTATCATCTTGATGGTGGATCAGCCATTGGCTCCTTCTATGGTTGCTAATCCATCTCTGAATTTTGTTGTCCCATTTTTCTGTGTTTCCAAGGTGGTTTCTCCTATGGTTCTTTTTCTAGGTGTTGTTGTTCTGTCTCAGGCTTCTGCTATCATTTCCTCTTTTGTGGCCTTCTCCCTAGCTTTGGGGTTTTTAGGAACTAGCTCTGATGGTGTTGATCTTCAGTGGCAAAAGGTTGTTAGTTTGGTGGAGGATGGATGGACTACAATAAAAGGAAAAAAATTCAATCCATCCAATCCCTCTTTTGATATGGCATTATGGTCTAAAAAGAAGGGTACAAAAGGGAAAGTTTGACGTGGCTATCCTTTTTTGGCTCTCCTGGCTTTTGGCCTGTTGGTCTCTATAGTGTCCCTTGGCTCTTTTGGCCTATAGTTCTTTGTAGTGTATCTTACCATGGGGTTTTAGGAGCACGGTCAAAACCTATTTTTGTGGTTGTAGTGTTCTATTTTATATGTGTTGACACCTTGGTTTCCTTTTGTTTGGTGACATGTTTCACCTTCAGTTGTTGTTTTGAATAGGGTTTCAGGCACCCTTCCAAACCTATTTGGGGTTTCAGGGGCTCATTCAAAACTTGTTTGTGTGGCTAATGAGTACTGTGTTATTTGTGATGCCACCTTGGTCACTGTGTCTTGTTGGGTGACCTGTTTCACCTTTGGCCTGTAGTTTTATTTGGTTTGGGTTTCTTTGAAAATTTCTTGATTTGTAAAGAGTTTTAGACTCCCTTCAAAACCTATTTTTCTTATTAAAAACTAATAATTATGATAATTATTGGTCAGTTCAATTTAATTTCTCCAATAATATATTCTATTTAGGTGACTCGAATCTAATCATGTAATAAATATTGTGGCAAATAGTTGAGTTTAAATTTTTCAATAAAATAAATTATTGAGTGATTTCAAATATTTAAGAACTAAATTTTATAAAACTATGGCAATTTAGGTTGTATCAAATCTTAAATTATTATCCAAATTACTAGCCAAAAAAATCTAAAATTAGCCAATTTGCTAATATTAGCCACTAAAAAAATACCTTGTTTGTTGGTGGATGTAGCCTAGGTTTTTGGTGAACCACCTGAAATCTGTGTGTTATATGTACTCTTTGTGTATTCTTCTTTTGTTTCTACATATAAGTGTTTATTCTTATATTGTTTTGGATCTGTCAAATCCTAATAATTGGTATCAGAGAAAGGTTTGTTGCTATAATTGAGAGGACTTTCAAATTTGAGTGGGAGCAATGGAGGATCCCAGATTCAAGATTGAAAAATTCAATGGCTAGACTTTCCAGTTATGAAAAATGAAGATGAAAGATTATCTATATCAAAAGGATACGTGAAAGCCATTAGAAGGAAAAGCCAAGAAATAAGGAGCTATCACAGATGAAGATTGGGAGATCTTGGATAAGAAGGCACTAGGATCTATTTGATTGTGCCTTGTCCTATCTATAACTTTCAACATATCAAAGGAAAAAATAATAGTAGAGCTGATGGAGACACTAGCTACATTATACAAGAAACCCTCAGCTTCAAATAAGGTATTACTTATGAAGTTTTTATTTAATATAAAAATTGGTGATGGAGGGGGTGTCTACAATGAATCATTTAAATGAATTTAACACAGTCACCAGTCAGTTTTCATTCACATAAATTTCATTTGATGAAGAGGTTAGGGTTCTCCTAATCTTATGTTCTTTTCTAGAAAGATGGAATAGCTTGGTTATGGCTATAAGTAACTCTATCTCTAGTTCAAATACTTTGAAATTTGATGAAGTTTTTGGTGTTATCCTAAGCGAGGAAATACAATAGAAAAGCATGGGTGAAACTTTGACCTCATTAGGTTCTACTTTAAAGGTGGAGAGTAGAGGAAGAACAAGGGAGAAAGGAAAAGGTCCTTTGCATGACAAGTTACAGGGAAGTCAAAGAAAGGATATTCTCAATCTAAAGGTAAGAAAGATTGCTAGTATTGTGGAAAGCCTGGTCACCTAGAGAAAGATTGTTGGTCTCAAAAAAGAAAACAAGGAGATGCAAATGAAGATGACAGTAAGGAAGCTAATGTTGCAAATAATACTTTACAATATGCTTTAATCTTATGTTTGGATAATGTTAATGATTCATGGGTAATAGATTTTGGGGCTTCATTCCATGCTACACCCCATAGAAAATATTTTCAAGATTATGTTCAAGGAGATTTTGGATAGGTATATTTAGGTGATGAGGAGCCTTGTTCTAATGTTGGGAAAGGAAAAATAAAGATCAAGTTTCCAAATAGAAATGACTAGATATAGGAGGTAAGGTATGTTGCTAATTTAAGAAGAAATTTAATTTCTGTAGGACAACTGGGTAGTGAAGGCTGCATAGTCATGTTTTTGTATAATATCTAGAAGGTCACTAAAGGTTCATTAGTAGTAGGTAAAGGTGAAAAGGTAGGCACATTATATCTATGTACTGGTAACACTTATTCTACCTTAGTTGCTACTGATAATATTAATGCAAGGAAAGCTACTATAGATGCTGCAAGAACAAATTAAAAAATGTGACACCATAGGCTTGGGTACATGAGTGAGAAAGGGATGAAAATAATTCACTCTAAACATCTATTGCCAGGACTGAAAAATATCAATTTGGAGTTCTGTGAAAATTGTGTTTATGGAAAACAAAAAAGAGTCAGATTTGTCAGAGTTGGGAAAGAAAAGAAGAGTGAGAGGTTAGAGCTAGTACATTTAGATGTATGGAGACTAGCTTAGGTATCATCTCTTGGTGTCTTTTTATTATGTTATTTTTATAGATGATTCAAACAGGAAAACATGGGTATATTTCTTGAAACAAAAATATGATGTTTTTGAAACATTTAAGAAATGGAAAGCCTTGGTTGAGAATGAGACTTGAAAGAAGATAAAGTGTCTTAGATCTGATAATGGAGGTGAGTATTGCAGTACAACCTTTGAAGATTATTGTTCTATTAATGGAATTCAAAGGTAGAAGACAGTTCTAGGAACCCCACAAGAAAATGTGGTGTCTGAAAGAACGAATAGGAAAATCATGGAATGTCCAAGGAGCATGGGATTACATGTTGGTCTGCCCCTTCATTTTTGGGCAATTGTTGTAAACATTGTTGTCTATTTGATAAATAGAGGACCTTCAACCCCTTTGGATGGTGGGAAACATGAATTGAAAAAAAGCTAAATTATTTATTTTTGAAAACTTTTGGTTGTGAAACTTTTGTCCATGTTGATAAAGAAAAAAGAACCAAGCTTGATGCAAAATCTCTAAAATGTGCCTTCATTGGATATGGAGTAGATGACTATTGTTATTGATTATGGGATTTTGAAAATATAAAAATAATTAGAAACTATAGAGATGTTATATTCAATGAGAAGGTCATGTATAAAGAATAGTTGTAGGAAAAGAAGCATGAACATGTCAAACAAGAATATGTGGTGTTGGATGAGACTCCTAAAAGTGAAAAGCCACTGGTACCTAATGCTCAACAAGAATAGGTTATCCCATAAAATCCTATAAGTGTTAGACATTCTACAAGGTCAAGTAGACCTCCTAAAGGTTTTCTCCATCTTTGTATTCCATTTTATTGATTGATTTTGGTGAACTAGAAGAATATGAAGAAGCAATGCAGGTGGATGCCAAACAATAGTGGAAGTTGGGCATGAAAGAGAAGATGGACTCCTTATTAAAAAATATGACATGGGACTTAGTCCCTTTACCTAAAGGAAAAAGAGCCTTTCCTAACAAATTGAGGCTAAAGGAGGAAGATGGAGGAATGAAAAGGTATAAAGCCAAACTTCTGGTACAGGGGTTTGCACAAAAAAAGGGTACATATTTTGATGAAATATTCTTCCATGTTATAAAAATGACTCCAATTATAATTGTACTAAGTCCTGTGGCTACAGATGACTTGCATCTTGAACAACTAGATGTCAAGACAACTTTTATCCATGGAGATTTGGAGGAAGAAATCTACATGCAACAACTAGAGGGATATGAGGTCAAGGGTAAGGAGTATTTGGTGTGTAGGTTATGGAAAAGTCTGTATGGCCTAAAGAAGGTACCTCAACAATGAGATTTAAAATTTGACAGTTTAATGGTTGAACAAGGTTACCATAGATGCCATTTTGATCACTATGTATATTTTAAGAGATTGGATAATGAGCATTACATTATCCAGTTACTCTATGTTGATGACATGCTTTTTGCTAGGTCTAATTTGCAAAAAATAAATGAATTTAAACAAAAATTAGCAAGGTCATTTTCTATGAAGGATTTGGATGTTGATAAGAAAATCCTTCATATGAGGATTACACGGGACAAGAAAAATAGAACCTTGAATTTGTCCCAAAGTGAGTATATAAAGGTGTTTAAAAGATTTAATATGTAGGATGTAAAAGAAGTTAGTACACCTTTGGCTAGTCATTTCAAATTAACTAAGGAAATCTATCCAAAGGCACATGACGAGGTAGATAAAATGTCTAATATCTCATATTCATCAGCTATTAGTAGTCCAATGTATGCATTGGTATGCAAATGACCAGATATTGCTCATGCAGTGGGAATTTTCAGCAAGTATATGAGCAATTTGGGGATGGAACATCAAAATGTTGTCAAATGGATTCTTTGATATTTGAAAGGTACTACTACAAAGGCATTATATTTCATAGGATCCAATTCTTCTCTGAGTAGATTTTTTGACTCTAATCTGGTAGGAGATATTGATACAAGGAGTACTATAGGGTATGTTTTCATTGTAGGGGGCACTGTAGTCAATTGAATTTCTAGATTGCAGAAGGTTAATGCACTTTCAACCACTAAAGCTGAGTATGTAGTTGCTATGGAAGCTAGTAAGGAGATGAATTTGTTACAATATTTTTTGGAGGAATTGGATCATAAGTAGGAAGATCATCCATTGTATAGTGATAGCTAGAGTGCCATTCATCTTGCAAAGAATTTTTCTTTTCACTGAAGGGAAAATCACATACAGCTCAGGTACCATTTTATAAGTTCTATTTTGGAGGATGGCCAATTGTAACTTGAAAAGATTCACACAAGTGAAAATCCTACAAACATATTCATGAAGGTAGTCCCCAAGGAGAAGTTGGTTTCTTTCTCAGCTTTTATTGGGCTTCTTGACTAATGATCATGAAGGTAATACACAATAAAGTTTTTTATCCAATGGGAGTTGCACGTACTACATTGTCATCTAGTTCCAGTTTTCAGAATAAGGCTCATGTCTAACCACCTTAACTAAATAAAAGAATACTAAATAAATTGTTTTTTATTGTAGTAGGTGAAGCATAGAATATGGCACATCTTTCAGATTTCAAAAATGTTTTACATTTTGAAATTTACAATTTTTTTTAATCAATATGTCAAAAAATACCTTTACTTATCAAACTCATATTTTGACATCAATTATATCACTAGAAAGTTGATAACATCCTCAAGAAATCCTTTCAATTTTAGCAAATTCCACAAGATTAAAATTCATCAGGTACTTCCTCTAAGTCTATAAGTCATCGAAATGTTGTAAAATAACATTTTTAGAGTTGACTATTTGGGCTTGGTGATTACCAATTCTAATCGGATACCCAATATATTTGGTACTAGATGTGTCAGGTATCTAAAATATCTAAGTACCCAATACCTTGGTGCCCAAACTAATGAAAAGGAGAGATATAGAATTGGAGGGTGTGTTTTCAAATTTAATGAGAGGTCTAGATTCTCCTATGGACAATCCATCCGATTTAAATTCTATAGCTCAATTATGTGTCTCTTTAATTGTTATAAATAAGGCATATCAATATTACTATATAGGCTTTTAATTCTCTTTTAATTACAAATTGATGTATATATATTGAATATATATAGTTTATAGGATATATTATAAATTATATTACATTACATTATATTACGTAACTTATGTAATCATATGTTATCGTGGAACGGGTCGAAAGGGCCCATAGGATATCCTATGACCCCTTTCGACCCATTCTATAATAATAAATGTCCCTAGTGGTCCTATGACCCCTAGGGGTTCAATATGTTGTCTTCAAATAGGTTGAAAGGGACCATATGATATCCTATGACCACTTTTGACCCATTCTATGATAACATATGTCCCTAGGTATCGTAGGACCCCTAGGATATATTATATTTATTATAATTAATTGAAAGGATGATAAGGTATCTCGTGACCCCTTTTGACCCATTCAATGATAACATATGTCCCTAGGGATACTAGAACCCCTAAGAGTTCATATCTTGTCATTGAATGGGTCAAAAGGGGTCATATGGTATTTGATGACCCCTTGCAACCATGATAACAACGTTCCTAGTGGTCCTAAGACCCCTAGGAGTTCATACATTCTCATAGAACCAGTTGAAAGGGTTCATAAGGTATCCTATGACCCCTTTTGAGCCATTACATGATAACATATGCCCATAGTTTTCCTAGGACCCCTAGAAGTTCATATTTTGTCATTGAATGGGTCAAAAGGGGCTATAGGATACCCTATGACACCTTTTGATCCATTCTATAATAGCATATGTCCCTAGGTGTCATAGGACCCCTAAGGACATATTATATTTATTTTAATTGGTTGAAAGGGGTCATCAGGTATCCTATGACCCCTTTCAACCCATTCCATTATAACATATGTCCCTAGGGATCTTAGGGCCCCTAGGAGTTCATATGTTGTACCTATGACCGCTTGCAATCCATTCCATGATAATAGATATCCCTAGTGGTCCTAGGACCCCCAAGAGTTCATATGTAGTCATGGAATGGGTCGAAAGGGGTAATGACCCCTTTTAACCCATTTGATGATAATAAATGTCCATAGTGGACCTAGGACCCCTAGAAGTTCCTATGTTGTCACTAAATGGGTCAAAAGGGACATGTTGTGGCTTCAAAACATATGCCCCATTTTGAGTCAAAATGAGGAACTCCCCCTTTTCTTTTAGGATGTAAGATCACATTCTTTAGAACATGGCACCTAGCCAAGAACCTTGGTGAGTAGGGTCTACCCTCTTGTTTTAGGTTGGTATAGGATGTCCAGTCGATCAATCCCAAATAGAGTCAAGAGGTCAGAAAGTAAAAAATATCACGAACGAAAACAAGTATGTGCACATGCACAAACATGAGTGGTGCACAATGTATTCCCAAGTGTCTAACTCCATAGAGGTGCACATGCACATGTGCACACCTTCAAAGAATCTCTATGCACACCATCATTCCTCTTATGCCTATAAATAGAGGGTCTCCCCTTTCCTAAACTCATTTTGCATCTAGGAGACCCCCAGAGGTGCAACTATACACACTTATATGTCCACATCCTCACAATCAAATTTCATCCTTAGCTTTAGCTATCTCATAAATTAAACACCGATACACATGTTGCACACATACACACATGCGCACCCCACAATGGTGTGCATGGTGCGCCATATGTGCAACATGCACATAAATATGTCAAACACCCCATTGCTAGGAATCACACAAGTGCACAAGCTAATGCAATACATCACAAGGCAATATATGTTCCATGCACACCCTGTGCACTTGTGCAGGTGTGCATGTGTGCTTTAATGGTCCTATTAGTCAAATTTTTTTTGCTATGCTAGTTCGGTCATACTAGTTAGCATCTTTTTAATCTTTCAACATCAATGTACTAACATATTTATTTCATCCAAGTTAAAATGGTGTCATCCTCATCATCTATGGAAGAAAAGATATCCCCTTAATTAGTTAATTTCAAGTTCCAAGGTACACCAAAAAATCACAATTTGTAGATAAGCAATTAGAGGTTCAAAACACAAAGATAGGCCACGTTGATTGGAACACGTTCCTAGTTTTGTGCAATGAATCAAGGGAGAGATAAAAATGATCTTATTATTGATTCTAAGTTGGTTAGGGAACAAAAATTCTCATACCATATCCATCCAATCTTTAGAGTTGATCATGACACTGAACCACCATTACATGCTACAGAGAGAAGGTTGTAAGAAGTTCTACAAGGGAGATGATTCTGGATATATGTCCTGATAATATAGACAAGGTTTTTCACCTACCACTTGTAGACCAATTCCAAAAGATTATAGATAATATAGCAAGTAGGGTGATACAAGGAGCATGAGAAAGAGGAAAAAGGCATACTGCAAGACAAATACTTCATTGACCTACCCCCTACTAACATATAAGCAAGAAAGGTCAAAATGGTCTAAGGGTACATGATAGATGATATTGGCTACTATATCATGCTCCTGACAAGAGTTATGGGACTTCCTACAGCTAGTCATCTTGAAACTTGGATGGTTCATTTCATTGAAAGCATCAAGAGCAAGGAATTGCCAATTGACTAGGCCACCATCATCAGTAACAACTTGGATGAACAACTCATTTTGGTGAAGATTGAACCTTGCTTCTACATGACTTCCTATGTGATCTATCTTCTAGTAGCTAGAGCAACTAATTATCCAAGGTTATTGAAGAAAGGAACCATGCAAGGCACCAATGTCTAGTCATACCTAATGTACCTTAGTTGGTATAAAATAGGCTCCCATTCAAGAGCCCAAAGTATAAAATGGTAAATGATGACTTCATCTTTACTATATTATGATTCATTAAAGGAGATTATGTAAAGAGATTATTTTTTGAGGTTGCCACTCGAGTAGCACAATTGGGTGCTTACTTCATTCAGTTCAACATATTCACCTATATACAAGTGGTAGGGATTGTCCTGTGTCCAAAGAAGCTTCCTTGCTATCTTTTTGATAGATTGATACTATTGGAGATAGCTAGGAAACCACCCTCGACCTGTGATAGGATTGAGAAGAAACATAAGAAGACATGGGTATGACCAATTATTATTGGAGCTTTTGAGATTTAAAAAAAAAAAAGCCATGATATTGCTACATATGAGCTAGAATAGGATGATTATCCCTTAGATGATTACCCAGTAGCTTACCCCTACTTCAACAATATTGGTATGGTACAACATCTCATAGGAAAGAAATTCACATTTTATGTTGTGATAGAAGATTAGTAGATGAATTGTGTAGATCATGACTATGATGTTTGGATTAGAAACTATTGTAGGATGAGTCTATGGATAGCAGAGAGAGCCCTCAATTTGAACATATGTTGAAGATATTGAACAATGATACATCAGATGTGTTAGACCCATTGTATAATAGGGATACAATCTTCAAGAGACCTATAACAAATGTTGAGATTGGACAGGAGTAGAATGATGATATACAACATAGGGCCAAGCATGTCATTCATCTAACTAAAGATTGCATAAGGAATCCTTTTCACTTGGACCCAGTTCCTAACACACCAACATTATAGGCTACAACTAGGCCCAAGAAACTAAAAGGAACCAAAGTTACTATTCTAACTTATTAGGAAAATTCTTAGGTATAATAATAAATATTTAACAAACATGAGCAAGAAGTGGTCTATTACCATAGTGATAGTCAAGGGGAAGATAAGAAAGAAGTGTAGGAAGAAGAAGCCCAACCAGAAGAGGCTCAAGGAAAAGAAGAACCAACTTAGGGGGAAGAAGCTTAGGCTCCACCTATAGCAACCCCATCCTAAATAAAAGCCTCTTCATCAGTGCCTAAGAGGGATAGGACCAAGATGGTGGTGGTAGGAGAGAAGAGGAGGAAGCTAAAGAAGAAGATGAGTGCCTCATCCCCTCAAATCCTGGAGACTTTACCAGAGGTAGAAGAAGAAGAACAAGGGGACATGATTGAATATCTCTCACTAAATAAGAGAAACCAATCAGCTAGGGCTGTGAAAGAGGAAAGATAGAGGGGTACAACCTAGATGCCTCCTTCCATTCCAAAATATTCAATTCAACTTGAGGAGTCTACCATCCTGGAGGGATGGACAAAGTCCATAGAAGGAGATGGCTTTAATGTATTTGACCTCTTAGAGTTTGATTTTATGTTGATTGAGACATATTTTTGAGGGTGGAGTGATAAGAGACACATCTCAAAGAGAATCTCTAGGTGAGGATTGGAATTAGTTGCCTTTGCTACTATAAGGACCATTGGGTATACCACCTTCGCTTCCTCCTCCTCCACTAAAGAAAGAGACACCACTGCCAATCAATGGATCAAATAGACAAAAATTTAGTGGGTGTAATTTTTCAACAGTTACATATTGATGAGGTTTTAGAGAGGGACATATTGTTGGAGAGAGAGAAGACACCTCTCATGGAAGGGTAAAAAACTTCTCCTCCAAGGATAATAATGATCACTCCATTAGTTAAGCCATCTAGGACAAAAAAGACCCTACAAAGGAGTAATAGGGACATACTACTAGTTTCTAAGGTGACCTCATCTTCAAGAAATTACATGTATCCTATGGGTACTACTCTAGCATGGAAAAAGTGAGAGGTCCTAACTTGCTAAAGAAGATATGTTGCATATACAAAGGCTAAAGGGTTAGAGGCATTGAAAAAGGTAGTGAAGACACCAACACCTATTTAGAGTGATCATAAATAACTAGCCTTCATCAGGAGGAATCATAGAAGTGAATTAAAAGAACATATAGCTATTCCTCCTCCACATGCACATATTAAAGATAATTCCCCAAAGGACTATCAAATGCAAGAGGTAGTACTTAGGAAGGTCACTCAAGATATAGGAAATGTTTGACCACAACATTCCTTAAATGGGTGTTTCGACACTTAGATGAAGATGAGGTTGAGATTTTGGAATAAGAAAAGTAGAATAATCTATTTGGGAGTATGTAAAGGAGGTAGTCAGTCCATTGGACCCTAACCATCATGAGGGAACTGTAGAGGTTTCCCTCAATAAATGAGCTCTGACCACATGACAAGGAGATTCATTTTTGGATGTGTACCAAAGGTGGCATCATAGTTTTCAGGAAAAAGGAGTACAAATTATTTAGTCCAACATGGATGCATTGGTATACAAAAGAATGTAGATAAATTTTTTACCATAGTAGACCAATATTTTGGGTTAATGGATGAAGTGGCCACATGGACCAAGGACCTGGAGGCATTGAAAACCATTAAGGGAAAGAGATACTAAATGCTAATGGATATATATTATGGAGAAGGGTTAGATAAAGTAGATGATTGGATTGAGAATAACAAAAGGCAATAGGATGATGATCAAGCTATAAAAAGATATTTAGGATGTAAATAATGTAGCCCTAGATCAAATTTTAGAGTGAAGCAGTGGTGCAATAGTTCAAAGATTTATTTGAGCAACATCCTTAGATGATGATGTTAGACATATTTTTAGAACTTTGGTAACACTTATTGAGTTAGACTTTAGATTGGAGGATTTTGTGGAGATTAGACAAGAGGTCATAAAGTATCATTGGGAAATAAGAACGAAACTTTAATCTTTGGACTTTTTAGATACCCTCAAAATCACAACCATTATTCAAAAGTTAAAAATGACACATCCAAAGATTATTTTAGTACAAGGGTCACAAAACCTAGATGCTAGAAATTGAAATTTTGACACTTAGAAAATTTCTATAAATTTTGGTCCTGACACCTAAAGGTGCATTAGTGTGAAGGTGCACAAAGTAGATAGGTGCACTTTTTAGAAGGCACACTTTTCACCAAGGTGCACCAAACATATAAGTGCATGAATAGTTTTGATCAGGGGAGGTGGCATCGATAGTTAACTACCAATTGCTATTTTTTAGCATTCCATGCACCAAAAGCACATTTTGATGACATTTCAACTCCCAAAAATGCCTAGAGAAGGTCGAGCTTGCACTCTTTGAAGCTCTAGTGACTCCTAGATCATCTCTTGGCTACTCTCTTCTTATCTTCTTTGTATTTTATTGTTTAAGTCATGTAAAGGCTCGTGCACCTATTAAATTATATAAACAAGGGTGGGGACCTACTTAAGATATTTTAAAGAGTCAGTTTGTACATAGTTAGATTTATTTATTAGTTTTTAGCATACTATTTACATTAGAAGAGCTTTCACTCCTAACAAAAAGGAGAGGGTTTCTTATAGATACATGGATTTAATATGTACTTCAAGACAATATTTTGATGCAACAATAAATGCTATTGGTTCTCTCATTCTAAGTGTAGTAAATCTTGCTTGAGTGTGTTTTATTTATTTATTTACATTCATGAATAGTAATGGAGCCAATGGTTTTATTGTGCTATGATAATTGTGTAACCTTTTTAGTTTTGGTATTTTTCTTATGTCAACAAATTTTGCAATTTTGATGAGTTGGAGAAAGGATCACTATTAGTCTTGCATAGTATTTTATCTTGTGTGCATGCACTTTCTATAGTTGCATGATTTGATGAATCCTAAAACATCATTCAGCTTCCATCAAAGTTTCCATTGATGATTGCATCAGTGGAGTTGAGGAAGTGTTGCTTCTAATTTCATTGGTTTCCTACTAGGTCCTTTTGATAATTTAGTTTGCAAACATGTTAGTGCTTTGGCTTATGTCTATTAGGAATTTCCCTTCCAGTAATTTTCTTTAATCTCTCATTACTCAATCTTCGTTATTTTATTTTCAAACACATGATTAAAAATAGGAATTCATATAGTTGCATTGATTAGAAATTAAATTCATGATAAAATGGAAAAATACAAAAATACATTGGTTTTTTTTGTTACATTTCATCAAAGTTGTGTAAAATTGATAGATACTAGCAAAGACTTTCTTGTGAAGACTCACACATATCTTCAAGTGAGCTACCTATAGGGTTAAAAAAAATCATCTAAAACTTTGGAGTTGGTCATTGATTAGATTTTCAAAAGAGATATTCAAGAAATTTTTTTGTTAGCATCATGCAAAACTACCACTCAACATAAGTGGCACTAGAAGGAGGGCTCTAAAAACCATTCTGCCTGAAAGAAAAGTTGTTGTTTAACAATTTAGTAAATTTAACAATTCTATTTTTTTTAAGTTTAAAAATAGTCACAGGGTGCACTTTGTTGGAAATATATGAGGAGTAACTGAGAGGGGAAGGGTGAATTAGTTATTATAAAATAAATCCTAGATCCCTTAGATGTCAATACAAATCAAAACTCTGATTAAACTGTATTCTTTTGTAACTTGGCAAACATACATGCACTTGATTTATACTAGCAAATGATGTAACTCGGTAAAGATTGAAATAATTTAACAACTACTTAACATGAAAATTTTAAGATATTATTTCTGATTATACTTATTTAACTTAGTTTCAAACATATAAAAAAAATAGCATGAACACAAGTGACACCAAGATTTAACGTGGAAACCTAGTTTGGGAAAAACCACCAATTGCAACTAGTTACTAATTTTTACTCTTCTGAAGTGAGCCCTATTAGGAGCCAACCCTATTAAAGGTTACAAAGCATTCTATTAGGTGTGACCCTACTAGAGTATTTGATCACCCTATTAGGAGTGGCCTAATTAGAGGTCTTTAGAACACTTCAAATAGAAATGCCACCTTGTCATAGGATTTACAAATAGCCGTTAAGACAACTCTATTAAGAGATTTAGATCACTACTACAATGGTTAGAGAGTAACAATGAGATGACCTAATTTCTAATGCAACTAAATTGTTGATTATAGATCTCAATTCTAGCTTGTATACTTGATCCTTCTTGACTGAATGTATCTTTGCCACTCAACAAGGATATTCGACTTATCCTTCTAATTCACTTCCTCTAAGCATTTTCAAATCTTCTATTTTTTTCCACACATTCAATCCTCAACTTGACCTCATATTTATATCTTACACATTGTTAAGTTGGCTTGAATACAACTTAGAATACTTAATATTCATCTCCTTAGTTAACTAGAACCAATAACTAAATCAATTGAACTTAATATGCCAAAACAAGAAAATCCTTCATTAGCCGACCATGCTTGGTAGACACTAACTTAGAAACAATTTTCCTATGTTAACCAAGTGAACTTTGTCAACACCACATATTCATAAAGTTCCTTTGGTAACCAAGTGAGCTCAATTAACACTAGTTCCATCCAACATTTTCTTTATTAGCTGAGTGAGATCGGTTAACATTCAACTTCTGCAAACTTTCTTTTGATGACTGAGTGAACTCGATAGACACTGTCTTCTAAACTTGGTAAACTCTAGAATTCTCAGTAAACACAGGAAACTATCTTTATCACCTGAGTGAGCTCAACATACACTGACTAGAAATGATATGACATTTTGTGTAACATCAAAGATAATACACAATTAATCAATTGTTTTCAACAATCTCCCACTTTGGCATTGATGGAAACACAACATGTCATAATACAATAAAATTTTTAGAGAAAGAATAAAGTAAGGAACATATCTTTAGTTTCATTCTAATTCTCATCCATGAGAACTCCCTCTATTAGTGTGAAATCCCTTTTCCTTCAATTTCTCCCTTTGTTAGCAAAACTCTGACTTCAACATATTCATCTAAAAAAAAACTTTCCTTCTTTGATATTAGACCAAGTTCTCCTTCTTTCACATTACTGCAAATAATAAAATTTCTATGAGATATCACAACAAACTTCTCCCTTTTTGACATCTCATGCCAAAGACAATATTCAATGAATATCAATGTACCTCATGTACTAATTCACATGCAATGTGCCCTTGTCAATACTACATCAATTGACTGATCTTCAACATGCTCTGGTTAATGCATCACTAAACTTCATTTAGTGAGCTTCAGATAGGGGAATGACCCCTAAATTACCTCTTAGATACAAAAATGCATGCATCCATAGGTAATGGCTTAGTGAATATGTTTACAATTTGTTCTTTAGTATTCACATATTCCAATCTTACCTCATTATCTTATACTAATTCTCTCAAAAATGATATTTTATAGCAATGTGCTTGGTTTTGGTATGCATTATTGAATTTTTTGATATATTAATTGCACTAGTGTTGTCATAAAATATTACCACTAGATCCTTGACCTCTATCTTCATACCTGCCAATAGTTGCTTGAATGAAACAACATTAGAACAATTAATTGTTTCTGCCACATATTTTGCTTCTTATCGTGGATTGAGAAATACAATTATGCTTCTTACTTGTTCAAGATACTAGTCTTTTACCAAGAAAGAATGCTCCACCACTTGTGCTCTTTCCATCATCAACACTTCCTACCCAGTCAACACCTATGAATTCTTTCAAATCTAAATTGCCTCCCTTTTTGTACCATAATCCATATTCTTTAGTACCTTTTAGATACCTCATGATTCTCTTGATTTCCATCATATTATTTTCTTTGGTATTTGTTGAGAATCTTGCCACCATACCAACTACTAATGTAATATCAGACATTGTGTGCAGTACATATTGCAATTTTTCAATCATTGATATGTATGTGGTTTGATCTACCTCTTCAGAATCATCATTTTTGGAAAGCTTATGTCTGGTAGACATAGGTGTTCCAACTAGTTTTGAATCTTCCATTCCAAACTTCTTTAGTATCTCCTTGATATATTTGGATTGAGTAATATAGATACCCTCTTTCTTCTGCTGGATTTGTAGTCCAACAAAGAATTTTATCTCTCCAAATATGGAAATCTCAAATTTTTTACTCATCTCTTCTAAAAATGTCTTGCATAAATCATCATTTCCTATAAATAAAGTTTCATCCACAAATATTTCAGCCAATACAATTTTCTTGTCTAGTCATTCTTTGATGTACAGGCTACTGTTATCATTTATTCTTTGAAAACCAATTTTTATCAAGTAGTTATGAAGTCTTTCATACCAATCTCTGAGAGCTTTCTTGAGACCATATAATGCTTTGTATAATTTACAAACCATATCCTTTTTGCTAGGATCCACAAAACCTTTAGGTTGTTCTATGTAGACTTCCTCATTAAGAATTGCATTCAAGAATGCAAATTTTACATCCATTTGATACACTTTAAATCCTTTATGTGCTTCATATGCTAGTAGAGTTTTAATACCTTCTAATCTTGCAATATGAGAAAAAGTTTCACCATAATCAATACCTTCTTCTTGAGAATAACTTTTACAAACTAACTTTTCTTTGTTTCTGCAAACTTCTCCATCTTCATTTAGCTTATTTCTGAAAACCCATTTTGAGCCAAATACATTTTTATCCTTGGGTCTAGGAACAAGAGTCCAAGTCTTATTCCTCTCTATTTATTCTATTTCTTTATTCATAGCTTCAATTTAGCTTTCATTATCTAAAGCATCTTTAACATTTCTAGGTTAAAATTCAGCAAGCAAACATGTACCTTTCAATTTGTTTCTTGTCATTATTCTATCTATCTTGTCTCCAATAATTTGATCATGATGTAGGAGCATCTTGGGTGTAAGAGCAATCTCGCATCACCATAAAATATTATTTTTTCAGTCTTTTCTATTTTAATAAGGACTAGTAGACATGGTGGGTATTATTTATGGGAGCTTTTTATTTTTAGTAATTTTTTCATACGAGCTTAGAATGTTTTCATTTTCTACATGAAGGTTCATTTTAGAGTTATAAGCCTACCATAAAAATTTGATTTCTCCATCTTGACTATCAGAGAAGTTATTATAGATTTTTGGTGAAATTTTTTGTAGAAAAAACTCCAGGCTCACCATTAGAGGCCTTAGAGTGCCTAGATGAGGTCTACAAACTCAATGGAAGGGTGCTTGCACCATTTTGAGCCTATGGATCAAGAGTTGGCATTTTTGAAAAGTAGTTATGATAGCCAATTGGAGCAATGGTTTGAGAGTTATGGCCTTCCGAAGTTGGGCTACTTGAAATATATAAAATAAGTATCAAAGATGTACTTGGCCAACTCTATATGTATTGTTAGGGTCTGTCAACCCTAAGTATTTATTTTCATTGTCTAGAGCCTTCCCAGGTAGTATAAAATTTCCTATTTAAGAAAGGCTCAAACATTGTCATAATAACTCTGGGTGATAGTTTGTAGTTTGTCTTGCAGATTATTGTAATGAAAGTGCCCATGTGGGTTAGCATATTATACTTGTGAATTGTGTGATTCCACATTTGTGGCACAAATAAGAAGTCCATATTTTGTTCTCACATTTTTTGTTGTTTCTTTTTTTTTTTGTTATGGTTTATGGTATTAAGGGGAGCACCCTTCATCAAGTGGTATTAGAGCTAGAGTTCTTGAGTGTGTGGACAGATCATTGACTATGAGGTAGTTCACACTAGGACCATGGTTTAGGTTGAGCATGTAGATAGATCATTGATTGTGAGGCAGTTTGTACTAGGCTTTCAACAAAAGCATGAAAATGCCTCCACAAAGAGAGCATTGTGGAAGAGTCAAAGAGTCGAGCATGGAAGAGTCAAAGAGTCTAGAGGCAAATACAAACAATGGAAAAATAGATTCACAAAGGAATGAATCTTTTCATAGGAGATGATGAAAGTGGGGATGAAAGAGAAGAAGAAAGAAATGCAGACCCAGAGGTATTAGAGGAAGTGCTTAACCCAGAGGAGGTGAAGCTTTTTAGGGTCATTTCTAGTATTGGAAAAAGACCTAAGTTTTGATGTTCCCACATTTTTGGGAAATCTCAACTCAAAATAATTGATTGACTGGATCAATAAATCAGAAGAGTGCTTTGAATATGAAGATATTGAAGATTCTGATAGGGTCAAGTTTGTGAAGGCTAAATTGAAGGGTCATGCAAAGATCTAGTGGCAAGAGATCTAGTTGGATTGAAATAAAAGAGGAAAGGAAAAAATCACTAGATGGGTTTAAATTGTAGCTAAAATGAAGTGATAGTTCATTCTTGTAGATTATAAGCTTGATATATTGAAGAAAATGAAAAGGTTGAAGCAAGTGGGAAAATCTATTCAAGAGTATCCTAAAGAGTTCTATCGAGTTCTCATTAGAACTAGCCATGTAGAAGCTGATAAGAAGAAAGTTTCCTATTATCTTAATGTGTTATGGCCAAGCATTTAGGATGAGATGAGTCTTGTTTGAGAGACCAATATTGAGGAGGCATACCAGTTTTCCCTAAGGGTTGAGGAGAAATGAATCAAGAATAGTGGAAGAGGTCAAAATGATGATTAGAAGAACAAGGATGAGGCTGGAAATAACAAATAGAACTAGAAGGGAAATAATTCCAATTGGTTCCATGAGTAGAACAATAGATACCAAAGAGGAAGAGGTAGAGGACAATGATCTAGAAGAGGAGGCTTCCGTGGGAAATGTTTTCACTACAAAGAAGAAGGGCATATAGCATTTGAATGTACCTAGAACCAAGGAAGGATGGATTGAAGAATAGAAGGCCAGGCTAGAGTTGCACATGTTGATGAAGATGCTAGATCATCACATTCTAAAGATGCTAAAAGAGGAGAGGTCCTAGTTAATAGAAGAGTCCTGCTAAGTGGGGAGAATGAACTTGATCAAAGAAGGAGCTTGTTTCGCACAAGGTGTAGATGTGAAGATAAGTGTTGTGATGTGATCATTGATGGTGGATATACTAAGAATTTGGTGTCAGAAATGATGGTCAGGAAGTTGAAGCTGAAGTGATTGAAACACCTACATCCATACCCAAGTGTCATGGTCAATGAGTAGTGCTCAAGTGAAGTTCAAGATTGGAAGTTACCAAGATGAGGTACTATGTGATATCATACCTATGGACATATGTCACATGTTGCTAGGTAGGCCATGGTAGTTTGATAGGCATGTTGTACATGATGGGTGAGAAAATACCTACACTGTAACTAAAGATGAAGTGAAACATAAGTTGAAGCCATTGAAGGATAAAGAAGAAAAGGTGTGTAGTGCTGCCAGAATATGTTTTGTTGATGGAAAAGAGTTTCTCAAAGGTATGAAGCATTAACATATTTGTTTTGCAATAATTCCAAAATATAGTAAAGAAGAAGTAGAGGAGGTGCCTGCAGAAGTTACAAATATGTTGGGAGAGTTTTTTGATATTGTGTCAAATAATGTACCTGAGGGATTGCCCCCAATGAGGAAGATCAGTCACCAGATGGATTTGGTTATAGGATCCAGTTTGCCAAACAAAACAACACAAAGAATGACACCAGTAGAAAGTGAAGAGTTGAACAAACAAGTTCATGAGTTATTGCAGAAGGGGTTGATTCGAGAGTCTGAGTCCATGTGTTGTACCAATAGTATTAGCACCAAATAAGAATGGAGAATGGAGGATTTGCATAGATTCTCGCACTATCAACAAGATCACAATCAAGTATAGATTTCCATTACTAAGGATAAATGATATTATGGACTGTTTAAGTGAAGTTAAGTATTTCACAAAGATATATCTGAAGAATGGGTACAATCAGATACATATTAGAGAAGGTGATGAGTGGAAGATTACTTTCAAGACAAAAGAAGGATTGTATGAGTGGTTAGTCATACCTTTTGGGCTAACTAATGCACTGAGCACTTTCATGAGGCTCATGAATGAGGTACTGAAGGAGTTTCGGGGTAAGTTTGTCATTGTTTACCTAGATGACATTTTGATCTTTATTAATACATTGGAGGAGCATTTGATCCATATTCACAAGGTGTGTGGTAAGTTGAGGGAAGAAAAGTTGTTGATAAACCTAAAGAAGTGTAGTTTTGTAAAGGAGTTGGTGTACCTGAGATTTGTAGTCTCAATAGAAGGTCTAAAAATGGACCTAGAGAAAGTGAAGGCTATCCTTGAATGGCCTACTCTAAGGAGTGAAATAGAGCTAAGATCTTTTCATGGACTAACTAGTTTTTACAAAAAGTTCATAAGAGGTTTTAGAAGTATTTGTGGACCTTTGATTGAAACAATGAGAGGGGATAGAAAAGAATTTAAGTGGACTGTAGGAGTAGATAAGAGTTTTAATCTATTGAAATAGAAAGTTACTGAGCAACCTATTTTAGTACTTCTTGATTTTAACAAGGTGTTTCAAGTAGACTATGATGCTAGTGGTACTACAATAGGAGCTATTTTGAGCCAAGAAGGTAGACCTGTTGCTTATTTCAATGAGAAGTTGAATGATGTAAAAGGAAAATATTGTATTTATGATAAGGAATTTTGTGCTATAGTTCAAGTATTAAAGAAGTGGAGATGCTATTTTTTTCCTAAGGAGTTTTTTTTGTATATAGATCATTAAGCTTTACAATATTTGAATAGTCAAGGAAAATTGAACTAAAAGCATTTGAAGTGGGTTGAGTTTTTGCAGAGTTATACATTTGTTTTGAAACATAGGAGTGGGAAGTCTAATAGAGTTATCGATGCCCTTAGTAGAAGATAAATTTTGATGACAAAAATGCAAATAGAGGTGGTTGGGTTCAAAGAACTCAATACTTTGTATCCAAATGATCTTGATTTTGGTGAAGTGTTGAAGGCTTGTATAGAACCTGTTACACTTGACAGGACAAAGTGCTTGAATTTAATGATCCACGATAGTATGTTTTTCAAAGGAAGTCAATTGTGCATTTGCAAAATTTCAATGAGAGAGAATCTAATCAAGGAGAAGCATAGTGGAGGATTGGTTAGATATTTTAGTAGAGATAAAACCATTACTTTCGTTGCTGAGAATTATTATTGGCTACAATTGTAGCAATATGTGAAGAAGTTTGTATAGAGTTGTAGAGTATGTGTTGGTACCCATATGGACCCAGTATTTAAAATTTTAGTGTGGAATCTTGAACCTCTTTGAACTAAGGTTCAAAGAAGTTTGAAGTGGTTAAATTTTCTCTCGCAGTTTCAATGGTTTAGTCTAAGAAGTTCAGATATATAATCCATTGGCTTAGGTTTAGTGATTCATTTCCAATTCACAAATGCAATTTTTCAATTTAAAAATTTGAAGGTTCAGCAAGTTCATAGAGTCTCCTTCATACCATTAATGCAATCACGTGCAAAAGAAAGGCTCATAACTTTCCACACTTTCTGTGGCTCAATTTAGATTGGTTTGTGTAAATATTTTCAAGACCATCTTAGAGGATTGTGAAACATTCACAAGTAATAAAGATTGCATTCTTACCAAAATTAAGAAACCATAAGTTATAAACCAATCAAGCAAATTATCTCTCAGTTCAAGTATTTAAACTCTTCCATTGTAAATGCCAACAAGTGATGTAAACAACAAGCAGTCTCTATGTACATGGAAGCATAGCGAATATATAAAAATTGTATGATGTGACACCCATACCTCAACAATGGAAATCATGAAGGACTAGTTTTTGAATAGTTTAGATAATGAGATACTAGAATCATATGGAGAAGATTATAGAATGACTATGCAAATGAAAAGAATCAAAATATTTAACAATCATGAAATTTTTAGAGTGATAAAATTGGTCTCGGTGAGGGGACCATAAATCTCAACTCCACCATTGGATATTTCTGAAATTGAAATATGTTTGACATAACCTAGCTATCTAAATTCTCACAGAAGCAATCTTCAAAATTCAATATTTTGTGCAAGATATAGATAAATGTGTGTCGGTCTATCAAAATTAACTAGAATAGTCACAAAATGTAGAGCACAGTAAAATAGTCAGGTTGTGGGGCTTGTATCTCATAATACAACTATTGGATTGACCTAAATTTTTGATATGTGTTGTAAAACATAATTCTACAAATCTTTTTCAAATATTTTGTCCAGATTCATTATAGCTCAAAAGTTATTCATTATTGACCGAGACACTATCAAAGTTGTCAATGATAGTCACAAAATGATGATAGAAAAACAATCATATTGTAGGAGGCATAACTCATAAGCCAACTATTGGATCAATCTCATTTTTAGATATGTTTTAAGAAAACTAATTATGTTGAGAGGAATTCTATACAATGGCAACACAAATGCCCAACACAAGAATATGCCAAAAAGGTTCTTTGTCAATAAAAAAGAATTGGGAGTTGTTACAAACTTTTAAATCATAAAATACAAAAAGCATTCCCGAAATAATAGCTAGCCAAAATAATAGGCCTGAAAAAATAGGACCCAAAAAAGTAGGGCCCAAAAAAGTAGAGCCCAAAAAAATATTCCTCTAAAAATAGGGCCCGAAATAATAGGGCTGAAATAACTTCAATATAATTTTTTTTTGTTAAATATAATTTTGCATGCACATTCATACTTATTTTTTGTGGGGAGTGAGGGAATTTGAAACAAATTTGTGGAATGTGAAGAGACATTCATTGGAGGATATAGGGAGCCTCTCATAAGTTATAAAATAAAGACTCCTCATTTCATTTTCATTTTATGTTTTTGTAGGAAGGAAGAGGTGGAGATTATTGGAGGACTAGAATGAAGTTTTTGAACAGGAGTAGATTGAAGTTTTGGAGTAATTTTTTTGCAGGTGAGATTTCTATTTTTTATTCAGATTTTCATTTAGATTTCGGTGTATATTCAAAATTAGTTATAATATTCTACTATGATTTATATTTCAATTTTAATTAGTTTCATTTAGATTTAAAATTCTATTCAAATTTGTTTAGGTTTGCATTTAATAGTTTAGTCTTGCATGTTTGGTTTAGATTTAGATTTTCATTCAAAATCTATTTGATTTATATATTTTATAATACTTTTCATTTGCATATTTTAAAGTACATGTTTCAAATTAGTTTTAGATTTGCATGTTTCATATTAGTTTTAGATTTGCATATTTCAAAATAGTTTTGGTTTGCATGTTTTAGATTTGAATGTTTCATAATAGCCTTCCTTTTGCATGAACTTCAAAGTATAACTTTATCATTAATGTGGATGACAATGTCACCATATCAATACAATTTGTATTTTATTAAAGCTAATGATTTATTTAAAGTAGATGAACCATATATTTAGTATATATTTTATCAATTATTAAATTATAAAATAGAAAAATATTCTTAAAATAATAGCTCACCAAAATAATATGAAGCCAAATGGATGCCAAAATAATAGAGCCCAAAAAAGGTGCCAAAAAATAGGACTAAAATAATTTCATTAAATTTTTAAATATAAAACATTTTCTTTTTGTTAAATATATTTTTGCATGCACATTCATGTTTTTTTTTGTGGGAAGTGGAGGAATTTCAAACAAATTCATTGAATGTTAATAGACATCTATTGGGGGATATGAGGAGTCTCTCACAAGTTATAAAACAAATGCTTCTCATTTCATTTTTATTTTGCGATTTTATAAGGAGGAAGAGGTAGAAATTATTGGATCAGATTAGAGTTTTTGAAGAGAAGTAGATTAAAGTTTTGGAGTAATTTTTTGCATGTGAGATTTTTATTTTTATTTTTATTTTTAATTTTCAATTTAGTTTTCCATTTAGATTTAGATTTAGTTATGTATTTAAATTTAAATGTAGATTTATTTTCAGAATTAGTTATAATATTCTCTTTTGATTTAGATTTCAATTTAAATAAGCTTCATATAGTTTAGCCTTGCATGATTGATTTAGATTTAGAATTCAAATTGATTCAAAATCTATTTGATTTAGATATTTGATAATACATTTCATTTGCACATTTTTAATGTGCATGTTTCAATTTAATTTTACATTTGTATGTTTCATATTAGTTTCATATTAGTTTATATCCCTAAGGTTAACATTAATGGTAATGGTAACTTTGTCCCCCCTAAACATGTATAAGCATTTGACTATAACATTTTACATTACTATATTCCAACAACAAAAAAAAAGAAAATCTAAGTTAAACTTCATATATAAAATTTTTTAAAAATGTTTTGAAGCTCATAATTTTATAGTAACTTTATACAACTCTAATTAAAAATTAATTATGAATTTTATAATAACCTTATCAAAATATACATAAAAAGTAAATATTTTTCTATTGTGCCACGACTGCCACAAGCTTATATATACCTATATATACAATATGATGAGAGTAATCGTTCTCGAGGCACCTATTTTCATAAATCCCAACTGCGATTAAAATAACTTTGGGATTTAATAAAAATAGGCACCTCGAGAATGATTACTCTCAGCGTAATGTATATATAGGTATATATAAGCTAGTTATCTAAACCTTCTCCAAATGGTTTGGAAATATTATTGATGGACAAAAGGTTACACATGTTTTAATGCAATATTGTCAAAATCATCCATGACACCCAGAAAATGATGCTAGAAAAGTTGATCCTATTTTAGGGGTCATAAATTTTAATCGAACCCTTGGATTGACTTTATTTTTAGATATGCTTTACAAATCCCAGTTTTCTAAATCCTCCCCAAACAAATTTTCTAGATTCAATACGGATCAAACATTATGGGTTTCTGAGTGCAACACTGTTGTAAATGTCAATGACAATAACAAATGTTGTCAACACTTCATCTCTAGAAAAGTGCCACTTTTCCCAATTTAATTAGATTGTTTGGGACTTTGGAGAGTTATATTTTCAAGTCGTTCATTTAAACAATTATAAAGTATGTGGATATTAAGTAAGAGATAAAGTCATTGGAGGAAAGGAAGAGATATATGATAATTTAAATGGGAAATATTTTAAAGAATTGGTTACATAATAGAAAAAACAAGAAGAATGCTATTTATTGTAATTAGAGAGACATATAAGATGTTCCATTTTTTCTCAATTTTTCTAGGGAGACTTGTTAGAATTATTTAGAATAACTAGGCGGGGGGGGGGGGGGGGGGTGGTGAATCAGTTATTCAAGGTCCAATGATGTCCAATAAAACTTTTTCTTCTAATCCTTAATGACACATAACTTAGATTATCATGCATGCAATTGAACATTAAACAATCATGAAAAGTAAACATGCATCACACCATAACACTAAGGATTTTGATGACCCAGAAACCCTCTAGGAATAAGAAGGTAAAACTGAGGTGGGGATGATACCCAGAAAATAACTACACAATTGATTTCAACCACTTCTGATGGTCTTCCCTGTTAAAGGCTTGCCCTATTAAAAGCTTTACACATTGTAAGATGTGACCTTGTTAAAGGATTTAAGAACATTCAACTTAGAATGTCACCCTGTTAAAGGATTTACATAGAGTTGTTAGGCTCACCCAAGTCCATGGGATTTACAGACACCTTCTCAAAAGAATCTTTCATCCCTCTCTAAGAATCTCCTATCCTCCTCTTAAGGATCTCTTTATCCTTCTCCTAAGGATTTCTTTATCCTTCTGCTGGGGATCTCTTTATCCTTTTCTTGAGGCTTATCCACCTAGCTATTAAGATAACCTAACAATGTAGAATTTCAATATCTAATACAATGGTAAGAAAGTATTAGAAGGGTTTTGACCTGATACAGATTGCAACCCTAACTATGCAGATTTCATATCACTCTTCAGTTCTCTTCTTTGCTTGGCTTTTCCTCCTTTGTGGTGTTGATAGCTTGTTCACCCTTCAAGATCTGTCTCCTTGAGCTCTTTCACTCATTATGCCAATGCATTCTATGGTCACTTGATCAACTCAGAGTCATGATGCTTTGTTCTTACTCCTTTTGGCTTCTTTGCGTGATCATACTTATGATTGATTCCCTCTCATGCATGCACATTTGATCTCTGACCTATAACTCCTTATAAAGAAGTTTTGTTCTCGATTTTCTGCTCAAATCTTTGTTTGCTCTTGAGAAAATGGTATTGTTTTCCCTCCTAATTATTTCTTCTAGAAACTTCATGATAAATCCATTAGCATTTGCCTTGAAAATGGTTTGCATGGATTACATAGAATTATGTGACATCTACTCATCATCCCTATCATCCAACTAATTCAAAAAATTTGATGTAACAACCTTATTGCTGCTGATTTGGTGAATCTTTGACTTTAACAAATAATGCAACAACTCGGTATCATTGGTTTACTGATGCTTGGCTCCTTTTGTGTTACTCGGCTTCTATTGTTATTTTATTAGCGCTTGACACCTATAGTATTTTTATGTTACTCGGCACCTAATCTTCACTCGGCACCTAAAGGCTACTCGGTACCTAAAGATCACTCGGCACCTAAAGGCTGCTCAATACCTGAAGATCACTCAACACCCACTAAGTTGAACTTGCTTAGCTTCAACTGAGAATCTGTTCGGTACTTACTAGCTAGCTTGGTTCTCTCCAATAAACTTAGTTAATCCTTACATCTTTGATGTGTCTTAGTGTGTCCATCCTTTGTATCTTAGAGTATGTCATCAATACACTATTTCAATGGCTTAGCTGATCCTTATACTTCATTACAACATCATAACTTCAACCTTTCTCTAGGTACTCTAGTTAATCTTATTGATTGCCACCTCCTTGTCAATCAACCAATTGATACTATTTGGATCACTTAAGCAATTGTCATTCCTATAAGTAGCAAGTTTGACATCAATGACAAAATAATAATTGAAACATTCTTTGTGAGTTTCATTATTCATGATATTTTCAATCATTTCCAACAAGAATTTGAGTAACAACAGAATTAGGGGCTCTGAATACAGGGAGAGAAGGGAGATATTTCTTTTTCCAAATAGTGGTTTTTGTAGGTATCAAACAACAAAGTTGTTTTTATTTTGTTGTGTTTAGAAGAGGAGTATTTTAATACATCAGAACTTTGAATTGGTGTTTTAAATCTCTAATCAACATTGATCTTGTATTTTCTTGGTTATTTCTGAATGCACTTTGATATATATGATTATTGTCACAGTTGTATTTTGGACTTTGTGCTTTAATTGTTTATGTGTTTGGAAAAGACCATTTGTCTTTCTCTCTACATCCATTAGATAATGTAGTGTTTAGGTAAATGAACTTTGTGTCATTTACTATTTATTTTCCTTTCAGTCACTTAGTTTTTCTTCATCTATGTCATGTTTATGCATAGATGTTTGTAAAAATTTTGTGCTTTTTGGTTAAAAGAATTCATATTTGTATTTCTGTGAATTCATTGTAAATCATAAATGGGAAGCTATACTCAAATAAATTTAGAGGGCGCTTACTCTTTTCAATAGCGAAGTGACCCAACTGTTAGTGCATATTCAATCTTCCTATCTTGGCTTTTGGGGTTAATTTGTATTTATTTATTTGGAGGACAATCTATTCACTAATATACTTTTGGCAACTCTATTGGAGATCTAGAAACAAAGATCAATATTTATAATTGTTTCCTTAGTTTTATGATTATCTTCATGTTCAAGAGATTGGCGAATCTATTGTAAAGACCATGTTGACTATAAAAGTCATGAGAAATCCAAGGTTAAACCCTTCTCTCATGGAACTTTATCAAATGGATGATAAAGTGTTATGTGAATTCATGGACAACTATAAAGAAACCATTTCCCAGCCTGTCAAGAATAATATAAGTTTGAAAGATGATGCCACATCTTGGCTACTATGGAAAAGCCTCTGTGCAAGATTTCACAAGTTGAAAGACTTGCAAGAGCTTGAGGAGAAAGTGTCTCAGTTGAAGAAACATTTAGAGATGGATGATGATGAAGCCTTGATTATATCTTCACATTTCATCTCATGTAATTTTTCAATTCTGGGTGAGAAAGAAACCTAAACAGCAATAGTTCATTCACAAGAAAACCAGACATGGGAAAATAAGAACACTCAAGCTAAGAGAGAATCTTGGTAGCAATGATAGAAAAGAAGAGAAGGAAAGCTAGCTTAAAATTGACTTCTAGCCTGTGGATAACCCATTGGCAGTGTTAAATGTTACCCTTCTTGATGAACAAGAGGTAAGATTTCATAATAAAGAGAATCCCTCTAAAGTATGTTTCAGTTATTGATCTAGATCCGACTGAAAGTAAAGAAGTGAAATCTATTTCACCATGCATAGAAGATGAGAAATGAGAAGATTCTCCTTTTTTTTGAGAGAGAATAGAACCACTGGCTGAATATGGAAATGATAAGTTTCAGCATGAGATCTCCTTTCAAAATGGTAAGAATGTTGAAATAGAAATAGATCTGCTCTCCTCTAAACTAGATAGTTTTCAAGAAGATGACCATCTTGCACTTTTAGTGGAAGTAGCTCAGTTCCAACTAGACATAGTGGCAGCAAAAGAGATTGAAGAAAATTTTGAAAATCTAGGAGATAAGGTCATCGAGAGTAAGCCTAATCCACTATACTTACCAATCGGGTTTTTTGAAGATATTACTATTAGAGAGAATCCTTTATTTCAACCTTATGATTCAAGATTAAGTGATGAAAATCTATCCTCTCCTTTCATATTAGAAAATGTTGAAACTTTTATATAAGGAAAATTTGCGGTTAATCTTCAACCTACAAGTGGCTTAGTTGAGACATTGTGTGATACTCTCATCTACAAGGAAGAAGAAGACATTATATGGAGATTTTTATCATCTCTTAGGAAAGGAGATCCCTCTTTGGATAGTCAAGGTATGAATAAAAAGAAAATAGGCTATGAGAGTTTGTTTGGTGATTCATTTCATTCTTTTGGGTGTGATTCTATTGAGGATAATATTGTGAAATTTGAAGATGCACTCTAAGAAATGAAAGATCAAATGTTTTTTGATAGAGTTGATAGATGCACTATTGATAGAGTTGGAGAAATTTTTTTTGATAAATTTGATCCCATGTTAGATGATTTATCTTTTTTTGATAATTATGTGAAGCATGATTCTCACAATTGTGATAAGAAGCAAGTTATTGTAGACAGTAGTCCGGAGGTTAATGAAAAATTTCTTGAATATTGTTCTCCTCAGTTCAAGACCTTTCTTGATTTGAAAAATGATATAGAAGAACCATTTGAAGATGAAGAATGCTATGATGAGCTTTGGTTATTTGGGATAGAATGTTGGGTTGCCATAAATTTGTATACTATGAGCTTGAGTTTCAACATTAAAGAGATTGCCATGAGACAGCGGTTTGGAGTTGCTCCATTAAAGCACAACTTGCTACTATGGAAGGGTTCCTACTTCTCCCAGCTAGTAAATGGATTCATGCGAGTTCTTATTTATTTTGATTCTCATGGTAGGTTCTCTTCCTTCCTTTGTAAATATTGTTAATATTCTTTTGGTGTGCGTAGTGCTAGTTTGAATAATGTGCAAGCTTCATACTTGTTGGTAGTTTAGGAATTTTTGGCTAGTTGGCTTTGCCTTGCTCTTCTCCACCCTCTTTGCAAGAAACTCATTTTTTTCTCTTCTTGGTGAATCTATTTTCCCAATGGATAAGGAATTTTTCTTTTGCCAGAGATTGCTAGAGTTCTCTACTTTTGAGTCAAAAGTAGTCCCATAGCTAGAGCCCCTGTTGGTACCCATATGGACCTAGTATTTAAACTTTCAATGTGGAATCTTGAACCTCTTTAAACTAAGGTTAAAAGTGGTTCAAAGTGGCTCAATTTACTCTCATAGGTTCAATATTTCATTCTAAGAAGTTTAGATATATAATCCATTGGCTCAGGTTCAGTGATTCATTTCTAGTTCAGAAATGCAATTTGTAAGTTTACAAATTCGAAGGTTCAACAATGCAAGGTTAATGTTTAAGGAAAAGTTCATAGACTCTCCTTCATACCATTAATGCAATCACATGCAAAAGAAAGACTCATGACTTTCCACACTTTTTGTGGCTCAATTTAGATTGGTTTGTGTAAATGTTTTCAAGACCATCTCATAGGATTGTGAAACATGCATAGGTAATGGAAGATTATATCCTTTCCAAAATTAAGCAACCATAAGTTACACACCAATCAAGAAAATGATCTCTTACTTCAAGTATTTAAACTCTTCCATTATAAATGTTAGCAAGTGATGTAAACAAAAAGCAATTTCTATGCACATGGAAGCATAGCCAATATATACAAATTGTATGATGTGATACCCATACATCAACAATGGAAATTATGAAGAACTAATTTTTGTATGGTTTAGATATTGAGATACTAGAATTATATGGAGGAGATTATAGAATGATTGTGCAAATGAAAAGAATCAGAATATTTAACAATCATGAAATTTTTGGAGTGATAAAATTGGTCTCGGTAAGGGGACCATAACTCCCAACTCCATCCTTGGATTTTTTTTAATTTAAATATATTGGAAATAACCTAGCTATCTAAATTATCACTAGAGATATCTTCAAAATTAAATCTAGTTTGTAAGATATAGATAAATGTGTGCAGGTCTATCAAAATTACTTAGAATAGTCACAAAATGCAGAGCACGATAAAATAGTCATGCTGCAGGGGTTGTTTATCACAATCCAACTATTGGATTGACCCAAATTTTGGATATGTGTTATAAAACTTAATTCTACAAATATTTTTCAAACATTTTTTCTAGATTCATTATAACCCAAAATATATGCTTGATTGAGTGAGACATTATCAAAACTATCAATGACAGTCACAAAATGATGATAGAAAAACAATCATATTGTAGTAGGCATAAATCATAATCCAAGTATTGGATCAATCTCATTTTTAGATATGTTTGAATAAAATTAATTATCTAAACCTTTGCCAAATGGTTTGGAATTTTTTTTAATGGATACAAAGTTACACATGTTTTAATGCAGTACTGTCAAAATCATCCATGACACCTAGAAAATGATGCTAGAAAATGATACCAGAAAAATAGATCCTATTTCAGGGGTCATAACTTTTAATCCAACTATTGTATTGACTTTATTTTTAGATATTTTTTAGAAATAATAGTTTTCTAAATCCTCCCCAAAGGGTTTTTCCATATTCATTATAGATCAAAAGTTATGGATTTATGAGTGCAACACTATTGAAAATGTCAATGACAGTAACAAATGTTGTCAATACTTCATCTCCAGCAAAGTGTCACTTGTCCCAATTTAATTAGATTGTTTGGGACTTTGGAGAGTTATATTTCCAAGTTGTTCATTTAAAAAATTATAAATTATGTGGAGATTAAGTAAGAGATATAAGATAATTTATATGGGTAATATTTTCAAGAATTGGCTACATAATCTAGTATTTCTCAATTTTGCTAGGGAGACTTTGAGAAATAGTAGAATTAGGGGTTGTGAATATAGGGAGAGAAGGGAGATGTTTCTTTTTCCAAATAGTGGTTTTGTAGGTATCAAACAACAAAGTTAGTTTTATTTTGTTGTGTTCAGAAGAGGAGTATTTTAATACATTAGAACTTTGAGTTGGTGCTTTAAATCTCTAATCAACATTGATCTTTGTATTTTCTTGGTTATTGCTGGATACAATTTGATATATATGATTACTGTCACTATTGTATTTTAGAATTTGTGATTTAATTGTTTGTGTGTTTGGAAAAGACCATTTATGTTTCTCTCTCTCTACGTCCATTATGTAGTCTACTATTCGGGTAAATGAACTTTTTTCATTTACTATTTATTTTCCTTTTTGTCACTTAGTTTTTCCACATCTATGTCATGTTTACAGATAGATTTATGTAAAATTTTTGTGCTTTCTGGTTAAAAGCATTTGTATTTGTATTTATGTGAATTCATTGTAAATCATACACGAGGAGCTATACCTAGATAAATTTAGAGGGTGCTTACACTTTTCAATAGTGAAGTGACCCAACTTTTAGTGCATATTTAGTCTTCCTATCTAGTATTTTGGGGTTGATTTGTATTTATTTCTTTTGAGCATAATTTTTTCACGAACAACATGTCAGTGGTGAAAGGAGTGAAGTAGAATATGGGGTTGTATCAGCCAATACCTATACTAGAGAAACCATGGGAGGATGTTAGCATGGATTTTACTCTTGGATTACTAAGGTTACAATGAGGGCATGATTCTCTTTTTGTGGTGGTTGATATGTTTTCAAAGATGGTACATTTTATTCCTTGCAAGAAGACTAGTGACACTGTTCATGTGGCAAAAATTGTTTTTTAGGGAAGTGGTGCGACTACATGGTCTACCCAAGAGTATAGTTTCAAATCGAGATACCAATTTTTTTGGGTATTTTTGGCATACATTGTGGAAAAAATTGAAGATAGAGTTGAAGTTTAGCTCATCACATCATCCATAGACTAATGGATAGACAAAAGTTGTGAATCACAATTTGAGAAACTTGCTAAGATGTTTGGTTGGAGACAAGCCAAAAGGATGGGATCTACTTTTACCATAGGGTAGAATTTGCATATAATAATTCTATCAATAGGAGTATTGGTAAATCACCATTCCAAATTGTATATGGGAGTAGTTCCAAAAATATTTTTGAATTACGATAGTTGGATAAAGGAGAGATAAGTAGTGTTGAAGTAGAAGAATTTGCTAAACATTTGAAAAGCATCCATGAGGAGGGTAGGAAGTACATTATAAAGATGAATACATAGTACAAGGCTAAAGAAAATGTGAAAAGGAGGTATAAGGAATTTTAGGTTGGAGATGAAGTCATGGTTCATTTGAGAAAGGAGTGTTTTCCAATGGGTACATATAATAAGTTGAAGATGAAGAAGTTAGGACCATGCAAGATAGTGAAAAGGCATGATTCTAGAAATGCTTATGAAGTGGAGTTGCTTGCTAAATTGAATATTTCACTAGTATTTAACATTTCAGATTTGATAGAGTATTATGAAGGAGGTGATGGAGATGAAGTGATAGAAGCATAGTGGAGTATTCCAATAGCTAGTTCGACTACAAAGGTACAAGGAACAAAACTTATGAGGAATACTTGGTCAAATGAAAAGGGAGGCTAGTAGAGGATTCACCATGGCTAGCAAGGGAGGAGGTTAACCATCTTGGTTTTCCCTTGAACACTTGAAACATTACGGAGTCACTTCTTAAATTACCCTAGGTGTTTAATGCAGGAGCATCCTGGGTGTAAGAACAATCTTGCATCACCCAAAAATATTTTCTTTTCAATCCTTTCTATTTTAATAAGGACTAGTAGATAGGGTGGTTACTATTTATGGGAGCTTGCTATTTTTAGTAAGTTTTTCATATGAGCTTGAAATGTTCTCATTTTCTACATGAAGGTTCATTTTAGAGTTATAAGCCTACCATAAAAATCTCATTGCTCCAACTTAAGTATCAGAGAAGTTATTATAGATTTTTGGTGGAAAAATTTATAAAATAATATTTAAGCTCATTGTTGGAGGCCTTTAGAGTGCTTGGATGAGGTCCAAAAACTCAACAAAAGGGCACTTGTGCCATTTTGAGCATGTAGATCATGAGCTGTTGTTTTTGAAAAGTGGCTTTAATAGCCAACTAGAGTAACAGTTTGAGAGTTATGCTCTTCTGAAATTGGGCTACCTAAAATATCTAAAATAATTGTCAAAGATGTTTTTGGTCGACTCTATATGTATTGTTAGGGTCTATTAGTGCTAGGTATTAAGTTTCATTGTATAGAACCTTCCTGGGTGGCATAAAATTGCCTATTTAAGAAAGGTCCAAACATTATCTAGAACAACTTTGGCTGATAGTTCTAAACTTTTCTTACAGATTATTGTAATAAAGGTGCCCATGTAGGTTAACATATTATATTTTTGAATTCTACTACCTTATATATACCTATATATACATTACGCCGAGAGTAATCATTCTTGAGGTGCCTATTTTTATTAAATCCCAAGGTTATTTTAATTGCAGTTGGGATTTATGAAAATAGGTGCCTCAAGAATGATTACTCTCGACGTAATGTATATATAGGTATATATAAGCTAGTGGTAGTCACGGAGCAATAGGAAAAACATTTACTTTTTATTTATATTTTGATAAGGTTATTATAAAATTCATAATTATTTTTTAATTAGAGTTGTATAAAGTTACTATAAAATTATGAGCTTCAAAACATTTTTAAATTTTTTTATATATTAAGTTTAATTTATAATTTTTTTATTTTTTTTGGGATATTGTAATGTAAAATGTTATAGTCAAATGTATATATATGGTTAGGGGGGACAAAGTTACCATTACCATTAATGTTAACCTTAGGGATATAAACTAATATGAAACTAATATGAAACATACAAATGTAAAACTAAATTGAAACATGCACATTAAAAATGTGCAAATGAAATGTATTATCAAATATCTAAATCAAATAGATTTTGAATCAATTTGAATTCTAAATCTAAATCAATCATGCAAGGCTAAACTATATGAAACTTATTTAAATTGAAATCTAAATCAAAAGAAAATATTATAAATAATTCTGAAACTAAATGTACATTTAAATTTAACTACATAACTAAATTTAAATCTAAATTGAAAACTAAATTGAAAATTAAAATCTTACATGCAAAAAATTACTCCAAAACTTTAATCTACTCCTCTTTAAAAACTCTAATCTAATCCAATAATTTCCACCTCTTCCTCCTTATAAAAACACAAAATGAAAATGAAATGAGGAGCATTTGTTTTATAACCTATGAGAGACTCCTCATATCCCCCAATAGATGACTTTTGACATTCCATGAATTTGTTTCAAATTCTCCCATTTCCCACAAATATGAATATGCATGCAAAAATATGTTTCACAAAAAGAAAATGTTTTGTATTTAAAAATTTAATGAAATTATTTTAGTCCTATTTTTTTAGATTCTATTGTTTCAGACTTATTTTTTTGGTTCCTATTTTTTGGCCCCTTTTTTGGGGTCTATGATTTTTGCATCCATTTGGTTTCATATTATTTTGGCCAACTATTATTTCAAGAATATTTTTCTATTTTATAATTTAATAATTGATAAAATATATACTAAATATATGCTTCATCTACTTTAAATAAATCATTAGCTTTAATAAAATACAAATTGTATTGATATGGTGGCATTGTCATCCACATTAATGATAAAATTATACTTTGAAGTTCATGCAAATGGAAAGCTATTATGAAACATTCAAATCCAAAACATGCAAACCAAAACTATTTTAAAACATGCAAATCTAAAACTAATTTGAAACATGCAAATCTAAAACTAATTTGAAACATGCACTTTTAAAATATGCAAATGAAAAGTATTATAAAATATATAAATCAAATAGATTTTGAATGCAAATCCAAATCTAAATCAAACATGCAAGACTAAACTATTAAATGCAAGCCTAAACAAATTTGAATAGAATTTTGAATCTAAATGAAACTAATTAAAATTGAAATCTAAATCAAAGTAGAATATTATAACTAATTTTGAATCTACACCAAAATCTAAATGAAAATCTAAATAAAAAATAGAAATCTCACCTGCAAAAAATAACTCCAAAACTTTAATCTACTCCTACAAAACCTTCATTCTAGTCCTCCAATAATCTCCACCTCTTCCTTCCTGCAAAAACATAAAATTAAAATGAAATGAGGAGCCTTTTTTTTATAACTTATGAGAGGCTCCCTATATCCTCCAATGAACGTCTCTTCACATTCCACGAATTTGTTTTAAATTTTCTCACTTCCCACAAAAAAATAGGCATAAATGTGCATGCAAAATTATATTTAGCAAAAGAGAAATCATATTGAAATTATTTTGGCCCTATTATTTCGAGCCTTATTTTTCAGGCCCTACTTTTTTGAGCCCTATTTTTTGGGTCCTATTTTTTTGGGCTATTTTGGCTAGCTATTATTTCGGGAATGCCTTTTGTATTTTATGATTTAAAAGTTTGTAACTACTCCCAGTTCTTTTTTATTGATAGAGAATCTTTTTGGCATATTCTCGTGTTGGGCATTTGTACTGCCATTGTATAGAATGCCTCTCAGTGTAATAATTTTGCATTTGTGGAACAATAAGAAGCCCATATTTTGTTCTCACATATTTTGTTGTTTCTTTGTTTTCTATTATGGTTTATGGTATTAAGGGGAGCACCCTTCATCAGATCAGGTGCATGATGCCTTTTGACATATCTTGTTATAATAGGTACTTTAGATTTGGAATTTGTTCCACTAACCTCTTCATGATCTTCTATATCAAGCTTGGGTCCCAATATCTGTGACTTGAGTCCATCAGACTTAGTTTTCTCTGGTAATAGCTCGATAGCTTCTGATTATGACTTGGGTCCTTCAAATTGTGACTCGGGTTGCACTGGTTACAACTTAGAAGCTTTTGGAGATTTTGGGGACTCGAGAGGTGAGACCTCCTAACTTCTAATTTGATTTGGCAATGTATCACATTCATAGTAAACAAATCTTTTGTAATCCTTAGTTTCTTTACTGCTTTCTTCTTCACTCTTTTATGCAAATTCATCAATTCTCACATGTGCACTTTCTATGATCTTATAAGTTGACAAATTCAAACATTTGTATGCTTTAATTCTACAAGAGTATCCTCAGAATATGCCTTCATCACTTTTGACATCAAATTTTCCTTTCCTAGATTCCTTTAAGATACAACATTTGCTATCAAATACTTTCAAGTAACTTACATTAGGTTTGTAGCCATACCATAATTTATAAAAAAAATTATTTGAGTCTTTCTTTAGTTTTACTCTATTCAAGGTATGCACTACAATACTAATTGCTTCCTTCTAGTATTTGATTGCAACATTCTTTTCTATCATCAAGGTTCTTGCACAATCCATGATGGATCTATTCCTTCTTTTAGCTATACCATTCTACTATGGTGTACCAAGGGTTGATAATTGTGTCTTAATTCCTCTTTCAATGCATAATTCATTGAACTCATTTGAAATGAATTCACCACCTCTATCTAATCTTAAATATTTTAGCTTCTTTCTAGTTTGTTTCTCTACTCTTCCTAGATACCACTTAATTTTTTGAAATGCTTCAGATTTTTCTTTCAGATACATTATAGTCATCATTCTAGAATAATCATTAACAAAAAGAATAAAGTACTTTTCTCCACTATAACTCTATATTCCAATAGGTCCACATAGGTCTATATGAACCAATTCCAAGACTTCTTCTGAATGATAGTTCTTGCTTTTGAAACTAGTCTTTCCCATCTTTCCAATTTGACAATTTTTGCATCGACCCCTATCACATTTTGTCAAACTAGGAATAAATCTTAGTCTTTTGTTCTTTCTTATATTGATTAGATTATCAAAGTTTACATGACATAACCTTTTATGCCACAACAAACTTTCTTTTACTTGAGCAATAAAACATGAACTTTCATTGAGATCTAAGTTCATTGGTCAATGAGATACAACCTTCTCCTTTTATGCAACAAGTTTCATTGCTTGCAAATCTCACACTACCACCATCATAATGTTCCATGTGTTCAAACTTTTTTTTATCACCAGTCATATGATGTGGGAAACCACTATCAATAATCCATTTATCATTCTTGCTAACATGAGAGATAAGTGTCATTTTATCTACTTCATCATCAGATTCATCTTTTATAGCAACATATACCATTTCATCATCTTCACTACTATCTAAATGTTTAGCTATAAAACAAGATTTCTTACCTTTGTCTTTGTATTCCTTGAAATTATTGAAATCCTTCTTGTCTTTGTACTTGTTGTGCTTATTTTCATCTTTGTCTTCTCTATTTGGAAATTTTGCAGCAATGTGTCCAACTTCTTCACAAGAGAAATAGATTAAAGGAATTTTACCTTTATACTTTCCTTCGCCTTTGGGATACCTTATTGCAAGTAATGCTTCAATTGCTTCAAGATCACTATCAGAACTATCTTCATTTTCACTTTTAGATTGTTTTTATTCTTTTAGACTTTTTATCTTTCTTCTTGAGTAATACCATGGCTTCAATTGAAGACTCAATATTGGTAGAACTAGGAGTATAATTATCATAGTTATCTAGTTCAAATGCAGTTAATCTTCTCACTAGAGCATCCAAAGTTATATTGTTATTTGGATCACATCTTATCTGTTGAATAACAAACACTCTGATTGCATAGATAGAAAGAAGGGTTCTTAGTACCTTTCTTACCACTATTACATCTTAAATTATTCCTCCAGAGGCTTTGATAGCACTGAGACTGGCTTTGATTCTTTCAACATATTTTCCAATGTTTTCATCCTCTCTCATTTTCATATGATCAAACTGACCTCTCAAGCTTTTTTCCTTGGCTCTTTTAACATTATCATCACCTCCATAGATAACCTTAGTTTGGTCCACATTACATGAGCAATAGCACATCCTTTGACTTCATCAAATTCAGAATAGTCAGGAGCTGATGCTATGTCAATCATCATGATATTATGATTTTTCTTTTAAGCAATTTCTTCTACAAACATTGTACTAGTAGGAGATTTATAAGCAGTGTTTAAGTATTTCAAACCTAAATCATTGATGGTTGTCAAATGCAACTTCATAAGTTCCTTCCATTCTACAAAGTTGTCTCTATTCAACTTGGGAATATCTCTTATGTAAGACATCTTGATCTTTAGCTTAGGTCCTTGAAACCTTCTCTGCAAGCACTAAGAAGCTTTGGTACCAATTGTCAGAAATATAAGAGGAGTAACTAAGAGGGGAGGGGTGAATAAATTACTAAAAAATAAATCTTATATCCCTTAGATGTCAATACAAATCAAAACTTTGATTAAACTATATTTTTCTATAACTTGGCAAACACACATGCACTTATTTTATACTAGAAAATGTTGTAACTTGGTGAACACTAAAATAACTTGGTAATTTCTTAACATGAAAATTTTAAGATGTTATCTATGATTATCCTGATTTAACTTAGTTGCAAACACATAAAATAAATAGCATAAACACAAGTGACACCAGGGTTTAACGTGGAAACCCACCAATTGCAACTAGTTACTGATTTTCACTCTTTTAGGTTACAAAACACACTGTTAGGTGTGACCCTATTAGAGGATTTGATCAACCTATTAGGAGTGGCTTTGCTAGAGGTATTTGGAACACTTCAAATAGAAATGCCACCTTGTTAGAGAATTTACAAATAGTTGTTAAGCCAACTCTATTAAGAGATTTAGATCATTGCTACAATGGTTAGAGAGTAACAATGAGATGACTTGATATATGATGCAACTAAATTGTTGGTTTAAAATCTCAATTATAGCTTCTATGCTTGATCCTTCTTGATCAAATGTATCTTTTCTACTCAAGAAGGATATTCTACTTTTCCTTCTAATTTTCTTCCTCTAAGCATCTTCAGATCTTCTATTTTGTTCCAGACATTCAACCTTAACTTGACCTTATATTTATAACTTACACATTGTCAAGTTGGCTTGATTACAACTTAGAATACTTAATATTCATCTCTTTAGTTGGCTAGAACCAACAACTAAATCAATTGAACTCAATATGCCAAAACAAGAAAATCCTTCATTAGCCAACCATGCTCGGTAGACACTAACTCAAAAATTATTTTCTTGTGTAACCAAGTGAACTTAGTTAACACTGAATATTTACAAAGTTCCTTTGGTAACCAAGTGAGCTCAGTTAACACTGGTTCCATCCAACATTTTCTTCATTATCTAAGTTAGATCAGTTGACACTCAACTTCTACAAACTTTCCTTTGACAATCGAGTGAACTCGATAGACTCTATCTTCTGAACTTGGCAAACTCTAGAATGCTCGACAGACACAAAAAACTATCTTTATCCCTCGATTGAGATTGGCATACACTGACTGGCAATGATATGACATTTTTTGTAACATCAAAGACAATACATAATTAATCAATTGTTTTCAACACCTCCTTGTGAACACTCACATATATCTTCAATTGAGCTATCTATATGGTTAAAAAACATCCATCTGAAACCTTGGAGTTGGTCATTGATTAGCTTTTCAAGAGAGAGATTCAAGAAATTTTTTTGTTAGCATCATGCAAAACTACCACTCAATATAAGTGGCACTAAAAGGAGGGCTATGAAAATCATTCTTCTCAAAAGAAAAGTTGTTGTTTGACAATTTGGTAAATTTCACAATTCTATTTTTTTAAAGTTTAAAAATTGTCACAGGGTGCACTTTTCAAAAGGTGCATTTTTCACCAAGGTGTGCTTTTCAGAAGGTTCACTTTTCATCAAGGTGTGCTCAGATACATAGTGTGCTTCCCCAAAGGTGCATAAACTAGAAGATCTTGACCCACTATCTCCCTTTCAACAAGCATTGAGATATTTGCTTGACAAACATGAGTTCTTAGAAATTAGTCACTTTTGTAAGCTCAATAGTGACAAAGGGATACCTAGGCTCCAACCACTGACATTAAAAAATCTATCATCTTCATCTATTTTGTATTGTACTTCACCCCTACCTACCATTCCACATAATCCTCCACCTATGGCTTTCTTTGCAAATGCAATAGATTCATCAATCAACCTACAAGGTCCACTCAATTATCTTCCCAAGAACCCTGAGAAAGTTTTCCCAAGGTTAATTTATTGAGAGACATAGACAAAGGAAGATCGCATCAAGCTTTTCAAGGAAATATGCAATGGAAAGAAAATTCAATAGGAAAACATGGCCCTTGATTTGTTCTCATACACCTTAGGTGAGGTTGTATTTAATTGGTATGTGAACTTGCCACCAGGATCCATTCCAAACTAGGCATCTTTCAAGAAGATATTCTTGGATTAATTCAATTCATTCATCAATCCAAATATTTTACAACACTACTTCATATCTATCAAGATGGATCCATCAGAGACTATCTCCAGCTTCAATCATCATCTTCACATGGCATACCAAAATTTGGAAACCCCTTACATTGTACCAATTGAGGCTTCAATTCAAATCTATTTGAACTCTATGGATCACCTCACTGCTATCATCCTAAGGAGGCTTCCTATTGTAGAAATTGATACTCTAGAAAAGGTCTTTGAAGAATCATTCACCTTCACCAAACAAGATAAATTTAGTGGAGGGGGCAAGATGATTCTAGCTAACGTCAGTATGATGGTATCACCATACCCACAGGAGCATAAGCAATGCACAATAAATGAATTCCATTAAATCTAGTTCCAATAAAATATGCATCTATTACCTCTACTCCAACTACAACCTACCTCCAAAAGTTGCTCTCTTCAAGAAAAAGGTTACACCATCCACCAAAGTGGAAAGGAGTGTTACAATTGAGTTTGACCAAATGAAAAAAACTATGTCTTAGATAACCAATGAGCTAACCCTTCTTTGGTTATCACAAGGGAATAATAAATTTTTCCAAAGAGCCAATACAACCCCAAACAATAATAGTAATGGTCAAAATTACAAGAAGAATTTAAGTGGAAACAATGCCATGCGAAACAATTTCAACATACTAGACAAAAAAAATGGCTTTCAAAGGAAGAATCAACAATGGAATACTCATCCAAACAATGGAAGTATCTTTGTAGATACCAATAATAATGCCTAGTTTGTTGATATCAATCAACTCAATACAAACTAGAATGTACCAAATGATGGTGGCATGTTCTTTGAAATAAATCAAGCAATGAACTAGGATTTGCATAAGTCCAACAATGAGTCCACTATTCAATTCAATGCCATGTTGTTGGAATTTTATGATTCTCCATAGAATACCAAAATGGGAGACTGATACAATGAAGAAATCACCACAAAGTGGGGAACATTTTCTCACAAAAGGATTCCCTTTGACCTAATTAATGCAAGAGCTACAATTCAAAGGGAAATGGATGAAGAGTTTAAGGGATTGGTAAAAAAATGCATATAAGTCATTTACATGGATGACCTCAAAAAAAAATTTAAATAGAGAAGCACATATATTACCAATGTAAAGAAATTTTTGAACCAAGGTAGAAAATATTGCATATCTCTTAACCTGAATAAATGTTCTTTCAAACTTACTAAAGGGAAACTCCTGGGACACATCATCTCTAAACTTGGTATTTCAATTGATGTAGAAAGGATAGAAGAAATTATGAAATTATTGCCTCTTCATAGTCACAAAGAGCTTAAGTATTTCTTCGGGAAAATTAACTTTGTACAAAAATTCATTTGTAGGTTTTTTGAGATAATATATATGCTTCCTCAATAATTTACTAAAGAAAGGAGAAGAGATTGGCTAGGTTATTGAAGTTAATAAATCTTTTGAAGATATCAAAGTAGCTATTTTTACTATCCTAGCACTCATGAGTCCTAATTATCAGCTACCATTCAAAGTTTATTCTTTCACTTCAGAACACTCATGCACAGAAATCCTCACACAAAAGTAAGATAAAGAGGATGAAAGAACCATCACATTTATGAGTTGTGTCTTGAAGAACGTTGAGGCAAATTATGTTAATTTGGATAAATGATCATTTTCCCTAGTAAAAGAAATCAAGAAGTTTCTTCATTACATACTCTAGAGTAAGGTATATGTGATTGTACTTGACCCTGTGGACAAATCATTGCAAATGTAGAATTAACTAGGGAAAAGAAGAGGAAAATGGATGGCCATATTACATGAATTTGACTTAGAAATTCAACCAATGAAGCTAGTAAGAGGAAAAGGGTTAGCTAAGATGATATCAGATAGTGAAGAACAAAGCATGGTGTTTCATGTGGATACTAATGAAGGGATAAGAAGAGATGTTTGATATCAAGATATTGTTTATTTTACCTCTTGCAAAATAAGTACCCTCAATGGATAAACAACTCTCAATGTAGAGGTATGAAGATGTAATGAAAATCCTATATGCTTCAAGATGGAAATCTCTATAAGAGAAACTACGAGGGGATTTACCTGAAATAATTGGTTTGTGAGGAAGTAAGAGAAGTACTAGAGAAATATCATGACAAGTACAGTGCTAGATTTGGATTGGTGGAGGCAACAAACCATGAGATTCTAAGATCAAGATACTTATAGCTTACCATTTTAAAGGACACATGCAAACATGTGCATTCTTGTCACATTTTCCAAACAAGTGCCAATAGGGAAACAAACCCAACTATGTCATTGCAACCGATTTTGGAGTTTTTCGCTTTTTCCAAGTGGGGGCTAGATTTCATAGAGCCTATAAACCTACCATATTCTATAGGACATATATTTATTCTGATGGCTATGGATTATTGCACACAACAGCCTAAAGCTAAAACTTTTAGGAATTGTATTATAAAAGTGGTCACTGATTTTGTTGAAGAACATATTGTGACCAGGTTTGGGATATCATTCTTTCTAGTTTATGATAATGTATCATATTTTGCATCAATTATTCTTACTCAATGGGAATCAAAGAATTAGTTCATAATAAATTCTCTTCCAACTATTATCCACAAGGGAATGAAGTAGTTGAGTCTACCAACAAGAACCTAATAACAATCATAAAGTGCTTGCTCATAGAAAATCCAAGGGATTGGCACACACAATTGAAATATGCCTTGTGGAATGATAGAGTCCAATTGAAAAATGATTTGGGGATGTCTCCTTAATTTCTAGTCTATGACCAAGAACCTATATTTCCCTTTGACCTAAAGATTTTGGTGTTGAAATTCATGAGGGGATATGCTGAAAATGCAGATAAAGTCCAAATCATATTGATGAACCTTTTGGAATTGGATGAGAAAAAGAAAATGACATTAGAACACATGTCAAAACATCAAGCTATTATCAAAAAATTGGTTCGACAAGAGAGCCACAATTAAATATTTTAGAATCTTTGACATTCTCTTGTGGGATAAGGCAAAAGAAAAAACTTAGCAGTCATACCAAGTTTCAATGCTTGTGGATTGGTCCTTATTAGATTGCAAAGATTTTGGGAGAAAATACTTTTAGGCTAAGTATTTTACAAGGAGAAGTGGTTCCCTTATCGATCAATGGCCAGTTTCTGAAACACTATTTCAAATCTTGAAAGAGAAATTGTTATTAAAAATAATAATAAATAAATAAATAATTTCAATCATTTTCTTTGAGTTCTGTATTTTTTTAGTTGTTTTATTTGAGTTGGGGGTTAATGTGTGGTCAGGATTGCTGTCAATAGGTGAACTATCTAAGCTGGTCTTGATTTTTGGAAGAAGTATTTGTTCATTCTAGTGGACAGTAGCAAAGGATAATTCAAAAATTACCAGTTTGGATGGAAGAATTTCCTAGAGACTTATCAAGATTACTATTTGGCATGTGAGTTTCTAAAAGTTTACTAAAAGAAGAATGCATGAGCTATCAAACTAGAATAGATCCAAAAGGGAAGAACAACACATTGGCTATATTGTCTAATTGTGGTCAAGAGAAAGAGAAAATAAAATAAAATCAGAATGGTGTTACATTAAAGATTCCAGAGCTTGGTATAAATGAAAAAAGGTAATCAAATGGAGCAAGTACAATTTAATTGCTAGCCCACTTCACATAGACAATAAGCTTTAAGGAAGAATAAAGTGGAAACATGTGAGCTCTACAAAGAAAGCCAGTGGATTACCAAGTACCCAAAGATAGGCAATTGATGAGCCAATAAGAGCCCTCTAAATAGATTCTCACATTTGGTCATACATTGATTAGATGCAGGTTTATGTGAATTTTTGACATCCCTTCTAGTTAGAAAATGATTATTTTTGTGTTGCTAGAAACTCACAATGGTTAGCACCCAGGAGCATCAAAATAATTAAGACACTGAACACACATTGAGCGTGAAAGTTGAAAACTTTGAGTTTCTAGTTTAAAGTACTTAGAAGCCACTTGTGACATCTAGAATCAATTTGCAAACTTGGCATAGGTTTGAATAGTGCTTGCTGATAAAAAAAAGCCTTGTTCATTTCTTATTTTTGTTGGGGTTACTTGTTGTGGCTTCATAACACACACCCCATTTTGAGTGAAAATGGGGACCCCCCTCTTTTCTTTTAGGGTGAGGGATCCCATTCTCCAAAATTGGGCACCTAGTTAGGTGCCTCATTGAGTAGGGTCTCCCTGTAGGTCTAGGTTGGTCTAGGATGTCCAATTGGTTGGTCCCAAACACAATCAGGAGGTTAGAAAGTAATAAATATCACCAAGGTGAAAAAATATGCACACATGCACACATTATACATGTGCACACCCATTAATAGTGCAAAATGTGCACCCAAGCATCTAACTCCATAGAGGTGCACATGCACATATGCACACCCTCATATGTTTTTTATGCACAACATTGATCCTCCTAGGAGACCCCCAAAGCCATACTTCCACACCCTTGGACATTCACATCCTCACAGTCATAGTTCATCCTTAGTTTCAACTATCTCCCAAGGTAAACATCGGTGTGCATGTTGTGCAAATGCACACCCCACAATGGTGCACATGGTGCACTATATGTGTAACATGCACATAAATATGTCCGACACCCCATCGTTAGTCATCACACAAGAAAACTAGCTAATGTGTGCTATATGCACTTATTTAGTGCATCACAAGGCTATCTATGCACACCTTGTGTAGGTGCACAAGGTGCACATGTACACTTTTCTAGTCCTATTGGTCAAATGTATCAATTTTTTGTGATTCTTTTTCTAATTTCTTATTGATTTGTACTAGTTTGGTCATACTCTATAGCATATTTTAAGCTTTTCACATCAATGTATTCACATGTTTCTTTCTTATAGGTGATCCTCATCATATATAGTGGAAAATATAACACCTAAGATAGATACTTTCAAATTCCAAGGCACACCAAAGAAATCATAATTTTTAGAAAAGCACTCAGAGATATGATACACGAAGATGGGCCACATTGATTGGAATGCATTCTTAGATTTGTGCAACAAACCAAGGGAGAGATTGGAGATGATATTATCATTGATTCTAAGTGGGTTAGTGAATGAGAATTCTTACCTTGGATCCATCAAATCTTTAGAGTTGATCATAGCACCAGTCCACTATTATGTGCTAGAGGAGAAGGTTGTAAGAAGTGTTATGGGGGATATGGTTCTGGATATACACCCTGATAATATAGAGAAGGTATATAGAAAAGGTATATACCCACTATATAAAAAGGATAGATTCTTTGAGAGACCCATAATGAATGTTGAGATTGGCTAGAAAGATAATGGTGATATACACCATAGGGATAGACATGTCATTCAACTAACTAGAGATTGGGTAAGAATTTATTTTCACTTGGAGCCAGTTCCTAATGCACTAACATTATAGGCTACAAGTAGGACCAAGAAAGGAAAAAGAACCAAAGTCACCATTCTAACTTATCAAGAAAAGTTGTTGGTATGACCAGAAATAGTTTACAAACATAAGCAAGTAGTGGCCTACTTTAGAAATAAAAAGGTCAAAGGAAAGAAAAGAAAGAAGTGTAGAATGAATAAACCCACCCAGAAGAGGCTCAAGGAGAAAAAATACCAACTCAGGGGTAATAAGCATAGGATCCACTTATAGAAACCTCATCCCAAATAGAAGCCTCTCCATTAGTGCCCAAGAGGGCTAGGACCATAACACTGGTTGTAGGAGGGAAGAGGGGGAAGCTAAAGAAGAAGAAGAAGAAGAAGAGAACCTTATCCCCTCAAATATTAGAGACTATACAAGATGTGGAAGAGGAAGAGTAAGATGTTGAGATTAAATATCTCTTGCAAAATAAGAGAACCTAGTTAGGCAAGGCCATGGATGAGGAAACATAGAGGAGTGCAACCTAGACACCTCCTTCTATTCTTGAATAAACAATCTAACTTGAGGAGTCCATCAACAAAGAGGGATGCACAAAGTGCATAGAGGGAGATGTCTTTGACCTCTTAGAATTTAATTTTATGTTGACTAGGAGATATTTGGAGGGTGGAGTGATAAGGGGAACACCTCAAAGAGAATCACTAGGTGAGGTTTGGAATTAGTTTCTTCTATAGCTACAAGGACCAATGGGAACACCACCCACACCACTAGGACAACCACCTTCATCTCCTCCTCCTGCACTAGAGAAAGAGAACACCCTTATGCCACTGTTAATTACTCGATAAGATAGTCAAACAATTAGTGGGAATGATTTTCAATAGTTACATACTAATGAGATTTCAAAGAAGAGGAAAATTGCTAGAGAGAGATAGAGAGAAGATACCACTTGTGAAAGGGTCAAAAACTTCTCCTTCAAGGAAAATAATGCCCACTCTATCAGTCAAGCCACCCAAGATAGAAAAAACCCTAGAAAGAAGTAATAGGGGTAAGAGGTCAATTTTTGAGATGACCTTGTTATCAAGCTAGTACATGTCTCCTATGCATAGTACTCTAGCATGACTTAAGAAAGAGCTCTTGACTTGCTAGAGAAGATATGTAGAGTATACAAAGGTTGAGGGGTTGGAGGCATTGACAATAAAAATGAAGACATCAACACCTATTCAGGGTGATCCAAAATAGCTATCTTTCATCATGAGAAATTAGAGTAGTGACTTAATATCACATATAGTTATTCCTCCTTCACATGTGCATATTGAAGATATTTCCCCTAAGGACTACCAAATGTAGGAGGTAGTACTTGAGAAGGCCACCTGGAAAATGACCTAAGTTTTGATCACAACAGGCCTTAAACAAGTGTTTTACACTTGGATGAAGATGAGGCTATGGTTTTGGAATTAAGAAAGAAGAATAATCTCCTTCAAGAGTATGTAAACAAGGTATTTACTTTTGGACCCTGAACATCTTGAGGTCACTCTGGCAGCTGCCCTCAACAAATGAGCTCTAACCATAGGACAAGGAAATTATTTTTTGGATGCATGGCAAAGATGGCATCACATTTTTGGGGATAGAGGACTCTAGATAATTCAATACAAAATGGAAGCACTATTGCATATACAAAAGAATGTGGATAGACTAGTTACTATAGTAGACCAGGACTTTGGGTTAATGGATGAAGTGACCACATGGACCAAGGACCTAGAGGCATTGAAAACCATTAAAGGCAAGAGATACAGGGTGTTAATGGATATATATTATGTAGAAGAGTTAGATAAATTAAATGATTGGATTGAGAAAATGACAATAGACAATAGGTTGATGTTCAAGTTGTACAAAGATATTTAGGATGTATAAAATAGAGCTTGAGATCAAATTTTGGAAGCTCATTAGAATTATAGTGCAACTAGTATGGAGATTTTTTAAGATGACTCTAGGACTTGATTATGTTCAAGTGAAGCATTAGTGAAGAAATTCAAATATTTATTTGAGATAACATCCTTAGAAGATGATGTTAGACATATTTTCAAAACTAAGGCAACACTCACTAAGTTGGCTCTAGATTGGAGTATTTTGTGGAGATCAGGCTAGAGGTTAGTAAGTATTGTTAGGAAATAAGAATGAAGTATGAATATTTGGACTTTTTGGATACCCTTGAAATCACAACTATTATTCAAAATTCAAAATGACACACCCATACATAATTTTTGTATAAGGGTCACAAAAACCATATGCTAGAAATTGAAATTTTGACACTTAGAAAATTTCTATAAATTTTGGTCCTACCATCTAATGGTGCACTAGTGAAAAGGTGTGCAAAGAAGATAGGTGTGCTTTTTAGAAGTTATTATTTTTACCAAGGTTCTCCAAATATATAGGTGCATCAATAGTTTTGATTAGTTATTGTGGCTTTGATAGTTAACTACTAGTTTCTATTTTTGAGCATTCCATGCACTAGAAGTGTATTTTGACGACAGTTCAACTTCCAAAAATGCCTAGAGAAGGTAGAGATTGCATTCTTTGAAGTTCTAGTGACTCCTAGATCATCTCTTGGCTACTCTCTTCTTATTTTCATCTTTTGATATTGTTTTAAGTAAAGTAAAAACTTATGCACCCATTAAAAGATATAAACAAGGGTGGAGACCTACTTAAGAGATTTTGAGTGTCAGTTTATATATAATTAGATTAATTTTATTAGTTTCTTAGAATATTGTTTGCATTAGAAGATCTCACACTCCTAACACAAAAGGAGGGGGTTTCTTATAAATACATGGATTTAATATGTATTTCAAGCCGATATTTTGATGTAATAATATATGCTATTGGTTCTCTAATTCTTATTGCTGTAAATCTTGTTGGAGTGTGTTATCTTTTATGAATTTACATTCATGGATAGTAATGGAGACAATGGTTTTATTGTGTTATAATAATTGTGCAATCTTTTAGTTCTGGTGTTTTCCTTATGTTAAGAAATTCCACTGTTGTGACGAATTTGAGAAAGGATCACTATTACTTTTACATAGCATTTTGTCTCATGCGTGTGCACTTTTTGTGGCTAAGTACTTTCATGAATCATGAAAAATCATTTAATTTTCATTGAAGATCCCATCGATGATTGCATCATTGGAGTTGAGAAAGTGTTTCTTCTAATTCCATTAGTTTCCTACCAGGTCCTTTTGATAATTTAATTTGCAAACATGTTGTTACTTTGGCTAATGTTTGTTAGGAATTTCCCTTTTTGTAATTTTATTTAATCTCTCATTACTCTATCTTTGTTATTTTGTGTTCTAACATGTTGTTAAAAATAGAAATTCATATAGATGCAGTGATTAGAAATTACATTCTTTATAAAATGAAAAAATACAAAAAAAACATTGGTTTTGTGGTTACATTTCTTTAAAGTTGTGTAGAATTGACAGGTACCAAGTTAGAAGCAAGGAGTTGGGTCTCAATTCTATGGAAGTCCGCAGATTGAGATCATGCTCCTTTAGAAATGGTTACTCAATTTTAAAAAGTAGGTACCCATTTTAGGCTCTGGCACCCGATCCTAAATTTAAAAAATGGACACCCATTTTGAAAAAAATCAAGTACCCATTTTTTATTTTCAAAAAATGGGTACCTATTTTTGAAAACATAAAAAAATTGTATTTTTTAGAAACAGGTACCCATTTTTCATAAGTAAAAAATAAGTACCCATTTTTTACTTTTTAAAAGTAGGTACCCGTTTCTAAAAATTTAAAATTTTGTTTTTTGTGGGTATTTTGTATGCCGATTTGACATTTTCAATATGGGTACCTGTTTCTTACAACATTGGGCAACATTTTGTTCTCCCACCTTAAATTTTGGTTTGGAATGGGCTTGGTGAGACCAAGCCTATGCCTTGACCTCTCAAGATTTAGCTAAGGCATTGAACTGACAAATTCATGCCTTGCCATAATTTTTAGATGGTCTTCCCAACCAATCTTTTTTATGAAACAAAAACCCATTAGAGCTCTCAGTGACCTAATCTCAGAAATATAAATTTTATAGTGCTATGATTTTATTTAGTAGTTTTGCACTATTTTTTAATGAAAGGTGGTACCTAAATGTAAAATAGTGAAGTTCACTAAAACTTTAATAAATTTTTAATTTTTAATTTTTTCTGTAATTAATTTATATTTCATCAATTTACACACAATTCTTTTGAGGTTTAAAAAAGGAATTTTTGAAAAAAGTGAAATTTTGATCAAATTATGGTGTCCATACATGAGAGGTTTTAAAATTTACCTTTATAGCCAATTAATAATTAATAATAATAAAATTATTTGATAAAATATTAAGGAAAAATATTTTCATCAATCTTAGGTGTATTAGGTAACTCCCTTTAAAAGGATTTACAAAAAACATTTATTTGTGTCAAATTATGGTGTCCGTACATGAGTGTGTTATGGTCCTGAAACAGTGGTTTTTAAAGATCCATATTAAAAACAAAATATATCATATGGGTACACAAATAAATTACATATTCTAAAACTAGATTCCAAACACTAAGATTTTTATTTCTAATTTTTTTTTTTAATTCAATCTCTAAATGCCTCAAATTTTGACATCAATTGACAAAAAAATTCAAGAATCGAAAAAACGCTTCCACTTTTTGCCCAAAAGTGAGACCTAACTTCTTGCACTTACCCACAAACAAAGAACTCCTTGTGAACACTCACATTTATCTTCATTTGAGCTACCTAGTGGGTTGAGAAAAAACCATCCAGAACTTTGGAGTTGGTCATTGACTAGCTTTTTAAGAGAGAGATCCAAAGAATTTTCACCATCAACATCATGCAAAATGACTGCTTAACAGGACCATAGGAAGTATCTATTTGAAAAGAAGATGAATCAAAGTGATGTGGGATAATTAACTAGGTTTGAAATCAATTAAAAATATGATTTTCATCATTTCCCAATGGAGACGTTAGTTGTTGAATCAGAAACTATGCTCTCATTTCTAGATACAAGTGGTACTACCGAATGGCGATTTAGAATTTCATAATGGGACAACAACTAGAGTTATGTGGTTACAAAAGGATGGAGAAAGTTTATCAAGAGTAAGGGTTTGAAAGGAGTATATGTGGTTTCCTTTAAAAGGGATAATAGATTACAAACAATAAATTTTACATTACAATCCATTTCCCTCAGAATCGCAAGAGAGATGATTGTGTGCAACATTAGTCTGGTTGTGATATGTTACTTCAAGAAAAAGGATCTGATGATACAACTGCTTCACAAAGTTTAATATTTGTTTCAGCTAAGAATATTTATGAGTCCAAAGAGTTGATGAAATATGATGAGAATAGAGATTAGAAAACTAACAATCACTTCCATGGATCTCCATAGCTTGGAAAAAGAAAAGTTGTGGAGGATGAAAGTGAAAATAAGTCATATGATGATATAAAGCTATTTGGGGTTGAAATTGTTAGAAAAGAGAAGTTGAAAGCTAGTGGAGTTGAAATTGATTCAGAAGAATTTTTTTGTTGAAAATTTAGATTCATCTTAATGAAATAAAACTAGAATATGATGAGATTGAAATTAGAGTCCAAAAAGAAAGAAAGCCATATGGGATTGAAATTAGCCTAAAATACAAAGAAAAAAGAGATGGAAATGATATAGAGTTTGTTGTAAATGAGAAGTAGTAAATGAGAGGGAAGGAGTGAATCACTTACTACAAAAATCCAAGTCCCTTAATATGCCAACAAAACTTGAAACCAAATCCTTATTTATACTCCATTAACATTGAATTTTTTGTTGTACAACTCAGTTAACATTGGATTTAATATTGTCACTTGGTTATCATAGAAATAATTAGATCTTAAGATATTTAATGTGTTAAACCATAAATAATTTAGTAGTAGAAGAATAAAGGAAATAACATGAACACAAGAGACACCAAGATTTAATGTGAAAACCTAATTTGGGAAAACCACCAATTGCAACTAGCTACTGTTTTTCATTCTTCTGAAGTCAGCCCTATTAGGAACCACCCCTATTAAAGGTTACAAAATACACTATTAGCTGTGACCATATTGGAGGATTTAATTTACCCTATTAAGAGTGGCCTTGTTAGAGGTCTTTAGACACTTCAATATAGAAATTCCACCTTGTTAGAGGATTTTCTAAATAGCTATTGGGCTAACTCTATTAGGAGATTTGATTCACTATTACAATTATAAGAGAGTAATAATGACTTGACCTGATTGATGATGCAATTGACTTTTCTGATTCAGGTCTCTATTCTAACTTGATTACTTGATCCTCCTTAATCAAAATGTTCTTTCCAGCTTTGTCAATTTGGATACTCTATCCTTTTACAAGTATTCTTCCAAATTTGCTTCCTTAATTCATCTTCTTCAATTCCACACTTCAATCCTCAATTTGAGATTTCATTTATATGATTCACCTTGTCAAGTTAGATTGAATACTCTTTTAATCTAACAATTATCATCCCCTAAGTCATCTTGTAATAACCAATAAATTTATTAGACTTAATATGCTAACATTCAGCTAATACAAAATTGAGTACTTAGTTAAGATAGAAGTTTTAATGCTAACCCACCCAACTCAGTCAATACTAACTTCATGCTAACTTTCCTTTGATAACTAATTGAGCTCGATCAATACTATCTTTGAAATTGGTTATAACTAAATGCTCAACATATACAGGAAACTACCTTCAATTCTTGAGTGAGCTCAGCTATCATTGATTTCTCTGTAAAGGCTAGACATTTTGTGTAATATCAAAGACAACATACAATTGAATAAATATTTTCAACAATCTCCCTCTTTGGAAATGATGGCAACACAACATGTCATAATACAAATAAATTTTATAGCAAAATAGAAGTAAGGATAATATCCTTAGTTTCATTTTGATTCTCATCCATGAGAACTCCTTCTATCAGTGAGAACTCCCTTTGACATCAATCTCTCCGTCTAGAATATTTTTTCCAACTTCTCTGATTTCTCTGACTACAATCTCTCCTTCAAACTTACTGATATAAAATTTTCCTAATATTATAGAAAAATCTCCCTCTTTGACATCTCTTGCCAAAGATAACATACAATGGACTTTCCATGTACCTGATGTACTGATTCATATGCAATCTTTTCTAAAAATACTACATCAACTCAACTGCTCTTCAAATGCTTAGTTGATGCATCACTAATCTTTATTTAGTGAGCTTTAGGTAGGGAGATGACCCCTATTTTACCTCTTAGATACACAAATGCATCCTTAGGTAATGGCTTGGTGAATATGTCTACAATTTGTTCTTTTGTATTCACATATTTGAATCTCACCTCTTTTTCTTGCACTAATTTTCTAATAAAAATGATATTTTATTACAATGTACTTTGTCTTGGTATGCATCACTAGATTCTTGGATATGTTAATTTTACTGGTGTTATCATAGAATATAACTATTAGATCCTTGATTTCTTCCTTCATATCTGACAATAGTTGTTTGAACCAAATGATGTTGGAACAATTGACTGCTTTTGCAACATATTCTACTTCTATTGTAGACTAAGATATGCAATTTTGTTTCTTGCTTGTCCAAGAGACTAACCTCTTTCCAAGAAATAATGCTCCACCACTAGTGCTTTTCCTATCATCAATAATTCTTTCTCAATCAACATTAGTGAAGGCTTTTAATTCAAAGTTTCCTCCCTTCTTTTTATTGCCATCATATGATTTTCCTTTGGATTAGTAGAAAATATTGCCACCATACCAACTTCCAATGCAATATCAAGTCTTGTGTGTACTATATATTGAAGTTTCCCAATCATTTATCTATATGTGGTTTGATCTACCTCTTTGGAATCATCATTTTTGGAAAGCTTATAAGTCTAGTAGACATAGGTGGTACAACTAGTCTAGAATCTTCCATTCTAAATTTCTTCAATATCTCCTTGATGTACTTTGATTGATTAATATAGATGCCATCCTTCTTTTGTTGAATTTTCATGCTAAGAAAGAATTTAATCTCTCCAAGCATTGATATTTCAAATTGTTTACTTATTTCTTTAGAGAAATATTTTCATAAGTCATCATGTCCATTGAATAATATATCATCTACAAAAATTTCTGTCTGCAATATCTTATTTTTTGGTCCTTCCTTGATTTATAAGTTGTTATTGTCATTTTTCCTTTAAAAACCAATTCTCACCAGATAAATAAGTAATCTCTCATACCAAGCTTTGGGAGCTTTTTTGAGATCATATAAAGCTTTTTGTAATCTAAAAACCATATCCCTTTTGTTAGGATCTATGGAACCTTTAGGTTTCTAAATGTAGACTTCTTCTTCTAGGCTTCCATTCAAGAAAGCTAACTTTACATCCATTTGATATACTTTGAATCCTTTATGTGCAGCATAAGCAAGTATTGTTCTAACACCTTCTATTCTTGCAAAAGGAGAATTTTTTTCTCCATAATCAATACCTTCTTAAGCATAACCTTTCCTTGTTCCTTGATACTTCTCTATTTTCATTCAACTTATTTCTAAATACCCATTTTGTGCCAATTACATTTTTGTCCTTGGGTCTAGGAACAAGAGTCCAAGTTTTGTTTCTTTCAATTTGTTTAATCTCTCCATTCATTGCGTCAATCCAACTCTCATTTTCTAATGCATCTTTAACAATTCTAGGTTCAAACTCAGTAAGAAAACATGAACCTTTTAGTTTGTTTCTTTTCACTGTAACTTTTGACTGATCTCTAATGATTTTCTTAGGAGCATGATACCTTATGACATATCTAGAAAGTACAAGTTCCTTCTTTCTATATTTTTGACTTGATTCACTTGGTTCACCATGCTCAAAATGATCTTCTGAATAATGCCCGGGTCCCAATGTCTATAACTCTAGTCCTTCAGACTTTGACTCAATTTTCATTAGCTAAAATTTTGGTCCTTTTGACTAAGACTGGTCTCCTTCATACTATGACTTGAGTTGAACTAGAGATTTAGGGGACTCAAGTGGTGAAGACTGCTGATTTCCAATTGCATTTTCTTAAATTTTGGTAAAGTATTAGGTTCGAAGTAGACAAATTTTTGCACTTTTTAAGTTCTTTTCTACTTTTTTCTTCATTCTTTTCTACAAACTTGTCAAATTTTACATGTGTACTTTCTATAACCTTGTGAGTAGTAAGATTCAGACATTTGTATGTTTTTATTTTGTTGGAGTATCCTTGAAATATGCCTTCATCACTTTTCACATCAAATTTTCCTTTTCTTATTTCTTATAAGATATAACATTTGGTTCCAAATACTTTGAAATAATAGACATTAGGTTTATAGCCATACCATAATTCATAACATGTTTGATCTATATCTTTCTTCAATTGAATTTGATTTAAGGTATGAATTGTTGTACTCATTGCTTCCTTCTAGTATTTCATTGCAACATTTTTCTCTATCATTAGTGTTCTTGCACAATCCATGATGGATCTATTTCTTCTTTTTATTATGCCATTCTACTGAAGTGTACTAGGTGTAGATACTTGTCTTTTGATTCCTCTTTCATTGTAGAATTCATTGAATTCATTTGAGATGAATTCTCCTCCTCTATCTAACCTTAAACATCTTAGTTTCTTTCATATTTATCTCTCCACTCTAGCTAGATCCCAATTGAATTTTTGAAAGGCTTCAAATTTATGTTTCAAATACATCACTATCATCATCCTAGAATAATCATCAACAAATAAAATAAAATAGTGATCTCCACAATAGCTTTCTATGCCAATAGGTCCATAAAGATCTATATGAACCAACTCCAGAACTCCTTCAGAATGAAAATTCTTGCATTTGAAGCTTGTCTTTCCCATCTTCCCAATTTGACAATTTTCACACATGCCCATATTAGTTTTCCTTAGACTTGGAATGCCTCTCGCTCTTTTATTCTTGGTTATGTTGACTAGGTTATTAAAATCAACATTTTTCTTTATCATAAGTGTTCTTGTACAATCCATGATGGATCTATTTCTCCTTTCTACTATGCCATTATGTTGAGGTCTACCAGGTGTAGATACATGTCTTTTGATTCCTCTTTCATTGTAGAAATCATTGAATTCATTTCAGATGAATTCTCCTCCTCTTTTTGACCTTAAACATTTTAGTTTCTTTTATATTTCTTTCTCCACTCTAGCTAGATACCACTTAATTTTTTGAAAGGCTTTAGATTTATCTTTCAAGTACATAACTATCATCATCCTAGAATAATCATCAACAAATAAAATAAAATACTTATCTCCACAATAGATTTCTACGCTAATAGGTCCATAAAGATCTGTATGAACTAACTCTAGAATTTCATCATAATATTAATTCTTGCATTTGAAGCTTGTCTTTCCCATTTTCCCAATTTGACAATTTTTGCACATGCCCATATCAAGTTTTCTTGACTTGGAATTCCCCTCACTCTTTTATTCTTGCTTAAGTTGACCAAGTTATCAAAATTTACATGACACAATATTTTGTGCCATAACCAACTTTCCTCTACTTGACCTAGGAAACATGAACTTTCAGTTAGATCTAGAGAGAATAGGTTGTCTTTTGTTTGATTGCTAGTCCCAACTAGATTTCCTTTCCCATCTAGTAGCTTGGCCTTTCCATTCATGAATTCTACCTTGAATTCAATATTGTTCAACTATGCCACACTAAGCAGATTATATTTCAGTCCTTCAACCCCATATGCATTGTCACATTTGAGTTCATCAGTTAATGCAATGCAACCTTTTCCTTTTACATAACAAGGTTCATCATTTCCAAATCTGACACTCCCACCACCATAGTATTCCAAGTGCTCAAATTTTATTTTATCACCAACCATGTGGTGAGAAAAACCACCATGTATGAACCATATTTCTTCTTCCTAATATGAGAAATGAGGGCCATCTTTGTTGACATTAAGGTCAAATTTTGTTTATTAGTGACTCACACTTAGTCAATTGGTTAAGCTGCTACCAAGCTTATCTTTTAGTTTGCAGTGCTAACCAAGTGCTCCAATTACTACTAAGTAATATAGTTGTTACCAAGTTCTATAGTTGCTATTGAGTTCCAAAATCTTTGTACAACTCATGACAAGTAGTATCTACAGAGCTATTTAGTGACATTGCTAACTGAGCTTCATAGTATTAACTAAGTTGCACAGTGTCAACCATGCTCTCTAGTATCTACCAAGCTTCTAGTATTAGTGATGTGAATCTAGTATTGACAAAGCCATGGAGTGTCAACCAAGTGATTTATTTTATACCAAACTTGTAGTGTTAGAGTTGACTAAGCCATGGAATGTCAACCAAGTGATTTAGTTTATATACCAAGTTTTGTAGTGTTCACCAAGTCACACAAGTGCTAACTAAGTTCAAACTACTTGGAAGTGGTTAGTATGAACTAAGCTTCTACATCTATTGCATGCATGATGATGCTAAGTGTTGAAAATGGTTGTGGAATATTAGAACATCACCGATTTTGTCTTCTAAACCCTAGTGCTAGTAGTTGGGTCAACTTTGTGATCTTGATAGAAACCTATGATGTAACCCACTTTGATGAATTATGATTTGGATTGGTATATATGTAATGAATTGTATCATATCAAAAAAATTATATATGAAGTGAATATAAAGAGAAGTGAAATTTATACAAGTAGTATAAGGGATAACAATGATTTATCTATCACAACAAGGTGATCTTTACATTTCAAAGGAATCTCAACCAACAAATTAGAGTTGTAGATCAAAGATCAGCCACTGGTCCATCCTAATAGGTGTATTAGTTAAATCATTTAATAGGGTAGACTTAACAGTCTTTGACAAATCTCTTTACTGAGTTCATATTTCATTGTATTTTTTGTAAATCTTTTAACAAGGTGGACCTAACAGTCCTCATTGCTCCTAATAGGGCAGATCACTAGAAGTGATCAATTATAAGCCTTAATAGGCCAACTTTATACTATAGTACTAAAGGTTGTGGGTATCATCACCACCACAATTTTAGTTTCTATTTGGAAGGTTTTTGGGTCACCATATCTTGTATTAAAGTGTTATGAATATTTTACTACTTTCATGCATGCAATTTATTATATGAAGGATTTAACTGGTAAAATAAGTTAAAGTTTTATTGGTTCCCAATTCACCCCTCCCCTCTCAATAACCTTTCCTATCTAATATTTCCAACGATTGGTGTTAGAGCTTTGTGGTTCTTAGAGAAAAATTTTAGCAACTCAAGCAAAGATTAGAAGCAATGGAGGTATGTAGGCTAGATAAGGCTATTGAAAATGAAAAGTTGGATCCTGAATTGGCTATTGGGAAACTGAAGAAAGAAAAGGAGAAACTCTCACAATCATTAAAAAGAAGGAAAGACCTTGCAGTACAAATGAATGACAATCTCTACACTAAAGAAAGAATCAAAGATATATATCTAGAGAGAAATTCAGATGAAGCTGATGAAGCAATCAAAGACTATTAGAAAAGAATTACAATCTTCAAGAAGAAGTTAGAAAGACAAAAAAAGAACAAGAAATCTATTGAATAAGATTATGTGAAGTTATGGAAGAAAAAGACAAAGCCAAAAAAGAGATAGAAGAAAAGGACAATGAAATTCAACATCTATCCCTTCAGCAAAAAAACTTCATTAATCATCTCACTAATGCAAATCAACAACTCATGAATATAAGATCAGAGAATGAAAAAGTATAGAATGATCTAAACACTAAAATTAAAACCAATGAAAGCATGTTGAAATTTCAAGAAAGCACGAATTGGTTGAATGAGAAAAGTTAGTATAGACACAAAGGCAAAGTAGGAATAAGATACACAAAAGAAGGAAAATTATCTAAGCAGGGAGCTCAAAATAATCAAAGGCCTAGTTGCAATTATTGTGGTAAGTTAGGTCATAAATCAAACAAATATTGGAGTAATGGTAAAGCAAAATTCAATGGAAAGTGTTACAACTGCAATAAGCATGGTCATAGAACAATTGAATGCAAGGAGAGACCTAGGTTTGAAGGTAAATGTCACAATTGTAAGAAACAAGGACATAAATCTTTGGAATGCAAAACCAAGACATTGAATCCAACAAAACAAATTATAAAAGCTATATTTTGCTAGGACTGCAACACATGGTGTAGATGCCACTACTATGGAGAATTTGGGCACATTGGAGAAAATTGTGTGAAACATCACATGAGGAAAAGAGACACCACTAGAAGATGTTTCATTTGTACATAACTTGGACATCTTGCCAAGAACTATATGAACACTGGAAGAATTGAAGATGAAAAGAAAGCAAAAGCTAACAATATCAGAAAGAAAATGAAGCAACAATGGGTACCAAAATCTCCTAAGAATAAAAGTCCAAGTCATGAAGCAGATGTCACTGAAGAGTTGGGTGACTCAAGCATCTCAACTTGAAGTCCTATGAGGATAACTAGAACTAAGACTTTGAAGCAGACATCTCACATCAGTTCTAGCAAGAAATAAGAAAAGATCTATATCAGCATTCAAGATGCACAAGGATCACCAACTAGTTATGAAAATTCAAAACCTATTGAGCAAGGTCAAGAGAAACTAAATTATTGTGTGTGGACATCGAGTTCTTGAAGACTCTACTGAGTAATTTTGAGACTACCAAGCTATGAATGTCTACCAAGTACTAAAAGATAGAACCAAGTGGAAGACAGTCTACCACTGAGTGAATGGTCATACCAAAGCATTTATGGTGATTAAAAAGTGAAAATTTGTTAAAAGGAAGAAATTTGAATTCATTTTTCACTATGAATTTTCAAGAGCTATTTGCAAAGAGAGATTTTTGTGCTTCCAAGAGATTTGTGTCTATCATTGGAAGAATTCTCAAAGTTCTCTAAAACCCTTCAAGGCCCTACCAAGCATGGCTTCTTCCAACAACAAAGAAAAGAAAAGATAAAAAAAAATTATTCAAGGAGCAGAATGTGAACTTCCAACATTCAAAATCAGTCTAGCAATTGTCAAATCACTCGACCCAGTTGGTGCACAATTACAAATTCCTTCCTAGGTATTATTTGTGCACAATATACACTCATATTATCATTTTTCTATTCAAGAGCTAGGAACACATGAAATGCATGAGGCATTGAAAGAGTTAAGTGTGAATGGTGCTCTAAAATTCAAGCATCAACATTTGGAAGTAAATGGCTTGATGCATATTTCGCACGTACCAAGGGATTTTCAAGAAAAATGGATAAGATTCACACTAAGCTGAGTTTAGAATGGAAAGTTATGGTTGGATCAGCCCATTTTGAGCACAAGGAATATGATTCATTGAATCACTAGCCTTCCAATTTTAAACAAAGCCAAGGCAACCAAAACCCTGGGTTGGGCTGAACTAGTGAAGAAAAATCTTGTAGAGTGGGATGGCAGAGGAATGAAGATAAGTGGAATCACATAAAGGAATTGAAATTTGGAATTCATGTGATTTTCCACAAAATCTATAGCTTCATTTGTCTCAACAATGTGTCATGTGAGGCAGTAGATTTGGCCCTCAAGGTGGTGAAAAAAATAACATGTCATTTGACCTTGCCGAGTTGTTATTGAATATGTTCAATAAGAACATCGAAAGCATTAGAGGTTCCAAGAACAATCCATGTAAGTTTGGTTCACTCATAACTTGTTTATTTTTCTTTGTACAAAAATTATTCCCTTCCAAATGCATAATTGTATGGAGAAAAAATGTACCTATTCTATATCAAACTAATGAATACATAACAGAGATAGGTGAAAATTTTGACAGTCTAATGGATAACTAATTTGATACATTCAAAGAAAAGATGAATAATAGATATAGGATACCAAAGAAACTTGTAGAGGACTACAAAGATGATATTTGTTTCATGGTAGACTATGATAGAGTGTACATTCAGGCACTTAGATTGAGGGTGGCAAGTGTTAAGCCTCTTGAATATGAGGTTAACATTGATGATACAAAAGATATCATTGATGGTTTGCTAAATGAGCCTATGGATCCTAAGGCACCATATTTTGGAATTTATGAAGAAGCAAAGGAAATGATAAAACTTGAAACTAAGCTTCCTCAAGTAGTTAACAAAGGAAGAAAGAGGATAGTAAAACTAAAACAAGAAAGTTCTACTCTCCTAATAACAAAAGGAAAAGGAGATGAAATGGAAGAAGATGAAGTAGAGGATGAAGTAGAAGAAACCAAGTCTAAGGAAGAAGAAACTCTAAGGAAGAAATGTAGGGTTATCATAACTAGATCTACTAAGTCATCCACTATAGTATTCACAAGGACATCAAAATCAAGGAATAATTTAAAGTCTGGTGAGGAGGATGTTGAGCAAATTATTTTCAAAAAACCTCCACCTACACTTCAAGAAAAGTTAAAGGAATTAGAAGAAGCAGCTAGTATGGAAAACTTCAAATCTCTTAGACATGAAACTAGGAATAAAAATGAGGAAAAATAGATTGAGGACATGATGATGAAAAAATTGGGTAAATGGAAGTACTCACCTAATTATCTTGTACGAAAAATCCCTAATGAGCTTATGCAAGAAATCAAACCTAGATTGGAGCTTGCTATGAAGATTGTAAAAGACATATTTGAATAGACTCTGAGGCAACTTATGCCAAGTCTTAGTGAAAAAGAATTGAAAGAATATTTGAATAAAAAGGAAGAAAAACTCACTCATGAATTCAACACATGCATGATATTGATAAATGATATTGAATATGTAGTAAAGATAGCTACAACTACATGGAAGAATATTTACAAACTACATCAACCTAGTAATTTTTTTATTCATGTTAGTGAAAAAGATGATGATAGTGATGAGGGAGAACATGTGGAATCAAAAGATAATGTAAATTTGGATGATGAGGAGGAATAATAGGAAGCTACAGAGGACAATCTTCCAGAGATTCAGAGTATTGAGGAAACTAAGCCAGAAAAGATTGCAGTAGCAATGAGTGCCTCATTTCCTCACTCTCTGAGCAATGCTTTAGTGCCATCAATCTCTAAGAAATCTTCTGCTAAGTTGGTTGTGGAAATCACTACAACATCAAGCATCAAACCAATCTCTGCACCTATTCGACTAAGTACTATATTGACTGAAGTGATCAACACTTCATCTATTGAGTAGAAAGTGCCTCCATCATCAGACTTGACAATGTAGCAACAAGATATTTCTAATGTTAGTGCTATATCTACTTTTGTTGCTAGCCCCTCAATTTCTACAATTGTTACAATTCCAAATATATATAGAAAGTAAAATCATAGTTGAGAACCAGTCTCAACCCAGTATTAAAGTATCAGACAAGGGTAAGAAAATTGTTTTGCCTACTCTAAAAGAAAAGGATGAAGAAGAGGAAATAGATTTAGATGAGGATATTGTTATTCCAAACTGGGATATCACTACCCTCTCTATTGATAAGATGAACATCTTAGGGAAATTACCACATAAAAGAGATAAAAAAATTCTTAGAGAGTAGAAGAAAAAGTAAACCCAAGTGCTTGAAGATATAAAGGACATATTTGTAAATGCACTAAGCATTGAGGTTGATAGTACAAAACCTATTTTGAATCAATTAGTAGAAGTTGTCCAAAAATTCAATGAAGATCTAAATAGACAAGATAAGTTATTACAAAGAGAAGAAAGAAAATTTTAAAACAAAGTATTGGAGCGAGTGGCATAGAAAATTGCAACAAACCAAGTAGAATTGTCTAATATTCTTAGTTCATTAGAGACATCACCAAATAATGTAACTTAATTATTTAGTAAGTTGTGTGATACATCTATCTTCACCCAAGGAATCAAGGAAAAATTATTTATGATAGATGAAGACTTGAAGGCAAGTGTATACCAGTTGTCACTTGATCCAAGCTATAGTTCTACTCACTATTCAAAGTTCAGATATCTGACAAATTTGCAAGCATAATTATTAAGGCAAGAAACTAGGATCAGGGCCACACTTGTAGAAATCCAAGGCATTATTCTACCAAACATGGATCTATTGTAGAAAAACATTGCACATGCCAAGACACTCATCCATGACAATAACTTCTCCATAGCTAATCACGTAATGGAATTATCAGCAAAAGTGTAGATTGCATTACATGCAAGCAAGGTGTTTCATGAAAATTGGGACAAGACAATGGCATTGATTTTGAAGGTAAATTTTGAGTTCGTATCACATTTTGACATTAACATGTAGTATACACCTTTGGCATTTATGTCAAAAAGATAGAGAAGTATAATATAAGATGAATGTATATATGAAGAGTACTGAGGAGAAGTATAATATGAGATATATTTATGGGGAAGTAGTAATCCAAATATATGTGTATAGATGATATATATGTATGGAGAAACATAGTATTATACAAATACATGTATAGATAATTATAAAACATCTTTTACAAAAGCAATTTTTAAAAATCTCAAAAAAAGAGTATGTTATCGAGTTGTAGATACAGGAAGGAGATAAAAGAATGTTTTGAACTTGAATCTCTAAGAACTTAGTTTTGTATTGATAAGTGTTCTTGTCACTAATTCTAAAGTGGCAGATTATTGACATTAAGGTCAAATTTTGTTTATTAGTGACTCACACTTAGTCAATTGGTTAAGCTACTACCAAGCTTATCTTTCAGTTTGTAGTGTTAATTGATTGCTCTAGTTACTACCAAGTAATATAATTGTTACTGAGTTCTATAGTTTCTACCAAGTTCTAGAATCTTTATATAGTTCATAATAAGCAGTATCTATTAAGCTATTCAGTGATAGTGCTAACCAAGCTTCATAGTATTAATCGAGTTGCATAGTGTCAACCATTCTCTCCAATATCTCTCTAGCTTGCAGTATTAGTGATGCGAATCTAGTTTTGACTGAGCCATGGAGTGTCAAACAAGTGATTCAACTTATATCGAGCTCATAGTATTAGTGTTGATCAAGCCATGGAGTGTCAACCAAGTGATTTAGTTTATATACTAATTTTTGTAGTGTTCATCGAGTCACACAAGTATTGACCAAGTTCAAACTACTTGGAAGTGATTAGTATGAACATAGCTTCTATATCTATAGAGTGCATGATGATGTCGAGTGTTGAAAATGGTTGTTGAGTATCAAAACATCATTAAGTTTTTCTTTTGAACCCAAGTGCCAATAGTTGGGCTAACTTTGTGATCTTGATAGAAACCTATGTTGTAGCCGACTTTGATGAATTATGATTTGGAGTGATATATATGTAATGAATTGTATCATATCCAAGAAAGTATGTATGAAGTGTATATAAAGAGCAATAGTGCAATTTAGGAAGTCTACAAGTAATATAAGGGATAAAAACAATTTATCTATCACAACAAGGTGATCTTTACATTTCAAAGGAATCTCAACTAGAAAATCAGAGTTGTAGATCAGAGAACAACCACTGGTCCATCCTAATAGGTGTATTAGTTAAATCCTTTAATAGAGTAGACTTAACAGTTTTGAAAAATCTTTTGACCAAGTGCATACTTTATTGTACATTTTGTAAATCCTTTAACAAGGTGAACCTAGTAGTCCTTATTGCTCCTAACAGGGTAGACCATTATAAGTGATCAATTGTAAGCCTTAATAGGCCAACTTTATGCTGCAATAATAAAGCTTGTGGGTATCATCACCACCCCAGTTTTACTTTCTATTTGGACATTTTCTGGGTTACCATATCTTGTGTCAAAAGTGTTATGAATATTGTATTGCTTTCATACTTTCATGCAAGCAATTTATTATATGAAGGATTAATTGGTGAAATAAGTTTAAGTTTTATTGGTTCCTAATTCACCCCTCCCCTCTCAGTAACCTTACCTATTTAATATTTCCAACAATCTTATCATTTACATCATCTGATTCATCTTTAATAGAAATGTAAACCATTTTATCATCACCACTACTATTAGATTCTTTAGCTATATAACAAGATTTCTTACCTTTATCCTTGTAACCTTTGTAGCTTTTGAAATCTTTGTTGCCTTTATACTTGTCATTCTTATTTTCTTCTTTGCCTTATTTTTTTGGACACCTTGCAGAAATGTGACCAACTTCTTCACAAGAAAAATAGATTAAAGTTATTTTAAGTTTGTACTTTTCTTTGCCTTTAGGGAGTCTTCTAGCAAGTAGCGCTCCAATGACTTCAAGGTCATCATTAGAAACATCTTCATCTTCATTGTTAGACTTCTTTCTTTTAGATTTTCCACCTTTCTTTTTTAGTGATAGTTTAGCTTGAAATGTAGACTCAATGCTACCAGACTTAGGAACATAGTTATCAAAGTTTTCTAACTCAAAGGCTATCAACCTTCCTACTAGTGCATCCAAAGTTATATCATTTTTGGGATCACATCTCATTTCTTGAATATCTAAAACTCTAATTGCATTAATAGAATGAAGAGTTATGAGTACCTTGTTGACCATTGTCACATCATTAATTTTCCCTCTTGAGCCTCTGATTGCACTTACACCTACTTTGATTTGTTCACTATATTGTGCAATATTTTCATCTTCTCTCATCTTCATTTGATCAAACTAAACTCTTAGAATTTATGCCTTAGCTCTCCTAACATTGTCATCTCCTCCATATATATCTTTTAGCTTGATCCACATTTCATGAGTAGTAGGACAATTTTTGACTTCATCAAATTCAACATAATTGAGAGTAGAGCCAATTTCAATCATCATTATGTTGTGATTCTTATTTTCCACAATTTGGTACATAGTCAAAGGTCTAGTAGGTGCTACATACTTGTTCTCTAGATATTCTAGGCCTGTGTCTCTAATGGTTTCCAAATGCAACTTTATGAGTTCCTTCCATGCTTGGATGTTATTTTAGTTCAACTTAGGAATTTTTCTTCTGTAAGACATCTTGATCTTTAGCTTAGGTCCTTGAAACCTTATTTGCAAGCACCAAGAGCTTTGATACCAATTAATGGAAATGAGAAGGAGTAACTAAGAGGGGAGGGGTGAATTAGTTACCACAAAAACATATCCAAGTACCTTAAGATGTCAACAAAACATTAAACCAAATCCTTACTAATACTTGGTTAACACTAAATTTTCAATTGTAACTTGGTTAACACTAGATTTAATATTGTCACTTGATTAGCATATACATAATTAGATCTTTAGATATTTAATATTCTATGTAAATAATTAATTATTGTTACACTTTACTTAAGTTTACTTAGGTTAATGCATTATTATATTAGTTTTCATGTAGATACCTAGGAGTATGCATAGTCATGTGAGTTGTCTTGTTAACAACATAGGAGTTTGCATATTCAACTGAGTTGTCATGTAGACAACATAGTTGTTCACACTGTAATTAAGCACATGGTGTCTACAACATCTTTTTATGAGATACACTTATGTAAGCTTATTCTCTCATCATCGCATAAACTCTTGTGCTCAATGGAGGATAATTCACTCTTGGTCTACATGTGCTTAGTTGTGAGGCTTATCATTTTGCTAACTCCTAGTCATTCTAGAAGCCTTTATATATAGGCACTTCTAGTGTATTAATCAATTATTCATTCTCATATTGTCATTATGATCATACATTATTTGGTTCATATTGTGCTAAGTCTTGTGCTTCTTGATCTTGGTGTTATTTTTCCCTAAGGAAAATTCTTACATGGTATCAAAGCAATACCAAATTCTTACATGGTATTAGAGCTATACCAAATTCTTACATGGTATCAAAGCCATAGGAGTTTCATTGCATAGCCATTGGAGAGATTTTTTTTGTAGGTCAAGGTTGGAGGTTGCTGGTGCAAATTAGATATTGGTATCACATTCAAAAAGTCAAAAAATCCCCAAATAAACATTTTTTTTATCAAAATCAGACATCTAAGGTGAAATATAGAGTCATTTGATTTTTGGAGATGCGATGACAATGATTTAGGAAAAATAATTATAGAGGTGATTTTCAAACATCAATATCTCCCTCATATAGACTCCTTTTTTTGAGCAATTTTTTTGTTTTGGGGTACAATTTTGTGATCTATACATTTTTGCAAGTTGTTTGCAATCCTTGTTCTTGAATATTTCTAAAAAATACAAATCCCAATTTTTACAACTTCAAAGACTTAGTTTGGGCTCATCTAGACACATATTCAGGTGCTATTTTTTTGAAAGTGCATGATTTTTCTCTACTTTCCAGATTTGGTATTAGTTTGGAGTAATTTTGAGTAGACAATATTTTCAAATTTTTGTCTCATTTTGGTCTATTGTCACTTGCAATTAATTATATCCTTAAGAGGTCTTGTGTCTTATCTTATTGAGTCTAATATAGCTCCATATTTTTTATTGTAACCATCAAAATCAAAAGTCCACTTACGCCCTAATTTGGCAATTGGCCATTGTAATCACACTAAATATAAAGTGTCAAATCATGCATTAGGGGGGGTTTCTTTGATTTTTTTTGCATTTTGGGGGTGCATACATTATTTGATCTCATGGATTCATGTCAAAAGCATCACTTTGGTTTAAGATTCAAATTGACAAAAAGGAACTATCAGAAATGGAGTGCTTTGATGATTGATCATCTAAGAGAACATAAGAAAGTGTTTCCTTATCTATTCAAAGATATTTCCACCTAATACTAATTGGGGATATCTTTTTCTTCTTCTTCACTTTATCTATAATAGTATGAGTAAGGAATCTTTTGCTCCTCTTAGTAAGGCAAGTAGTCCTCATGATGTTTGGATGTGTCTTTGGAAAGCATATGGATATCTACAAGTCCCTTCATTACCAAAGGGCATTCTACCTCCAGTCACTCCACTTGTGGTACCTATAACTCTAGTTGAGATCATATATCTTGATGCTCCTGTTGCTTCTACTAATCTAGTTCTAGCCACATATGCTCCTGATACAGTGTAGCAAGAAACACCATGTCTTCCTATTTTAGCTTCATGGGATGACTTCCTTCCAGATGTTTCAGTGTTGTTTGTGGAGTTTTACATTAAAGATGTGGGAGACATTATTGATGACATCCATCTTCTCTTTGTTGAGGAGAATTTTTCTTCACTTGTTGCGAGGGAACACTCTAACCCTCAACCACTTGATCTTTCTTTTGAGACTAACATGATTTTGGACACTTCTTTTCAACAGTTTAAGGTGGACTCTTTTACTTCAAATGAGACATATCAATTTTTGGAGATTGTATTCCAATTTCCTCAGACATAATATCTTTTGAGGATTCTTCCTACTAGTTGGGGAGCATTCTCTACTACACCTATGACACCAATTCTTCCTATAAGGAGGAACTTTAGTTTTCATGGTGCAACTTCTTCAGTCATCAAGGAGCTTCTTTCATGGGTGTGCATTCATCATTGAGGGTAGGCTACATTTCTTCTCTTCCCATATCTTCCTATAAGGATGATTCCTTGTCTTTAGAGTTTGATTCACTTTCATACATGGACATGTTACCTTGTTTGCCACCTTCTTTTGGGAATCCACCAAATTGGCTTGTGGCATCTACATTCATCGAGGACTTGTCAACATATGAGTAGACTTTAGAGGTAGCATCCATAGCATACTACATATGTATTCCTCATCCATTTCCTATCCATAATGGGAAGTATACTTGCACCTATACTTGGTGTATCTTCTTCCTAAAGGGAGAAATGTTGTTTGTCGACATTCGATTCTCTTTTGTCTTCAAGCACTCATCATTAGGAGATCTTTTAGTAAGGGGGGGATTTCATTTCTCTATATTTCCTTCTTATGGATGGATTCTCTATTGTATATTCATGATGTATGTCATAATGGGGGGGTCTTGATTACTCCATCCATACATGCATCTTTCCTTATTGTATATATCTCTCTTTTTGGGGGAGGGTTTTTCCCACAAGCTTTTTCATCTTTCTCTATTTTCAAAGAGACTACATCACATTGTATGTAGAGCATTACATTTGTACATGTGTACCTAACATGGCCTAGTAGTCGGGACCCATCATGCATTTTCATCATAGCTTTTGTGAGCTTAAGTGCATTCTCCTAAGTTGAACTTAAGGGGGGGGGGGGTGTTAGTGTAAATAATTAATTATTATTACTTTTTACTTAAGTTTACTTAGGTTAATGCATTATTATATTAGTTTTCATGTGGACACCTAAGAGTATGCATAGTAATATGAGCTATCTTGTTGACAACATAGGAGTTTGTATATTCAACTGAGTTATCATGTAGACAACATAGTTGTTCGCACTGTAATTAAGCATATGATGTCTACAACATCCTTTTACAAGATACACCTATGTAAGCTTATCCTCTCATCATCACACAAAGTCCTATGCTTAATGGAGGATAATCCACTCTTGGTGGACATGTGCTTAGTTGTGAGGCTGATCATTTTGCTAACTCCTAGTAATTCTAGAGGCCTTTATATATAGGCACTTCTAGTTTATTAATCAATTATTCATTCTCATATTGTTATTATGATCATACATTACTTCGTCCATATTGTGCTAAGTCTTATGCTTCTTGATCTTTGTGTTATTTTTCCCTAGGGAAAATTCTTACATGGTATCAGAGCTATACCAAATTCTTACAATGTGTTTAACCATAAATAACTTAGTTGTAGAAGCATAAAGTAAATGACATGAACACAAGATAGTGTAGGAGAACCTCAGGGTAAGGTAAAATCATAGATAAAAAATTTCTTTGTAAATGGTCTAACCAACCATTGAGTGAATAAGGACTAAATATAAAGTCCCAAGATAGGTTTAGGAGATATGGTTAGGTAAGAGTTGAGTGTGAGTCAAGTTTTTACCAATTAGGTCCTAATAAGCATAATATTGTTCAAAGTTTCTCTATAAGAAAAAACATGGTAAAATGTTTCAAATAGTGGGAAAGACCTCTAAAAGTAAGGTCCTTAGGTGTTTTAGGTTAATTTTATGAGAGTTAAAACCAAACTAGACAACTCTAGAGGCCTAGATCATAAAATTACAAAAGTTGTCAAAATTGCTCATTGACAACTTTGCAATTTTTGCAAAAATCATTTTGATAAAGGGGGAAAATAGGTAGTTATGGCTCAAACCAAAGACCAAGGTGAATAGGAGAACCTATTTAAACACCCTTCTACTCATTTCTAAGGGTTGGTTGAATCACTTGTATGGATAATTATTGAAATAAGAAGGATTGTTGACAAGGAAACAAACTTTTTGGAGGACTGATAGAATAGTTAAATTGTTGTGCTTGTTGTTGCTAATGGAATAGTTTCTTGAATCCATGTTTCAAATCTATGCTATGTTTTTTTGATAAAAAATAGTCATCTTTTTAGGTTTTCAAAATTACTTAGTTTTTGCTTACCTATTGTCTAGTTTTGTGCAACTAGCAACCAAATGGTTGTAGCTTGAGTTTCCATGGTCAAAAAATACTATGGCCTTTAGAAATAAATTAATAGGCACTATAAATAATGTACATATTAACTTTGAAGTGTGTGGGAATCAAATGGCCATGTTTACAAGTGAGCCCTATGCAAGAAAATGAAGGCTTGGCAAGGCACAGTAAAGCTTGTAGTTGAGTTTTAGAGTGAATAGAGGATTGGCACATGGAGTAAGGTATTAGGTGTCAAAAAACTAGAGGAGGTATGATGCTGAGTCTAGTGCATTTGGTATGATTTTTTCTATCATTTCCCTTAAAACCCTCAAAATAAGGGTTTTTAGGAATCATACTATATGGACACCATGGAGGCTTGAAACAAGAAAATATGAAAGCCCTATTTGATGTGAAAAAATGTATAGTAAACATTGATGGGCCTTGTTAAGGATTTTTTAAAGTTATTGCAGGTTCCTTGTTTCTAGGAGGGCTAATAGGGGCTCTTAGGGCTGTATATGAGCAATGTTAGTATGCTAATAGAAACCAAATTTAAATAAAGCTTATACAAACTAAACAAAATTCATAAACTTCAAGATAGACTAAGATGAGCTCTCAATTGAGAATATGAGCCATTAATGGGCTCTCTCAATAAGAAGCTCTCTTGTTGAGTGGCTTTGTCTAAATAGATAGGAGGTATGCTCAAGCTTATGCTTCAAAAAGGGCTTCAAATGGAGTTGGAATTTGGGTGTGAGTGTATGGTTTTGATGTAAAATGGCTTCTAAAAATGGCATTATGACTTTACTTCATGGATTGTGTTATTTTGAAAAAGGGAAGGATCCAATTTATAGGCAAGAGGCTTGAGGGATTGACGGCTAAGATGCAAGGATGGGAAAAAGCTCATGGAGGGCTCAGATTATATGAGAGGAGAGCACATGGATTGTGCTTCCTTACAGCCAATCAGGGAGTGACACATGTCACATGGTGAGAGGATGGAGGAAAGGGGAAGGATGAGTCAACAAAGGAGGCTCAAGGGATAAAATCTTCATAAAGACCCTCATAATGGCTTGTAAGAGCAATAAAAGGTATTGGAAGAGTCATTTATGGCTTAGTGGGTTTCATAAAGTTTTATGGTTGAGATATTTTGAGGGAGATGAGAGCAATTTCGACTTGGACTTGATTAGGAAGGTTTTAAGCTTGCTTAGGATTGTGCAAATGATTAGAGGATGGATTAGGATGGTTTAGGATTAGCTTAGGGATAGGCAAGTGGATGGCATTTAATGAGGGTGGGTGAAGGAGGAGATATTTGTTAACTTTGGCTTGGGTTAGTAAGTCTTAACCCATTTTTAGGGAATGTGACAAGGTTAGAAGGGGATTAGGATTAGCTTTAAAGACATCTTCTAGAAGAGTCTAGACTTTGGATGAGGATAAAGAATTTCTAGAATAGTCTAGAATTTCCTAGGATGAGGATGAAGACTTTCTAGAAGAGTCTAGAACTTCTTAGGATGAGGATAAATTAGATTTTAAGAAATAAATAAAGTTTTATTTATTTCAAGGGTTTGGGTTGAGGAGATATTTATTAAAACTTTTTTAATAAACATGAGGATTAATATTTAATCTTAATTAAATATTTTAAGTTGGGATTAGGGGTAGGAAATGATGGGATTAGCCTTTAATCAAAATTAAAGAAGGATTAGAAGATTTTGGAAGAGGTTAGTGGTCTTAAGGAAATTGGCCAAGTTTTGGGCAAAAAATAAATTTTTTATTTATTTTGGGTTTTTTCGTCAATTTATTAATTAAATAATTAATAAATAAGGAAATAATGTTTAAATAAGATTTAAACATTTTTGGGAGGGATTCCTTAATTAAATATTTTTAATTAAGATAAAGGGATTTAATGACATAAAAATAAATTAATTAATTAATTAATAAATGATGATGTCATCAGGACTTTTTCAGAAAATAAAAATACTTTATTTTCTAAAAGTTTTTAGGTGTCTACATTTTGCCCCTCTTTGATGTGATGGCGCAAGTGGCATGGCATCAAAGATAAGAAAATAAGATGCCCAAGGCTAGAGCAGAAGAGGAGAGAATGGACTGCAAGATGCCCTCTCAAGAAGGCGGCGGGGATAGAAAGTGAGGCTCGATGACTTCTTGAAAAGTACAAGAATTCGAGATGAGCAAGAAGACTCAGATTGACTTAAGAGAAGAGGTTTAGTTAGCTCAAACTCTCACTATGGGAGAATGATAAAGGGAGAATCAGAGACACAAAAGGAAGCAAGCTTAAGATCTTAGGGATTGCAGAGGATGAAGGAGTGGAGCGCTATAAAAAGGAATCCAAGATAGGGAGATGGATGAGGGGATTTTAAAGCTAATGCAATAGGATTTCAAAGAGTCAGATTGGCGAAAGCTGAGTTTTGGAGATCCCTAGGACTAGGATTGTGGATCTCGAAAGATGAGGCTTGGTGGATTGATTTGGATTGGTGGATCCCTAAGACTAGGATTGTGGATCCCTAAAGCTAAAGGTGAGGAGTGATTCAAAGAGATACTGATGCATAAGCTGGGGTAGGAGAGACGAATGCTGGATATGGATGGGGGACAATGGAGATGAAGGAAAACCATTGAAGCTTTTCGAGCAGGAGGATACTTCAAAGAGAAGTACCACCATGTAGTTGAGCACTAGATTTGCTATAGGACTGTTGGTTAATTGCCAAGGTTACCAAGAACATCAAGGCCTTTTCACCAACTGTCCAGAGGACTGACAAACTGAATCAAAACAAACACGCAAGGATTGCCCCAGCATCACACATGATTCCTAAAGAAAGCAGCGTGGAACCGACATTGGGTAACCCACAAGCAGAAAAAGAAAAACAAACAAAAGACATGATCAAGACCTTACACTCTGATTGCCCCATTCACAGTATACCATGATATGGAAGATCGTGGCAACCTTGAGGAGGGAACAAGGAGATTGCTTGGAAAAGATACTTCAAGACCCAACAGGGAAGAGTCCAAATCAAAAGAAAGCAAAAATTCAAAAGAGAACTGTTTGCCAATGAGATGGGTAGGACGAGGTACTAATGGACCAAGATCAAACATGAGGAAAGCTATATCCTGCAAGGACCTATCGAAGAGCACCTAAACTAGTGGATTTGGATGAGTGATGCATTTGGCAAGCTGAACTAAGAAAGATAACACTGAGAATTACTTTGCATGTTAAGGGAAGCACTAACTTGGTGGAAGCTTATGAAAGAGGAGAGAGAAAGTGGAGTGAAAAAACCAATAGCTAACTGGAAGGCTATGGTAGAAAATTTAAAAGAGACCTATTTGCTAGAAGATTATGAGATTCAAATTCACAAGAAAAGATTGAATCTCAAGAAGAAGGATCTAAATGTAGCTACCTATACTAAAGAATTCCAAAAACTTTCTATAAGGTCAAGGGTCCAAGAAGCAGATAGCGTCAAGGTGGAAAGGTACTTAAATGGCCTTAAGTGGCCTATCTAGGATGAGTAGAGCTTATTAAATCTCACCACATTGCAAACTTGTTTCCAAATGGCTAGGAAAGTGGAAGATAAGTTGAGGAAGAAGGGTGACTCAAGCTCCAAAAGCAAATGTAGAGGTAAAGATTTTAGAGGTGATTCAAGAGGAGGTTCTAGTGGTAGAAACAATGATCAAAGAGGCTATAGAGACTCCAAGTGGACTAAAAAATCTAGTGAGACTAATCAAAGGGTGTAAAGAAACTTGGCAACAAAGAATATAACCATTTCCACATAACCCATAATAGATCTAAAATAAATACAGAATTAAAATCCACATGCAAGAGAATAGCCAACATACCCACAAAATTGTGACACAAGATATACCCTGGGAAACCCTCATTGAGGGAAAAACCCAGCCTCCAAAAGCATCCATCACCATGTACTGTTCAGCAAAAAAATACCATTGCAATACAACCATGGAAGCCTTCATGGCCATAGCCACAACCAAGCAAACTATGTGAACAAGCATGAATCCACACATCCCATGCCATGCTTCCAACTTTCACAAATGCTCCCTTGGCTAACATGTCAAGCCTTGTCCTACTTGACTCTTGCCTTTCTAGCTCTTACTCTCTACAACAACTACCCTTGTGGCTGCTTATATAGTAGCAAGTCCCACAAAACCACTAAGTGGTATTACATAAACCATGTGCTAAAACCATGTGCTACCTAACCCACTAACCCCACATTTAATATTGGGCATTTAATTCTTTTCTCCAATATTAAATAATTACATAAAATATTATTACAATGTTACAATACAACTCATCAAGAATATTCCATGGGAATCTTTACATGTTGCACGTCCATCTAGGCACAACATTACATAATAAAATATAACAATATTATGCAATGTGTGCAACACCCATTATCTCAACAATCTCCCACTTGTTGTACACATTGCATAGGGCCAATCTGTAGCCACATAAATGAACAAGGGAACAATCCCTCCCAGCACATCCACCATCATGGATCAAAGTACACCAAGTGCTCCATCCTGGTACCCACAAAAAAATCAAAGTATCTAGCATCTCAAACATGAATGATCTCACCTCCTATTATGCCACTACCACTGGACATACATAGAAGCCATCCAAAGAGAAAGCCACCCAACCTGTTGCGTTAGAAGATCATAAAATCCTATACCAACTAAAATTCTAAGCACAAATAACCTGATCCAAAGGTAATCACATGTATCCACAGTTGTAAAAATATCCATAGCTGAAATAACACCCACAACAAAGTGCCAACCCATCCAACTATCCATACCTCCAAAGGTATACCAAGTGAATCTCATATCACCAACATATCCAATCTATAACCTACAATCACAATCCTCAAGAGAAATATGTGCCACATATATACCAAGAAGCTCCCATTGTAAAAGATAATGTCAAATCTATAATCAATCCACTCACAACATCTCAAAGAAGTGAATCCATATAGTCTCAAGGATATCCACAATACATAAACTGATATCCTGCAAGAACAACTCTCATAAAAAGTCTCCAATAGTCTCCCAAATTCTCCACAACTAATAGAGAAAAGAGATAAAAGGATAACCATGTCATCTCTCACATGACATACATGAGCACAAACTAGTGATCACAATCTCTAACCAATTTCAAATCCAATGTAAGCAAAACTGAACATCCAGGAAGATAACCAAGACCAGAGAAACCATGCAAATCATAACTTGTATCATGTCCTTCTACACACACCTTTAGATGTAAACTGTGCAAGTATGATCTCCTCCATAAAACCCCAACAAGAAGCCTTAACAACACTCAAACCATATCATATAACTAATCATGGATGTAAGCCTCTCACAAGAAGATCAAACTCAATAAACCATTCCTAATCCAAGGAATATGCCTAATATAAAACCATCTCCCAAACTCAACCAGCATAACAACATATGCACATGGAGATAACCAATGCTAAACCATCTCTCAAATGAACCCTCGAGAACTAACTCATGTACCATAGCTCAAGATCCATATCCATGAAAGACAAGCATAAATATAATGCAACTGAGAGAAACAATGGGCTATACCTCTCAAGTAGCAAACCTCTGAGTAGACCAAGAGTGGGGAATGAGAATGCTCATCAAGATACCCAAGTCTCCAACCAAGACTCATCTAAGAACAATCTCCTCTCAAGTCCATATCAGGTAACTACCCCTTAGAATTCTTGTTGAAACTATCAACCATCCCAACAAATATTTCTCTAATCTAAGAGAAATCAGTATCACCACTGTCTCTAAGTATCCATGAGCACTTATAACCAATCAATCCATGCCAACTCCAAATGCAACATAGCAATATCATGAAGTATCTAGCTTATGATCAGTGTACTCAATACCAAGAAACTAAACCAAGATCAATGTCAAAGTTCCAACCATGGCCTCAGGAACATAAACATGACAAAATGATCTAACCATCTCAACCAAAGAGATAACATGCTCCACATGAACATACTATAACATGTCACAACTCTAAACACGTATCAAGAGTATAGCATGACATAATAATGAAACCATCCTCATACCAAGGATAACATGCCAAATAAAAGCATAAACTATACCTTTACCGAGAACCCTGTCAATCCTCAAGATGCAACCATCTCCACACACCATGAAAAAAAACCATCTCCACATACTAGGAAGAACCATCTCCACACACCATGAAGATAACCAAGAACTCCATGAACATCTACAAAAACTCAATAAACATATCAATGCCAACAAGTCCCACTCAACTGTAGTACCAAGTCACCTATGACATCATAAAATCCATCTCCTATATGAAGATCCAAAACAAAACTAGGAAGTAATCATGCACTGTCACCTCATCACTGTCACAAGCTCCCACTAAACCATGTAACCAAGCTATCCATGACATCATGATAAAAATACCATCCTCTATATAGCCAATCATGTCATGCCAAAATTCATGACACCATGATCACATCCATGAACCGAGCATCTAGCTCTCAATATGTCCAACCTGTTAGCATAAAATAGTCAACCACAATCCTCCACCATGACTGTACCTAGTAACAACATCTCATCCCTTCTATATGAAGAAAAATTAGTAAATCATGTGACTTAGGGCATAGAAAACCTAAATCCAAGCCACCAATCTGAATATGCATCAATAATGAAAGATCAATGGGCAAAGACAACCCATAACCAAGCTATAAATGCAACCTGTAAGTATAGACCACTTACAACACTGCACAACTTGTAGATCCAACAAGTCATCATACATATCCAAACTAAACACTGATAACCATATCATCATGAGACCAAACTGAAATATGAACTGAGTATACAATGACATTAAATCTTAAATCTCCAATGCCATGAACTCACAATGTTACCATAATCAAAATATATCATAAATTGTTCAGATAAATATATCAACAAATAAATCATGTCAAACCTACACCAAATCTAAACCAATGTGTAGAGCTCTCCAAGAGCTTTCTATTGACTACTCGAAGTCCAAAATTCAACTCCGTATGCCCAAGTTATGCCCTAATTTGTGCTCAAAATAAATAACATCTACCTTTAGAGCTCTTAAAACTTGACAAAATATCAAAATCATAGAACCAAACTTATACCATGTTGTAGTGCTCTAAATTAGCTTTCCAACACTTGTAAGAACTCTAAAATTTGATATTCTAAGAGAAAGTTATGGTCGTTTTACTAAGACAATCTTTTTACCAGTTTCGCTACGATTTTTCATTTTTTTATTTTTTTCTATGACAAAAATTCTGACGGGATTAAATTTGACGGCCATCATGGGCTGAAATTAAAAAAAAAACTCTTTCATTTCCTCTTAACATGGCCAAACTAGGGCATATTATATATCAAAATTTATGGAAATGTCGACCCGGATCTAATGGCGAGGTTTGTTTTTACCTAGGAGGTTATTTCTGCAAGCTCCCCCCAAAAACCTCATTTAAATGAAACATCAAAAAAATCCTTTTGTCCAAAAAAATTCACATGCCCAAATATTTTAACATCCCATCATAACAAAAAACCCAAAGCCCTTAGATCTACAATAAATCATTCATGTAGCTTGCCCTTTTCTTTTATCCTCTCATGCATTCCCATGGATTCACTTTAGGGTTACAATAATAAAACCATAGCTCTGATACCAATTGTAAGGAAACTTGGCAACAAAGAATATAACCATTTCCACATAACCCATAATAGATGTAAAATAAATATAGAATTAAAATCCACATGCAAGAGAATAGCCAACATACCCACAAAATCATGACACAAGATATATCCTAGGAAACCCTCATTGAGAGAAAAACCCAGCCTCCAAAAACATCCATCACCATGTATTATTTAGCAAAAAAATACCATTGCAATACAACCATGGAAGCCTTCATGGCCATAGCCAAAACTGAGAAAACTATGTGAACAAGCATGAATCCACACATCCCATGCCATGCTTCCAACTTTCACAAATGCTCCCTTGGCTAACCTGTCAAGCCTTGTCCCGCTTGACTCTTGCCTTTCTAACTCTTGCTCTCTACAACAACTACCCTTGTGGATGCTTATATAGTAGCAAGTCCCACAAAACCACTAAGTGGTATTACATAAACCATCTGCTAAAACCATGTGCTACCTAACCCATTGGCCCCACATTTAATATTGGGCATTTAATTCTTTTCTCCAATATTAAATAATTACATAAAATATTATCACAATGTTACAATAGAACTCATCAAGAATATTCCATGGGAATCTTTACATGTTGCATGTCCATCTAGACACAACATTACATTATAAAATAAAATAATAAAATATAACAATATTATGCAATGTGTGCAACACCCATTATCTCAACCAATAATGGGGAAGAAGTAGATATGGGAATAGCAGAAAAGGCTCACATGTCAATAACATGAAATGTTACCACTATGACAATTTGGGGCATCCTTCCTATCAATGTCTAGAGAAGGCATCAACATCTTATGGAGAGAGGAATATAACTTATGTCCAAGAGGAAGACAGTCAAAAAATAGGGGAAGTGGAGCTTGAAATAGAGAAGGCTGAGAACCTCATGTTGAGGAGAGTCTTGGTCAAAGAGCTAGTCAAGGAAGAACCCAAATAGAGGAGAGAAATATTGAGAACCATGTGCAAGATACTTGGAAAAGTATGCAATGTGATCAAAGAGTCATAGTCTACTAATAATGTGATGTTAGAGGAGGTAGAACAAAAACTTGGCCTAACAAAAGATTCCCCATGTATGTCATTATTGGACGACTTGGTTGAACAAGGGGCATAATATATTAGTGAATGAACAAGTATGTGAAGACATCATTACTAGTAAGTATCAAGATAAGATTCTATGTTATATACTACCTATAGATGCTTTCCAACTACTATTAGGGAGGCCTTGGTAGTATGATAGAGAGGCAGTGCATCATGGGAAGGAAAATAATTACTCATTCAAAAAGGATGGGGTCACCTATAGAATACATTCTTTAGTGGAAGAGGATAAGGTAGAGAAGACTATTGTCAAGAAATTGCTAATGAGTGGAAAAGAGATCATCAAGGACTTGAAAGAAGGTTACGGAGTAGGAAAAGCCACCATGATGAAGCCAAATGAGGAGAAGTCATCAACACAAGCACTTATACCTGCAAAAGTGCAAGAACTATTAGATTTGTTTGAAGACATTATTTTTGATGGAGCACCACCAAAACTACCCCCAAAAATAGCCTTAAGTCATCAAAATAACTTCATACTTAGTGTATCATTTCCTAACAAGGTTGCATACAAGATGACACTAGAGTAGAACAATGAGATAGCTAGACAAGTCCAAGAGCTGCTTGATCAAGGGCTGATTAGGAAGAGCATTAGTCCATGTGCACTATCATTTTTCCTAGAACCTAAAAAGGGAGGTAAGTGGTGAATTTGTATTGATTCCAAGTAAATTAATAGAATCACAATTAGATATATATTTTTATCTCTAGGATAGAGGACCTAATGGGCTATCTTGGTGGAGCTAGATACTTTTCTAAAATTGATCTCAAGAGTAGTTATTATCAAATTAGGATGAAGGAGGGTGATGAATGGAAGTATTCATTTAAGACTACTGAGGGTCTCTACAAGTGGTTGGTAATGCCATTTGGCCTTACCAATGCACCAAGTACCTTCATGAGAGTCATGAATGAATTCTTGAAAGAATATATAGGAGTTTTTTTTGTTGTGTATCTAGATGACATCCTCATATTTAGCAAGACAAAAGAGGAACATATGAAGCACCTAGAAATGGTGTTGAGGAAGCTTCAAGAGGAGAAGTTAATAGTGAATCTTGATAAGAATGAGTTCATGAAAGAAGAACTAGTGTACTTGGGTTTTTTTGTGTCCCAAGGAAATCTGAAAATGGAAAAGATTAAGGTAAAGGAAATCTTGAGTTGGCCTACTCCTAGATCTACTACTGAGGTCAAAAATTTTCATGGCCTAGCACAATTTTATAGGAAGTTTGTGAGGAAGTTTAGCAAGATTTTTGCACCAATTAATGCCACCATTAATAGAGGCATGAAGACCAAGCTCACATGGACCAAGGCTGCAGATGATATTTTTGAAAGGTTGAGAAAGGAAGTGGCAATCCAACAATTATTGGTTTTGCCTAGTTTTGAGAAGCCAATTATTGTAGAGTATGATGCTAACAATATAGCACTTGGGGTAGTATTAAGCCAAGAGGATAAGCCTATGTAATTTTTCAGTGAGAGCCCAAATGAAGCCAAGACAAGGTATTTAACATATGATCTAGAAATCTATGCACTTGTTCAATCCCTTAAGAAGTGGAGACATTATGTATTGCCTAAGGAGTTTTTTTTCTTAACTGACAACCAAGCACTAAGTTTCAGCAATTCCTAGGAGAAGCTTAGTTTGAGGCACATCAAATGGATGGAATTCTTGTAGTCCTATACTTTTACTATCAAACATAAGAAAGGTACCAATAAAAATGTGGAAGATTCTTTGAGTAGAAGGTTGTTGACTATTCAAGAAGTCATGTTGCCGATCACAGGACTAGAAGGATTTAAAGAGATGTATGGTGAGGATACTAATTTTTCAGAGGCCTACAAGGTATGTATTAACTTTGAAAATAATTTCCATAGAGACTTTTCTGAATATACATTGCAAAATGGGTTATTATTTAAGTGTTAGTAGTTGTGCATCCCAAGAGGATATATTAGGAAAAATCTCATAGAAGAGAAGCACAATGGAAGCATGAGTGGGCATTTTGTCCTTAATAAGACACTAGACCTAGTGGAAAGGTTTTACTACTGGCCCAAGATGCAAATGGATATAAGGAGGTATGTGGAAAAATGTGGTATATGTCAAGAGGAAAAGGGTATTTCATCTAATGTAGGAATTAACCAACCTCTACCAATTCCTAATAGGCCTTGGGAATACATCAACATCAATTTCATAGTAGGATTACCAAGGACTAAGATAGGGTTAGATAGTGTGTTTATAGTGGTAGATAGATTCAACAAAATGAGCCATTTCATCCCATGCAAGACAACACATGATGCTAGTCATATAACTAACATATTCTTTAAAGAGGTGGTCAGAATTCATGGGCTACCAATGAGAGTTATGGATGATAGAGATGTCAAGTTTATGGGGAATTTTTGGAAGAACCTATGGTGGAGATTGGGTAAAAACCTACCTCATAGTTCTACCTACCATCCCCATATAGATGGGTAGATCAAGGTCATCAATAGGGTCCTAGGAAACCTCCTAAGGTGTCTCACCAAGGAGTATGGGCAGAGTTGGGAGTGAGTGATACCTTAGGTAGAATTTGCCTATAATGATAGCAAGAAAAGGACAACATGGTTAAGCCCTTTCCAAATAGTGTATGACACACATCCAAGGGACATAATGGAGTTTAGAGAACTACCCACACATGTCACCATCAGTGGAAATGTTGATGACTTTGCTCACTCTATGAATGAGGTACATGATTAGGTTAAGTAGACCTTGATGAAGGATGAAGGGAGGAGATAACTACAGTTCCAAGTGGGAGATTTGATCATGGTTTACTTAAATAAATCTAGGCTATAGAAGGGCATCCCTAGCAAGTTGAAGATGAAGAGGATTTGGCCATGCAAGGTACTAGAGAAATATGGACCCAATGCCTACAAAGTAGACTTACCTAAAGACATGGCTATCTCCAAATGTTGATGAAGAGGAGTATCAAATAGAACTGAACAATGATATATAAGACTTGAAAGTACCTAAAAGGATGCAACCACAAGTATAGAAGATACTAGATTGTAGAGTGAAAAGTAGCATAGGGAACAAGGTGTACAAAGAACATTTTGTACTAGTATGTTTCTGGATTTGATTGTGTTAAGATTTTTACCATCAATGTTTCGAATCACACTATGTGATCCATCATCAGGATGAAGAGCAAGAGAAGCACAAAAAGAACATTTTGTGAAATGGAAGGAAAATTTTGAAGTTGAAGCAACTTGGGTGGCTAAGAGTGATTTCAAGAAACATGGCATCAGCAAGGAGTTCCTCTCTGCATAGGTATCATAAACTTCTTGCAACTGGAGAATGGTACTGGAAGACCTTGGGGTAAGGTAAAACCTAGCTCAAATTTTGGTTTGTAAATGGTTTGTCCAACCATTGAGTGAATAAGGACTAGATATAAAGTCCCAAATAGGTTTAGGAGGTGTGGTTAGGTAAGAGTTGAGTGTGTCATTTTTTTGCCAATTAGGTCTTAATAAGCATAATATTACTCAAAGTTTCTCTATAAGAAAAAACATGGTAAAATATTTCAAATAGGGAAAAAAGTGTAAAAGAAAGGTCCTTAGGTTTTTTACGTTCATTTTGTGGGAGTTAAAACCAAATTGGAAAAGTTTGGAGGCCTAGATTGCAAAATTGCAAAAGTTATCTAAATTGTTCATTGAAGAATCTAGTGGTAGAACAAGAGATCAAAGAGGTTATGGAGACTCCAAGTGGATAGAAAAATCAAGTGAGAATAGTCAAAGGGGAGGCTCTAATAGAGTAAGAGGATTCAATAATGGGGGTAGAGGTAGATATGGGAGTAGCAAAAAAGGTTCACACTTCAGTAACATGAAATGTTACCACTGTGGTAAGTTGGGGCATCCTATCTATTGATGTCTAGAGAAGACATCAACATCTTATGGAGAGAAGAAGATAACTTATGTCCAAGAGGAAGATAGTCAAAAAATAGGGGAAGTGGACATTGAAATAGAGAAGGACGAGAACCTCATGCTGAGGAGAGTCTTGATCAAAGAGCTAGTCAAGAACGAACTCAAACAAAGGAGAGCACTATTTAGAGCCACATGCAAGATACTTGGAAAAGTATGCAATGTCATCATAGACTTAGGGTCTACAAATAATGTGATGCCAAAGGATGCAGTACAAAAAAATTTCGTAGCAAAGATTCCCCATGTATGTCCTTATAGGGTAACTTGGTTGAACAAGGGGCATAATATATTAGTGAATGAACAAGTATGGGAATACATCACTATTGGTAAGTATCAAGATAATATTCTATGTTATATATTACCTATGGATGCTTGTCATCTACTATTAGGGAGGCCTTTCCAGTATGATAGAGAGGAAGTGCATCATGGGAAGGAAAATATGTACTCATTCAAAAAGGATGGGGTCACCTATTGAATACAGTCTTTAGTGGAAGAGGATAAGGTAGAGAAGGCTACTTCTAAGACATTTTTGATGAGTGGAAAGGAAATCCTCAAGGACTTGAAGGAAGGTGAATGAGTAGGGTATGCCATCATTGTGAAGCCAAAGGAGGAGAAGTCATAAGCACAAGCACTTATACTATAGAAGTGTAAGAACTATTAGATTAGTTTGAAGACATTATTTTTGATGGAGCACCACCAAAACTACCCCCAAAAAGAGCCATAAGTCATCAAATTGACTTCATACTTGGTGCATCATTGCCTAACAAGGCTGCATACAAGATGACACTAGAGTAGAACAAGGAGATAGCTAGATAAGTCCAAGAGTTGCTTGATTAGGGGCTGATTGGGAAGAGCATCAATCCATATGTAGTACTAGTTGTCCTAGTACCTAAAAAGGGAGGTAAGTAGATAATGTGTATTGATTCTAGGGAAATTAATAGAATGAATATTAGCTATATATTTACTATTCCTAGGATAAAGGACCTAATAGCTTGTCTTGGTGGAGCTAGATACTTTTCTAAAATTTATCTCAAGAGTGGTTATTATCAGCTTAGGATGAAGGAGGATGATGAATAGAAATCTTCATTTAAGACTAATAAGGGTCTCTATGAATGGTTGTAATTCCATTTGGCCTTACTAATGCACCAAGTACCATCATGAGAGTCAAGAATGAATTCTTGAAGGAATATATAGGAGTTTTTATTGTTGTGTATCTAGATGACATCCTCATCTTTAAAAAGACAAAACAGGAATAGATGAAGCACCTAGAAATGGTGTTGAGGAAGTTTCAAGGAAGAAGTTGATAGTGAATCTTGAGAAGAGTGAATTTATGAAAGAAGAACTAGTGTACTTGAGTTTTTTTGTGTCCCAAGGAAATATGAAAATGGACAAGATTATGGTAGAGGAAATCTTGAGTTTGCCTACTCCTAGATTTCCTACTAAGGTCATAAGTTTTCATGGCCTAACAAAAATTTATAAGAATTTTGTGAGGAAGTTTTACAAGATTTGTGAACCAATGAATGACAACATTAAGGGAGACATGAAGATAAATTTCATATGGACCAAGGCTATAGATCATAGTTTTGAAAGGTTAAAAAAGGAAGTGGCAACCCAACCATTATTGGTTTTGCCTAGTTTTGAGAATCCAATTGTGGTTGAGTGTGATGATAGCAACATAGTAGTTGGGGCAGTATTAGGCTAAGAGGGTAGGCCTATGGCATTTTTAGTGAGAATTTGAATGAAGCTGAGACAAGGTATTCAACATATGATCTAGAACTCCATGCATTTGTTCAAGCCCTTAAGAAGTTGAGGCATTTTATGTATTGCCTAAGGAGTTTTTTGTCTTCGCTGACAACCAAGCACTAAGTTTCATAAATTCCTAGGAGAATCTTAGTTTGAGACACATCAAATGGATGGAGTTATTGTAGTCCTACACTTTTACTATCAAACACAAGAAAGGTACCAATAACAAGGTGGAAGATTCTTTGAGCAGAAGGTTGTTGACTATTCAAGAAGTCAAGTTGCAGATGATAGAACTAGAAGGATTTAAGGACATGTATGGTGAGGATACTAATTTTTTAGAGGCCTAAAAGGTATGTAATAACTTTGAAAATAATTTTCATAGTGACTTTTTTGAATACACATTGCAAAATGGGTTATTATTTAAGGGTCAGTAGTTGTGCATCCCAAGGGAATCTATGAGGGAAAATCTCATACAAGAGAAGCACAGTGGAAGCATGAGTGGGGATTTTGGCCTTAATAAGACCCTAGACCTAGTGGAAAAGTTTTACTACTAGCCCAAGATACAAAGGGATGTAAGGAGGTATGTGGAACAATGTGGTATATATTAGAAGGCAAAGGGCACTTCATCCAACATAGGGCTTTACCAACCTATACCCATTCATAATAGGCTTTGGGAATACATCAACATAAATTTCATAGTAGGCTTACCAAGGACTAAGACATGGTTAGATAATATGTTTGTGGTGATAGATAGATTCAAGAAGATGAGCCATTTCATCCCATGCAAGACAACACATGATGCTAATCATATAGCTAACATATTCTTCAAAGAGGTGGTCAAAATTCATGGGCTACTAATGAGCATTGTGGCTAATAGAGATATCAAGTTTATCTAGTATTTTTGGAAGACCCTATGGATGAGATTGGGTAAAAACCTACCTCATAGTTCTTCCTACCATCACCAAATGGATGGGGAGATAGAGGTTATCAATAGTGTCCTAGAAAACCTCCTAAGGTGTCTCACCAAGGAGTATGGGTAGAGTTGAGAGCAAGTGATACCTCAGGCAAAATTTTCCTATATTGATAGCAAGAAAAGGACAATAGGGTTAAGCCCTTTCCAAATAGTGTATGACACACATCCAAGGGACATAATGGAGTTGAGGTAACTACCTACATTTGGAACTATCAGTGAAAATGTTGATGACTTTTCTTAATCTATGAAATAGGTACATGATCAAGTTAAGCAGACCTTGATGGAGGCAAATCATAAGTAGAAGGAAAAGAGGATGAAGGGAGGAGAGAAATATAGTTCCAAGTGGGAGATTTGGTCATGGTCTACTCAAATAAATCTAGGCTACAAAAGGCATCCCTAGTAAGTTGTAGATGAGGAGGATTGGACCATCCAAAAAACTATAGAAATATGGACCCAATGCCTACAAAGTAGACTTACCTAAAGACATGGCTATCTCTTTCATCTTCAATGTCAAAGACTTGATACCTTACAAGGGTCCAAATGTGTATGAAGATGAGTATTAGGTAGAACTAATCAAGGATATATCATACCTATAGGTACCTAAAAGGAGGCAACCACAAGTGGAGAAGATACCAGATTCTAGAGTGAAAAAGAGCACAAGGAACAAGGTGTACAAAGAAAATTTGGTGAAACGGAAGGAAAATTCTGAAGTTAAAGCAACTTGGGTGGCTCAAAGTGATTTCAAGAACCATGGCATCAACAAGGAGTTCCTCTCTCCATAGGTCCCTTAAACTTCTTCTTGTAGGGGGAGAATTGTGTAAGAGCACCTTGGGATAAAGTAAAACCCTAGCTCAAATTTTGGATTGTCTATGAAACCATTGAGTGAATAAGGGCTAAATATAAAGTCCCGATATAGGTTTAGGTGGTCTAGTTAGGTAAGAGTTGAGTGTGAGTCAAGTTTTTTCCAATTAGGTCTTGATAAGCATAATATTGCTCAAAGTTTCTCTATAAGACAAAACATGGTAAAATATTTCAAACAAGGAAAAAATTGTAAAAGGAAGGTCCTTAGGTTCTTTAGGTTCATTTTATGAGATTTAAAACCAAATTGGACAAGTTTGGAGGCCTAGATTGCAAAATTGCAAAAGTTGTCAAAATTGCTCATTGATAACTTTGTAATTTTTGCAAAAGTGCAATAGCAATTTTTGCACATTTTGATAAAAGGGAAAAATAGATAGTTATGGCTTGAACCTGTTGGAGTTTTAAAACTATTGAGCAACATAGTGGTTCAATACCAAAATGATAGCACTTAGGCAACCTAAGGAATAGCCACTTCCCATTAAAAATTACATAAGCAAACCATTTGGATCCAACATTAACAAAACCAAGAGTGGTTTCCTTCTCTTTAGGCTCTACAAAACCAAGGTGGGTATACCTAGGGGATGACTCAATTTAACTATTGTTGCATAAGAACTATCTTAGTTTCATGCTAATTCTCAACCTCAATCCTTAAACTATTAGGAATAAGGTGTCTCAACCTTGTATAATTCCTATTCTTATTATTTGTTTTGTAAAAGGTATTTCTTGCAAATAATGTTGATGTGTCAACATCTTGAATTGTGTGTAAGGAGATCATGACTAGAATGGTTATGATGGATTCCTATGACATGTAAGAGCTATGTTAGGAAGATTCAATGACAGGTGAAGACATGTGGCAACTAAGATATTTGAGTACTGTACACTCTACCCAAATAGTAGCCCTAAAGTGAAGTGCATGTTATAAGCATTTTTTAGGGTTGCAAAGAGATGCTAAAAAAAAGGGTGTATTGTTGGTACTGCGAGTAGCTACTGGAGTGTTTTGTTGTTGATGTTGAACTTGCATTGCAAGTGTATTGTAACCTCGTGTTGAAGATAATACATTTTGTAGGTTCTGAAGGGGTGGAGTTGTTTTACTAAAAGGTTTTTCCCCACCGGCAAATCCTTGTGTTATGTGTTCCTTTCTCTGTCTATATTTTGTATGCATGGTTGGCTGCAATATTGTTGTTTACATGATATTGAATCTGTTAGTGTAGAAGATTTTAATAGGATTTACATCATACTTTCCTTATGAGATTAGTGTAGGAAGTTGTTTTCGCACCTGAGTTTCCTTACATAAACATATAGCTAATTGTGAAATTTTAAACAAAAAACATCCCATTTAATAGATTTGGTCATAAATTCTTCTATAGATATGCAAGTATTCTCTACAATAGTAGGTAACTAAAGCTAGAATACTTCATACAAACAAGTATTGACCAACTTTGAAGATCTTCAAGAAATAAAATTGAAATTGATTATAAATTTGTATTTGATATTAATCTACAATATATTTCTCTTCTATCTGAATTAATTTGACCAGTGCCTAATTCATTGGGGTTTAGAGTCTATTGCAATTCCATGGATCTAATTTGTTGCCTTACAACAAATATTATTAGCAATTCTTACTAGAATCCATCATTGAAAACATCCTTCCCATTACTTTAACAACCCTATCAAATTCATTAGAGCTCTTACTTAATTCTTTTGAACTAATCGCAGTGAAGAAAAGATATAAAACCTAAATGGATTGCATTCAATTGCACAAGCTCTTGCTCACACAACCTCAAGATAACTAAGTAATCAAAAGGAGACAGAATTTAGAAAGAACTAATATGGGGACAACTCATAATTTGTATTCATTTTCCTTGAAAACTATTTACATATGCAGTTAACTCAAAATGACCTTAGAAAGAGCACAAAGATCATTCTATATTCATGTATTCTCAGAAAACTTGTAGAGAAAATACATCATAAGACTTGCTCAAAATTACTAGACCGAAAACAAACTAAGTATATGACTAAAAAATATTAGAAATCAGACCCTCACATTTTATTGAACACTCATTTATATAGGCATGAGTTGCAACAAGAAAAGGGCCAATGTGATTGATAAGTGTCCTTCAAAAAGATTATTACATACACCTATTACAAGAAAACAAAACTGTGAATAACAAAAAGATTGTTACATCAAACATTCCTTTGCGGATCCCTTCTATGTTACTTCTCTTGGAAAGACAAAGGCACTATGATTAGATTCTTTTATCATTCTGATTCCTTGGAGTAAGTGGCCATCAAGTTTGAAAGTGATGAGTCATCTGTGATTACCTACAAACTTAATTTAACCCGAGGATTTTCCTTGTCTTCATCATTAACTGTAAGGGTGGATTTTACTTTTGTACCTTCCTCTTCCTCATCATCTTCTCCCATTTTCTCTATAGACATAAACTTATCTTTCCACTCATTGTAAGTAGTGTCATCCGGCCAATCAAAATTTAGAACTTCTCTTTGTACAGTTATTAATGAATTTGCAATTGCCTCTATATCAACAAAATCTTTTTTGATGGTATTATAAAATAGTTGTACTTTTACCAACTCCTTATTTGTCATTGCCCACAACAAGTGGCCTATTTCATTTATAACTTTATTGATTCTTTCACAAAAGATCTCATCTAGCTTCCTCTTCCATTCTTCCTTTTCCTTTACTTTATCAATTGTTTTTAAAGCACAAGGGAATAAATCAAAATTTTATAAAAAATACTTGGAAAAATAAATAGTTAATCTTCTTTGGAAAGAATCTTTTTTATCATCAAAACCTTTTAATTTATTTAACAAATCAAATATCTTCTCTATCTAATGACATGTCAACTAGATAATAGATATACACATAGTAGTGATATCTTCATTTATTTCTATCTACTTCTCTACAATGGGTCTAAATACAACTTCATTTCCTTTCAATTCATCCCTGATAGCTACAATCCTTGCCAATTGATCAAAAAACATTGTCCATTCTATCCTGTCCACTAGATACATTATATCCTACCTCAATTTTTCTTCAAATTGATTATTTAGTTCTACATTCAGTGCATACAATTTATTCTTCTCTTCTTCAAAATCCTTTGCAGTGTAGAACCATGTCTGGGGTGTCTGGTATCTCAATAATTGGAGTTGATTTGAAAGGCTCAATAGGTGGACATGGGGGGTATGAAATTCTTGGTCTGCTGGTTTCTTCTACTTTTCTCTTCCTAGGTACCTTCTCTATTTGAGATACTTTGTTTTCTAATGACTATATCTACATACCCCTCTCCTCATATGCTTGCAGAACTTCTTCAAACCTAGCATTGAGTTGGGAAAATCTATCTTCTTCTTGACCAGACACAACACTACCAAATTTTAGCATTTTTGAAGTCATTCCCATTATTTATCTACTACCTACCTCACCAGCTCTGAACACTTTCAATGCACCTATATGCTCTGTAGTAGAAATTTCCTACATCTTGGTCCTATCCCTTTTTTCAATAGACCAAATAATAAGGGCTTGGTGATCATCACTAAACTTGACTCCTCTATGAGCCTGTAATACCTCTTCTTCAGTCTTGAATTGGACATCCTTTGTTTCCTTACTGAATCAAAAACTATGGCATTCACTATATTCCATTCTGGAAAAATAAGGACTCTTGACTATCTAACTATTTGCCTTCTGGCCTCAGGTTCAAATTGAGCAAAATCATTCAAAAATTTAGACTTTACCTCTTCCTTAATAGTAGAATTTGGTTTATTAGGTTGTTTTGCCTATATCTTCTCACAAGTTTTCTCAAAATTTCCTATGTTTAGCCTCCACAAAAATTGTGCAAATGCTCTAGATTTCACAAAATTTTCAAGATTAATAAACCTCTTAGAGGCTTGGGCAACTATAGGATCTATTTCCTTACCATGGTAATTAGCAACAGTTAAATCCAAGGAAGGTGTAGGAGGTTCTTGTGGTTCTCCAATTTCTAGATCAATGGAAGTAACAATTACATCCCTCTCTCCACCAATCTATCTAAGTTGTTCCCTCAAAGATGCTTCATCATCTATCAAGATTGGGGACTGACTTGGGGAGTACTATTCTGCTTGAGAAGAAGAAGACCCTTGCTCTAACTTTTGTCTTTTTGGAGCACTAGTTGCAGATGGACTTCCTAACCTTGGTCTTTGCTGAAGGGGAGCTTGTTGCACATTTTGAACCATCACATAAAATTCTCTCTTATGCAAAGTGTATTGACCAGGTTCCACTACATTTCTACTATTTATCCTCCTTTGTACCTCTACAACCTTGTTTGGATAGGTCTTGAAATTTATGTCCTTCTTCTCATTCATAGTTTAGATTATCTCAGCAAAATTATTCATTAGTGCTTGCATCTTGGCTCCCCAATATTTCTTATCTTTCAATGGGTCATAGATGGAGTCAAAAGCATTAATGAATTCTAGAGTCTTACTAAATACTATCCATTTTCCCTTTTTCAATTCTTGCTCTTGTAAAGAAAAAATGTTCCTAATTACATCCTCTAGATAGTATACCTGTTGTAGCATGCGGGAAGCTTTTATCCTCTCTCTTAAAAGGTCATAAAATCCTTTAGGACTAATAAATCTGGCATGAGATTCTACCGTGTTATATCTATCTAGGAACAAATTCAGGTGCTTCCACCCTTTCCTCACAAAGACAAAATCATGTACCATAGTAACAATTGGAAAAAAGGTACCCTTCTTAGGCAACTCCCTGTCATCTATAGTACCTATTTTCCATAACAGCTCAACTATTCCTATCTTCAAAGGCACATGAAATGGAAGCACATGTGGCTTTCCCAAAAAACCATAGATTGTGATTACCGTTGAGACGTTATAAGGGATTATATCCCCCCAATTGTGACTAACCAATAGCCCTATTGCATAGTCCTTAGGTCTGATCATTTCTAAAAATGCTTGTGGAATCCTGGGGCTATCTCCTCTCAAAAGTAATCTAAGCTTTGATGCGGAGCATCTATCAAACCTCACATAACTAGCATATATAGCTTCTAAAGTCATATCTACACTCCATAGTTGCACTGGATTCCTCTCTCCATCCCTGGTTATTTCCAACTCCATACCCTTGGAGAAAAAGGTAAATCCCTTGTACAAGCATACATACATAAGCAATGAATACCAATAGAATGGTTTGTCCACTTTTCCCCATGCTATCCCCACCAAACCATTGTGAATCTCCTTTGCAAGAAAAGTGCCAAAATCTAGAATAGTGCTCATCCCAAATTGAAGAGTTTGAGCCATTACAAGGAAAATTGAGTTTGGGATTTGATCTACTTCATCTATTCCAAAAAAATTTCAAAGAGAAAAGTATAATGCCTAAGCCCAAAGGTTAAAATGCCTTCTTAGTAATGGCTCTGGGGTGTTGGTTGTAATCATAGGAAAAGTACCAATTTTAGCAGCATGCTCCTATAGTGGCCCTATTCTTAAGTAAATCCTTTGTGCATCATACCTTTCTTGAAGGTCATCCATATCAATGATTTCATGCATGAAATGGTTAGGGTTGAGGTTGAAAACCTCACTAATTAGTTCAAGCCAAACCCTAAAAAGATTCACTCCAACATGTTTCTTTACCCACCCTATAATTGGATCATATTTCTTGGCCAAATCCATCAATAAATCACTATCAAAGAAAATTGTGGGGACTATTAATTTCCTAATGTCAAACTCCCAAACATTGCTCATAGGAGTGTTTAGTTTTCACTTTGAAAACCATTTTCTAAATAACTCTAGACCTCCTGTAGAAACCTGGGCATCTCATACCTAGTTGGCTTTGTCATAAAGACCCTCTGTTATGGCTACCCTAGGGTGTTTAGGAATCAAATCCCTCCCCTTAGTTACTTCATGTATAGATAAAGGGAATTGTTCAAGAAAATCATCATGCACAAAGCACTTTAGATAATCAGTTTGTCCTATAAACTCTTTTCATGGAGGCATTTTGAGATTTAAAATTTTTATCACACCAAATTCTTGCTACTCGAAAGTTTTAAGAGAACCTACCCACAAAATTTTTGTTCACTCTGTGAAATTCTTTGCTACAACTCACTGGTATTCTTTGCAAAATTCTATGCCCTAGCTCTAAAAATTTTCTCTGCTCTGGTAATATTTTGCAATTATGTGGTTCGGTAATAGAAAGATTGTGGATTATATTCAAGCATTTAAATCACATGAATGAGTTCTAAACATTATTAACTTCCAGTAGCCATTATTCTCAAGTTGCATCAAAGATTCAAATCTTATCCATCGATGTCACTAGATTAGATGGCTTTAAATCAAAAGGGTAACAAGCTTTATGACCTTAAGAAAGTGGCCACATGTCATATGACTGCTTACCCGCATTCCTTAAATTTATTACATCTTAAAATGGTGGGTAAGCACTATCTGTTGATCAAGATAAGATCAATGATCACACAAGTTTACAATTGAAAAAGGCCTAGTCAGTTGTACTAACCAATAGGAAGTCTCTATTTGAATCTATGCCTCCTGTCAACCTCCACACAAGTGGGTCCCATGTTAAATTTGAAGGAAGTGGTGCTTGACATCATCCTTTCCACATGTCAAGTTAGTGCATCCCCACTTTCCTTATTGGACGAGCATCTTTAAATTGTGGGCTTGCACCAGTCATTGATCTTGGAAGATCAATGGTGACACTACTCAAATCTTACAAACCTTTTGAGATGTGGATAGTGACATCACCATGGAAATGTGTCCTCATAGCACATACCCATTTTTCTTAAATTCCTTTCAAGTTTAAAATGCAGGCACGAGCCTTTCATCAATCTGATCAAGATTGATGGTAGGTGAAACTTTGCACTTTTATGGTCACATCATCCACTTGGACTAATGAAATGACCTACCTTGATCCTCATACTCTAAACAATCTGACTATTGCATTAATTCCTAGAATTTTCTATGCTCGTAGCATAAGTACTTCCAGCTAGGCACATCTGACATAATCAAAGTGTGATTCATCATTCTCACCTAATCTTGGACCCACTATAACACACGATGCAAAGGCACATCCTCACTTTCTTTATTGGATGAGCAATTTCATAATACAAGCTTGCAGCAGCCCTTGATTTTCAAAATATCTATGGTTGACAAAACTTTGATCCTATTTGGCAGACAAACTTCTTCATTGGTAAAATTGGTAGTACATATCAGCAATCACCTTACAGCTTGGCACACTACAAAATACACTAGATATTTTTCATCCCGCCTTGCAACGTATCAAAAAATTGCTTGCCCACTTTATTTATCGCTTGTGTAGCTTGAAAATGTGGGCATGCCCAAGCCTTTGATATTTGATGGATCAATGACCATAGAATCATGTGTCTTAAATACCATTTCATTTGTATTGATGAATAAAATACTTCCCTCTAGTCCAACTCATCTATCACTTGCCACAGAAGACATCTCAACTTCATCCTCAGAAACGATGGGCCCATGCTGTCAGAGTGTGCTACATGTCCTATTTGTACTTCCTCGCTTTGCTTAATTCTCAAGCATCTCCTACTTGTAGGTAAGAACTAGCCCTTGATTCAAATGAAATCAATGGTTGATGAATCTTGGTGATAAAGGAATAGCTTTGTTAGTAACTCAACCAATGACATTGCAAGAATTCCAAAATGTGCATGAAAAGTAGTGATAAGTCTACAAAAGGTTCTGACAACTTATGACTCATCACAAACTTTATGGCTCACCAAGACCTCTTTTTTTTAAGAAAAAGGGATGGGCTACGTGTCAGTTAAGTGCAAGCCCACATTTTTTAAATTCCTCGCATCTCAACATTGTGGGAATGCAATACTCATTGATCTGAACAAGATCAACAGTCACATAAAACTTGCATCACATAGGATATTTTTCAATAAAATAATCAAGCAAATTGCAATCAAAACAGAACCAATAAAGGTTTAAAAAAGATTTTTAATGAAGTCATGCTTGCTTGAGCCCAACCTTAGGGTAGAATAATATGCCTTAAAATCATTTTTTTGGAATATTATTTTCGAGGGTTTTCAAAACTAAGGTAAAATAAAAATAAGGCACTAGGGTTTCCACATTTAGGGTTTTGTAACTAACTGCTCTGATGACAAACCTTGAGAATTTGATAAAATTCCAACAACACAAAGACCAAGACACAAACTAGGGCAACCTAAGCATTTGAAAAATACAAGGAATGAACCCTAATCTACAAGATACAATGCCTTAAAAGATTTTTCACTAAAATTTTCAAAAAAAATTATGCATTGTGAAAAATCAAACCAACAAAACCAAAGGCCAAGGTGAATAGGATAACCTATTTAAACACCCTCCAACTCATTTCTAAGGGTTGGTTGAATCACTTGTATGAACAATTATTGAAATAACAAGGATTGCTGAGAGGGAAAAAAAATTTTTGGAGGACTATAGAATAGTTGGATTGGTGTGCTTGTTGTTATCGATGGAATATTTTCTTGTATCCATATTTTGAATTTTTCTACATTTCTTTGATCAAAGGTAGTCATTTTTAAGGTTTTCAAACTTAGTTTTTCTTACCTACTATCTAGTTTTGTGCATCTAGCAACCAAATGGCTATAGCTTGAGTTTTCGTGATCAAAACACTATGGCCTTTGGAAATCAAGTAATAGAAACTATAAATAATGTACATATTAATTTTGAAGTGTGTGGGAGTTAGATGGCCATTTTTACAATCGAGCCCTAAGCAAGAAAATGAAGACTTGGCAAGACACAGTGAAGCTTGTAATTGTGTTTTAGAGTGAACAAAGGATTGGCATGTGGAGTAAGGTATTAGGTGTCCACAAAATAGAGGGGGAGGTTTGATTCTGAGTCCAATGCATTTGGTAGGAGTTTTGCTATCATTTCCCTTGAAACCCTCAAAACAAGGGTTTTCTAGAATCGTACTGTACGGACACCATGCAGGCTTGAAACCAAGAAAATATTCAAGCCCTAGTCAATGTGAAATTATGTATAGTAAACATCAATAGGCCTTGTTAAGGACTTTTTCATGTTATTGGAGGTTCCTTCTTTCTAGGAGGGTTAATAGGGGTTCTTAGGGCTATAAGGACAAAAAGGGCAATTTGGAGTTGTGGGTATGTTAGACCTATCCAAAAGATGTAGAATGAACTGAAAAGTGTCAATAACCATAGGAAGAAGTTATAAACTTTATTTTAACCCTCTGATGGAATTTGGTAGAATTTTGGCTTATTAAGCCAAAAGACATACAATTAGGGTGTTGGAGTGAGAAGTATTAAAAAACTAAGTTGATTGGTGAGTTTCTTGGAGAAAGGGGATTGGAAGAGAGTCCTCTAGGTTGGGGTTAGAGTAGTGACCCTAAGTAGGCTAAGACTTAGCCTTGATAAAGAAATAAAATCTCTAAGTGAAGAAGCTCCCCATCATAAGAGACACCAAGATTTAACATAGGGATGCCAAGATTTAACCTAGAAACCCAATTTGGGAAAACCATTGATTGCAACTAATTACCATTTTTCACTCTTCTAAAGTGAGCCTTCTTAGGATCCAACCCTATTAAAGGTTAAAAAATACACTATTAGGTGTGACCCTGTTAGAGGATTTAATTCACCCTATTAGGAGTGGCCTTCTTAGAGGTGTCCAGACACTTCAATCTAGAAGTTCCACCTTGTTAGAAGATTTGCTAAATAATTTTTAGTCTAACTCTGTTAGGAGATTTGATTCACTACTACAATTATTAAAGAGTAACAATGACTTGACTTGATTGCTGATGCAACTAGCTTTGCTGATTCAGATCTCTATTTTGACTTGATTACGTGATCCTCCTTTATCAAAATGTTTTTTGCAGCTCTGTCAACTTGGATACTCTATCATCTTACATATATCCTTCCAAATTTGCTTCCTTAATTCATCTTCTTCAATTCCACACTTCAATCCTCAACTTGACCTTTCATTTATATGATTCACCTTGTCAAGTCAGCTTCAATACTCTTTTAATCAAAAAATTATCATCCCTTAAGTCATCTTGTATTAACTAATAAATTTATCAGACTTAATATGCTGACAGATTGCTAGTATAGAATTGAGTACTTGGTTAACATAGAAGTTCTAATATTAATTGACCCAGCTCAGTCAAAACTAACTTGATGATGACTTTCCATTGAGAACTGATTGAGATTGGTCAATACTATCTCTAAACTTGGTTATAACTAAACTCTCAACATATATAGGAAACTATCTTCGATGCCTAAGTGAGCTTAGCTATCACTGGCCACTCAATAAAGGCTTGACATTTTATGTAACATCAAAGACAACATAGAATTGAATAATTATTTTTAATAGACTTAAGGTTAAGACAGTAAATAGAAATTATTATTTTTTGATCTGTGCACACAAATATCGATTTCTTATTCAAATTGAAACTCTACGTTTGTTGGCTATAAAACTAAATTATTTCCTGATCTCAAATTATATGTGAAATATTCTGGTATTGACTTAGCAATAATGTTCATTATTTTCATATTTGAAAAGAATTCAAAATTTTATAAAATTTATGCACGGGAAGACTTAAATTCTTTACAAATCTTTCTAATAAATTGTTGAATTTATATTGCAATGAAAATTAATGTGCTTTAACTCATGGCTAAATGGAGACTCCATAAATTAGTGTCAAAGTGACTTTCTAGTTTTGGAGACAATTATGTAGTCAATATCCATGTATCTACTTGTTCTAATATTCATTTGTTTGTTTTTTTAAATTTGAAAAAGAGAATTGTTATTAATAAATTTTGAGGTTATAAAGTGTTACTTAAAGTAGTGGTGTCAATAGTTGTTATTACATATTCTATTAGTTTAATAAGAGTCAATTTAAAATCTAAGATTTGTGTCATTATTATATATTCCAATAATTTAGCTAAGGGTCAACTTAGTTTCTAAGATATTATAGAATTTATTTTGAATTCTTAATTTCTTTAAATATAATCTCCATCATTTATGATTAAAAGAAACAAGTAGCTGTCAATATCTTTTCTTTGTTTCTTAGTTTTATTATGAATACCTCTTCTTATATGTGTGTGTGTATATACATATTTACATATATACATACATATACATACACACACACACACACACACACACACACACACACACACATATGTGTATATATGTATATATGTATATATATGTATGTATGTATGTATATATGTATGTATATATATATATATATGTATATGTATATGTATGTATATATATAAATATGTATATATACATATACATATGCATACATACATATATATAATTAGGTGCTTGTCCTCTATTATAATAATTTCATATGGAACATCTATTTTGTGGTTGATATATCTTTCAAGCTCAATATTCAATTTCTTGAAATTGCATAAGTACTATGTACCATAGAAAATTGAAATGGAGATAATAAATATCCATGGATAGCAATAAGTGCCATCATGTAAATACTAGAACCATGTAAGGAATACTAATGTGTAGCATCTCATGTAAGAAAAATAAGTGTATACAACAAGACATAAACATGCAAACATAAATAGAAAAACATAATTATAAGCATTAAACAATGAAGATGTGTCATCTTAAGCATAGTAAAATATGCTCTATATGAGAGAAATATGAGTATTAATAGATAGGGGTTAAGTGAACTTAAATCATATAATAATGTGATCATGGATAATTAACTATTAAGTCCCTTACATTGAGATATGTCAATGAACGGGGTCTATGAAAATGTTTTGTAGTATTATACATCTACTGTGAGCATGTGGGCCATTAATGTTGTCACAACAAAACTAATTCATGTAGTTAAATATTATAAAAATATTTGTTGGAAATTTATATCCAAATATCAAGTCATCAAAAAAAATATCGTTCATCATGATTAATGTCATTATGTATATTGAGTGTTACCAATCAAAGTGAAAGATTTTATATAGTGCTTAACATACCCTAAATAAACATAACAAGGTGAAATATGGAAATAGCATTTCATATATGCATTCATCTTAGATAAAGATATCTTTAATATTATGTTGATGGTGCCAACTCTTTAAGAGGAAGTAAATGTTGATTTTTTTCATCTTTTTATATATATTTGTCTAACTTTAAATAAATTAAAGTGAATTAAAGAAATGAAGGGATCACATCCAAGATCTTAACTCTTGGATAGTATAGTTATATTTTTCTTATTGATATTTTTGTGGATAGATTTGGTGAAGTGTTTTACAAGGCAACATGAGAAATCCTACTCAAATGTATAAAGGAAGGACTTATTTTGTATGTGAGCTTAGTAGATATAACATATGATGTATATCATATATGATGTACAATTCTTGATGTGAAAACAAAGAAGATGCAAGCTTGATTGGGAGTAATTAGACATTTTGATGTCAAGTATAGTTTTGTATTTATATAGAAGTTTCTAAATGTCTTTGCATAGTAAGTCTAGAAGGTGGATTTTACCTTCATTCTTAAGTAAGTATTCTCACTCTTTGTTCTCAACTCCTAACATGTTTTTATGCCTCTAACAAGAACTAATGTACTATATGTGATGTATTGATTCTTAACAAGGTTAGATCTTCTAACAAAATATTTTTAGAGTACTGCATATTCTTGTGGGTACCATCCCCACTGGGTTCTCCCTTGGCCACTATTTTCTCAAGAGAAAAATGATGTTATGAGTTTTCATTTGATGTATGGTTTAGTTTTATGCATTGTGCTTTGTGGATGTTTATGGTTAATTTGTAAAACATTAATCATTAAATTTTTTTTAAAGTGTTATAACACTAATTAACTATCCCCACACACCCCCCCCCCCCCCCTTCTTAGTGTTGCTTGATTCTAACATTTGGTATCAAATCCTAGTACCTCAAAAGAAGTCTTACAACTTGAGGAGAATTTGATGGATGCAAGCACCTTATAAAGTAATTTAAACACAATATTTGAAGATATAGATAAAGAAAATACAAATGAGGAGAGGCTGAAATTAAAGCTTAGATATGCACAAGATTACACCAAAAACTCAAGGATCATATTCATATTTGGGGTATGTGTAGGATCATGGTGGGCTAACCTATACCCTTAAGTGGTAGTGTACAATCAATGAATCAAGTTTATGACAACTTGATGTGAAACTTTGAACAAGTTATGAAGTTTATATTAAAAATTTGTAAGAATAGAATCTATACAAAATTGAATTTAGTTTTTAAGCTACTAGGTCTTATCTAGAAATAATATAAGTTGATCAGTACAAAATCCATATTTTAATGTAGTAGCACAAAATTTTAGGACAAAAATAAGAAGTAGGTATATGTCTAACCACCTAAATGATAATCAAATAATATTTTTTCTATAAGATTCTAGATATAAGAATTAGACTCATGCCTAGATGTGACACATATATATTTGGGTATTTTTATCCCACAAAATAATTAATTATGAATTTTTTGCTACAACCTTTTAAGGAAAAAAGGCTTGTGTCCAACCATATTAACTAAATAGAAAATGATTACTAATAAAACATGCTAAATACTTGAGGGTTTTCATTGAGATTTGTGTGTGAAACCATTTTTAGCAGATGATGCAAAGAAAAGACTGCATACTCTGAGGAATTTAAGCAAGTGAAAGTAAGCTTTTCATTGTCATTAATATCCAATAAAATATTACATCATTCTAACACCACTTGTGGATCTCTCCTTCTTTCCATTCTCTATCTAGGTTTCTCACTTTACACTTCCCCCCCTGTCTAAATGACTCAAGATAGAAATTTACATCAACAAAAAGTTCAACCAATATTTGTGTTAGATAAATTCATGAGGAATTATTAGATGAACCACACATTGGCTAACTAGTTCAAGATTTTTAGAAAATAAATTTGTTGCAAATAAAGCAGTGTTGAGGTTCAAGTCTCTGGTTTGATTCTTCAGAATCAATGGTGTTACAAATAATCCCAAATTTTCACTTGGGAAATATGATCTAGTCTGCAAAAACAATGAACTCTATGAGAAGTAGGAAGGAAAATCCTGCCAAACATCCCTCTGTGCCGTCAAATCCACCAAAACCTTACTCAATTTTTTTTTTAGAACAATCACCCATCCACTCAAATGCAAGAATAGCTTTCAATGTATTGGCGACACTGCATGAAAATAGTAGACACAAAATCATCCAAGCCCTACACAATGGAAAAAAGGTAGCTGCTCTAATTGAAAAGGAGATAGGAAAGCCACCAACAATCAAAAACAATATGAAATCAAGTAGGAATAAACAAAATATGAGAAATCATCCACAATAAAAGAAAGGAAAGAAAGATTTGAAAAAGAAAGCTAGATTCCAGAGTAACAAAACCATAGGAGCTCCAAAAGAGGAGGACAATGAAAGATTCTCAAATTAGAAGGTTTACTTCCTCAAAACTAAATATGCTTAGAAGATTATAACAAAATGGAAGAAAGAGGATGGAATCATTTGAAATCACTAGAGGAAATCACCCTCACCAAGAGGATATAGTTCCCTCCAAGAAATATGTCATCCTTAATTGGCTCCCATAGTTAATCTAGGCCCAAGCCATCCCTATCCTAGCAACATCTTGAAAGCCAATATTTTATCCCTAGGTAAAAAAAAACCTCCCAAAATCGTAGCCAAAGACCCTATAGCCTACTCAAAAATGACATCACTTATACCAGTCAAAACAAATAAATATTTACCCCCCCCCCCCCCTCCCACTTAAAAATAATCCTTCATAAATTAAAAAATGATCAATCACCAACCTCTCCTAAGAAATCTTATCTAATACAAAATCTCCTCCACCATGAACCCAACTTGATAGGTAATGAACAATCTATAAATACTCATCAAAAGACAAATTTGGATGATACAAGGCTCTTAGAAAAGGATCTAGAGAACATATTAATTATTAGTAACTTAATCAATGAAAGAAGGTGGATGTGATGAGAGGTATTAGGGCTTTTTGTCCACTAGAAGAGTTCTAGCAAAAAATTGCCAAATCTTATCAAATGACTTAAGGAAAGCTGGGCACAGAAGTAAATATTTATATATACTCTAGTCACTTAATCTATTTACATTGTTATAATGAACAAATTAGAAAAAAAAATTCTATGCATTTCATGTTGTTTATTCAAATGCTTTGCATTGAAATTCTTGAAATGGGAACCCAACTTTGATGAACAAAAGGCAAAAAAAAAACTCTTCTCTAGCTTGGTTAATATGTAAATCTATCCCACCAGAACTTAACCATCCTTAGATCATTAAAAGAATAGGAAAAAAATTAGGTAATCTAATTGGAGTAGATAATTCAAGTCTCGAAGTTAAATTCCTTCTAAATCTAGAAATATGACAAGATATCCCCAAATCCTTAAAGATCATAACAAATGGATCCATATACACCTTACCATTTGACAAATATGAAGGGGAAATTAAAAAAATCATAAACTTAAACATAGAAAATAAGGTAAATCATATCAAAAAAACCTCAAACCTCAAAGAATCTCTGGGAGAGTACCACCAAAAATAAGATCCATGATCACAATGGAAGTCAATCTCTATCCAAACAAAGCCAACAATAAGGAAGAAAAAGAGGAGGGCATGCAAGAAGTAGTGGAGGAAGAGGAAATTAGAGAGACAAAAAAAAGCTCCAAAACACCAGAAGAAAGATCATAAACAAATCAAGAGGAAGCAAAGATAATCACAAATAGAGAAATACAGGAAAAGATCAGTAATTTACATGAATGCAATTAATGCAACATGGAGAGTTCATTTTATGAAGACATCAACATCAACATACAGGCTCACAAAAAACTCTATCATGAGCTCTTGTTAACCCAATTCAACATTAGTGATCAACTGGAGATTTGGGAGTAATACCATAAGACCCAAAAAATCATAATCAAATTTCACGTCCAAAAACCAAATCAATTAAAAAGGAGCTTAATGGCAGAAGACAAGCACCAATAGAGGAATCAACAGTTCCAACACAAATGGTAAAACCATATGGAAACAAATATGACTCTAACATGGGAGAAGAGATAGTAGATGTCCAAACCACCATAGATCCCATTGTCAAAAATAAAGGAAAATAAAGCCAATTAAATACTATCAACCCCAAAATAAAAGCACGAAAGGAAGGGAAGGAGGAGGAATTAGGGGAAATAGTCACAAAAAAAGACAAGCAATAATCAGAGGAAATTAAAGAAACATAAAGAGAGAAGGGAGCAGTAGAGAGAAGGACTCAAATAGACAACATAACAAAAGAAAATTTAATTCGCAACCTTTCAACCCAAGAAAGTGAGTAGCTAGTAAGGTCAACACTAGACCCTGACCCTCAAGAGGAATCTCAATAGTTTAATATTCCGCTAGAATCTTTACAACAATGGGGAAACATTCCAATAAAAAAGAAAGAAAAAATAGGGTGAAGAATATCACATAAATTCTGGAAAACCCCAGACAACAAAAAAGATATGTTCAAGCTACCACCCAATACCCATAGATCAGAAATGAAATAAATAGTGGACAGCTAGTAGAAGAGGGAAACTTGGGAAAAGAAGTAAAGAAAATGAAATTTTGGAAAGATTTTGGAAACCCAAACAACAAAGAAAGGATGGGTAAAGAAGATAGTGACAAACAAAAATCAAATGAAGGCAAAGAACTAGGCAAAAGGAAATTAATTCCAAAAGAGGTAGAGTCCCTCTTGGAAGAATTTAAAGGAACCTCACCAATACACCCAAAATCCAACTAGAATAAACAAGAGAAAAAAAACTTTTGGGAAGAATTTGGAATAGTGGACATGCTATAATTCAACAAAGAAATGCAAAAATTAGAGAAGATAAAGGACATAGAGGAAGAGGAAATAGATTATGACAAAAAAAACTTAGGGAGGAAGATATTTCAAGAAATTGGAGAAGAGGAAGAAGCTTTGGAGGATGTGGAAGAAACAATAGAATACAAAATAGACATAAATATTTGTAACAAGCTTGGAATCTCAATTAATGAAGAAGGACTAAAAGGCCCGAAATGTGGCAGGCAAAAAAAGAAGAGGGGGAGAAAGTCCTTGAAAATTAAGGGCAAAAATAGGGAAAGAAAAAAAACAAAGGAAGATAAATGATATACTATATGTTGGGAAAGGGAAGAACCTTCTCATAGGAAAATAAGGATTACTACATGGAACACTAGGGGAATGAATGTCACTAGCAAAAAGTTCTTACTAAAGCACAATTTAACCCTTTTTGATTCAGAATTAACCTTCATTCAAGAGACAAAGTTGAATAAAGAAGATAGAGAAAAGATAAAACAAAAAGTAGGCTATTGGAAAGTAGAACTAGTAGAATCTAATGGAGCTTGAGGATAGATAGGAATTATTTGGAACCCCAAAAAGATTAATTTTGTAAGAACAATCTCAAAAAAAACCTAGATGGGGGAAGGATACAAAGCTTCAAGAGTGACCTACAACTAGCACCTATAAATTTTTATAGACCAATATAAATTGAAGACAGGAATGAATTTTTGAATGATATCAACACTTATATGGAACTAAACTCTACAAATAATTTTTGCACAGGGGGAGATTTCAACACAATACTCAATCTAGATAAAAAAATATGGGGGCTCACAATCTACCACACAAGTAATTGCATATTTTGGAGAATGGATCAACAAGGACAGTTTACTAGATATTCCACCAACCAATGTTAAATTCACTTGGAATAATAGAAGAAAAGGTTTCTACCACAATGAAGAAAAGCTAGATAGATCTTTGTTTAGAGGATATCTAAGCACTATAAAATAACTATCCACTCCTCTATTCTCCCCTTTTCTAGATCATATCACTTCTAGGTTAGAATTGACTTTGAGGAGGCACATAAGCTTGCAAGAAACCCATTCAAGTACAAATAGATGTTTTTTATGGATAAAGAATTCATGTACAATATAAGAAAATGGTGGCAAGAAAGAAAGTTTGAAAGATCCAAAATGTTGTGTTTTGTGTCTAAGCTCAAACTACTCAAGGGCAACATTCTAAAATGCAATAAAGAACATTTCCACAATATTTTTGAAGAAAAATTAGAAAAAGAAAAAGAACTAGAGAAATTAAAAATATATATTATTAGATATGGAATGAACAACAAAAGCTACAATAAATAAAAATAACTGTTCGTGAAAATAAAAACCATTCTAGCATAAGGAGGAAATTTACTAGAATAAAAAATCTAGAGAAACTTGGCTAGAAGATAGGGATAACAACACTAAGTTCTTTCACAATAGTACCATCAATAATAGAAACATAAATAAAATTTCAAAAATAAAAAATAAAAAAGGAACCCTAGAAGAAGACCTCAAAAAATTGTAGAAGTGTTTGTAAACTATTACAACAATATATTTAACAACTACAATAGCTCAAAATTAAAAGCCCAACAAATAATAAAGAAATCTATACCAAAACTACTTAACAAAACCTTCACAAATGAGGAGGCCAAAATAGCCCTCTTCAACATGAACCTGAGAAAATCTCTCAACCCAAATGACTCTCAAGCCTTCTTCCAAAAATATTGGGATATTCTAGGAGAAAACCTATGGAAAGAAATAGAAACTTCCAAGAATGTTGGTTCTCTTTTAAATAAAATAAAAACACCTTCATAACAGTTATTTCAAAAAAAAAAAAGCCATGAGGAACTAGGAGACTTTCACCCAATAGCCCTGTGCAACACAATATACAAAATATTAACAAAAGCTATTGCAAATAGGCTTTAAAAAGTCCCCCCAAAATTAATATCAAAAGAGGAAAAAGGGTTTGTACTAGGAAGATCCATCCTGGATGAGATTATAATTATTCAGGAAATAATTCATTCAAAACAAATCAACAAGAATCCTTGTATGGTAATGAAACTAGACATACAAAAGCCTTATGACAAGGTAGATTGGAGATTCCTAAGCAAAACACTAGAGGCATTTAGTTTCTCATGACACGCAATAAACCTAATCTTCACCTACATTTCCACCCCTAAAATCTCACTACTCATCAATGGAACCCTAAAAGGATTCTTTAATATATCAAGAGGAATAAGGCAAGGAGATCCCATATCACTCTTCCTATTCATCACCATGGCAGAAGCCTTTGAAATATCAATAAAGAAAGCAGAAGAAGGGAAAATAAAAGGAATAACAATAAAAAAATATATCCAAAACATTAGACACCAAAAATTTGTATATGAGACAATCCTCCCAAGGGAAAGCTCAGAAGAGGAAGCCCAAAATTTGAAAAAAATAATTCAAAATTATATGGAAGCATCAAGACAAAAGGTAAACATTGAAAAGTTAGAAATCTTCTTCCTAAACACACTCCTAGAATTGGAAAGAAAGATTTGTAACATAATAGGTTATAGGAAAGGTACCTTCACATGTAAATATCTAGGAGTCTACCTATAAAAAGGATCAAAAGAAACAAAAACTTGGAACCCCATCATAGAAAGAATAGAGAAACAAACATAAAACTAAAAAGGAAGATGACTAACAAAAGTAGGTAGAATAACAAAGATAAAGGTAGTACTCTCAATAATCCCAACTTATCAAATGTCCTGCCTGCCACTTCCAAAAGGGGTGAAGAATAAATTGGATTGCAAACTCAGAATCTTCTTTTGGAAAGGGATAGATGAAAACAAAAACTCCTTAATTAAATGGAAAACATATGTAAACCAAAGGAAATTTTTGGTCTTGGAATCAAGAATCTTAGCTAGCAAAATGAAGCCTTAGTGCCAAATTAATTTGAAGAATACACCAAGAAAAAGAAACCATGTGGGCAAAGATTCTATGCTAGAAATACCTAAATAGCTCTGACCCATTGTCCATTTGTAGAACTAGGAACCCCCCCAAAGGATCCAGAACCTAGAACTTCATGATTGAATGCTATGAAATCATTAGTAATAGTCTAACATAGGATATTGGGGAAGAAAAGGAAGCCCTCTTTTGGGAAGACTCGTGGGATGGTCTACCAACACCCAACATTACAATCTTTCTTTGAACACCAAAAACCCATTGTTCTATGGGGTGAACATGTCTACAACTATAAATAAATTAAATTAATAGGAGGAGAGGAGATCTGGGAATGAAAATAAGCAAAAGAAACCAACCTATTAGAACAAGAGAAAAAATCCTACAAAAACTTCATTAACCTTAGACAAGTCAATCATAAAGGTAGGGAAGATAAATTGATATGGGGAACATCAAAGAGTGGACAATATAGTGTCAAGAAAGCTTACAACTAGATTATCAGCTCCCAACAATGGGAACAGAAAAACATCCCCCTCAACCTATGTTGGGACCCATCATGTCTCCCAAAGGCGGGTATATTTCTTTGGAAAACATCTCAATAAAGAATATTAACAATAGAAAAATTCCCTAAAATGGACTTTGGAGGCCCAACAAGATGCCCACTCTATGAAAATGCCTCTAAAATATTAGAGCTTTTGTTATGCCAGTGTCCCTTCACTAAAAAATGCTAGCAATTATTAAGCCAAAATTTAAATTAGGCTATGGCACAACCAAGCAACCTAGGGGAGCATCTGGCCCAACTTTGGGAAGAGAAGAATATACAGTAAACTCTAGAATATCTCATTCTATGGGAAATTTGGAAGGAAAAAAATATGAGTTTATTTTACAAAGAAAAACTTACAATCTTGTCCCTCCTAAATAAAATAGAAGCTAGTATCATAGAAAATATGAATAGTAATCTTAGGAACACAACCAAAGAAGAAGGAACATTCATGGATTGGGATGTAGACATGCACAAAAATTGGAGCAAATAAATGAATCCCCCATTGATATACCCTAAAAAGAACAAAGCAAGCTTAGGTTGTATCATATCCTCAGGCAAAGGGGAATGGATTGTTAAGAGAGATAAAATACTTAAAGAAGTAACCAATAATATAGAAGAAATTGAAGCTTTGATAGAAGGCTTAAATATTAGCTTAGGATTGAGGGTTAAATTTTTAATAATCGAAGGAGACTCCCAACTAATCTTAAATGCAATTAGAAAATGAAAAATACCTAACTGAAAAATCAACTCAAACTTAAAATTCACACTCACACTATTAGATAAATTTGAGGAGACAAGAACACAACATATATACAGAGAAGGAAATAAACTAGTAAACTTCCTAGAAAATTTAGGAGCAAATGGAGAAGAGTGACTAATTAGAAGAAATAACTAAAGTAAATTTATCAAAGTCAAAATTTAAAAAGTAGTAGATTTATTCCACCTAGTGCTTATTTCCTCTTTACCACCTTTATTATTCAAAATAAAAAACTTTCTTAAGCAAAGAAGACCAAAAATTAGTATTAAGGTTATAATCTGGAATAGACATACTTAACATGTTTATGAAATGGACTAACAATTTTCAATGAGTTTGGAGATTTTGATTATAATAGGGATTTGAGAAAACCCACAAACTAGATCACAAAAGGAAGAGAAAATACGAGAATTACAAAGTGCATCAAGGTTCCAATGAATGACAACAAAAAAACTCACAATCAGGAAGGGAATGCCCTTCAATCAAATATGTAAATTGGTGTATACCCCTTTTATTTTATAATATAAGACATATGTCCGAGGCAAGACTAGAGGTTTTCTTCTCCATTCTTTCCTACCAATGCTTGTTTGAATGGAGAAACTAAATTTCAATTTATTTTTAACTTCTATATATAAAAATACCTTGGTCGTTTACCAATAAAAAAAACTAAATAAAAAATTACTAATTTTAATTTATTTTTCATTATAGTAGGTAAATCATAGAATGCGACACATCTTTTAAATTTCAAAAAAAATTTACAGTTTGAAAGTTGTAGTTTTTTTAAAATAGTATGTCAAACAACACTTTAAAGGTTTCTTCATTTAAAAACAAGTAGTCATTACTTATCAAACTCATATTTTGACATCAATTATATCACTAGAAAGTTGATAACATCCTCAAGAAACCCCTTTTTTTTAGCAAATTCAACAAGATTGAAATTTGTCAAGTACCTCCTAGGAGTCTAGAAGTCACCTAAATGCACTGAAAAATCACATTTTTAGAGTTGATTGTGTAGGATTGGTGATTACCAAGCCTAATTAGATACCAGATACATCAGGTATCTAAAATATGAAATACCCAATACCTTGGTGCCCAAACTAATGAAAAGGAGAAACATGGAGTTAGAGGGTGTATATTCAATTTTAATGAGAAATATATATTCTCCTATTCATGATCCATGTGATTTAAATTCTTTTTCTTAATTATGTGTCTCTTTGGTTGTTATAAATGAGATGAATCAACATTATTATATAGTCTTTTAATTCTCATTTAATTACAAACTATTGTATATATATTCAACATATACAGTTTATAGGATATATTATATTATATTACACTATGTTACATTACATTACATTACATTATGTTATATTATATTGTATAACTTATGTAATCATACATTATCATGGAATGGGTCGAAAGGGGCTCGAGGATACCCTATGACTCCTTCGAACCTATTCTATGATAACATATGTCCCTACATGTTGTAGGACCCCTAGAGACATATTATATTTATTCTAATTAGTCCAAAGGGGTGATAGGGTATCCAATGGCCCATTTCAATCCATTTCATGATAATATATGTAGCTAAGGGTCCTAGGAACCCTAAAAGCTCATATGTTGTCAATGAATGGGTCAAAAGGAGTCATAGGGTATCTTATGGCCCCTTACAACTCATTCCATGATAACAGATGTCCATAGTGGTCCTAGGATCCTTAGGAGTTCATATGTTGTCATAAAATGGGTTGAAAGGGGTTATAGGGTATCCTATAACCCCTTTTGACCTATTCCATGATAACATATATCCATAGTGGTCCTAGGACCCCTAGAAGCTCATATTTTTTCCATTGAATGGGTTGAAAGGGGCCATAGGACACCCTATGATCCCTTTTGACCCATCATATGATACCGTATGTCACTAGGTGTCATAGAACCCCTAGGGACATATTATATTTATTCTAATTGGTTGAAAGTAGACATAGGGTAGCATATAATCCCTTTCAACCCATTCTATGATTAAAAAAAATATCCCTAGTTGTCTAAGGACCCCTAGGAGTTTATATATTGTCATAATATGGGTTGAAAGGGGTCATAGGATATCTTATAATCCTTATAAGTTCATATGTTGTTATCAAATGGATCAAAAGGGGCCATAAGATACCCTATGACCCCTTTTGACTAGTATATGATAACATATTTCCCTAGGGGTCCTATGACCCCTAAGAGTTCATATGTTGTTATTGAAGGGCTTGAAAGAGGTCATATGATACCCAATGACACCTTTGGACCCATTCTATGATAACACATGTCCCTTAGGGTCATAAAACTCCTAGGAGTTCATAGATTTTCATTGAATGGGTTGAAAAGGGTTGTAGGATATCCTATGAACCATTTTGACCTACTTTATGATAACATATGCTCCTAGGTGTCATAGGACCCCAAGGGACATATTATATTTTCTCTAATTGGTCAAAGGGGTCATAGGTTATCCTAATGAAGGGTGCTCCCCTTAATACCATAAACTCATAATAGAAACAAAGAAACAACAATAAATGTGAGAACAAAATATGGACTTCTTATTTGCACCACAAATGTTGTATTACGAAATTCACAAGTACAAAATGCTAACCCACATGGATGCCTTCATTATAATCAATCTGCAAGACAAGCTACAAACTATCACCCAGAGCTGTCCTAAACAATGTTTGGGTCTTTCCTAAATAGGCAATTTTATGCTGCCTAGGAAGGTTCTAGATGCTCAAACTTAATACCTAGGGTTGACAGATCCTAACAATACATATAAAGTCCACTAAATACATCTTTGACAAATTATTTTAGATATTTTGGTAGCCCAAGTTTGAAAGGCCATAACTCTCAAAATTTTGCTCTGATTGGCTATTATAACCACTTTTGGAAATGTCAGCTCCTAATCTACAGGCTTGAAATTGCACAAGTGCCCATTTGTCAAGTTTTCGAACCTCATCCATGCACTCTAAGGCCTCCAACAGTGAGCTTGAAGATTTTTCTACAACTTTTTCCATCAAAAATCTGTAATAACTTCTCTGATACTTAAGCTGGAGCAATGAGCTTTTTATGGTAGGCTTATAATTCTAAAATGAACATACATGTAGAAAATGACAACATTTTGAGCTCGTATGAGAAGCTTACTAAAAATAGCAGGTTCCCATAAATGGTAACCACCCTATCTGCTAGTCCTTATTAAAATAGAAAAGACTGAAAATAAAATATTTTGGGTGATGCAAGATTGCTCTTACACCCAAGATGCTCCTGCATCAAAAACCCAGGGTAATTTGAAAAGTGACTCTGTCACGTCTCAAGTGTTTAGATGAAAACCAAGATAGTCAACCTCCTCCTCTTCTAGCCATAATGAATCCTCAACTAACCTCCCTTCCATTTGACCAAATATTCCTCATAAGTTTTGTTCCTGGTACTTTTGCCAAGATTGTTGTCTAATATCTCCTCAATCTCATTTATAGCCAAACTAGCTATTGGAATACTCCACTGTGCTTCCACAACTTTATCTCCATCACCTCCTTCATAATACTCTATCAAATCTAAAATATTAAATACTAGTGAAATATTCAATTTGGTAGGAAACTCCATGTCATATGCATTTCCAAAATCATGTCATTTCACTATCTTGCACAGTCTAAACTTCTTCATCTTTAGCTTATTATATGTACCCACTCAAAAATGCTCCTTTCTCAAATGAACCATGACTTCATCTCTAAACTAAAATTTCTTATACCTCCTTTTCACATATTCCTTAGCCTTATATTATGTGTTCATATTTATGATGTGTTTCCTCACCTCCTCATGGATGTTCTTCGAATGTTTAGCAAATTCTTCTGCTTTAGCACTACTTATCTCTCCTTTATTCAACTTCCTTAATTCAAAAGAATTTTTGGGACTACTCCCATATACAATCTGGAAAGGTGATTTACCAATACTCTAGTTGATAGAATTATTATATGAAAATTCCTCTTGTGGTAAAATCATATCCCATCCTTTTGGCTTGTCTCCAACCAAACATCTCAGCAAGTTTCCCAAACTGTGACTCAGAACTTCTATCTATTCATTAGTCTGTGGATGATGTGATAAATTGAACTTCAAATCTATCTTCAAATTCTTCCACAATGTATGCCAGATATACCCAACAAATTTGGTATCTCAATCTGAAACTATACTCTTTGGCAAACCATGTAGTCTCACCACTTCTCTAAAAAACAATTATGCTACATGAACATCAATAGTCTTCTTACAAGGAATAAAATGTGTCATCTTTGGAAACCTATCAACCACCACAAAAATAGAATCATGCCCATGCTGAGTCCTCTGTAATCCAAGACCAATATCTATGCTAAGATCCTCCTATGGCTTCTCTAGTACAAGTAATGGCTAATACAACCCTATATTTTGCTTCACTCATTTCGCCATCTAACATACTCTGAAACTTTGTACAAACTTCTTCACATCTTGCTACAACTATGGCCAATAATAATTCTTAGTAACTAAAGCTATGGTTTTATCTCTACCAAAATGTCCAATCAATCCTCCACTATACTTCTCCTTGATGTGATTCTCTCTCATTGAAATTCTAGGAATGCACAATTGGTTTCCTTTGAACAACATACTATCTTGGATCATGAAATCCAGCCACTTTGTCTTGTCAAGTGTAACAAGTTCTATATGAGCCTTCCATGCTTTACCAAAATTAGGATCATCTGGATACAAAGAACTGAGTTCCTTGAACCCAACTATCTCTATTTTCATTTTTGTCAACAAAAGTTGTATTCTACTAAGAGCATTTGCAACTCTATTAAACTTCCCACTCCTATGTTTCAAAACAAATATATAACTCTGCAAAAACTCAACCCACTTCAAATGCCTTTGGTTCAATTTTCCTTGACTATTTATATATTTCCAAGCTTGATGATTAGTATATAAAACAAACTCCTTAGGAAGATGATAGTGTTTCCACTTCTTCAATCCTTGAACTATAGCATAAAATTCTTGATCATAAATAGAATATTTTCTTTTGGCATCATTCAATTTCTCACTAAAGTAAGCAATAGGTCTACCTTCCTAGCTCATAACAACTCCTATTGAAATACCACTAGCACCATAGTCTATTTGAAACACCTTGTTAAAATCAGGAATGCTAAAATAGGCTACTTAGTAACTTTATGTTTCAACAAATTAAACTCTTATCTACTCCTACAATCCACTTAAATTCTTTCCTAGCCCCTCTCATTGTTTCAGTCAAGGGTCCACAAATACTACTAAAACCTCTTATGAACTTTCTATAAAAACTAGCCAATCCATGAAAAGATCTTACCTTTTTCATACTCCTTGGAGTAGGCCATTCAAGGATAGCCTTCACTTTCTTTAGGTCCATTTTCAAACCTTTTGTTGAAACTACAAATCTTAGGTACACCAACTCCTTCTTTACAAAATTGCACTTCTTTAGGTTTATCAACAACTTTTCTTCCCTCAACTTATTAAAAACCTTGTGAATATGGATCAAATGCTCCTCCAATGTCTTACTAAATATCAAAATATTATCTAGGTAAACAATGACAAACTTACCCATAAATTCCTTTAGTACCTCATTCATGAGCCTAATGAAAGTGCTTGGCACATTGGTTAGCCCAAAAGGCATGACTAACCATTTAGAAAGCCCTTCTTTTGTCTTGAAAGTAGTCTTCCACTCATCACCTTCTCTAATATGAATCTGATGGTACCCACTCTTCAGATCTATCTTTGTGAAATACTCAACTCCACTCAAATAATCCATAATATCATCCATCCTTGGCAATGGAAATCTATACTTGATTGTGATCTTGTTGATAGCATGAGAATTTGTGCACATCATCCACTCTCCATTCTTCTTTGGTGATAATACTATTGGTACAACACATGGACTCAGACTCTTTCAAATCAACCCCTTCTACAACAACTCATGAACTTGCTTGTTCAACTCTTCACTTTCTCCTGGTATCATTATTTACACTGCCTTGTTTGAAAAATTGGCTCTTGGAACCAAATCCATCTAGTGACTGATCTTTCTCATTGCGGGCAATCCATCAGGTACATTATCTAATATAATATTAGAAAAATCTCCCCAACATATCTACAACTTTTGCTAGTACCTCCTCTATTTCTTCTTTACTATCTTTTGGAATTATAGCAAAAAATAAATACTCACACTTCATACCTTTGAGGAACTCTTTTCCATCAACAAAACATATTCTAGTAGCACTAAATACCTTTTCTTCTTTATCCTTCAATAGCTTTAACTTATGTTTCACTCCATCCTTGGTCAAAGTATAGGTATTTTCTTGCCCATCGTGTATAGCATGCCTATCAAATAGCCACATCCTACCCAACAACATATGACATATCTCCATAGGTATGATATCACATAGTACCTGATTTGGGTAGCTTCCAATCTTGAACTTCACTGAACACTGCTCATTGACCATGACCTTGTGGTCATCTTGCACCCAAGCAATATGGTATGGATGCAAGTGTTTCTATCTCTTCAAGTTCAACTTGGTGACCATTATTTTGAACACTATATTGTTAGTACTTCCACCATCAATGATCACATCACAATATTTATCTTCACATCTACACCTTGTGCAAAATAGGCTCCTTCTTTGATCATGTTCATTCTCACCACTCAGTAGGACTCTTCTATTAACTAGGACTTCTCATCTTTCAACATCTTTAGAATGTTAGGATTTGGCATCTTCATCAACATGTGCAACTATGGCCTGGCCCTTGGTTCTTCAATCTATCCTTCCTTGGCACTAGGTACATTCAAATGCTCTATGCCCTTCTTCTTTGCAGTGAAAACGTTTCCCACAGAAGCCTCCTCTTCCAAATCCTTGTCCTCTAGCTCTTCCTCACTAATCTTTATTATTTTTATCATGGAAATGATTAGAATTGTTTTACCTTTGGTTCTTATTTCTACTTCCAACCTCATCCTTGTTCTTCTAATCATCATTATGGCCTCCATAAGATCATTCGCCAGATCTTCCACTATGACCTATTTTGCTAATCTTGTTGTCAAACTTCTTGCTTAGTTTCTTCTCAACTTTTAGTGAAAATTGGTATGTCATTTGAACCAGACTTAGCTTGTCCTAAATGCTTGGCCTTAACCCACAAAGATAATGAGCCACTTTCTCCTCATTAGCTTCTGCATGGCTAGTTCTAATGAGAACTTAGTAGAACTCTTTGGTATAATCATGCACAGATTAATCCCAAATAATATTCAAAGGTTTGCATGTTAAAAATTTTATGAGTAATAGTTGTTATTTTAGTGGTTACCAAGTTACAACATATTATTAGTACTAATCAAGAGGCTATGTGTTTTTCGAGCAACATTATTTTTTTGTAGATTTTATGTTCTGTGTTGACATCTAAGTGATTTGGGATTTATTTTAGTGGTAACTGATTCACCCCTCCCCTCTAAGTTACTCCTCTTATATTTCCAACAATATGCACCCCCCTCTAATATCCTCCCCTCCTCTAGTGCAACATCATGATGTCATCACTGAGGCTATTTGAGAGTCTATTAGAGTCATTTATAGATTGAGTAGTCTACTAGTCACATAGACTAGGTCATTGTTTCCTCTTCATGTTGATGACATTGGCACTAGTACGTTAGGCAGTACCCCACATGTCTGTGGGCCCCATACTTGCATTATGTCCAAGAATCTTTTCTTGGGTCCCTTTAGCAATACAAAGTTTCAATTTGTAGCTGGGGACAATGATAAAATAGACATTTTTGTAGAGACATGCATAACTCCTATGAGAGAGGAGGATGGGTAGGAAAATTCATTAACTCCTTTTGTTACAATAAGTCTATACATTTATTTGTCACAACATTGTTAATTTAAAATAAATATTTATATTAAAATAATTTTGACAACTTCACACTTATGTACATGTGTGTGATTCCTTTATGTTTAACTGATGACATAGGAGTAGAAGAAAAAGGTGGATGATGTCATGATTTTAGCCATTTAATTTTGCGTTGAGGCCTCTATGACATTTATTATTTTATTATTCATTAATTTCCTTTTTGATATTGAATTATACATATCTTTTAATCTTCTTTCCCTTGTAGGTTTCACCTCTTAATGGGGGACAATGTGAGGGGGTCGTGCCACCTTCCATTGATAAGGGGAAGGTAATTAGGTGTTTTAAATTCATTATATTGCATTTTTTATTTTATAGGAAGTGGTTATTGATGATGCACCAATGCATATTTGTCCTCATAGAGCCACAAACATTTCCATTCATAGCAAGAGCCCTATTGTGTGTATATTTATTATTTATTTGTTACTTATCTTAATTTTCTTAGATTATAAAGAAATTATTTTCATGCTAATAATAACTATAATTTTTAATATCATAGGAAATTCTTGATGTGATGGAAGGGGGTTCTCAAATCTTTGTATCTTTCATGACCTAGTCGATACTTCTAGAGGAGAGATCACAAGAGGTTATAAATTATAATTTGAATAATTCATTTTGTTATTAATTAATTATGCTATAATTAATAACATTAAAGGTTAAGTAGTAGTTCAATCTGACAACCATACAAACATATTTAGGTTGGAGGTGGTGTGGTTCCTTCTTTTATGAGGACTTATGTGAGCACTTCTGACTGTTGTAGGAAGGCATGGAAAGATGTAAATAAAGTTTTGCAAATTTTAATTTTATTATTGATCAATATGAATTTAAATAAAATTTTAGTTAGATATGTAAAATTAATTTAAATTAACTAGTCTAACTTGGATTTTCTCTTTTTTGTTCATACAGGAATTAACTAGTCTAGAAATTACGTCAAAGAGATTGCATTTTGATATCCACCAAAAACATATAATATTTTAGTTTTTTAGGGATGCCTCAAGGAACATTTATATATATCATATGCCACATTTTTTATATCAATGTACATTTGACATACAATTATGTCATATTTGTATATGATTATATTTTTTGATATATTATATTATTTTGATTTTTTGCACATGTGTATTTGAATGGTATTTTTTGCTCTAAGTTACAACCCTCTAAAGATCATTGTCGAAACATGCTTAATGCACCTTGGGTACACTTTGTAGTGGGGTGGTCATGAATATTCTAGGTTATTTTTGGTTGAAACAAGGATGACACTAGAGTTCACCTACCCATTTAGAGCTAACAACATTGATGAATTGATGCCATGATGAATGGTTTGAAACTTGTGCAATGGTCCACAAATTCACTGATTGACACTACAAGTTACAACATCAGGAGAGATCACTGTGAGAGATTCAAATGAAATTTAATTTCCTATAAGTGAGAGGTTATTATAGATATTATATCATGGTCCTATAGAATCTTATATTTTTTTGATACTCCTCACAAGCTCTCAGTTACAACCGTTGGAAGATCATTGACCAAATGAGCTCAGTGCACCTTGGGGACACTTTGGTGTGGAGTGGTAAAAAATGTTGTAGATTTTCCATGGTAAAAAAATGGGTGTCACTAGGGTTTACTCATCCATCTAGAGCTAACATCATTAACAAATCGATGCCACAATGAATGGTTTGAAAGTTGCACAGTTGTGCACCAATTCACTAATGAACATTGTAAGCTTTGGCATCAAGAAAGATCGTTGTACCAAATTCAAATGAAATTGAATCTCCATGAAGTGAAAAAGTTTATTGTAGACATCAATATCATGGTCCTATAACATCTGATAGTTTTTCAATACCCCTCACAATCTTTGAGTTATGACTCTCGAAATATCACTTCCCAAACATGTTTAGTACACCTTGGGGATGCTTTGGTGTAGGGTGGTCACGAATGTTATGGGTTCTCCATGGTTGAAGTGGGGGTGTTACTAGGCTTTTCCCACTCATTTGAGCTAATGGCATAAACAAATCGATGCCAAGCCAAATGGTTCAAAAGTTGCATAGCGGTGCATCAATTCATCAATGAACACTCCAAGTTTTGTCATCAAGCAAGACCATTGTGTCAAATTCAAAAAAAATGAATCTCCTAGAAGTGAGATATATTATTTTAGACATAAATATCATGGTCCTATAGCATTTGACAATTTTTTGATACCCCTCATGAGCTCTAAGTTATGACCCTTGAAAGTATTTTTCTCAAATGTGCTTAGTGCATCTTGGGGACACTTTGGTGTGGGGTGGTCATGAACATTCTATGCTCTTCATGGTAAAATAAGGGTTATCACTAGGGTTCAAACACCCATTTGTAGTATAAAAATTGATGCCATGATGAATGGTTCAAAAGTTACATAGTGGTGCACCAATTCACTAATGAATAGTGTAAGTGTTGGCATCAAGTGAGATTGTTGTGCCAAATTCAAAAAAAATTGAACCTGCCAGAAGTGAGAGAAGTTATTATAGACATTGATATCTAGGTCTTATAACATCTAAAAAAAATTTGATATCCCTCACACACTTTGTATTAAAACCCTTATAAGATCATTCCCCAAACACACTTAGTGCTTTTGGGATGCTTTGGTGTGGGGTGATCACAAATGTTCTAGGTCTTTGTGACCAAGGTATCACTAGGGTTCACCTACCCATCTTGAGCTAGTAATGCAGAAAAATTGATGCCATGACAAATGGTTTGAAAGTTGTGATGTGGTGCACCAATTCACTAATGAACACTACAAGTTTTGACATCAAGCAAGATCATTGTGCAAAATTCAAATGAAATCAAATCTCCCCAAAGTGAGAGAGGCTATTTTAGATATTAGTATCATGGTCCTATAGCATCTCATAATTTTTCAATAACCCTCACAATCTTTGAGTTATGATCCTCATAATATCGTTGCCCAAACATGCTTAGTGTGCCTTGGGGACACTTCAATGAGGGGTGGTCACAAATGTTCTAGGTTCTACATGGTCAAAATAGGGATTTCACTAGGGTTCAACCACCCATCTAGAGCTAACGATACCAATAAATTGATGCAACAATGAATAACTTAAAAGTTGTATAGTGGTGCACTAATTCATTATTGAACACTACATGTTTTAGTATCAAGCAAGATCATTGTGCAAAATTCAATTGAAATTAAGTCACCCTAAAGTGAGATGTTATTGTAGATATCAATATCACGGTCATGTAGCATCTCATAATTCATCAATACCCTTCATGATCTCCAAGTTATGACCATTGAAAGATCACTAACCAAATGTACTTAGTGCTCCTTGGGGACGCTTCGATGTATGGTAGCCACAAACATTGTAATTTCTCAGTGGTTAAAATAGGGGTGTTACTAGGGTTCACCCACCTATTCAAAGCTAATGGATCCAAGGAATTGATGCTATGATGAATATTTTAGGGTCAAATGACAAATTTTTATAATGATTACAATTTGTGACACTAATATGTCAATAACACTTTGAACTTTGTAAGTATGACCAATATTAATTAGATGAGCTATAAACATCATTTTTATGCTTCCTTCATGCTATTTGATGACTTTGACTACTTTGACCACTTTGGCCATCCTCTAACCAATAGGAACTAATAGGCTAAATGGTTACATAGATGACCATAAGAGTTTACCATCTAAATCTATTATATAAAAATACAAATTAGAGAATGTTATGAAAAAATAGAATAAATCAACAAGTTCATATTTGTAATATCTCAAGTGTTTCAACATAACTATAGCTAAATGATAGAAATATGAATATTTATTTGCCATACAAAGTAACATTTAGATGAAACAAAATGAACACAATGTACATCATTGTGCATACTAAATTCCTTATGTATATCATTGATACAACCATATTATACATACAACTACCAAAAATCCTAGAGTCCAAACTATCATAGAATGTCTTTGTTCCACTCCTTCAAATGTTTCTATCTTCATGCATTTCTACTCTTGATGACACATACATTTCAATATCATACAAAATGTAAGTATTATAGGCATTTAGTAATAAGTACCTATGGGCATATAATGAGCATATGAAACTAAATTTTATGCATATATGAACATATGAAACCTTGGTGTGAGTTATTATTACCTAGTGTTCTGAAAAGGCCATCTCTCTACTTGAGAGTCTCTGATAGGGTTTTGTGATCAACATTACTAATAGTTAAAGGTTATTTTATTTTTGGTCTTCCTTTATGCTTCAACAACTTTATATTTTCTGCTATAATAAGGTGTGAATATATGAGAATGGTTATATAATTATTATAGTCTTTGAATACGAGAATCCCATTGTTTCCAAGCATGTATGTTCATAGCCATGTTCCAACAACAACAACTGAACCAGTAGGACATGTGAATCCATCATTATCTATAATTAGTTGTGCAAGATTTTTTTCACCTCTTACACAACATGCTAACCAATAATATGATTTCTCACCATTCCCCTATGATACAACCAATGCAAAGACATGTCCTAGCTAAAGAAGATCTGATAGATGGTCATACTCAATAAAATTTTCCATGTTATCACTTATGATAGAGGTCATGAGAGATAATGGAGTAAGATAATGTGGATCTCATGTATCCACCCACTCACTTGACTCAAATTGATCCCAATTGCATTGAAAAAAACTAAGACAAAAGCAAGGTAGTTGTCATGTCCAAATGGTCTATGTACTACAATTAGAGCTACATAATGAATGCATCTTTGAAGATTCTCTGACTATGACACAATCCAATCTATCACTTAAGGACCCCTCCTTAATCAACCAAGAAAACTTGCACACTACAAAATCAAAATTCCCCACTATGATAATGCATATATAGACCAATCAACTATGGTATGAGCATCGAGAAGTTCTACTCCTAAAATCTCCATATGCTCCTTGACTAGAGCTCTCTCCACACATGTCCCCACTCCATCACACTCCCCTTTCCCATACCTAAAATAAATAAATAAAACTCCAAATATGAGGCACAAACCTCTCTACATGCATTCTACATAACCACAAAAAACATGTGAGCATTCTTGAATTGATCTATGCAATTATGTGACCAAATGAGATGTCTATCCATAGAACTATCATTTTATCGCAAGAAGTCAAAATAATTCTTTAAAAAAATGGTGGAAAAACTTATGAGAGTGAGATCTATCATCACTTATATAAAAGTGGTACTATTTGATTATCTTTCGATTATCTTCTACACTATTAGGAGAATGTCTATGTGTTATGTGGGAAAAAATAGAAATATGAATGAAGTTATAATACTGTGATTATGTCTCATTTTGGGGTTGTAATGTGTAGTTCCCTACAAATTCAAAGAGGTGTGTACAAATAGGTTGTTTTAATGGGTGGATGACCTACACAATGAAGATGATTTAAAGACATTCATTCAATTTGATGTGACAAATGCAATTGAAGAAAAGCTTAATTAAGAATTTTTTTAAATACCAAGGCAACTGTAACTTCAATGATGGTGGTAATCATTTAGCGAGGAGGTACCTCTTCATTATTACCCTCTTAGTCTGGCATGTATTATGAACAATTTTTGAAAAAAAATCTTCTTTGTAGAAGCCTATTTATTAGCATGGGTTGCAGTATGGGTTGCTAGCAAAGGAAGCAAGAGCCTGCGAGTTGCAAGCACTAAAAGAAGAAAACGGTGGTCTAGAATGTTCTTCACAGATGTAAGGTAATTGGTTACCTTGAGAAATTACATGGCTAAAAACCCCATGTTACTAAAGAATTTTTTTTAAATTGGGTTGGGGAGGAATAACTTTGCATAAGGTTTTTGTGTCTATCACTGAAGCATTTGTAGTGGAAATTATTGGGCTCCCTATTGGGGGAATCAAGTTTAAAAAATAAAATCTTGAAGGTTTCCCTAAAGAAATTTATGAAGAACCCTAAAGAAGAAAGAAAAATGGTTAAGAAGGGGGATTTCTTCGATCTTGATCAGATTAAGCTTCTATGGAAAGATGTGTTATCTTGCATCTATGAGTATTTCATTCTTGACAAGAGGTCTAAAAAAATGCATAATTTCCATTTTATTTTCTTAAACCATTTTAGGTACAATATTAGGGTTTCCTTCCCTTTCTACCTAAAATTCTCCTTGTTAAATAGCCTCAATGCCCTTAGGAAAAAAAATTCTAGGCACATTCTCCATGAAGGGCTCATCCTACTAATTGAGTAATATTGTACAGAGAATGTTGTAAAGTTCTCTCCCTTGGCTAGAAAGAGAAAGAAGATAACTGGGAAGAAAATAATAGATAAGTCCAATGCAAAAAAAACTAAAACCCATAATGTCAAAATTGAGGAGATTAAGGATATCAAAATAGCGACTCAAAAAATGAGAAGGAACATGCCAAGAAAAAGAAAAATAGAAAGACTAAGGGTGAAGATAAAATTAAAGCCAAACCAGAGGTCAAACCTGAAGAACTTTTGGAATATGATAAGGGAACTTTGGAAGTGAACAATTATGTAGAAGAGGAGGGAAAAATCGAGAGTAGAGATTATATATTAAACAATGATGGGTATTTGGGTAGTTAGGATGAGTCCTTGGTTAAGTCTTGTGGTACAGGGAGTAATGTGGGTTATCTAAACCTGGGAAAGAAGGAACATGGCATGTCTTTGAATTCCTCCAAGGGAAAAGATAAGAATGTAAAAGATAGTATGCCTACCCCTGAAGCTGATGTAGAGAAGGGGAAATTCATGGATACTAATAAGAAAGATAAAGATAGGAATATGATCTGTATTACTCAAGAGCCAAAAATTGGTGATAATACCCAAAAGAATGACATTGGTGAAAAGGATTTGGGTAGGGAGAAAGAATCTATACCTAAAGATGCCACAATGATACTGATCATCCCAAGGATAACATTGCTAATGAGGTTAATGGGGAGACAAATATCAGTGGGAGGCTTATGTTTCTTGATAAATCCTAGTTAAAGTCGGGTGTAACTCTTCAAGTAGATACTTGGCTCTATAATGAAATCATGGCCCCAAAGAAAATGGTTAAAGATTTTTAGAAGAGTTTGGATAATGAAAAATCCAAAAGGATTGAACTAGAGAGTAAAATTAGGAATATTCATAAAAATTTGATATCCTATGAAGCTGGGCTGAGGCAACTAGTCAAGGATAGAGGCCAACATATGGACATGATTACTTCTAGTCTATGTACGGTGATAGCTAGCATTGGAAGGATGAGTAATGAGGAAATTATTTCCTCTATGCCTACCTAGATGATTGGTGGACCAAGTAGAAGGACTAGGTTGAGTACAAAAAAGGTCATTGAAGCTATTCTTGTCTTAATTGTTGAGGGTTTCCCTCAGGAGGTTGTTGATACTACCAAAGACTTGACTAAGGCTACAAAGGAGCTAAAGTAATTTCCTTCTTTTTGCTATAGGCTCTGGTTGTTGGTTTGGATTTATGGTCTTGGCTCTGTTTGCTAGTTGTTTCTTTTGTTTTTCCTTTTCCATCTTTTTAATGTGCATTTGCTACTATTTAGCTTCTAGGTCCTTGTAAAACTTGGGTTTGGGCATTTTCTGATACTGTAGGTTCCAAGTCCTTGCAAAACCTACTGGGCTCTTTTTGGATAACTTTTTTTTTTTTTTTAATGGGCTTTTGGGTCCTCTCAAAACCTATTTTTACTATAATCCAAAAAAAAATGATATAATAGTGTCGATGGGGAATGTGTCCTTACATATTCTAAATTGTTCAGCCAACCACTGAGACCTATGACTATGCCTTGCATACTTGTAAAAAATATTTTTCTTGAAATCTAAAATAAAATTAGCCACATACATTTATCTTGCAACCAACTCACATCTAGAGCCTTTACCTCCACTCTTCAATGTATATTTCACTATTTTCACTCCTATGGACATTCATGTTGACATTAGTGATGAAGGAAGAAAGTATTGGTCAGTGAACACAGTTACCAAGCTATGATATAGTACCCAAGAAAATAGAAAATAAAAGTACAAGTATGGGATAGCTCTATCTTAACATAGTTTCAGCCCACGTCAAGTGTAGTAGTTACTGAGCATTTCAAGTTTAACTGAGCTAAGAAGGACATAGAGTGAAATCATAACTACCAAGTATACACTAAGTTATGCAAGAAGCACATACAAGTTAGATATGACACAAAATATTATGTCTAATGACTTTATCAATTTGGAAAATAGATTTGTACATATGATCAAGGAAAATATTTGGTAAATGTGATTTCACTATTTATGATTCCAAGAAAGAATGGAGACCAAAGAAATAAAAGGAAGGAAAACAATGGAACAAGGGTGATTCTATGTCATTGACTTAGATCAAGTGTAATTTCTAGAATATTTCTATACACTAATTAGGTCAAGGATCATAAGAGGAAAAAGATACTTATTTAAGGACCTATAAGGAACAGTTTAAAGATTGATGGTGGTGGTGGTGTTGTTGTAGATATTGTTGTTGTTGAACTTATTTTCTATGAGAGGGTTATAGTAGAAGTTCAAGGAGGAATTTCCATCGTGGATCAAATATTCAAGAAGCACAAGAAAGTATTTCATTTATAAGTCATAGGAGGTGATAAATCATTGAGAAGAAGAGGGATCTAATCAAGAAAAGTAAGTTGCAATTATACAAATCAATTTCACTATTATTTTCTAATCATTGTAGTATTTAAATTCTTTATCAGGGTAGACTTAATAGTCTAATTGTAAATCTATTAACCTAGTGTACACATAATATTGTGTTGTAAAATCTTTGGGAAAGGTAGATATTTACAAATCTTATTTTATTACTTCTAATTGAGGAAGTCACCAAAAGGGACAAAAGATTGTAGCCTTAACAAGGAAAAATCTTACTATAGTAGTGAAGAATTTTTAGGTACCATTGCCATTGCAATTTTCCTTCTAACCAATGGTTTCTGTGTGACCAAATCACTATGTTATGCATCATGTGATTGATTTATGTTTACATGCAAATGTTAAGATAAATTAGCTACATTTACTTTCATTTCAATATTGAAGTAACGTATGTGCATGTTTATCGAGTGGGTAAAACTATAAAGGGCTAATCAAATTTGAAAAAATATATTAGAGGATTATGATTCACCAACCCTACCCCTCTCTTACCATCTTGTCTTTCCTAAGTAATCCAATAATTGGTATCAGAGCTAGTTCTCTTGTTAAGGGGTTTCACCAACTCAAAGAAAAGATCTAAGATATGGAAAGGTATATGTTCGACAAGACTATTGAGAATCATAAATTAGAGCTAAGAATGGCCCTAAATTAGATCAATGAGATGAAGGAGAAAATGAAGTAGCCTTTGAGAAAAATGAAGGATATTTCCCAACAAGTGAATGAAAAAACATATCAGGAAGAAGTGATTAAGGAATTATCTAATGGGAATATATCCAATGAATCTAATATTTCTACAGTAGATCTGATGGAGAAAAACCATAATCTTACTAGGAAGATGAAATCACTAAAGAGATATCAAGAATTGAAATCTACAAGGATGTGATAAGTGTTGGAATATAAGAGATAAGCTTAAGATGAGAAAATAATGATTGAAGAGGATAAGAGATAGATCACTACAAGACTATATGCTAAGGATGAAGAAATCATGAGGTTGACTTTGAATCATTATAATATGGTAAATCATATACTCGATGCAAACCATGAAATAGGAGAAAATGTGGAGTAAATTATTGAGTTGAGAATTGGAATGAAAAACTAAAGATTGAACTCACATCAAAGAAAAACATCAATAATAGATTGAAGAGATTAGAAAAAAGTATAAGAAAATTGGATGAGCAACTAAGAGGATAGAGGTGACTGAGATATAGTTCAAGACCAAGCTATAGTAAGCATTCCACTATCAAGCAAGGAGAATCATCTAATAAATATTAACAAAGGAATGTCTATACTAACCCCAAGATAAAGAAGCCTACATGCTATCATTGTGGAAAACTTGGACACAACTAATGTCTGTAGGAGAAAAAATGGTAAGATAAATTTTAATCCTAAATTTGATGGTTATTCTTACAATCACAATAAGTATGCCCACAAAAACCCTAGTTTACAAAAATGGTACCAAGTTCTACAACTATAAAGAAACCCAAATCTTGAAAAGTCAAATTGATTCAAAATGAGCTTTGTGAATAGTTGAAATACCATGTGTATCCCAAGATTTCTATTCAAAATGAAAAAGCCGGTGCATTATCATCAATCCCTCAAAGGGTTTCATTAGTCCAAGATATGCATGCATTTTACCATTTCAAAATTTTTGAGGTAGGTGATAATGAAATGTGAGAGACATATGAGGAATTATGTATGGGTAGAAAATTGAAGGAAGAACACAAGAACCTAGAAATGAAAGCACTCACTCATGTCCTACATTTTTTGAAGGTTTTCAAAATAGACTCTAGATATAGATTGTATTAAGAAGATCTCATAATATGCAAATGTGGTTGGATGAACCAATGAAAAACACTAGTGATGACATTCACATGGTTATTGGATATTCCATCATGGAAAAAATCAAATCAATTTGAGTCATGTCTAAGAAGGAAATTGAAGATAATACCAAAGTCGAGTGGGATGTAAGAGGTTTTAAGGTTTCTACTATTAGTAATCTAGAGATGAGATTCAAAATGTATATCATCACATAAAAGAATTATCAATATAGCATACCCAATAGTGTTTTTGTGTAGCTGTGAAGTTGGTGTACAAGATTGTGAAGAAATTATTCAAGATCGACCTCACCGCACTACAATTGAAGCAACTAGATGAAAACATGAAGACTATTTGAGTTGAAAAATCCAACACATACAAATTTGGTTCATTTTTTGTATATATGTTTTTCTATATGCAAAAATATTTCCCCAAAATTGGAAATGTTAGTGGGGATGTGAAGAGATGTATGATCTACCAGATTAATTAGTACATTGAAATGTTAGGTAATAACTATGAAAGTGTTATGTCTGTATACTTCAATGATTTCAAAGAGAGGATGCATAAGAGGTATATAATTCTACCTCAATTGGTTGAAAAAATCATGATGATGTATGTTTCCTTGTTGGCACTAATACTAAACATGTTCAAGTTGTTAATTCTAGGGTTTCTTGGCTTGAACCCATGGAATATGAAGTGAATATTGATCAAGCTATAGAGGCAATTGAGGCACTATTGAATGACCCTATGATTAATTTAGCCAAACCTACTGGCACTTACAAGGTAGCAAAGGAAATAATTAAAATGGACATTTTTACCCCCAAGGTAGAGATAAAAATAGAAAAATGATTGACACTTTGGAAGGGGCACTCGATGAAAAGAAAGAAAAGCCAGTATTATTGCTTACTAAGGGTAAAGGTGAAGGTGATGAAGAAGTAGGGAGAAAATGAAAAGAATTGGTTGTAGTAGAACCTGAGGAGAAGAAGGGAAGAAAAAGATAACTTTTTATACCATAAAGTTCCAAAGATACAAGGTCAAGGACCAAAGCTACATCATAGGTGACCCCACCTTTAAAGAAAGATACTGCTAGAATTATTCAACTTCCATAATCACAAGTGAAGACTTATAAAAATAGAAGGATGTTTCTGCACCCTCTAGCCAACCAACATAGATAAGGATAATAAGGTTGATTATTAAAGAAGATGATGATAATGAAGAGACAAGGTTTGGTGATGTTAGTCATTACAGAATTGTTGTAAACAAGAGATCCAAAACTGTAGATGAAGTGGCAAAATCTTTAAGACAACATGGAGTTTTTTCCTACTTTTGACTATATTAAGTATCATGCATTGAATGATGAAGATAAGATAAAGATTTAAAATTATTTTATTGATATGATTAAAAAGTCAAAAAATACTCACATAGAGATTGACAACATGTTTCTAGTGGAGTTATACAAGAAAATTTATAACTAAAGGAAATATGCCTTGATTACCAAGAAATAGATTAGAGAGAGAGGAATTGAAACTATTGTGCCTAAATTAAATGTTAATGAAATAGGTGATGCAATGAAAATGCATAGTAAATTTTTTGTGCCTAAACAATGAGCATTAAATATTTTAATAGGTAAATCACAAGATATTGACATTGATGGTCAAAGAATTTGGAAATAGATTTACAAGATCAAAGACCCAGAAGAGAGTACAAATGTTGATGATATCAAGCTAGAATAGAATGTTGAATTGCATAATCAAGAAGATAATTATTTCCAAAATATAGAGGATGAGTGTGTGATATGCTTAAAAAAATTAATGGTAAAGATGACACAATAACTATTGAAGATGTCACTGAAGAGGATCTAGGAGATGAAGTGAAAAAGGATGAATATGTTATGGCTAACACTGAGCCTAATACATAAGATTTAAAATCAACCGAGTTAGCTCATGCACATATACCAAGATACACACCTATTATTGAAAAAATTAAAGAGTATAAGAATCTTGAGACACAAACTAAATCATCTAATGCAAATGTTATTCCTATTGGTTCTTTACATTCTTTTATTGCTAATATACCAATGGACACAAATGTTAACCAGACTAAGCACCGAGATCAAAGTACTCAAGGAGAAGATACAAACACCAAGCAACAGATTGACAATATTGATGGTATGTTTTCCTTAAATGGATGGACTTGCATTTTAAGACCTTTTAGCACCTTTTTCATAAGTCATCTCTTAAACCATGGATTGACTTGTGCTCAATATCTCTTTTTCTCCTCTCCCCTTTTATTTCATTCTTTTTCATCATCTTTATCTCCTTCTAATATGGTCTTCTAGGTATCACTTTGCTAACTTTTGGACCATATCATTATGTTTCATTTATACATCTTTCTAGGCTTTCTTGAGCCTTTTTCTAAGGCCTTTTTCCTCCATTTTTCTAGGTTAGGGTCAGCCCAAGTTGATGTGGTCTAGGACTAGGTCAACCTAAGTCAACCTGTTCCTTGATGAGTGTAAATTTTAGGGCCCAAAAAACCTCAAATTTACCATTTGATTTATTTCTCTCCCTTGTCAGCTTGTAGTTAACTCTTCACTTAATAGTTAGCCTAAAGATAACTCTCCACTTAATAGTCAGCCTTTAGTTAACTCTTAGTTTAACAATCAAACTTAATTCAACATTTAATTATTTTCCCACCAAACATCTAGTATAAAAGGAGGCTTGGGGGCTTCATTTCCACATCAAGCATTCACAAATCATCACATACTCAAGGCATTCTAGAGCTCAAGACATTCAAGCATTCAAGAAAGCAAGTTTCTTCAAGTATTCAAGGATATTTTTTGGGCATTTCCTCTTCAAGATCTAACATTTCATTGTCCATCAAGGGAGGAGATCTACATCAAACTATTCATTATCTTCTTCGTCGATTTATGTTTACATCAATGGCTCCATGATGTGGTTATGGTAGATCCATTACAATTTTGGAGATATACTACATTCTTCATACCAAATTCAAGATCTACAACATACATCACAAAAAATCCTTATTTACAAGGGTTTCTACAAGAAAGATGAATATTTCCATTTAGCTTGTTTCCTTTACATTTAAATTTATCAATTATGGTTAATTCCTTAACCTAACACTTGACCAAGGTAAGCCCTTCCCAAAAAAAACCCCAAAACCCTTCTATTATGTATTGATTTCTAGGTTGGGAGCAAAAAGGATTACATATATGCAACCTACTATCCACGAGCTTTTTGGAGTCGTTAGTTGCAGATCATTAGAGTACATCAACTTAGTTGTAGGTGTTGGAAATATTCAAGATATGATAGGTTACTGAGAGGGGAGGGGTGAATTAGTAACTTCAAAACTTTAAAACAATTCAGCACTTTAACCATATATACTATTCACCTTTCATTCATCTAATCTACTACATATATGAGAGATCAAACATTCATAACACATGTACACAGTGATTTAGTAACCTAGAAACCTTCCAAATAAAAAGTAAAATTGGGGTGGGGATGATACCCACAAAACTTCAATACTGTAGTATAAAGTTGGCCTGTTAAGGCTTACATTGACCACTTCTGATGATCTACCCTATTAGGAGCACAAGGACTGCTAGACTATTAAGTCTACCTTGTTAAAGGATTTAGAAACTAGTTCACCTATTAGGATGAAATAGTAGATTTGAATTACAACTTGATTGCTGATTAGATCCTTGAAGTACAAATCACCTTTTGTGATTGATGAATCTTTTATTGTTCCTTGCTGAGCTTGCTGAGTATTCTACTCTATTGCTAATTCACATTTACACTTCTCAAAACATTACATGTCTCTCTTGATACTCTCATGCATACATTGTGAATGATATAATACATTACATATATATCATTCCAATAATTATAATTGCAAGGTCGGCTAAAACACAAGTGAACAAAACATTATTGAGTCGGCCTAATAGTAAATAACTCGGGTTCACTGAACTGACTCAGTGACCTTCTGATACTCAATGTCCACTACATTACTTGGCATCATCATGCACTTGATAGAAGTGAATTCTCTGTCCATACTAATCACTTGATGTATTTCTGAACTTGATAACCACTGGTGACTCGGTAGATATAGTGTCACTCAGTAAGAATTGAATGCTTCATTTACCTTGATTTCACTTGGTAGACACTACACTTTCATCACTCAGTAAACATTAAACTTTCATCACTCACTTTACACTAGATTCCCATGACACAGTCTGACTACACTATAGATACTGAGATGCTCGGTGTAAACTGTAAAGCTTGGTGTAAACTGTGAAGCTCGGTTAACACTACGATTCTTGGTGAGTATAGGAAACTGAGTGCTGAGCTTGGTAGCTATACTGATATAGATAAGTGTTGTTATTAATGGTAATAATAACTTAATGCCAACAATCTCTCCCTTTGGAATTAGTGACAAAACACTTGTAAGCCAGACCATATGTACATAACCTGACTCACTGAATTTTGGTTTTTCAAAATTGATCTTTGTAGAACTGTTTCACATACATTTCTATATATCTTCTTGATGACTTATAATGTATATACAAAGATACTTATGTACAAGTGCTAACTCTATTGAGTGCTGACTCCCCCTTTCACTTATATTGATAACTCTCCCCATTTATTGTGTTGAATCTCTCCCCCTTTTTGACAATAATGCCAAAGGACTACATATATAGTTTATATGTCTACACCAAAGTAAGATAGAAAATCTTGATGTACCTTAAGGATGGTGGAAAAAGTACTATCCCAAGTTTGCTACAAAATTTGACAAGTGGAGAGAGCAATTTGAACTTCTGCTGATAATTGAATCATGTGATCAGGTACTAAGAAGTTCTGATCTTGGATCAATGTTTTCCAATGAGCAATATGTTTCTACATTGTATCCATTATAGAAGGATCATGTTTTGGATGTCTATTAGTGTAGACTAGATCCTTGCTTCCTCTCTTAATAGTTCTACCTGTACATCTATCAGATATCTAATTTTGGTGTGATGAGAGATTGTGGAGGAGGAATCCAACTTTATCTTGGATGCACTTGATTACATATCAATGTCAATCTTATTTAGGTTATCCTTTATTTCTTTAGTAAAACTAGAAACATCACAAAGTTTGGCAAAAAGTGATACAACATTATTAAAAGAATTTTCAAAATTACCCAAAAGTGTGGATAATTCAACTTGCTTGATTGCTATCTATTGAGCAATATTCTCTAGCACTTGTCATCAAATTTCCTTTCAGCCATTTCAATTAATTTCTCTTGTCCAGAAGGATCTTCATTAAATTTATGTACTGCCTCTTCTAACTAAATCAAAATGTGTTGAGTGGAATCTACTTCAACACCTATAGCTTGTGTAATTATATCTTGGGCATTCTCAATTATTTTGTACTCCTTATCCCTTTCAGACCTTAATTGCTTCTACGTAGCTTTCATCTCTATGAGTTGACTAGCTAACCTCATCTCTTCAATGGAAGCAATGTCAAAGTCAATCTTTGATATCACTATTTTTGTGTCTAAGTCAATGTCTTCTTCAATTTCCTTTCTAGTAATTAGAAGTTTTAATGGATGCTTTTGTTTGACTTTTGTGATTACTAGTTTGACCTTTGGAATAGACACAATAGTGGAGATAGAAGGGCTAGCAGTGAAAAATGGGATAGGACTCGAGGATTGAATGCCAATAGAAATGCTAATCGGATAAAAAATTGAAACACTTTCCAAAAATGATGTCACACTCAGTAGAGTACCCATAGTAGTATCTGAACTGATTGGAGTTGAAGTGGATATAGATAATGTTGGTGAAAACAAAACTATAGACCTTACTAGAATAGATGGAGAAAAAATTGTAGAACTTACTATTACACTAACTGGTAGCTAACTTAGTAGTTGAAGAAGTGATAGGTAGCTCGGTAGATAAAGTGATTGGCACTTCTGTTTTAGATACCTAGAGCTGGGATGTAGTTAGTGAAGATTGAGCGATTGACGTGACTATTGTTGTGCTCACAATTTCACTTGCAAAAGCTATCTCCATAGTAGATTTACTAGTCTTTGGTGGAGAGTGAGGAAGGGATGCAATAACTTTTGCTGCATTTTTTACTGGATCTTCTTTATCTTTTTCTTTCTCAAGTGCTTCTTCCCCCTTGTCTTTTTCCTCTTTTTCTTCCATTAGTGCATGCAGCTCTCCTAGTGTAACCATGATAGATGGAGTGTTACCAAAATCATCATTATCACTGCTATCATCATCCTTAATTTCAATAGGATCATCTGATGGCTTCCTGAGATGATATGCATCACTCCAAATATCTGTAGCATTTTTGACAACTAATTCAATGTCTTTTAATAATATAAGACAAGTATTGAATCTCTTATTCATTCTTCCTTCATGATCTTTCAATGCCTTTTTGACTTTTGCATCTGTCAGACTGGGTACTAATTCCTTCATTTTTTGCTCAAATATATCTTTGACAGTTTGTATCGTGTTCTCCCATCTAACTTTTATTTTGTTAAGAAGTACTGCTGGAATTTGAGATGCAAATTGATCAGGAGAGAATTTCCAATTTCCTAACTTTTCCATTACCAAGTCTTCAATCTCCTTTTGTTCTGTAGGAGTTTGAGTTTCATATTTGAGAGCTTTAAAATTACTGATACTTGCTCCAATCCTTAACTGTTTTAGCCTTTCCTCAAATGTGAGTGGAAGCTTGACAAGTACAGTTTCCTTCTTGAGTTTCTTGGTTCTCCTTGAGAATATTATAGTTGGCTTCTTCTGAAGTTTGGTGATAAACACCTTTCTTTTCTTCTTAGGTGGTTCTTCTTCTCTTTCTTCACCTTCTTCTTCTTCTTCTTCTTCTTCATCCTCTCCTTTACCTTCAGTGAGCATTAGAGGGCCAGTTGTAGTTTTCAATTTTTCTATCTTCCTCTTGCCTTTTCTTATAGCCTGGGGTAGCTTGATTTCAAGCTTAATTCTAGCCTTTCCTTCATCATAAGTGCCAAAGGAAGGAAGCTTAGGATCTACATGCTCATTCACCAGTGCTTCAATAATATCTCTAGTTTCATCAATATTGACCTCATAAGGAAGAGATTTTACCCATGCAACTTAGGGTTTGACTGCCTGAATGTATACTCTATCACAATCAACCATTAAGCATACATCATCTTTGCACTCTTCAACCAATTTCGGTGGAATTCAGAACCTGTTATTCATTCTTTCCTTGAAATCTTCAAAACAATTATCCATAACCTTTTCAAAGTTTTCACCCATGTCAGCAATAAACTCATTAATCTAATATAGAATTGGAATATCTTTTCTCCATACAACAATTCCTTTGGATAGAAATAATTTTTGAACATAGAAAAATAAACAAGTTAACAGGGAGCCAAATTTATAGGGATTATTCTTTGATGATCTGATATTGTCCATGTTTTTGTTTAGCTGCCTTAGCAATAGCTCAAACAAGTCATACTCCAAATTCTTCTTAACTATCTTATATGCTAAGTCCACAACCTCACATGGCACACTATTTAGTCTGATGGAGTTGTATATCTTATGTGTAATGATATGAATATCAAACCTAAGTTTTATGTTAGATACTTTGCTAATCTTCAGTCCTCTATCGTCCCACTCGGCTAGGGTTTTCTTCTGTAACTCATCCTGACCTAGGGTTTTGGTAACCTTAACTTTGTTGAGCATAATTAGACCTGTGATTTTGTGAATCATCTTCTTTGTTATCATGACAGGATGCTCTAACCATAACTGATCATTGTGCACATGGCTCAAAATATACCTAATCCACTTAATTTGGAAGTTTCTTAGTAGATGTGGGATATGGGTCAAGCCTTTTTCTTCTAAGTGCTTATGCTCAGGTTTTAGGGTTCCATCAGTACATAGTTCTCCCAAGGCATTCTCCATTTCTAGTGTTCTAATTTTTTGAATAGTGCATTTGAAATAAGTACAAATGTTGTTAATGTGGATTACCTTTGGTGGAATTTGAGATTGAGCTCTATTAGGGTCAAGTGACGCTGCAATGGCTAGAACAATTTTGAAGTTAGGTGCTTTCCATTCTACATCCTTTACCAGCATCTCTGAACCCTTCTTTTCCTTGCTGTTGCTACTACTCCTAGATGCCATCGCTGCTCAGTAGATGTAAGAAAAATTTGAACAAATTCTTCACTAGAAAATCACTTGGAATTGCTTGGAATTTTCATGAGTGCACCTGGAAATCTCTTAGCTCTGAAATTGCAATGAAGAATGATATCAAATTTTTCCATAAATGCTCAGTACAAAGGTAGATAAGATGACATAGTGCTTGATAGGCTATCATTCATTCACTTGCTCAGTAGAAGCTTGTAACTCAGTGATTGAACAAAACTTTTAGTTACTCCCAACCTAGCTCGGTTGAGTTTGAGACTGACTATGCTTGGTATGACCCGATTTCTTATGACCCTTTGTATCTAAAATACTAATTTGATCACTTTTATTTCTTTCATTTGGAACTACTTGAGATATCACTTGAAGATGCAGATCCATATCCTTGTTTATGGGTCTAACTAGAAATGGCGGAGTCACCCACTTCTTGAGTGACATTGCCATCATTTGAATTGTTCTGCTCGGTAGATTTAGGAATCCACTATTGCCTCATCTACTTCTAAATGTTATCAGCTTTAGCTTTCTTTTCATCTTCAATTCTTCCTATATTCATGCAATTTTTAGCTATATGACTGAGTTCTGTGCATGTATAGCACCTTACAGTAGTGTCCTTCTTCCTTAGGTGATGTCTTGCACAGTTTATACCAATATGTCCATATTCTCCACAATAATGACATCTGCACCAGGTATTGTAGTCCCATCCAAATATTTCTTTAACAAGTTGTTCAACTAGATTAAAGGATTTGGATCTGCATTGGAATGTCTTGTGACCATGCTTCTTGCATTTGTGACAATTATCTTTAAATTTTGGTTTCTCCTTGCATTCATTAGCTTTATGACCATGCTGACTACAATTGTAGAATTTACCATTGAATTTACCTTTTCCAATGTTCCAAAAAATTTTTGATGTGTGACCTGACTTACCATCATGATTACAAGTAGGTCTTTGATTCCTTTGGGTACCTTTTTTGGAAGTTTTACCTTTTTCCTTATAACCAAGACTAGCTTTACCTTTTTGTCTATGAAGATTCTGCTCACTTTGTTGAATTAATTGAGTCATGTCTACTTGAGATTTCATTATCCTTTCATTGACTTGCTTTTTAGTGATTAAGTCATTTTCCAAACTTTCATTGATTTGTCTTTCAGATATTAAGTCACTTTGTAATATTTCACTGATTTGTCTTTTAGTCATTAAATCATTCCTCAAGCTTTCATTTTCGGATCTCAGATTCATAATTTCTTCATTTGCATTAGATAGTTGATCTATAAAATATCCATGCTAATTGGATTGATTATTTCTTGCTCCAAGTCTTCGTTTTCCTTGTTTCTTTGTTCCAAAAATTCACATAGCCTGATTGATTGGATTTCTTGTTCTCTTTTAAGTTTTCTTACTTCTTCCTGCAGAGAGCCATTCTTTGCTAGTAGTTCCTTGATTGCCTCATTAGCTTCATCTGAACTTCTTGATGGTAAAAGGTCTTCAATCTTCTCTTTAGCATGTTGGAATTATGATATGTTTGTCATTAGTGCAAACACTTATTCAATTCTGAATGCTTATCTAGCTCATCACTTAGTCTACAGTGTATACCGAGCATTCAATGGTTACCTTATAAGATCAGCAGGTAAACACTTCTCACTGAACATTCTAGAGGATACCAAGTGAATGAGAAGTTCAACATTGTTCACCAAGCAAAGCAAGGTAAATGAAGAACTTAGTGTTCATTGAGAAAAGAAAGGTAAATGAAGAACTCAGTGTTCACCAAGCAAAGCAAGGTAAACAAAGAAGTTAGTTTCTACTGAGTGACACTATATCTACCAAGTCACCAATGGTTATCAAGTTCCAAGCAGTGTTGTGTGGCTAGTATGAACTGAGCCTCTACTTCTACTGAGTGCATGAAGATCCTGAGTAATGTAGTGGATGCTGAGTATTAGAAGGTCACCGAGTCAGCTTGAGGAACCAAAGTTTTCTACTATCTGGCCAACTCAGTAATGTTTTGTTCACTTATGTTTTGGCCGACCTTGTAGTTGTAAATAATGGAATGGTATATATATGTATCGTATCATTTTTAATATATATGATGTGTGTGGAAAAGATATAAAGGAAGATATTAATGTTTGCATGAAAAGAGGATATTGAAAATTAGTAGCAGAATAAAAGGAATACAGCAAGGTCAACATAGGAGTAGAAAAGTTTATATCTATCACATCAGGTGATCAATGCAAAAAAGATCTTATCAGCAAATAGTTGCAAGTAGATCCACTACTTCATCGTAATAGGTGAATCATTTTATAAATCCTTTAATAGGGTAGACTTAATAGTTTTTTTGTAAATCTCCTAACAGAGTGCATACTTCACTGTATGTTTGTAAATCCTCTAACAAGGTGGATCTAGCAGTCCTACTTGCTCCTAACATGGCAGATCACTAGAAGTGATCATTGTAAGCCTTAACAGGCCAACTTTATACTGCAGTATTGAAGTTTTGTGGGCATCATCCCCACCCTAGTTTTACTTTCTATTTGGAAGGTTTCTGGGTCACCAAATCTCTGTGTACATGTGCAATGAATGTTTGTTCTTTCAGTTATGCAATAGATTAGATAAATGACTGGTGAATGATTAAAATGCTAAATTGTTTAAAAGTTTTATAAGCTACTGATTCACCCCTACCCTCTTAGTAACCTGTCTTATCTTCAATATTTCCAACAATTGGTATTAGAGCTTTGTGGTTCTCAAGATAAAGTTTGACAGCTTGAGCAAAGATCAAGGACAATGGAGATATTCAAACTTGACAAATCTATTGAAAATGAAAAGCTAGATCTAGAAATGGCCATGGCTCAACTCAAAGAAACAAAGGAGCATCTTTATCAATATCTAAAAAGAAGGAAAGAACTTGCAAGACAAATGAATGATCATCAGTATGTTGAAGAAAAGATTGAAGACCTTTTACCATCAAGTAGTTCAAATGAAGCTAATGAAGCAATCAAGGAACTCCTAGCAAAGAATGATTCTCTATAGGAAGAAGTAAGGAAGCTTAAAAGAGAACAAGAAATCCAATCAATTAGGCTATGTGAAGCTTTGGAACAGAGAAACAAGGAAAATGAAGACTTAGAGGTAAGAAATAATCAATTCCTTCAGCATGAAAATCTTGTAGGTCAACTATCTAATGCAAATGAAGAAATTTTGAATCTAAGATCTGAGAATGAAAGTTTGAGAAATGATTTAATCACTGAAAGACAAATCAATGCAAGGTTACAAAGTGATCTGAGATCTGAGAGACAAATCAATGAAAGTTTAGAAAATGAATTGATCACTGAAAGGAAAGTCAATAAAAGAATGATGAAATCTCAAACAGACATGAACCAATTGAATCAACAAAATGAGCAAAATTTTCATAGACAAAAGGGAAAAATTGGTCTTGGATACAAGGAAGAAGGTGAATCCTCCAAACAAGGTGCCCAAGGGAATCAAAGACCCACTTGCAATCATTATGGCAAGATAGGTCATACATCAAAAAATGTTGGAGTAATAGAAAGGAAAAATTCAATGGTAAATGCTCCAACTGCAATCAGCATGGTCACAAAGCTAATGAATGCAAAGAAAAAGCAAAATTTGAAGGCAAATGTCACAAATGCAAGAAACAAGGTCACAAGGAATTTAAATGCAAATAAAAAATATTCAATCTAGCAGAAAAAATTATCAAAGCAATATTTGGTTGGGACTACAATACTTGGTATAGGTGTCACTATTGTGGAGAATATGGACACATTGGGATAAACTATGCAAGACATCACCTAAGAAAGAAGGATACAACTATAAGATGTTACACATGTACTAAACTTGGTCATATAGCCAAGAATTGCAGGAATACTAGAAGAATTGAAGATGAAAAGAAAGCTAAAGCTGATGACATTCGGAAGCAGAAGAGACAACAATGGATTCCTAAATCTACGAAGCAAGATAGTTCAAATGATGGTCATGTCACTCAAGAAATGGATGACTCTACCATTTCCAATTGGATTTAAGAAGAATCAAGAAGTGCATCCTCTAGCCATATCTTAAGTAGTTTCCGTGTAAAAGAGTGCAAATGGTCAAAATCAATATTTCAAATACAAGGACCAAAGAAAAGTTATCATTCATCGTGTTGCATCTACCGAGCAAGGTTGGTTAAAGACCTTATCGAGCTAGGTCAAGAGTAACTAAAAGCTTTGTTTGATCACCGAATTACAAAGCTTTTATTGAGTAGATCGATGACAGACTAGCAAGCACTGGTAAATGGGCCAGTAGACCCAAGGCAACCAATTTTTGGAACCTATGATGAAGCGAAGGCTAGAATTAAGCTTGAGATAAAGCTACCACAAGCTATAAGCAAAGGCAAGAGGAAGATAAAAAAATTGAGAACTACATCCGGCCCTCTGATGCTAACAAAAGGAAAAGGTGAGGACAAAGGAGATGATGAAGAAGGAGAAGGAGAAGAAGAAAAAAGAAGAACAAGAAACTAAAGAAGAACCTTAGAAGAAGAAAGGGAAGGCAATCATTACCAAACCTAAGAAGAAGCCTATTGTTGTATTCACAAGAAGAACCAGAAAAGGTAACCAGGAACCTATACTAGTCGGGCCTGCACCCACATTCGAGAAAAGGCTTAAACAATTGGAAGAAGGAGCAAGCATTACAAATTTCAAGGCATTGAAATTTGAAACAAGAACAAATGCTGAGAAAATGTAGATAAAGGAACTGGTACTCAACAAGATGGAAAAATAGAAAAACTCCTTGAACCAGTTTGCCTCCCAAATTTCAAAAGAACTATTGAAGAGATTGCAACTAAGATGGGAGTTAGCCACCCAAATGGTAGAAGACATTTATGAGACATTTATGGGAGTTAGAAATCTTCAACCAAGTCTCACTGAGGCAAAAATAAAAACTGCAATGAAAAACCATGAAGGTAAGATGATGATAAGATTTCACACATGTTTAATTTTGATCAAAGACATTGAGCATGTTGTAAATGATGCTACAAACATGTGGAAAAAAATCTATCATCTACATAAGCCCAGTGACGAACCAGAGGAAATCAAGGATGATGACAATAGTGACAGTGATGATATTGATGGCACTCCATCCATCACAGTCTCACCAGGTGAGCTGAATACATTAATGGGAGAAGACAAGGAGGAAGAAGCTAAAGAAGAAGACAAGGAGGAAGTTGATCTAGTAAAAATTGCAGCAGCAGTGATTGCATCCCTTGCTCACTCTCCACCAAAAACTATTACATCCACTAAGGAGATAGCTTCTACAAGTGAGATTGTGAGCACAATTGCCACATCAATTGTTCAATCTTCTCCAGCCTCCTCCCAGCTCTAGGTATCTGAGACAGATGTGCCAAGCACTTCATCTACCGAGCTAACTGTTACTTCTTTAGCTACTAAGCTAGTCTCCTCAGATCCATCATCATCAGTCAGAAAAATAGTAAGTTCCACAATTTTGTCTTCATCAATTCCAGCTTGTTCTACAATTTTGTCAGCATTATCTGCATCTACTTCAAATCCAGTTAGATCAGATACTGCATTACTGAGTGTATCATCATTTTTGGGAAGTATTCTAGTTTTTGATCCAGTAAATATTCCTATTGGCACTCAATCCTCAAGTCCTATCCTAGTTTTCACTGCTAGTCCTTCCATCTCCACTATTGTATCTACTCCTAAGGTCAAACCAATCATCATAGAAGTCAAACAAAAGCAACCATTAAGACTTTTGATCACTGGAAAGGAAATTCTTGAAGATATTGACTTAGACACAGAGATAGTGATTCCAAAGATTGACTATGAAAATGATACCATTGAAGAAATTAGGTATGCTAGTCAACTAATAGATATGAAGGCTACTCAGAAGCAGTTAAGTTCTGAAAGGGATAAGGAGTACATAATAATTGAGAATGCTAGGAATATAATTATCGAAGCCATGGGTGTTGAAGTAGATTCTACTCAACACATTTTGATTCAGTTAGAAGAGACTATAAATAAATTCAATGAGGACACCTCAAGTGAATAAAAATTGATTGAAAAGGTTGAAAGAAAATTTGATAATAAGGTGCTTGAGCACACTGCTCAGCATATTGCAATAAAAAAGATAGAATTATCCATAATTTTGGTCAATCTTGAAAATTCTTTTAATAATGTAACTTCACTTTTTGCCAAATTTTGTGATGTTATCGAGTAAACCAAGGAGATCAAAGAAAAATTAAATAAAATTGATGAGGATATGAAGGTCAGTGCCCAAATGCTACAACTTGACCCCAATTCAAGTTCATCCCATCATCTCAAAATCAATTTTTTGTCAAAAAAGCAAGCAAAACTGTTGAGAGAGGAAGCAAGGATTAGATCTACTTTGATTGACATTCAAAATATGATCCTTCCTATCTTGGACACAATGCAAAAACACATTGTGTACTCCAAAACATTGATCTATGACAACAATTTTTTAGTTGCAAATCATGTGATTGAACTTTCAGCTAAAGTTCAGATAGCACTCTCCACCTGCAAAATTTTGCAAGAAAATTGGGGATAAGAATTTGGCTCTTATTTTCAAGGTACATTCTAATTTTATCTCTCATTTTGGTGTTTCTATGTAAATACATACTATTTACTTTGGCATTATTGTCAAAAAGGGGGAGATAGAGTACCAAAGAGAGATAGAGATATATGTAAATAAGGAAGCCATGTGTAAAGATAGAGATATTTGTAAATACTTTGTGCATATTATATGGGGGAGATATATGTAAATTAGTACATCAAATTTTGCACATAAATTTTGGCTCATAAGTGTTTTTGTCACTAATGCCAAAGGGGGAGATTGTTGGAATTATGATATGTTTTTCATTAGTGCAAACAATTATTCAATTCTAAATGCTTATCTAGCTCATCACTTAGTCTATAGTGTATACCGAGCATTCAGTGGTTACCTTATAAGATCAGCAGGTAAACACTTCTCATCGAGCATTCTAGAGGATACCAAGTGAATGAGAAGTTCAGTAGTGTTCACCGAGAAAAGCATGGTAAATGAAGAACTCAGTGTTCATCGAGAAAATCAAGGTAAATGAAGAACTTAGTGTTCACTGAGCAAAGCAAGGTAAACGAAGAAGTTAGTTTCTACCGAGTGACACTATATCTACCAAGTCACTAATAGTTACCAAGTTCCAAGCAGTGTTGTATGGCTAGTATAAACCGAGCCTCTACTTCTACCAATTGCATGACGACGCTGAGTAATGTAGTGGATGCTGAGTATCAGAAGGTCACCGAGTCACCTTGAGGAACCAGAGTTTTCTACTACCTGATTGACTCAGTAATGTTTTGTTCACTTATGTTTTGGCCAACCTTGTAGTTGTAAATAATGGAATGGTATATATGTAATGTATGATATCATTTGTAATATATATGATGTGTGTGGAAAAGATATAAAGGAAGATATTAATGTTCGCATGAAAAGAGGATATTGAAAATCAGTAGCAGAATAAAAGGAATACAACAAGGTCAACATAGGAGTAGAAAAGTTATATCTATCACATCAGGTGATCAATGCAAAAGGGATCTTATCAGCAAACAGTTGCAAGTAGATCCACTACTTCATCCTAATAGGTGAATTAGTTTATAAATCCTTTAACAGGGTAGACTTAATTATTTTTTTGTAAATCTCCTAACAGAGTGCATACTTCAGTGTATGTTTGTAAATCCTCTAACAAGGTGGATCTAGTAGTCCTACTTGCTCCTAACAGCACAGATCACTAGAAGTGATCATTGTAAGCCTTAACAGGCCAACTTTATACTGCAGTATTGAAGTTTTGTGGGCATCATCCCCACCCTAGTTTTACTTTCTATTTGGAAGGGTTCTGGGTCACCAAATCTCTATGTACATGTGCAATGAATGTTTGTTCTTTCAGTTATGCAGTAGATTAGATAAATGAATGGTGAATGATTAAAATGTTGAATTGTTTAAAAATTTTATAAGTTACTGATTCACCCCTCCCCTCTCAGTAACCTATCTTATCCTAAATATTTCCAACAATTGGTATCAGAGATTTGTGGTTCTTAGGATAAAGTTTGACAGCTTGAGCAAAGATCAAGGACAATGGAGATATTCAGACTTGACAAATCTATTGAAAATGAAAAGCTAGATCTAGAAATGGCCATGGCTCAACTCAAAGAAGCAAAGGAGCATCTTTCTCAATCTCTAAAAAGAAGGAAGGAACTTGCAAGACAAATGAATGATCATCAGTATGTTGAAGAAAACATTGAAGACCTTTTACCATCAAGTAGTTCAAATGAAGCTAATGAAGCAATCAAGGAACTCCTAGCAAATAATGATTCTCTATAGGAAGAAGTAAGGAAGCTTAAAAGAGAACAAGAAATCCAATCAATCAGGCTATGTGAAGCTTTGAAATAGAGAAACAAGGCAAATGAAGACTTAGAGGTAAGAAATAATCAATTCCTTCAACATGAAAATCTTGTAGGTCAACTATCTAATGCAAATGAAGAAATTTTGAATCTAAGATCTGAGAATGAAAGTTTGAGAAATGATTTAATCACTAAAAGACAAATCAATGCAAGCTTACAAAGTGATCCGAGATCTGAGAGACAAATCAATGAAAGTTTGGAAAATGACTTGATCATTGAAAGGCAAGTCAGTGAAAGAATGATGAAATTTCAAATAGACATGAACCAATTAAATCAACAAAATGAGCAGAATCTTCATAGACAAAAGGGTAAAACTGGTCTTGGATACAAGGAAAAGGGTGAATCCTCCAAACAATGTACCCAAGGGAATCAAAGACCGACTTGCAATCATTGTGGCAAGATAATTCATACATCAACAAATGTTGGAGTAATGGAAAGGAAAAATTCAATGGTAAATGCTCCAACTGCAATCAGCATGGTCACAAAGCTAATGAATGCAAAGAAAAACCAAAATTTGAAGGAAAATGTCACAAATGCAAGAAACAAGGTCACAAGGCATCTGAATGCAAATCTAAAACATTCAATCTAGTAGAAAAAATTATCAAAGCAATATTTGGTTGGGACTACAATACATGGTATAGGTGTCACTATTGTGGAGAATATGGACACATTAGGATAAATTGTGCAAGACATCACCTAAGAAAGAAGGATACAACTATAAGATGTTACACATGTATTGAACTTGGTCATATAGCCAAGAATTGCATGAATAGTAGAAGAATTGATGATGAAAAGAAAGCTAAAGTTGATGACATTCGAAAGCAGATGAGACAACAATGGATTTCTAAATCTACAAAGCAAGACAATTCAAATGATGGTCATGTCACTCGAGAAATTGGTGAATCCACCATTTCCAATTAGATTTAAGAAGAATCAAGAAGTGCATCCTCTAGCCATATCTTAAGCAGTTTTAGTGTAAAAGAGTGCAAATGGTCAAAATTAGTATTTTAGATACAAGGACCAAAGAAAAGTTATCATTCACCATGTTGCATCTACCAAGAAAGGTTGGTTAAAGACTTTACTGAGCTAGGTCGAGAGTAACTAAAAGCTTTGTTTGATCACCGAGTTGCAAAGCTTTTACTGAGTAGATCGATGATAGACTAGAAAGCACTAGTAAATGAGCTAATAGACCCAAGGCAAAAAAATTTTGGAACCTATGATGAAGTAAAGGCTAGAATTGAGCTTGAAATCAAGCTACCAAAGGCCATAAGAAAAGGCAAGAGGAAGATAGAAAAATTGAGAACTACATCCGGCCCTCTTATGCTAACAAAAGGAAAAGGTGAGGATGAAGGATTTGGTGAAGAAGGAGGAGGAGAAGAAGAAAAAAGAAGAACAAGAAACTAAAGAAGAACCTTTGAAGAAGAAAGGTAAGGCAATAATTTCCAAACCTAAGAAGAAGCCTACTATCGTATTCACAAGAAGAACCAAAAAAAGTAAGTAGGAACCTATACTAGTTAGGCCTACACCCACATTTGAGAAAAGGCTTAAAAAATTAGAAGAAGGATTAGGCATCACAGATTTCAAGGTAGTGAAATTTGAAACTAGAACAGATACTGAGAAAATGCAGATAAAGGAACTGGTACTCAACAAGATGGGAAAATGGAAATACTCCTTAAACCAGCTGGCCTCCCAAATTTCAAAAGAATTATTGAAGAGATTGAAACTGAGATGGGAGTGAGCCACCCAAATGGTAAAAGACATCTATGAGCAATCCCTGAAGAATCTTCAACCAAATCTCACTGAGGCAGAAATAAAAATTGCAATGAAAAACCATGAAGGTAAGATGATGATAAGATTTCACACATGTTTAATTTTGATCAAAGACATTGAACATGTTGCAAATGATACTAAAAACATGTGGAAAAACATCTATCATCTACATAAGCCTAGTGACGAACCAGTGGAGATATATGTAAATCAATACATCAAATTTTGCACATAAAGTTTTGGCTCATAAGTGTTTTTGTCACTAATGCCAAAGGGGGAGATTGTTGGAATTATGATATGTTTTTCATTAGTGAAAACACTTATTCAATTCTAAATGCTTATCTAGCTCATCACTTAGTCTACAGTGTATACCGACCATTCAATGGTTACCTTATAAGATCAGTAGGTAAACACTTCTCACCGAGCATTCCAGAGGATACCGAGTGAATGAGAAGTTCAGCAGTGTTCACTGAGCAAAGCAAGGTAAATGAAGAACTCAATGTTCACCAAGAAAAGTAAGCTAAATGAAGAACTCAGTATTCACCGAGCAAAGCAAGGTAAATGAAGAACTCAGTATTCACCGAGCAAAGCAAGGTAAATGAAGAACTCAGTGTTCATCGAGCAAAGCAAGGTAAATGAAGAACTCAATGTTCACCGAGCAAAGCAAGGTAAACAAAGAAGTTAGTTTGTATCGAGTGACACTATATCTACTGAGTTACCAATGGTTAGTGAGTTCCAAGCAATTTTGTGTGGCTAGTATGAACCGAGCCTCTACTTCTATCGAGTGCATGACGATGCCAAGTAATGTAGTGGATGTCAAGTATCAGAAGGTCATCGAGTCAGCTTAAGGAACCTAAGTTTTCTATTATCTGGCTGACTCAGTAATTTTTTGTTCACTTATGTTTTGGCCAACCTTGTAGTTGTAAATAATGGAACGGTATATATATGTATCATATCATTTGTAATATATATGAGCTCTAATACCAATTTTTGGAAATATTCAAAATATGACAGGTTACTAAGAGGGGAGGGGTGAATCAGTAACTTCAAAACTTTAAAACAATTTAGCACTTTAACCATATATACTATTCACTATTCATTCATCTAATCTACTGCATATATGAGAGATCAAATATTCAAAACACATGTACACAGTGATTTGGTAACCCAAAAACCTTCCAAATAGAAAGTAAAATAGGGGTGGGGATGATACCCATAAAACTTCAATACTGCAATATAAAGTTGGCCTGTTAAGGCTTACATTGACCACTTCTGATGATCTGCTCTGTTAGGAGCACAATGACTACTAGGTCCACCTTGTTAGAGGATTTTACAAACATACAATGAAGTATGCACTCAGTTAAGAGATTTACAAAAGACTGTTAAGTCTACCTTGTTAAAGGATTTAGAAATTAGGTCACCTGTTAGGATCAAATAGTAGATTTGACTTACAACTTGATTGTTGATTAGATCCTTGAAGTATAGATCACCTTTTGTGATTGATGAATCTTTTACTATTCCTTGTTGACCTTGCTGAGTATTCTTCTTTACTGCTAATTCACATTTACACTTCTCAAAACATTGCATGTCTCTCTTGATACTCTCATGCATACATTGTGAATGATATAATACATTACATATATATCATTCCAATAATTATAATTGCAAGGTCAGCTAAAACACAAGTGAACAAAAAATTATTAAGTCAGCCCAATAGTAAATAACTCGAGTTCACTGAACTGACTCGGTGATCTTCTGATACTTGGCATGCACTACATTACTCAGCATTATCATGCACTCGATAGAAGTGAAGGCTTGATCCATACTAATCACTCGATGTAGTTCTAAACTCGGTAACCACTGGTGACTTGGTAGATATAGTGTCACTCAGTAAGAACTGAATCCTTCATTTACCTTGATTTCACTTGGTAGACACTATAGTTTTATCACTTGGTAAACATTACACTTTCATCACTCGGTTTGCACTAGATTCCTATGACATAGTCTAACTACTCAGTAGATACTGAGATGCTTAGTGTAAACTATGAAGCTTGGTGTAAACTGTGAAGCTCGGTGCAAACTACTAAACACTTCTAAGCTCGGTTAACACTAGAATGCTCAATGAGTTTAGAAAACTAGGTGCTAAGCTCGGTAGCTATAATGATATAGATAAGTGTTGTCACTAATGGAAATATTAACTTAATGCCAATAGTAGGATGTCTTCCCCAATTGACCTAGTCCTTTATTCTCATATTCTAGGGATATTTTTGGGTTTCATTCCTTTCATCATTCCATTTCTAGATCTGCAGATGGATATTTAGATAACATCTAGATTTGTGAGTTTTATGGAAAAAATATATATTCCTCTACACATTTCAAGGAGAGCCATTTGTATTTTTCTTCCCTTTAAATCTTTACCTTAGATTTACAACTTAATCAGGATAATTGTCTTTATACAACATCTAGATTTACTTTAATAAAGCCATTAGTTCAATTTCACATTCACATTATCTTTTTAAGGGGAAAAGAGAGTATATTTCCTTGTATTGAATTCCTCCTTATAAATCAAATTTAGTATTAGCTCCCTTCTTCTTTTGGCTCCTAGCTAATCTAATTTGAATCATACTTGAGAAGTCCCCTCTTTCCCTCACACACATATTTGAATGGCTTAGTGGCCCTATAAAGTGGAATTCTACATCTTATTAAAGTGATTCCATTGTACCTCTAAATAGATAGTACAAATACACAAATAGGAGAAGAGACAAAAAAGAATAAAGTGGATGATTTTTCTACAAGAATAAGGCCATGAACCTAGGGACCTCCTAGTGAGGGAATTATAGGGCAAGGACAAACTATTCAACTTGAGAAAAGTTCAATAAGTAAACCCAAGACATAAGTATTGAAACAATTTGGCATTACACCTCAAACTATTTTCCAATATACACAAGTAGCACCTAAGGTAAACAAATATGAGTCAAAGAAAGATGATGCACCTTAATAGATAGATCAAGAGTAAAAGGCTCCATTCTGACTGAAGCCATCACCGAGTACCAAAGCTATTGATTCAAAGGGAAAGAAGATGATGAAGAAGAAGAATCTAGTAAGGTGTAGTCTAGTTACTCTTGATGAAATCATTATTATAACTGATTGGAACCAAATATTTTGGGCTTAGATGCTCTAGTTGAATATGGAGCAATATGTAGCAGGAAGGAAGAGCAAGATAGGTTGAGGAAGGAGCTAGAGTAGAAACAATTTCCTCATGATAATATCAAAGATATCTTACTAGATGTTATTGCTGACATTACTCTTAATAAGAAGACTCCCATTCTAGAATAACTTGTGCTAATTATTGAGTAGTTGAATGAGCGTGATGTGGATACCTAGGCTAAATTGATGGAAAGATCAAAAAAGAATTTTGAGAACAATTTTTAAGAAATTATTGCATAGACAATTGTAGTCCAAAAAGTGGATTTTTTCACTTTAGTCATTGAACTTGAAAATTTTGGTCAAAATTTTCTTATATTACTTAAGAAATTGTATGATATATATCAACCCACTTAGGATATCAAGAAATTTTTTTTGGTGAAGATATGAAGTCGAGTGCAAATGTACTTAGGGCCTGTTTGGTTGCTGGAATACAATCAAAATAGGAATAGAAAATTAGAATTAATTTTTAATTCTTTTCTTGGTGTGCCAAATTGGAATTGGGAATAGGAATATGTATTCCTATTTTTCCCCAAAATGAGCATTTTTCCATTCTCCAAAATACTTGTAATTGGAATTGCTATTCCCATTCCCATTTTGAAATTTTTTTTATTTGAAAATGTTTTCAGATCCACTTCATTATAACTTCCTCTTGGAGCTCCCCCAAAATGAAAAATCATGGCCATTTTCAAACTGATGATACTGAAAAAATATATATATTCCTTGGATTCTACTCACAGAAGACCAGCACACAGTGGTGATTTGATTGCTCAGCAGCGTGATTTGATCACTCAATGTGGGATTTTGATTCACCTGCTTTACTATTTTTTGCTTCATATTCTTTTTTTGAAAACCATGAATTTGTTAGAAATAAGCATGTGAGAAGACAAAACCCTCTATAAATTATATTTTTTCTTTTTCATTCATAAAATTTGATGGGGTTCAAACCTTTAATCTTCAATTCAAGTTTGTGCAACCAAACAAGAGATAAATGGGATTGGATTGTAATTTCCTATTCTCATTCCCCATTTCCATTTCCATTCAAATTTTATCTTCTAATTCGCAATTCCTATGCCTATAGCCAAACAGGCCCTTAATGTTGATCCAAGATTGTATGAAACTCATTATTGAAAGGTAATATTCTTTGTTGGAGTTCAACATGGCTTATTTCATGAAGAGCCTAAGACTCGAAAAGAGGTGAATGAGACACAAGATCTATTACTACCTCATCTTGAGGTAATGTAGAGACATATCTAGAACGAAAAAGATCTTATTAGTGCACCTAGTGTATCCATTGTAGACCATGTTAATCTCAGATTGGTTTTGACAAGGTAGTGACAAAACACTTAGTCATTCTCTATTAGTATTATAGTACAAGACAAGTAATTAGAGTGAGCCAAGAAATTAGCGCAAGCTAAGTGATCAAAGCATGTCATGTATAAATTGCTAGCCAATACATGCCAAGAAATATACCTAGTCAGTGCCAAACATTAATATGTATCGAGCAGATTGTTAGTGCCAAGTCACTCATGCACTGAGTAGTCTATACATGTCGAATGATTCAGGTTCCAAGTAAATAGATAGTACCAAGCCATTCAAAATCTGAGTTACAACATAATGAGCACAATATATGTTGAGCATTAGAGTCTTTGGATACTAAGTGAACAATTTTTGACATAGTTGTTTGTAATAGCACAAACTTCTATGTAAACTATTTTTGGGCTGACATAGTGATTGTTTTGAGATTATAAGAGGTAAGTGTGGAGGTATATTGCGAATCCCTATGCATTACATGCAACCAATCAAATTAAGGGATAAATTAAGTGGCAATATGATTCAACCACATTCATTGATTCTTTCCTAACCCATTCCACCTATGTTTATTTAACAAGGAAAAACCTAAAGATTTTGAGTGAATGTAAAGAGAGTACAAGGAGATGAATGCAAAGTGTAGAGAGATAATTCATGGTGGCTATGGAGGTTATGGTAGTGATCTGAATTGCGGAATTAGTTAGAGAGAATAGAAGAAAGAAGAGATAGGATAGAAGAGAAATAGCTGATCAGAAGGATCAAGGATTTATTAGGAAAAAGAAGATCTGACATCTAGCAATAGTGTGTTAACTAAAGGATCATGGTACTAAATCATTTTAACAAGTGATGTAGAGAAAATATCCTAATAGATTAGTCTTAATAGGATTTTGTAAATCTCTTAACTGAGTGCTTGATTTATTGTAATTTTAAACCCTCTAACAAGGTGAGACCTAATAGTCTTTGTAAGCCTTTAATAGGGTAGATCCCTCATAGGGTGGATTATAGTTTATGGTCAAACTCATTGCAACAATAATTTTTTACACTTTACAGTTGCAGTAGTGAAGATTTTTGGGTGTCATCCCACCCCAATTTTACCTTCTTATTAGAGGATTTTTGGGTAACAAATTTATTGTGTTAGGTGTTATTTGTTTCATGTTATGGATGCAAATGTGTACTTGGCTATATAATTTTATATGATAAATTATGAGATGGATGTATGGTGAATGTTTGATGGCTAAATTTTTGAAGTGTTGATTCACCCCCACCCCCCTCCCCCCCGCCCCCCCCCCCCCCCCCCCCCCCCTTAAATTTTACTTTCCCATTGTTATTTCCAATAGTTGGTATGAAAGCTTTGTTCTCTAGAAAGGAAAGTTTTACAACTTTGGAGGTAAGATCTTGAAGGTGGAAGTCTACAAGTTGGAAAAGACTATTGAAAACCAGAAGATTGAAGTACAACTTTCCCTACATCAATCAAGAAGGAAAGAGGTGAACTACAAAATTCATTGTAGAGAAGAAAGGAATTGGCTATTCAACAAAATGACACTCATTACCAAGAAGAACACACTAATGGATTTTTTGAGAATGGAAACTCAAGTGAATTTGATGCAACAGTTATATATCTGATGGAAAAGAACAATGCCCTAGCTGAAGAGGTTAGAAATCTCAAGATAGAAAAATAAGTCCAATCTATATTTCTATGTGAGGTGATCGAATAGAAAAAGGAAAATGAGGAATACAAATTCATGATTGAAGATGAAAAAAGAACATTGACCAATAGACTAGAAGAGAAGACATCAGATGTGCAAAAGCTTGGTAACATGCAACTAGATACAATGAATCAATTGATGATTGCAAGCCATGAATTGAATGAAAAGGATATTGAGATCACAACTTTGAAGTTATAGAATGATTGACTGAGAAATCAACTGAGAAGAAAATGAATTCATTGAAAGATTAAACAATCCTAATAAAAAAATAAAATACTTTGAGAAACTAATGAAATATCTAAGACCTAATAATGATATTGTTGGATTGGGATACACCAATACTAAGGAAGGAGAATCATCTAAAAGTGGTAAGCAAAGGAACAAAAAAGGTAAGAACTACAAACACACTTTTTATAATTTTGGAAAGCTAGGTCATACAAAAAATGTTTGTAGGAGCAACAATGGAGATTAGAACCCTAAGAAAAAATTTAAGAGATACTATCATAACTACAACAAGCAAGGACATCAAGCACATGAATGAAAGACCAAGATCATAAGCACTCAGAGATTTGTAGGATACTACCACAACTGTCAGAAGTATGGGCACAAAGCATATGAATGCATATCCACAACCAAGTAGACATCAAACAAGTAGAGAAAGGTATAACAAAATTGAAAATCATATGATTGGGATTATAACACAAGGTAAAATCGTCACTATTGTCAAGAATATGGACATGTTCTTGAGAATTGCATAAGAACATATTTCAGAGGAAACTACAATAGATGGTTGAGTGAAACTACATTCTTTAGTTGTCTCAAGACTGGTCATGTAAGTAGAAACTATTCCAGTAGGTCACCAACATTGAGTAATGAAACTAGAAAAGGAAAAGAAAAGGTCAATGTTGAGAAGGTAAAGGTGTAGATAAACAAGATATGGAAGAAGAAGGAAGATTGCAGCACATTAAGCTCAGATGAGGTCACTTCATCCAATGGATCAGGTGATCACATCACCCCCAACTAGGCAATCAAGAGGTATGTATGGGACTGATATTTCCAAAGTTATATTATGCATCAATTCTAAGAATCTAAGATCTAAAAAGATTATATATGCATGAATTAAGATGCAATGGAGTGATTAGAACCTAGAAAAAATCTATAGTTTTCTTATTTTCTATGTTATTGCCGAGCACGGAAATTTTTATAGTTATTGTTGAGCATGATTGATATTATAATTATAGCTGAGAATATTGGAAATCATGTGTTAATTGAGTGATTTGAAAGTCCTATGATAGCCAATATTATTGTTGTGCAAGCAATGAGCATTTAATGTCGAATATGAAGGGTTATTTAATCAATTTTTGACTCATTTTCACTTACCAAATTTTATAGAGTGTATGAAGATCATGAAGGTGAATTGAGAAAGAGGATTCAAGTTTTTTTACATTGGACTAAATTTCTACTCATCATCAATCATCAGATTCGAAAGGTATGTAGCTATTTTTGAGTTACATTGTCTCATTTCTCGCAAACACTAAGTAGTCAAATGATGTCTAGCTCTTCTAAAAATGTTAGGAAAGAGGGGAAAGAAGTTTTCAATATTCAATTTATAAGTAATGATTTTAGATAGCCCCCTTTCCTAAGCTATTCCTAAGATAGCATATAAAGGAGACCTGTATGGTGCATTATCTATGATACCACCAAAATTATTGTTGATCCAAGATGTTAGATGATGCTACATGAGATACATTGGAGAAGTAGGTGATATGGAGATAAGGGATTCCTATAGTAAACTATGTGATAATGGAGTCTTGAGGGAAGAAAATAAAATCATCGAATAGAAAGGGTTAAACCAATCCCCTAGATTTTCCTTAAGTGTTTAAGACTGAATAGATTCAAATTGTTCTAAGCTGCATACATGATATCTATATTGGTTGGAAGGTGGACCAATTAAGCTCACTAAGAGTATCATAAACTATGTATTAGGGTACCCTACCCTTGACCAACCTAAGAGCATGTGAATTGATGTGAAGGAAACTATTGAGAAGAATTCAGGTGTAATATGGAACAAAAGAGGGATGTCTATTGTCAGACCCCCTAATTATCTTTGCAGTGAGAGTGATTGCTCAAAAGTTCTTTTAGTCTATCCAATTGAACAATGTATAATGTATGGTCATTGATTTGGGATTCAAGATAGTAAAGAAGGACCACTCTTATGACCTTGTTGAGTTGCAACTACAACAATTATCAGAAAACTTGGAGGCCATCAAGAAAGAAAAAAATTCATCATGTAAATTTGGTTCTTTACTTGTTTTCATATTATTTCATGTGCAAAACACTTTCCCCACCTTTGGTCAAGTTGCTTGGAAGACCAATAGGCCAATTGCACAACATATTTTAGAATTTATTAAGTAGCTAGGAGATAATTTTGAGTGAGGAATGACTAGCTATTTTGAGGATTTTAAAAAATCCATGAAATAGAGGTTGACGATCCTTGTAACATATCCCTAATGGAAAAACATTATGATGATTTCTTTTTCCTAGTGGATGTAGACTATACATATGTGCAAGAAACTATACCAAGAGTCAAATGGCTAAAACCCTTGTCATATGAGATAAATGTAGATGAGGCTTCTTCAGCTATTACATCTCTACTAGAAAAAGATGTTGACATGAATGGCACCTCATTTGGTAATTAAGAGGAAGCCAAATCAGGAATTACAATAGACCTAAAGAAAACTATAGTTCTTAGAAAGAAGAAAAAACTAGTGAAAAATATGAAGGAGAGATTTGGTGAAGGAGGTGAAGAAGATAATGAAGAGGAAGAACAAGACCAAGCCCCACTTGAATTAACTCAAGGCCTAGGTGAGGATCAAGTAGAAGGTGTTGAGGGAGAAGAAGCTGAGGAAGCACCCAAGGATACCAAGGCCAAGAAGAGGAAAGATAAATAATGAATTAAGGAGAAAACAAAGAAGCTTGTGAAGAAACCACAATAGAAGTTAGTTGTACCTATTACTAGGTCAAGCACAAGGGAAACCATAGTTTAGGCTATAGAAGTTGTAAAGCCTAAGGGAAAGATTGAAGAAGAAGTTAGTGCCTTAGCCAAATTCAAATGAGGAGAAGATTGAGTCAAATGACTTGAGTTAATACAAGGTGGTAAGATAGAATCTTTCTTTTGACATAGATAATTTGTGTGAAAATATGATTACAAATGCAAATTTATCTGGATTCACACATGTTGATTTTGATAAGCTAGGTAGTGTAGATAAGAATAATGTTGAAGAAACCATATACGATATGATGGCTACATTTAAATCTACTCCACTAGAGATTGCTGACTCATTACCTAAAATTCTATATGATCGAGTTGAGAAAAAGTGGCAATATAGTTTGACCACTAAAAGGAAAATTAGATAAGCTCAATTAGCCCAAGTTATGCTTTCTTTGGACAAGCAAATGATGGCTAAAGCCATGAACAGATACAAGGGGAGATTTTCCTTCAAATATAGAGTTTTTAAGATTTTGATGAATAATATAGAAGAAGTGGTAACTCAAAGAAAATTACTTTGGAAAGACATTTATGGTTTATCCACTAATGCTACATCAAAGAAATAAGATGAAGAGATAAAGGAACTAGAGAAAAGTGAGAAAGAAAAGTATGAGGTTCTAATCAAAGAAGTTAATGTAGATGGGACTTAGGGAACTATAGAAGAGGCCATAGCTAAAGATGGGAAATAGGATGTACAAGATGTACAAGTGTCAAGTGTCAGTCCACCACATGCAAAATAGGAGAGTCAACATGACTCTATGGTTATCAAGGATGTAGTTGATAATTCATCATAGGATATAAATCCTTTGACTGAGGAAGATTTGCAAAAAAAATTTAAGGACTCCACTACAGCAACACATCAATGCATAAATCCTATACTAGTGAGATTGGATGAGATTGAGACGGTAGAACTGACATCTACAAGGGAGAAACCACAAGAAAAATCAAATGTGCCTCCTCAATCTACAGAAGTCAAAAAGATAGAAACAAAGGATCTTCAAAAAGATAAAAGTACAAACCTGGTACAAATAGTTGCTATAATTGATACACCATCTACAATTCCCATAATTGTATTTCAAATGAAAGAGATAGAGGCATAAAAAACAAAAACACCATTGCCTACCCTAAATAGTTTAGATTTTCCAAATTATTTAATATTGAGAAAGATGGAATTGAAGTGAAAATAGGCCAAGAAGCAAGTCCTATACCTAATTCATAATTATAAGGTGAAGTTGAAATGGAGGATAACAACACTAAAGAGTGAGGGTTGGCTACTATGCTAGATGATCAAATAGCAATACAAACACTAGTCATACTATTAGTATCTACATCTCCTATTAGTAGCAAAACTCTTCAAAATCCAAGCATATAGGAAACCCCACTGCAAATATCAAGGGTGAGCTCCAACACACCACTTAATGCTCATACTACATCATTTGTGTTGATCTCATAATGGTTTTGAAATTTGAGTGTCAACACACTTAACCAATTTTTCAATTAATGACAAGCTACAGTGTGTACCAAGTTAGAGAATTCAATAGGTGTCGAGTGAACTTTAGGTGCCAAACAATCTTTAGGTGCCGAGTGATGTATAGATGCCAAGTAGAGTATAGGAGCCAAGTGATTTATAGATGCCAAGTAAGATAGAATTCCTATATGTGTTGAGCATCAGCAACTAGTAAGTGTTGAGTAACACAAAATCAACATACGAGTTTGTGCCTTCACAAAATCCTATTTAAATTTCTTTTGGAGCTGACATGGGATGAATCTCGAAGGATCTTGAAGATGAGATCAAATATTTTGCATTACCTATGTAATTAGCATGTAGCCAATGATAAAAATGGAGAAGGCATGCAACCAAAAGGAAAAGTGCAAGAAATGAGTGGGAAATGAAGAGTGAATGTGGATCATAGATGTTGAATCTAAGACTAGGTTTTGACTATTTTGTGTCAACACACTTAAGTTGTTTACTAAGTTCATGCCAAGCTAGTAACACATGCCAAGTAAAATATGTATAGATTCTAAGTAAATAGTTGATGTCGAGTAAGTTCAACTACCAAGCCAAACAGAACTACTTTAGGTGCTGAGTCACTATAGAAGCTGAGTGGAATAGAATTTATATAGGTTCCAAGTGAGCCAATTTTTCTATATGAGCCGAGCATCAACGGTAACAAGTGTCGAGTAACACAGATTGGACATAGTTGTTTGTAATTGCACAAACACCTATGTAAACTATTTTTTGAGCTGACATAGAATAATCTTGAAAGATATTAAAGATAAGAATGAAACTTTTACATTTCCTATGCAATCAACATGCAGCCATTAAGAAAAAGTGTAAGGAATGAGTAGGAAATAAAGATTTAATATGGATTGTAGATTCATACCTAACCCTAAGTCTTTGAAATATTTAAAAGGATAATAAAACTCCATTGTATGCATGATGAATGAAGTGTATGGGTGAACTATAGCAAAATTTAGAGGGAAGTGTGCAAAGACTTAGAGGAATAGAGTAGCATTGCAGTATTCAGTTGATCAAGAATAAAGTATTAGAACTTTGAAGAGTGACATATCAGATCAAGCAATGATTAGGTCAGTCAAAGCAGAAAAAGGATCTAGAATCAACAATTGAAGATTGCAAAGCAATCAGGTCAAATATTTTCTAATACTCTCTAGCAATTCTATTAGATATAGAAATCCTATGGACTTAGGTTAACCTAGCAGCCATTTGTAAATCCTTTAATAGGGTGGCATTCAAAGTGAATGTACTAAAGTCCTTTAACCAAGCCTACTTTTAGTAGGGTAGTGAAATCATTTAACTAGGTCACTTTTGAGAGAGTGTAAAGTCTTTAACAGGATAGACCTTTTACAAGGAAGACCATTAGAAGTGGTCAAACATTGTAACCTTGAATAGTTACACATTTCTATAGTGATATTTTGTGGGTGTCATCCCCATCCCAATTTTACCTTCTCATTTTGGAGGGTTTTTGAGTTACCAAATTTGTGTGTTGTCTATTTTCATGCATGTCTTTACTTTCATAATCATTAGATAGATTGGATGCATGTAAATGGTTTTAGTTAAAATAATTTAAAAGGGTTAAAGTTAGTTACTTCTGATTCAACACCCCCCCACCCCCCCCCCCTCTCAAAAGTAAATCTTGCCACTTGTTAATTCCAACAATTGGTATCAGAGCCTAGTTCTCAAAAGAAGGAGCCTTACAGCTTGGAGAAAAGATATGGAAATGGAAGTTTAAAAACTTGGGAAGATCATAGAGAATCAGGAAATTGACATACAACTTGCTTTACATGCTTTGGAATAAGCTAGAGGAGAACTAAGAAAATCCTTAAGAAGAAGAGAAAAGAGATTGTCATAGCTGAGAATGACACATAGTACAAGGAGATTAACACATCAAATTTATTTTCAAATGGAGATTCCAAAGAGTTTGATGCAGCAATAATAGACCTAATGGAGAAGAATAGAGTTCAAGTAGAAGAAATCAGAATACTCAAGCTTGAACAAGAATCACAAGCCATAATGCTTTGTGAGGTAACTGAATAGAAGAAAAGAGCCATTGAAGACAAGGCTATGCTAGAAGATGACAAGAGAAATCTTACCAATAGACTGGAGGAAAAGATAATTGAGTTTGAAATAATCTCTAACATGTAGCTAGATACTTTAAGCTAGATGATGAGTGCACATCATGAGCTGATTATGAAGGACATTGAGATCTCTACACTGAAGATGTAGAATGAATAGTTGCAAAATGACCTAAAAAGAGAGAAGGAGATTGCAAAGAGCTTCAAAAAATCCAATGAGGCAATCAACTACTTTTAGAAGCTACTGAAGTCACCAAGGGCTAGTAATGATACTTCAGGACTTGGTTACACTAGCACTGAACAAGGAGAGTCCAAGACTAGAGAAGAAAGGAGTAAAAAAGGTAAGAACACTAAACCTACTTGTCATTTATGTGGTGAAAAGGAACATACTTATAATGTATGCAGGAGCAAGAATGCCCATTAGCATGATAAGCCTAAGAATGCAAGCTACTGTCACAAGTACAAAAAATAAGGACATCAAGCACATAACTATAGGACTAGGACTATTAGAACACCAAAATTTGAAGGTCACTACTACAATTACAAGAAGTATGGACATAGAGCTTTTGAGTGTAGATCAAAGCCTATGTGGACATCAAACTAGGCAATAAGTGAAGGTAACCATGGTCATCACTACAATTGGGACTATAACACCTAGTATAGTTGTCATTACTATTAGGAATATGGACACATTCCTAAAAATTGCATAAGGACAAATTTCAAAGGAAACTATAGCAGATGGTTAAGTCAAACCACATGTTTTAGTTGCTTGAAGAATGGTCATATTAGCAGGAATTACCCAACAAAATCAAAGGCACCCAAGTCAGAAGTCAACAAAGGAAAAGAGAAGGTAGATGTTGAACACATCAAAGGAGAAATGAATAAAACATGGAAGAAGAAAGATGAGGTTAGCACATAAAATGAAGGGATTTCTTCACCTAATAGGTCAAGTGATCACACTTCATCAAACTAAGCAAATAGAAGGCATGTAGGACTGATTTACAAAGTTTTATCATGCATCAGTCCTAGAAAAGATAGTACTGAAAAGAAGAGATCAACACGATTAGAGATGCAAAGTTGAAATTCAAAGTTTTTACCAATATTGTTGAGTCATCCTTAGATGTTGAGAGAATGTTAGTATATGCCAAGCTGCTAGTAGGAACCGAGTGATTGGTCATAGCCAAGTTGGAAATGGAAGCCAACCAAAGAGGAAATCTAGTTGGAACTGAGTGATGGAAAGTTAACGGAAGCCAAGTTATGCTAAAATCTTTAATGAGCTGAGTGTACAACTGTATACACACTAAGAATTTAATGCTATGTTTTGAAGAGTATAAGGTTTCTTTTTTATCATTTCTTGTCATTTTGAATGCAGAGCAAGAATGACAAGAGCACATAAGTGATTGACGAACATCAATTGAAGCTTTTGCACAGATTTCAACAAAGATCAAGCACCATTTTCATCAATCTAAGGTATTCCTCAAGTGTCGAGTTATGTAGTTATAAAGTTTAACATCTTTTGAAACCCTAGATTTGCAATATGGCTTCTAGCTCTAAAAACCCTAAGGAAAAGGAAGGTTTTGAGGTTTAGTTAGTTAGCAATAAGGTTAAACAACCAGATTTTAGGCCAATTCTAGAAGTTGCATATAAGAATGACCTTGTCAGTGCACTATCTATTATTCTGCCCAAAGTCATAATGGTGCAAGATGTTAGGAAATGTTACAATTTCAAGGTAGGAGTAGTAGGGGACATGGAGATTCATCAAGCATATGTAAATTGTGCGAAAATGGAGTGCTTAAGAAAGAATTTCAAATAGTTGAGAAGTAGGGCTTAACCCATGCCCTAGTTTTCCCCATAGTTTTTTAAAATTGAATGAATAAGAATTGTTCTAAGCATAATACATAATGGTTGTTTATGGTTAGAAGGAGGATCTATCAAGATAAAAAAGAGAATTTTGCATAGAGTTATAGGTTTTCTAGCCCTAGATCAGTACAAGACCCTACGAAGTGATTCTAAGGAAGCTATTGAAAAGAACACTGGGAAAAATGGAACAAATGGGGCATGACTATTGATACAATCATAGATCCCCTTCTAGACTTTTTAGTAAGAATCATATCTCACAAGTTTTATCAATCAATTAGATTGAATAATGTTCCATGTATTGCTGTGGATGTGGCCTACAAAATTGTAAAGAAAGATCATACATATGATCTAGTAGAATTGCTATTAGAATAGATCATGGAGAATCTAGGAGTAGTAAGAAGATTAAAAGGCACTCAGTGTAAGTTTGGATCAGTTCTAATCTGTATTTTTTTCTATGTTCTAGAAGAATTTCCCTCTTTTGGCAAAATAGATTGGAAATCAAATAAGTTAGTTATTACTCAAAGCAATGAGTACATTGAGCAAATGGGGGACAATTTTGAATCTCTAATGACTAGTTACTTTGAGGGTTTCAAGAAATCCATGAAGCAAATACTGAGGATACTAGTTTCCCTAGTGGAACAACACATCAATGATATTTGTTTCTTAGTTGATATTGACTATACTTATATCCAAGCAACAATTCCAAGGGTTAGATGGCTAAGACCATTAGGATATGAGTTAAATATTGATAAAGCATTAGTAGCAATCACAACATTGCTTGTAAAAGAAATTGACAAGGATGCACCACATTTTAGAACATATGATGTGGTGAGATCCAAGGTAGACATGGAGTTGAAGACCGCTTCCACTTTAAAGAAGAAAGACAAGCTTGTTAAGAGGCTTAAAGAGAAGTTTGGAGAAGGCACTACAGAAGAAGCAAAAGAAGAAGGTGTTGAAGTCAGGGAAGATGATGATGAAGATGAAGAGGAACACCAACCTCTTGCATTGACACAAGGCTTGGGTGAGGATGAAGTAAAGGAAGAAGGTGCTAAGGAAGTAGCAGCTCAAGCCAAGCCCAAGAAGAGAAAGGCCAAAACTCAGCCTAAAACCTAGCATAAAGCAAAGAAGGTTACAAAGACAACCCAAGCCAAGCCAACTATACCAATAATAAGAGCCACCACAAGAGCCTCAACTCAAAAGGTCAAGGAGCAAGACAAAGAAGAGAAGAAGGCTACTGAGTAGACTGGTCCTGTGCAAAAGAAACCAAGGAGAAAATATGTTGCACAACTAGAGTCAAATGATGAGGAAAGGATAGAATCTGAAGATATTAGCCAATTTAGAGTGGTAAGCCATGCTCCTAAGTTAAATATTGAAATTTTTTTTGATAATGTTAGGAAGAATGCATATTTTTTTGGATTGAATAATATTGATTTTAATAAATTAAGTAGAGAAGATTAGAATAAAGTTGAAGAATCAGTATATGCCATGATGGTAGAATTCAAGAACACTCCTCTTGAATTAGACAATACAATTCCTAAGGAATTATATGAGATTGTTGAAAATAAGTGGCATTATTGTTTAAAAATGGAAAAAGAGATAAGATAATACACATGGGCACAAGTCATCCCAGAATTGAATAAAGGTCAAATAACTAAGGAAAATAAGAAACATGGGAACAAGTTTGCACCAAAATATAGAGCCTTCAACATCTTGTAGAATAAAATTGAAGATGTTGTCAATAAATCAACAAGAATGTGGAAGTTGATATATGGCTTGACTACTGTCAAGGATGGAGAAGAAGACCCCTTTGAGGAATAAAACACTAAAAAGGATAAAGATGCAAATAAGGCTAAGGCCAGTAAGAAAGAAGAAGAAAGAGAACAAGAAAAGGATGAAGGAGAAAAAGAGCCATAAAAAGAAATAGTGGAGGACAAAACAAAAAAAGAAAAAGAAATGGAAATAGTTGAAAAGGAGCAACAAACTAAATAGAATGTACAAGATACACAACTGCAACCTCCTAGTCCTCCATATACATCACTTATAATTACAATCATTGTAAAGAATGTTCTTGACACTTCTACTCAAAACATCAACCCTTCAACTGCAAAGGATCTCAAGAAGATCCTTCACCAATCAACACTACAAGCACAACTATGCACAAACCCAGTAATGGTGAGTGTTGATGAGCTATAGAAAGTTGTAGCAGCAATAAAAAGGGAGAAGGAAACCACACAAGAACTATCAAAACAACCTCCCATAGCTACAGTAGAGAAATCTAAAGAGCAAGAGATACAAGTCAAAATTGCTAAGGTTGACTCTACAACAAAGGTAACAACTACTGTCAAGGACCGATCAAGGGAACAAACAAGACAAGATGTTCTTGTAGCACAAACAAAAGGTACACCTCCTCAAATTATCATCATTGATCAAGGCAGTAGAGGAGAGGAGAAAGAAGTAGAGAAAACCCCTAAGGAGCAAGAGGCAATACAAACATTGGTAAACTTTCATACCTCAAGGACTCCTTAGAAGAAGCCGAGCACTGATACAATGCCATTGCAAATATCAGAACTAGGCTCAAGCAATACCAAGGTTGCAAGGGTACTTCACTATGGAGACCCTACTCTTGATGAAGAAATAGTCATACCAACCTATGACTCAAGAACAATGAACCTGTAGTAGATAAATGAAGTCCAAGAGGAACTAGAAAGAAGGAAAAGACAAGAGATACTCAAAAATGAGTACAAGCAATAGCAAGCACTAGTAGAAATAAAAGAAATATTTCTTGATGCATTTAGCTTGCAAACACCTGATGAAACCAAGCCTATATTGGAACAACTGATAGATATTGTAGAACAAGTGACTAATGAAGACCAAGAAACCAATGTCAAACTCATGGAATGGTCTGAGAAGAAATTTCAAGAAAAAGTTAATGAGAAAATATCCAATGAAATAGCACTTTCACAGGTTGAATTGGCAAAGAAAATTGAAAAAGTAAAGAAGGTACTTGAGAATATATTCTCATTGTACAAAAAGTTGTGTGATTTCTCATGTTTCACACAGGAGACAAGCCAAAGAATAATGAGCTTGAAGAGAAATCTAAATATTTCTAGCACCTAATTACCAATAGATCCAACTCAAAGTGAGAAGTATTTTTCCCAAATGCTTCACACACAAAAATAACTAGTTGTGTTAATAGCAGAGGAGGCCAACATCTGTTGGGTGATACGACACGCTCCCCTGCCCAAAGGTGGTTAATTATGTGGTGTTCCATGTTCACTAACAGTCATGGCTTTTGGTGCAATGGCAAGGTGGTTGAGATAATGGGTGTTGCACACATTGCATAATATTGTTATTTTATTTTTATTATGTAATGTTGTACCTAGATGGATGTGCAACATGTAAAGATTCCCATGGGATATACTTGATGAGTTGTATTGTAACATTGTGATAATATTTCATGTAATTATTTAATATTGAGGAAAAGAATTAAATGCCCAATATTAAATGTGGGGTCAGTGGGTTAGGTAGCACATGGTTTATGTAATACCACTTAGTGGTTTTGTGGGACTTGCTACTATATAAGCAGCCACAAGGGTAGTTGTTGTAGAGAGAGAGAGAGTGACAAGGAGAAGACAAAAGGCAAGGGTCGAGCGGGACAAGGCTTGACAGGTTAGCCAAGGGAGCATTTGTGAAGGTTGAAAGCATGGCATGGGATGTGTGGATTCATGCTTGTTCACATAGTTTGCTCAGTTGTGGCTATGGCCATGAAGGCTTCCATGGTTGTATGGCAATGGTATTTTTGCTGAATAATACATGATGATGGATGCTTTTGGAGGCTGTGTTTTTCCCTCAATGAGGGTTTCCCAGGGTATATCTTGTGTCACATTTTGTGGGTATGTTGTCTATTCTCTTGCATGTGGATTTTAATTCCGTGTTTATTTTAGATTTATTATGGGTTATGTGGAAATGGTTATATTCTTTGTTGCCAAGTTTCCTTACAAGTGGTATCAGAGCTATGATTTTATTATTGTAACCCTAGATTGAATCCATGGGAATGCATGAGAGGATAAAAAAGGGCAAGATATATGAATGATTTATTGCAGATCTGAGGGTTTTGAATTTGCTGTTATGATGGGATGTTAAAAGATTTGGGCATGGGAAATTGTTGGACAAAAGAGTTTTTCAGATGTTTCATTTAAATGAGGATTTTGGAGGGTAGCTTGCATAAATGACCTCCTGGGTAAAAACAGACCTCACCATTGGATCCGGGTTGACATTTTCATAAATTTTTATATATAATATGCCCTAGTTTGGTCATGTTTATAGGAAATGAAAGAGTTTTTTGGTTTCAACCCATGATGGCCGTCTTTAATCCCGTCGGAATTTTCATCACTGGAAAAATAAAAAATGAAAAATAGTACTAAAAATGGTAAAAAGACTATCTTAGTAAAATAGCCATAACTTTCTCTCAGAATATCAGATTTTAGAGTTCTTACAAGCGTTGGAAAGCTAATTTAGAGCACTACAAGATGGTGTAGGTTTGGTTCTATAATTTTAAAATTTTGTTAGGTTTTAAGAGCCCTAAAGTCAGATGTTGTTTATTTTGAGTACGGATTAGGGCATAACTTGGGCATACGGAGTCAAATTTTGGACTTCGAGTAGTCAACGGAAAGCTCTTGGAGAGCTCTATACATTGGTTCAAATTTGGTGCAAGTTTGGCATGATTTATTTATTGATATATTGATCTAAACAATTTATTGATATATTTTGACTATGGTAACATTATGAGTTTATGGCATTGGAGATTTAAGATTTGATGTCATTGTATACTCAGTTCATATTTCAGATTGGTCTCATGATGATATGGTTATCAGTGTTTGGTTTGGATATGCATGATGACTTGTTGGGTCTACAAGTTGTGCAGTGTTGTAAGCGGTCTATACTTACAATTTGCATTTATAGCTTGGTTTTGGGTTGTATATGCCCTAAGTCACATGATCTACTATTTTCTTCATGTAGAAGGGATGAGCTGTTGTTACCAGGTACAGTCATGGCAGAGGATTGTGGTTGACTATTTTATGCTGACAGGTTGGACACTTAAAGAGCCAGATGCTCAGTTCATGGATGTGATCATGGTGTCATGGATTTTGGCATGACATGATTGGTTATACAGGTACATCCTTGATGTTCATTAGCTTGGATTTTTTGATATAGTTATGGTGGTATATCTTCTTGGTTGAGGATCATGGTTATTTGGTTTCTTTTAAGGAGCTCATGGTGTGCACTTTGAGTTTTTTGATGGTTTGATGCCTTGGTTGATTCTCATGGTTAGAAGATGGTTTTTCATAATTATGTCATGGATAGCTTGGATACACGGTTTAGTGGGAGCTCGTGACAGTGATGGGGTGACAGTGCAGGATTAGTTCCTGGTTTGTTTTGGATCTTCAAGTAGGAGATGGATTTTTATGATGCCATAGGTGACTTGGTACCACAGTTGAGTGGGAGTTGTTGCAATTGATATATTTATTGAGTGTTTGCAGATGTTGGAGGTTTGTCTTAGATCCTGTTGCTGCAGAAGTGTCTTTGACATTTGCATGGTGCACTTGTTATCTTCATGGTGTTTGAAGATGGTTAGATCTTGAGGACTCATGAAGTTCTTGGTTATCTTCATGGTATTTGGAGATGGTTCTTCTTAGTATGTGGAGATGGTTTTTCTTCATGGTGTGTGGAGATGGTTGCATCTTGAGGACTCATAGGGTTATTGGCAAAGGTGTGGTTTATATTTTTTTTATTTGGCATGCCATCCTTGGTATGAGGATGGTTTCATTATTATGTCATGGTATACTCTTGATATGTGTTTAGAGTTGTGACATGTTATGGTGTGTTCATATGGAGCATGTTATCTCTTTAGTTGAGATGGTAAGATCATGTTGTCATGTTTATGTTCCTGAGGCCATGGTTGGAACTTTGACATTGATCTTGGTTTAGTTTCTTGGTATTGAGTACACTGATCATAAGCTAGATACTTCATGATATTTCTATGTTGCATTTGGAGTTGGCATGGATTGATTGGTTAGGGGTGCTCATGGATACTTAGAGACAGTGGTGATGCTGATTTCTCTTGGATTAGAGAAGTATTTGTTGGGACAGTTGATGGTTTCAACAGGAAGTCTGAGGTGCAGTCACCTGATATGGACTTGAGAGGAGATTTTTCTTAGATGAGTGTTGGTTGGAGGCTTGGGTATCTTGTTGAGCATTCTCATTCCCCACTCTTGGTCTACTCGGCAGTTTGCTACTTGAGAGGTATAGCCCATTATTTTCTCTCAGTTGCATTATATTTATGCTTGTCTTTCATGGATATGGATCTTGAGCTATGGTACATGAGTTAGTTCCGGAGGGTTCATTTGAGAGATGGTTTAGCATTGGTTATCTCCATGTGCATATGTTGTTATGTTGGTTGAGTTTGGGAGATGGTTTTATATTGGGCATATTCCTTGATTTAGGAATGGATTTATGAGTTTGATCTTCTTGTGAGAGGCTTACATCCATGATGAGTTATATGGTATGGTTTGGGTTTTGTTGAGGCTTCTTGTTGGGGTTTTATGGAGGAGATCATACTTGCACAATTTACATCTAGAGGTGTGTGTAGAAGGACATGATACAGGTTATGATTTGCATGGTTTCTCTGGTCTTGGTTATCTTCCTAGATGTTCAATTTTGCTTACATTGGATTTGAGATTGGTTGGAGATTGTGATCACTGGTTTGTGCTCATGGATGTCATGTGAGAGATGACATGGTTATTCCTTTATCTCTTTCCTCTATTGGTTGTGGAGAATTTGGGAGACTATTGGAGACTTGTTATGAGAGTTGTTCTTGCAGGTTATCAGTTGATGTATTGTGGATGTCCTTGATACTACATGGATTCACTTCTTTGAGATGTGTTGAGTGGATTGGTTATGGATTTGACATTATCTTTTGCAGTGGGAGCTTCTTGGTATATATGTGGCAGGTATTTCTCTTGAGGCTTGTGATTGCAAGTTATAGATTGGATATGTCGGTGATATGAGATTCACTTGTTATACCTTTAAGGTATGGATAGTTGGATGGGTTTGGCACTTTCTGTGGGTGCTATTTCAGCTATGGATATTTTGACAACTACGGATACATGTGATTACCTTTGGATCAGGTTATTGGTGCTCAAAATTTTTAGTTGGTACAAGATTTTATGATCTTCTAATGCGACAGGTTGGGTGGTTTTCTCTTTGGATGGCTTCGATGTATGTCTAGTGGGAGTGGCATAATAGGAGGTGAGATCATTCATGTTTGAGATGCTGGATACTTTGATTTTGTTGCGGGTACTAGGATGGAGCACTTGGTGTATTTTGATCCATGATGGTGGATGTGCTAGGAGGGATTTTTCCCTTGTTCATTTATGTGGCTACGGATTGACCCTATGCAATGTATACAACAAGTGGGAGATTGTTGAGATAATGGGTGTTGCACACATTGCATAATATTGTTATTTTATTTTTATTATGTAATGTTGTACCTAGATGGACGTGCAACATGTAAAGATTCCCATGGGATATACTTGATGAGTTGTATTGTAACATTGTGATAATATTTCATGTAATTATTTAATATTGGGGAAAAGAATTAAATGCCCAATATTAAATGTGGGGTCAGTGGGTTATGTAGCACATGGTTTATGTAGTACCACTTAGTGGTTTTGTGGGACTTGCTACTATATAAGCAGCCACAAGGGTAGTTGTTGTAGAGAGAGAGAGAGTGACAAGGAGAAGACAAAAGGCAAGGGTCGAGTGGGATAAGGCTTGACAGGTTAGCCAAGGGAGCATTTGTGAAGGTTGAAAGCATGGCATGGGATGTGTGGATTCATGCTTGTTCACATAGTTTGCTCGGTTGTGGCTATGGCCATGAAGGCTTCCATGGTTGTATGGGAATGGTATTTTTGCTGAATAATACATGATGATGGATGCTTTTGGAGGCTGTGTTTTTCCCTCAATGAGGGTTTCCTAGGGTATATCTTGTGTCACATTTTGTGGGTATGTTGTCTATTCTCTTGCATGTGGATTTTAATTTCATGTTTATTTTAGATTTATTATGGGTTATGTGGAAATGGTTATATTCTTTGTTGCCAAGTTTCCTTACAACATCAAGTCCAAGTTGATGCAAATTTAGTCTTCCATAACCCAAAATCTGGAAGTACTCCATAAATAACAAGCCTATGCAGAGAATGTTCTCAAGAAAGATCCTAATATTTCTACTTTGGAAGGACTTGTTCATCTTGCACCAGAGACAACTATCCAACATAAATCATTAGAAATTGTTTTGGATAATTGGGATGCATCCCTCAAGATGATTATGGAGGTCAATAAAACATTTTTGGAAAAATATGGACTTAATCCTTAGAACCCTTTGACATAAGTATCAAAAAGAGGGAGATATAGTTAAAGGGGAAAAATAATTAAGAGGATGATAAAATATTTTGGGGAAGTTGTAAATAAGAATCGAAGGAAACATAGATATAGAGTATAGGGTACACAAATACATCATCTTAGGGGGAGCACAAGAATTTTTGTTACAGTTATAGGAAAAGAAATGGCACATAAGCTCAGGGGGAGTTACAAAATTTTTGAGGTATATATATATGCTTTTATAGAATTTTGAGAAGTTTTGAAGTTTTGTATATATGTCAAACTATATGCATATTTTACTTGAGAAGATTAGACTTTGATATACTACTAAATGTTTTTAACATTCATGTCAAAAGGGGAGATTGTTGAATCTAAGATTAGATTTTGACCATTTCATGTCAACACACTTAAAATGTTTACTAAGTTCATGTCGAGCTAGTAACACATGCCAAGTAAAATATGTATAGATGCCAAGTAAATAGTTGATGTTGAGTAAGTTCAAGTGCCAAGCCAAATAGAACAACTTTAGGTGTTGAGCAATCGTCAGGTGTCGTGTGAAGATCAAGTGCATAGCAAAGTATAGGTGTCGAGTCACAATAGAATTGCAATAGGTGTTGAGTGAGCTAGTTCTTCTATATGAGTCAAGCATCAGAGGTAACAAGTTTCAAGTAACATAGATTGAACATAGTTGTTTGTAATTACACAAACACCTATGTAAACCATTTTTTGAGCCGACATAGAAGAATCTCGAAAGATATTAAAGATAAGAATAAATCTTTTACATTTCCTATGCAATTAGCATGCAGCCAATAAGAAAAACTACAAGGAATGAGCGGGAAATAAAGATTTAATATGGATCATAGATTCATACCTAACCCTAAGTCTTCAAAATCTTTAAAAGGAGAACAAAATCCCATTGTATGTGTGGATGAATGAAGTGTATGGGTGAACTATAGTGAAATTCAGAGGGAAGTGTGAAAAGACTTAGAGGAACAGAGAAACATTGCAATATTTAGTTGATCAAGAACAAAGTATTAGAACTTTGAAGAGTGACATATCAAATCAAGCAAGGATCAGGTTAGTCAGAGTAGAACAAGGATCTAGAATCAACAATTGAAGATTGCAAAGCTATCAGGTCAAATATTTTCTAATACTCTCTAGAAATTGTATTAGATATGGAATTCCTATGGACTTAGGTTGGCCTAGCAACTATTTGTAAATTCTTTAACAGGGTGGCATTCCAAGTGAATGTACTAAAGTCCTTTAACCAGGCCTACTTTTAGTAGGGTAGTGAAATCCTTTAACCAGGTCACTTTTGACAGAGTGTAAAGTCTTTAACAGGGTAGGCCTTTCATAGGGTAGACCATTGGAAGTGGTCAAACATTGTAACCTTGAATAGTTACACATTGCTATAGTGATATTTTGTGGGTTTCATCCCCACCCTAGTTTTACCTTCTCATTTTGGAGGGTTTTTGGGTTACCAAATATGTGTGTTGTCTGTTTTCATGCATGTCTTTACTTTCATGTTCATTAGATAGATTGGATGATTGTGAATGGTTTTAGTTACAAGAATTTAAAAGGGTTAAAGTTAGTTACTTCTGATTCACACCCCCCCCCCCCCCCTCAGAAGTAAATCTTCCCACTTGTTAATTCCAACACATAGATTCATACCTAACTCCAAGTCTTCAAAATATTTAAAAGGAGAATGAAGCCCCATTACATGGAGAGGATGCGCATGAGAGAGCAGTGTATGGGTGAATTATAGTGAAGTGTAGAAGGGTGAAAATACTTAGTGAAGAATAGAGAAACATAGTAGAATCTAGTTGATCAGGAATAGAGTATCAAAACTTCATAGAGTGACATATAAGATCAAGCAAGGATCAAAGTAGACAGAGTAGAACAAGGATCTAGAATCAACAATAGAGGATTGCAAGTTATTAGGTCAAATTATTTCTAATGCTTTCTAACAATTCTATTGGATATGGAAATCCTATGGACTTGGGTTAGCATAGCAGCCATTTGTAAATCCTTTAACAAAGTGACATTCCAAGAAAAGTCCTTTAACTAGGCCTACTTTAAACATGGTAGTGAAATCCTTTAACTAGGTCACTTTTAACAAAGTGTAAAAGTCTTTAATAGGATAGGCCTTTCACAGGGCAGACCATTGGAAGTGGTCAAACATTGTAACTTTGAATAGTTACATGTTGCTGCAATGATATTTTTTGGGTGTCATCCCCACCCTAGTTTTACCTTCTCATTTTGGAGGGTTTCTAAGTTACCAAATTTCTGTGTTATCTATTTTCTTGCATGTCTTTTACTTTCATGTTTATTAGATGAATTAGATACATGTAAATGGCTTTAGTTAAAAGGATTTGAAAAGGTTAAAGTTAGTAACTTCTAATTCACCCCCCCTCTCAGAAGTAAATCTTCCCAATTGTTAATTCCAACAATTGGTATTAGAGCCCTGTTCTCACAAGGAGGGGCCTTATAGCTTGGAGAAAAGATCTAGAAATGGAAGTCTATAAACTTGGGAAGATCGTAGATAATTAGGCAATTGATATGCAACTTTCATTACATGCTTTGGAAGAAGCTAGAGGAGAACTAAGAAAATCCTTAAAGAGAAGAAGAGACAATAGTAGACCTCATGGAGAAGAATAGAGCTCAAGTAGAAGAAATCAAGATACTCAAGGTTGAAAAAGAATCACAAGCAACGATGCTTTGTGAAGTGATTGAATAGAAGAAAAGAGCCATTGAAGACAAGGCTATGCTAGAAGAAGACAAGAGAAACTTTGCCAACAAACTGGAAGAAAAGTCAATTGAGCTAGCAAGAATTTCAAACATGCAGATAGACACCCTGAGTCAGATGATGAATGCACATCATGAACTGAATGTCAAGGACATTGAAATCTCTACATTGAAGATGCAAAATGAACAATTGCAAAATGACCTAAAAAGAGAGAAGGAGATTGTAGAAAGCTTCAACAAATGTAATAAGGCAATCAAGTACTTTGAGTAGCTAATAAAATCACCCAGGGCTAGCAATGATACTTTAGGACTAGGTTACATCAGCACTGAACAAGGAGAATCATCCAAGACTGTAGAAGAAAGGAGTAACAAAGGTAAGAACATTAAACCTACTTGTCATCTCTGTGGTAAAAAGGGACATGCCTCTAATGTGTGGAGTAAGAATTCCCATAATCATGACAAACCTAAGAATGCAAGTCATTTTCATAAGTGTAAAAAGAAAGGACATCAAGCACACAACTACAGGATTAGGACCATCAAAACACCAAAATTTGAAGGTCGCTGCTACAATTGCAAGAAGTATGGACATAGAGCTTTTGAGTGCAGATCAAAGTCTATGTGGACACCAAATCAGGAAGCAAGGGAAGGTAACCATGGACATCACTACAATTGGGACTACAATACCAGATAAAGTTGTCATTATTGTTACAAATATGGACACGTTCCTTAAAATTTCATAACAACACATTTTAGAGGAAACTACAATAGGTGGTTGAGCCAAACCACATGTTTCAATTGCTTGAAGATTGGTCATATCAGTAGGAATTTCGCAAAAAAGTCAAAGGCACCCAACTCAAAGAATGAAAAAGGTAAAGAGAAGGTAGATGTTGAACATATCAAAGGAGAAATGAACAAGACATGGAAGAAGAAAGATAAGTGTAGCACATCAAATGAAGGGATCACTTCACTTAATAATTCAAGTGATCAAACTTCATCAAACTAACCAAGAAAAGGCATGAGGGACTGATTTATAAAGTTTTATCATACATCAGTTAATAGACAAGTAAGTACTGAAAATAAGAGATCCGCATGAATAGAGATGCAAAGTTAAAATTTCAAGATTTTGCAAGTGTTGTTGAGTTTCCCTTAGAAGCTAAGTAAAAATCCAGTACATGCTAAGTTGACTATCAAAATAGTTGGACCCAAGTTGGTAGAGGAAGTTGAGTGAAGAAGAAATCTCAATTGAAGCCAAGTAAAGAATACTCTTGTGGAAGCTGAGTGGTGGAAAGGCAATGGAAGCCAAGTAATGTAGAATCCTTCATAATCTAAGCGAACAGTTGTAACTACACTAAGTATTAAATGCAATGAAAATAGGGTATACTATCATATTTTCATTCATTTATCCTCATTGTGAATGAAGAGAAAAGAAAAGAAAGAGCGCAAAGTGAATCCAAAGTAGAGAATCTAGTGTATAAGAAGATTTCAATAGCATTCCAGCATGATTTCATCAATTTCAAGGTATTTATGACTGTGCCAAGCTACGCAGTTTTGCATTTTCTTTGTGAACAAAACCTAAATTGCAAAAATGGCTTCTAGCTCTAAGAAAACTAAGGAGAAGGAACCATTCAAAGTCTAGCTTGTGTCCAATAAGGTCAAACAACCCAATTTTTTCCCAATCTAAGAGGTTGCATATAAGAATGACCCAGCTAGAGCCCTGCCCATCTAAAGCCCTATCCATCATACCCCCTAAGGTTGTAATGGTTTAGGATGTAAGAAGATGCTATAATTTCAAGATAGGAGCCATAGGTGACATGGAAATGAGGGAAGCCTATAAGAAATTATGTGAGAATGTAGTATTGAAGGAAGAATACCAGATTGTTGAGAGAAAGGGTTTAACATGTGCCCTAGAATTTCCCATAGTGTTCAAAATTGAATGGATTAGACTATTGCTCAGCTGAATACATGATGGAAGGTTATGGTTGGAAGATGGACCAATAAAAATCACAAAGTGAATTGTGCATAGAGTGATAGGGTATCCAACCCTAGATCAGTCAAAGACTCTGAGGAGTGATGCCAAGGAGGTAATTGAGAAGAATACTGGTTCAAAGTGGAATAAGAGAGGCATGAAAATTGACACCATCCAAGACCCTCTTGTTGATTTTTCTATTAGATTTATAGCATTCAAATTTTACCAGTCCAATAGACTCAACCGTGTGCCCTACATTGCAGTGGATGTAGGTTACAAATTGGTGAAAAAGGATCATACATATGATCTCACAAATTTGCAACTACAACAAATTAATGAGAATCTAGTAGCTATAAGAAGAACCAAAGGAGCCCAATGTAAATTTGGTGCTATTTTTATTTGTATTTTCTTTTATGTTCAAAATGAATTTCCTTCATTTGGTAAAGTTGCATGGAGAACTGATAGGTCTATCATAGCTCAGGTTAATGAATACATAGAATAGATGGGAGCTAATTTTGAGACCCTAATGACTAGTTATTTTGAGGACTTTAAGAAGAAAATGAAGCAAAGGTTAAGGATTCCAATATCATTAATAGAGAAACATGTAAATGATGTATGTTTTTTTGTAGATATAGACTATACATACATACAAGCTACCATACCAAGAGTGAGATGGCTAAGACCTCTTGGGTATGAAATAAACATAGATGAAGCATCAACAACAATAACTACATTATTAATAGAGGAAATAGACAAGGATGCACCACATTTTGGAACCTATGATGTGGTGAGATCAAAAGTGGATATGGAGATGAAAATTGCCTCCACTCTGAAAAAGAAGGATAAGCTTGTTAAGAAGCTGAAATCAAAATTTGGGCAAGGCACTGTAGAAGAAGCAAAAAAAGAAGGTGAAGATGTTGAGGGTGATGAAGGAGAACAAGATCAGGGGACACTTACCTTAACCCAAGGTATGGGAGAAGATACAGATGAGGAGGAAGGTGCTGAGTAGGAAGCACGAAAGACTAAGCCAAAGAAGAGAAAAGCTCAAAAATATCTAGCTACACAGCCTAAGGGAAAGAAGAAGGCTACAAAGCCAAGCCCAACTAAGCCAACTACAAGGACTAACACTAGGGCTACAACACAAGGGGCAATAGAACAAGGGAAACAAAAGGCAATAGAACAAGAAGGGCCTATGCAGAAAAAGAAAATGAGAACATATGTTGCACCTCTTGAATCAAATGAAGAAAGAATAGATTCTAATTGTGAAGAACCTCCTTATAGCAATATCGTGAGAATGCTCGAAATAACAGAATACAAAGTGATAGCAGAACTCAGAATGAATCTACTGATCGTAGGCCACTTCGAGGGGGTAACCTCCTTTGAGCAAGCTCAATACAATAAATTCGTCTATGCCCATCAAGGGCCTCAACCTATTCTTATATACTGAGTACGATCTAGAAAAGTAATACTACCTATGCATGTGGGATAATAAAATATACTCACGGGATGACTTACAAAGCATATGCATCCAACAACACTACTCTAACAAAATAAACAGAAGGAACACACAGGTTCCTAACATCCCCTCTCCCTTAGAAAAAAGCTTTGTCCTCAAAGCTTAAGGTGTGGAAATTGTTGTTGAATCTGAAGAAGGGGTTCCCAGGTAGCATCCTCTGGTTGCATGCCATGCCACTGAATCAAGACCTCAGAGATGGAGCGAGAGCGAAGCTGGCAAGTGCGCTGGTCAATGATTGCCACCGGCTCCAGGATAATGGATCCTTCCGTATCCATTTCAGGGAGAGTAGTTTGTGCTCTGACAGTGGTACCCAGAACTTTCTTTAGACAAGAAACATGAAAGACTGGATGAATGCGAGAAGAAGGAGGAAGTTCCAGTTTATAAGCAACTGAACCAATCTTCTGCAGAACCTTATAAGGCCCATAAAATTTTGGGGCTAGCTTATGACGCCCTTTCAGCTTTAGGGAGGATTGTTTGTATGGCTGTAGACGAAGAAAAACCATATCCCCAACTTGAAATGAGCGCTCAGAACGGTGTTGATCTGCTTGCTGTTTCATTCGATTACGGGCCATGTGAAGATTATCCTGTAAGGTACGAAGAATTTGATCCCTGCTGCGGAGAACTATGTCAACTGCCTGGACTGGTGAGCTGTTGGGAGTGTAGGGAAGGAGCACTGGAGGTGCCTGACCATAGACTGCTTCATATGGAGTCATTTTAGAGGCAGTGTGGTAAGAGGTATTGTACCACCATTCAGCTAAAGGGAGCCACTTGGCCCACTGATGTTGCTGTTCGGAAGTGAAGCAACGAAGATAAGTTTCCAAGCATTTATTGACAATTTCAGTTTGACCATCAGTTTGTGGGTGATAGCCTGAACTCATCTTCAGTTTGGTGCCAATTTTCTGAAACAGTTCAGTCCAAAAATGACTGGTAAAAATTGCATCACGATCAGAGACAATGGAAGAAGGGAGTCCATGAAGACGAAATATCTGGTCCATGAAGATTTGTGCAACAGAGGAGGCAGTATAGGGGTGGCTGAGGGCACAAAAATGACTATATTTCGAGAGACGATCAACCACAACCAAGATCACTGTCTTGCCACCGGATTTAGGAAGCCCTTCAATGAAATCCATAGAAATATCAGTCCAAATCCGTGTAGGGATGGGCAATGGTTCGAGCAAGCCAGGAAGGAGGGTCGTTTCACCCTTGTGGCGTTGGCAAGTATCACATTCAGCCACCATCTGTTGAATCGTCTGTTTCATCCCTTTCCAAAAGAAGTTTCTCCTTGCTCGCTCATAAGTTTTGAGGAAGCCTGAGTGCCCTGCTAAAGGAGAAGCATGGAATTCATAAAAAATAGCCTGATGTAGAGCTGGGTTCTGAGGAAGCACTAGCCGACCCTTGTATCGAAGAGAAGCACCATCCCAAGAGTAATGTGGTATAGCAGAAGGATTATTGGCTAGCTGGTGAATGATTTGAGATAAAGAAGAGTCACTGTCATAGCCCTGCTGAACAGACGCTAACCAATTGGGAATGGGCATAGAAATAGCGGAAAGGGAAGCTTGATTATCAAATGTGTGAGAAAGAGCATCTGCCACAATATTCTCCTTACCCTTCTTGTAGGTGATCTCATAATCATACCCCATGAGTTTTCTGACCCATTTCTGTTGTGTAGGAGAGGATACCCGTTGTTCCAGGAAGTATTTCAGACTTTGGTGATCGGTTCTGATGCAAAAATGACTCCCTAAGAGGTATGGCCGCCACTTCTGTACAGCATGCAAAATAGCCATCATTTCTTTTTCATAAGTAGAGAGGGCTAGATTCTTACCAGAGAGGGCTTTGCTAGTGAACGTAATAGGATGGTCATCTTGCAGGAGAACAGCACCCAATCCATTGCCGCAAGCATCACTCTTAATAGTGAAGGGTTTGGAAAAATCTGGCATCGCGAGAACAGGTGTACTGCACATAGCCTGTTTCAGTTGTTCAAATGCAGTCTCAGCAATAGGAGTCCAGGAGAAGGCATCCTTTTTTAACAGAGCTGTCAATGGTGCTGCAATTTTCCCGTAATCTTTGACAAACTTGCGGTAGTAGCCAGTCAACCCCAAAAAACCCCGAAGGCTCTTGAGAGTTTTAGGATGCGGCCAAGTTTTCATGGCATCTATTTTTGTAGGATCCACCCGCACTCCATGGTGTGCAACAATATGCCCGAGATACTCCACTTCCTCCTAGCCAAACACACATTTAGATAGTTTTGCACAGAGTTGATGATCAGAGAGAAGTTGCAAGACAAGCTCCAGATGATGGAGATGCTCAGCCCAAGTTTTGCTATATATGAGGATATCATCAAAGAAGACCAGAATGAATTTTCGGAGGTATGGTCGAAATATGTTATTCATCACTGCCTGAAATGTTGAAGGAGCATTCGTGAGGCCAAAGGGCATGACTAAAAATTCATAGTGACCATCATGTGTGTGGAAGGCAGTTTTAGGTATATCCTCCTCATTAACCCGAATTTGATGATACCCAGAACGAAGATCTAACTTGGAGAAAAAATGAGCCCCATGAAGTTCATCAAGAAGTTCATCAACAATTGGAATGGGAAACTTGTCCTTTATAGTGAGATGATTAAGTGCTCAAAAATCAATGCAGAGTCGCCATGACCCATCTTTTTTTCGAACAAGCAGAACTGGAGAAGAAAAGGAACTGGTACTAGGGCGAATAATACCTTGCTTCAGTAAGTCACGGACAAGTATCTCGATTTCGGTCTTTTGATGAAATGGGTAGCGGTAGGGCCTGATGTTGGGCGGAACACTGCCAGGAGATAGAGCATTTGCTGAACACATCTATGGCCCCGAGACCATTTCTCATCACAATTATAACAAAGCCCTTTGTCTCGCCTGACTCGCATCTCTGTTTCAGACAAGTGCTTGATCGGAGTAGTTCTGGGAGCTGGTATGACTGGAGGGTTGTGAGAACCTGTATTTCTGAATGGAACAAAATTAGATCTGGAGCGTTGTAGAGCACTAATCTTGTCTTCCGCTAACTTAGCCAACCCAAGGGCTTCCATCATTGTAGTAGGTCGAAACATTTTGACTTCTGAGCGAAGTGCATCCTTCAGACCACTGACAAAACAACTACGGAAGAATTCATCAGACAAGCCCTCTGTGTAATTAGCTAATTTTTCAAACTCTGTCTGGTATTCTCTTACAGTGCCTGTTTGACGTAGTTTAGTGAGTGCTCCTGTGAAATCATCAAAGGAACTAGGGCCAAAGCGCTCCAAAATGAGGGTGCACAATTCTCTCCACGTTGGGCCTACATTAGCCTTGATGTACCAACGGAACCATTGAAGAGCTTCATGTTCCAAATGAAAAGATGCAAGGGGGACTTTGTGGTTATCCAAAGTATTATGCAAGCTGAAATACTACTCTGCCCTATAGATCCATCCAGTCGGATCAGAACCATCGAAGCGTGGAAAATCAAGCTTTGGTCCACGGAAATTGCTAGAAGAGGACCCAGTATCTCTTGAATGGTTTCGACTCATGGCTGACTGCTGAAAGTTAAGACCCAGAATTTTGTCATCCAGATCTTGAAGTTTGGTTTTGAGGGATGCAATTTCCTCTTCCATGATTTTTGCTCCTGTACGCGTAAAAACCATAAAGCAAGGTTTTTTTTTTTTTTTTTTTTTTTTTTTTTTTTTTTTTTTTTTGGAATGGGTAGAAGATGAGAAACAAAAACTTTTTTAGTTACGGCAAACTTGGATTTGGGTAAAACTCATATAGGAAATGGGTGTTCGACGGGTGGTGGGAGACTATCTGGGGACAAGGGAAAAAGAAAAATGAGGGTTTCAAGGGTAGGGAGGCGAAATGAGGCGAACAGTCCAAGAGGGATAAGGGAGCAAAATGAGGAATTGAATCTTGTGGCTCAGTTTGGTGGCGATTGGATGAGAGGTGAAAAAGATAGGGCAAACCCTAAAATTAGATAAATGAGGGATTTAGGGCTTTGATATGTAAAATTTGGGGTTGGGTCGCCAAGGAAGGAAGTATGCAAAATGATATTGCAGACGTTCTGTGGAAGTATGAGCAGAAACAGAAAGCACAACTGAAAAGAGTTATTGCAATAACAAGAGATATTAGAAGTGAGAGGAACCTGAAGGCCACAACAGAAAAAAAAATTTGATGTAATTTCCACCCAGCGAGCCCAAGAGAGTGCTTTGATACCAGATGTGAAGAACCTCCTTATAGCAATATCGTGAGAATGCTCAAAATAACAGAATACAAAGTGATAGCAGAACTCAGAATGAATCTACTGATCGCAGGCCACTTCGAGGGGGTAACCTCCTTTGAGCAAGCTCAATACAATAAATTCATCTGTGCCCATCAAGGGCCTCAACCTATTCTTATATACTGAGTACGATCTAGAAAAGTAATACTACCTATGCATGTGGGATAATAAAATATACTCACGGGACGACTTACAAAGCATATGCGTCCAACAACACTACTCTAACAAAATAAACAGAAGGAACACACAGGTTCCTAACACTAATGAAGATCAATTCAAATTGGTAAGCCATTCTACCACATCTAAATCAAAAAGCATTTTTAATAATATTAGAGACAATGCTGATTTAACTAGTCTAAAGACCATAGATTTCAATAAGTTGTCAAAGGAACAACAAAACATAGTGGAAGAGTCCATCTATACTATGATGGCTAAGTTCAAGACTACTCCACTTGAACTAGATAATTCAATGCCTAAGGAGCTAAGCTCATTAGTTGAGAATAAGTGGCATTACTGTCTCAAAATGGAAAAAGAAGTAAGGGAGTCTACATTGGCTCATGTAATGCTAGACCTTACTAAAGGTCAAATAACAAACGCTAGTAAAAAGCATGGGAGAAAATTTGCACCCAAATATAGAGCCTTTAGAATTTTGCAGAACCAAATAGAAGATGTTGTCTAAAAGTCCACACAAATGTGGAAATTAATATATGGATTGACAACTATGAAAGAAGGGCAGGAAGACCCATTTGAGGGGAGAAATGATGAAGTGGAAGAGGAAAATGAGAAACATGAAGAGGTAGAAAAAGAGAAAAGAGAAGAAATAGTGGAAAAAACACACAGTGAAGAGGCAACAACTGAGGAACAGCTGGAAGAATAGAGTGTCCAAGATACCCAACTGCCACCACCAAGTCCTCTACATACAACACTTGCAGATACAGTAATTGTAAAGGATGTTCCTAACACTTCAGCTCAGAACATCAATTCTTTAGTTGTAGAGGATCTCAAAAAGATCCTTCACCAATCTACATTGCAAGCATAACTTTGTACAAATCTAGTTTTGGTGAGTGTTAATGAGTTGCATAAAGCTATAGTAGAGGTAACAAGGGAGAAGGAAAGCACACAAAAACAATCTACACAACCTCCCATAGCTACAATAGATCAACCCAAAGAGCAAGAAGAACAAGAAAAAATTGCTAAGGTTGATAGTATAGTTACAACAACAAAAACTATCAAGGAGCAAGCAAAGAAAAAATAGGGAAAGATGTTCCTACTACACAAAGTCAAGGTGCACCTCCTCAAACTATCATTATTGATCAAGGAAGTAGAAAAGAGAAGAAGGAAGAGGAGAAAACCCCTGAGTAGGAAGCAATACAAACATTAGTAAACTTTCCTACCTTGGAGACTCCCAATAAGAAGCTGAGCACTAATGCAGTATCGTTGAAGATTTCAGCACTAGACTCGAGCTCCACGAAGGTTGAAAGGGTACTTCATTATGGAGACTCTGCACTTGATGAAGAAATAGCCATACCTAGTTATGACTCAAGCACTATGGACCTACAATAGATCAATGAAGTGCAAGAGGCACTAGAGAGGAGGAAGTGATAAGAGATACTTAAAAATGAGTTTAGGCAGAAGCAAGCACTAGTGGAAATCAAAGAAATATTTCTTGGTGCATTCAGCTTGCAGGTACTTGATGAAACCTAGTTCATCATGGAGAAACTATCCAACATTGTGGACTAGGTACAGAATGAAGACCTAGAAAATAATGTTAAATTATTAGAATGGTCAGAAAAGAAGTTTTAGATAAAAGTGAATGAGAAAATATCAAGTGAAATAGCACTTTCACAAGTTGAATTGGCTAAGAAGATTAAAAAGGCAAAAATTGTACTTGGGAATGTATTCTCATTGTACAGCAAGTTGTGTAATTCATCCTATTTCACACTGGAAACTAGCTAAAGGATACTAAGCTTGGAACAAAATCTAAAGATTTCTAGCACTCAACTACCCAAAGATCCAGCTCAAAGTGAGAAGCATTTTGTAGCTACACTTTACAGGTAGAAAGAGTTAGTTGTATTAACAATGAAAGAGGCCAATATCAAGGTTAGATTAAATTCAATCTTCCATTACCCCACATCTAGAAGCACTCCATAAGGAACAAGCCTATGCAGAGAATGTTCTAAAGAAAGATCCTAATCTTTCTACTTTGGAAGGCCTTGTACATGTTGTAGCGAAGACAACCATCCAACACAAGTCATTGAAAATTGCTTTAGATAATTGGGATGCTTCTCTCAAGATGATTTTGGAGGTAACTAAAACATTTTTGAAAAAGTATTGTATTCATTCTTAGGACCTTTTGACATAAGTGTCAAAAAGGGGGAGAATATATTCATGGGGAGATATTCATTATTGCATCTAATAAGAATGGGAAGATATAATGTCTTGGGGGAGATGTGAATAAGAATGGGAGATATTCATACTCACATTTTGAGGAAGTAATAAAGCCAAAAGGATACAAAACTATGAGAAGATGTGAAAGGGTACACACAGATATAGAAACAAAGGTAGACAAGGCAAAGAGTATCAAATACATCAGCATGAGACACATTCAACACAAGAATTTAGGTTATAAGAATGTAAATAGCACATCAACTCAGGGGGAGTCACAATATTTTGAGGTATACAAAATTTTGAACAAATTTTTGAAGTTTTGAATAGAATGTGTAGTATACTCATAGAGATCAGGTTCATAATGCCTAGTTAAGTGTTTTTGCCACTCATGTCAAAGGGGGAGATTATTGATCTTAGATTGGTTTTGACATTTAAGTGTCAACACATTTAACCAATTTTTTAGTTAATGCTGAGCTATAGTGTGTGCTGAGCTAGAGAATACAATAAGTGCCAAGTGAACTTCAAGTGTTGAGCAATCTTTAGGTGCCAAGTGAAGTTCAAGTGCTGAGTGATGTATAGATGCCGAGTAGAGTATGGATGCCGAGTGAAATAGTATTGCTATAAGTGCCAAGTGAGACAAAATTACTATAGGAGCTAAGTAATACAGAATTCCTATATGTTTTGAGCATCAACAACTAGTAAGTGCCAAGTAACATAGAATCAACATACAAGTTTTTTCCTTCACAAACTCAAATGTAAATCATTTTTGGAGCCGACATGGGATGAATCTCGAAGGATCTTGAAGATAAGATCAAATATTTTGCATTACCTATGTAATCACCATGCAACCAATGAGAAAAATGGAGAAGGCATGCAACCAATAGCAAAAGTGCAAGAAATGAGCAAGAAATGAAGAGTGAATGTGGATTGTAGATTCATACCTAACCCTAAGTCTTTAAAATCTTTAAAATCAGGATGAAGCCCCATTACACAGAGAGGATGTGCATGAGAGAGAAGTGTATGGGTGAATTATAGCGAAGTTCAAAAGGGTGAAAAGACTTAGTGAAGAACAGAGCAACATAGTAGAATCTAGTTGATCAGGAACAGAGTATCAGAACTTCAAAGAGTGACACATCAGATCAAGCAAGGATCGGAGTAGAAAAAGTAGAACAAGGATTTGGAATTAGTAATAGAGGATTGTGATTTATCAAGCCAAAGTCTTTGTAATTCTTTCTAACAATTCTATTAGATATGGAAATCCTATGGACTTGGGTTGGCCTAGTAGCCATTTGTAAATCCTTTAGCAGGGTGAAATTCCAAGTGAATGTAGAAAAGTCCTTTAACTAGGCCTACTTTCAATAGGGTAGTGAAATCCTTTAGCCAGGTCACTTTTAATAGGGTGTAAAATTCTTTAACAAGACAAGCCTTTCATAGGGCAGACCATAGGAAGTGATCAAACATTGTAACCTTGAATAGTTACACATTGTTGCAGTGATATTTTGAGGGTGTCATCCCCACACTAATTTTACCTTCTCATTTGGAGGATTTCTAGGTTACCAAATTTGTGTGTTATCTATTTTCATGCATGTATTTTACTTTCATGTTTATTAGATGAATTAGATACATGTAAATGATTTCAATTAAAAGGATTTGAAAAGGTTAAAGATAGTAACTTATGATTCATCCCCCCTCTCAGAAGTAAATCTTCCCAATTGTTAATTCCAACACATTTGATGATGTAAGTATTGATGAAGTGATTGAGCTACCTAATTTTTATCTTAATACAATTACTATAGAGGAGATTAGCATACTACAAGATTTTCTAAAAAGAAAGAAGAGGCAAGAAATTTTGAGGAGGGAACACAAGAAAAAGAAAGTGTTACATGATATAAAGGAAATATTCTATGATGCTTTTAGCCTCCTAGAACTAAATGACAACAAGACTATCATAGAGCAACTTGTCACCAATGTGGACAAGATCAAAGATGAAGACTTGGAATCAAATGTCAACTTACTTGAATGGTCTAAAAGGAAATTGCATACAAAGATACTAGAAAAGGTATTGAAAGTTCCATTAAACTTTGACAAATTGACTTAGCAACCAAAATAGAAAGTGTCAAGATAGTGTTAGAGAATGTCTTCTCTCTATACACCAAACTATGCAATGTGGATAATTTCACACAAGTGACACATAGGGCTTTTGACCAACTACAAGGAGATCTATAGAACACAAGTAACACTTTAACGCTATCTCTTGGTCAAATTCAAGTGCATTTCTAGAGGCTACTATCCACTCAAGGTAGGCTTGCCAAGCTACAAGCACAAGATACTAATATTTAGTCTACCTTGATCGTGTTAAAATTGCTTTAGAATAATTGGGGAGGGTGAATTAGTTATTCAAGGTCGAGATGTCCTATTCAAACTTTTCACTAATTATAGTAGATCCATTCAACCATTCATTCATCCAAGCTTTAACTTATCTAGTCAACAAGTTACTATAAATCAACATGCAAGTCTAACACATAAGAAATCAACACATGACATAATGATTTACGTGGAAACCCAATTCGGGAAAAACCACCAGTAACATGCTACTCAATTTTCACCCTTCTAAAGTGATGCCCTATTAAAGGCTTACAACACATTATTAAATGTGACCTTGTTAGAGGATTTAACTACCATGTTAAAAGTGGGCCTAGTTAAAAGACTTTAGAACATTCACCTAGAATGCCACCCTATTAAAGGATTTGTAAATAGCTATTAGGCCAACCTAAGTCCATAGGATTTTCTTATCTAATACAATTGCTAGAGAGTATTAGAAAATCTTGACCTAACTACAACATACAACTTAACTTGTAGATTTCAAATCACTTCTCAGCTCATACCCTTGCCTAGCCTTCAATCTTTGCAACTCTTGACAGCTTGCCCTCCTTTCAAGCTTTGTCACCTTGAGTCTCCATACTCAATGTACCAGTGCAAATCATCTCTTCATGACCACTCGTAAAAGTAGAGCCTCTATTCTCTTCCTTCTCCTAGACATCTTCTCTTAACATCCTTCTAACCACTTTGCAGATTTGGCTCTTCAGCAGCAATAGTATTAGCAATTATTTTCTTCTTGGTCTATGACTTCTTAAATAGAAGTCTTGGAGTACCTTTTCCCACTCGATTCTTCCATTTTTAAATTTCCAATTCACATGGATTAGGTATGATTCATTGCATTTAACCCATATTTTGTTTCCTCTAGAAACCTCTTGAATAATCCTTTAGAATTCACTCAAAAATGGTTTACATAGGATTATGTTCCAAAAACTCATCATCCTTATCTTCCAACTCATTCACAAAATTTAATGTAACCACTATGTTAGCTTAGATTTGGTGATTCTTCATCTTTTGAAATAATACAATAGCTCAGCACTATTGAAATACTAGTGCTTGACATGTACAATGTACTCAGCATCAACTAAGTTTTTCTTGATGCTTGACACCTGAAGATCACTCAGTGCCAACTAAAAATTTTCTGATGCTTAGCACCCGATCTTCACTCGGCACTTGAAGATCACTCAACACACACTAGAAAATTTTGTTACTTGGCTCCTACTGAAAATTTCCTCAACTTCAACTAACTTTCTCATCACCCACTTACGATCTTGGTTTAAGCTTTGCAGTCAACCTTGTTACAACTTCTTTGTTCAATATTTCTAAGTGTGACCAACCTCTATATCTTTGAGTATGTCATCAATACATTACTTAACCATTGTCTTAACTGATCCTTGCACTTCATTACATCATCATAACTCAACCTTTCCCTTAGATGCTCTTGTTACATCTTGTTGATCAAATCCTCTTCATCAATAAACTAAGTGATAGTACTTGGATCTTATAAAAATATATCATCCCTACAAATAGCAAGTTTGACATCAATGACAAAAAAAATGATTGAAAACATTCTTTTACAAAAATCCCCCTCTTTGATCTTCAACAATAATGAGCTTTTCAATCAGATTTCCAATAGATCAATGTTTAATCCATGTTGACTCCGCATATGTAAGTGTTTCATAAGGAACTAGCCTATGAAGAGACATCAATGAAGAAAGATTCACATATTTTAACTCATGATGGCTTAGTTGACCTTGTTGCCTAGCTAGATATTTAGTATCAATCACTAGAGGTATCTTGCAACAACTGGGATGCAACATTGAAGATAATCATGGAGTCCCATAAGCCATTTTTGGATAAACACACTCTAAGTGTACAACCCAAATGAAATAAGTGTCAAAAAAGGGGGATTATAAAATTTTAAGAAAATGTTTTGTCATTGCAGATGTCTACTCTATAGGAGTATGAGAACAGATCTAGAAACAGAAATGAAGTATTTATTTACGAGGAGTAATGGAGTAATAAGGTATGACAAATTAGTCATCTATTTTGCAAAATTTTGAAGTTTTGAAATTTTGTATATAAGCCTAGTAACATTGTATATATTGTCTAACTTATGCATAAATAAGAATGTATATGTCATGAAAAAGTGTTTTTTCCACTCATATCAAAGGGGGAGATTGTTAATCTTAGATTGGTTTTGACAAGGTAGTGATAAAATACTTAGTCATTCTCTATCATTATTACAATGCAAGCTGAGTGATCAGAGTTAGCTGAGCAATCAATGTGAGCTTAGTGATCAAAGAATGTCATACATAAGCTGCCAACCAATACATGCCAAGCAATATACCTAGTCAGTACTGAGCACCAGTATGTGTCAAGAATATTGTTAGTTTCAAGTCACGCATGTGTTGAGAAATCTATACATGTCAAGTGATTCAAGTGTCAAGTAAATAGATAGTGTTGAGCCATTTAGAAGCTGAGTTACAACATAACAAGCATAGTATATGTTGAGCATCAAAGTCTTTGGATGCTAAGTGAATAGTTTTTGACATAGTTGTTTGTGATGGCACAAAATTCTATGTAAACCATTTTTGGGATGACATTATGATTGTTTTAAAATTCTTAGTGATAAGTGTGGAGGTATATTGTGAATCCCTCTATAGTACATGCAACCAATCAAATTAAGGGATGAATTAAGTGACAAGATAGATCAACCACAACCATTGATTCTTAACTAGCCCATTCCACCTATGTTTTTTTAATAAGGAAAACCCTAAAGAGTTCGAGTGAATACAAAGATAGCCTAAGGAGATGAATGCTAAGTGAAAAGAGAGCATTCATGGTGGCTATGGAGGTTATGACAATGATTTGAATTACAGAATTAGTTAGAGAGAATAGAGAAAAGAAGAGATAGAATAGAGGAGACATAACTGATCAGAAGGATCAAGGATTTATTAGGAAAGAGAAGATCTAACATCTAGCAATAGTGTCTTGATGAAAGGATCATGGTGTTGAATCATTTTAACAAGTGATGAAGAGAAAATAGCCTAACAAAGTAGTTTTAACAATCTTTTGTAAATCTCTTAATTGAGTGCTTGCTTTATTGTAAGTTTAAATCCTCTAACAAGGTGAGACCTAACAGTCTTTGTAAGCCTTTAATAGGGCAGACCTCTCATAGGGTAGATCATAGTTTATGGTCAAACTCATTGAAACCATAATTGGCTACACTATGCAGCTGCAGTAGTGAAGATTTGTGGGTGTCATCCTCACCTTAGTTTTACCTTCTCATTGGAAGATTTCTAGGTAACAAATTTATTGTGTCATGTGTTATTTGTTTCATGTTATGGATGCAAATGTGTAGTTAGCTATTTTAGTTTATATGCTAAATTATGAGATGGATGTGTGGTGAATGTTTTATGGTTAAATTTTTGAAGTGTTGGTTCACACCCCCCACCCCCCCCCCCTCCCTCTTAGAGTTTACTTTCACATTGTTATTTCCAACAAACTACATGATTGATTTGGTCACAAAATTAAAGGTAGAGAAATAAACTTTAGAGTTATTGAAAACCAATTGGGATGCCACCATGACTATAATAATGAAGATTCATCAAGGTTTTCTTGATCAATTGAGCATAAGAGTAAGGTAAGCATTTTGACTTTTGAAGCTTTTGGACCTAAGTGTTAAAAATGGGGGATAACAATGTATATTGATAGGGTCAGTATGTATGTATTATGTGTATTATGAGTTATAAGGATTTTTGGAGATATAAGGAATAGCTATAAGGATTGAAATTTCATATAGAAAGAGTTTTTGAAAAAGATTCTACAAAACACATGTTATATCGAGGTAGAAAAGGAAGTATGTATGTAGGGGGAGTTTTATAATTTTCACAAAATTATTTTTGAGTGCATAATTGTTTTACCACTAATGCCAAAGAGGGAGAATGTTACCCCTATGAACATTCAAGTTGTCATTAGTGTTAAATAGCTAGTTATGAAGGAAGGAAGTATTGGTTGGTGAACATAGTTACCAAGTCATGATATAGTACCCAAGGAAATAGATGATAGAAGTACAAGTATGGGACAACTATACCTGACCATTGTTTATACTAAACAATTTTAGTACACACTAAGCATAAGAGTTACCAAGCATTTCAAGTTTAACTGAGTTAAGAAGGAAATTGATATCATAACTACTAAGCATAAATAGAGTATTCACTGAATTATGAAGGAAGCAAATACAAGTTAGAAATGATACATTATCTTATGTGTAATGACTTTACCAAATAGGGAAATAGATTTTTACATATCAAGAAAATGATTTGGTAAGATTCATTGGAAATGTGATTTAAATATTTATGATTCCAAGGTGGAATGGAGACTAATAAAATAAAAGTAAAGAAAATAATGAAATAATGGTGATTCTAGATTGTTTATTTAGATCAAGTACAATTTCTAGACATTCCTAATCCCTAATTAGGTCAAGGATTGTAAGAGGAAAAAGATACCTATTTAAGGAACTACAAGGAACAATTTAGAAATTGATGATGGTTTTGTTTTCATTGTAAATATTGTTGTTGAAATTGATTTCTATGAGAGGGTTATACAAGTTGAAAGAGGAAGTTCTAGTGCAAATTAGAGATTCAAGCAACATGAGAAAGGATTTGATAAATAAGTCACAAGAGGTGATAAATCATTGAGCAAAAGAGAGATCTCATCAAGAAAAGTAAGTTGTAATTATATATTAGTTTTGTGGAGATAATAGGTGTTGCACACATTGCATAATATTGTTATATTTTATTATTTTATTTAATTTTGTAATGTTTCATCTAGGAGCACTTAGATGGGCATGCAACATGTAAAGATTCCCATGGGATATACTTGATGAGTTGTATTGTAACATTGTGATAATATTTCATGTAATTATTTAATATTGGGGAAAATAATTAAATTTTCAATATGAAATGTGGGGTCAATGGGCTAGGTAGCACATGGTTTATGTAATACCACTAGGTGGTTTTGTAGGACTTGCTACTATATAAGAAGCCACAAAGGTAGTTGTAGAGATAAGACAAAAAAGGGGACAAAAAAGGAAAAAAGGAAAGTTGAGCAAGACAAGGCTTGACAAGTTAGACAAGAGAGCATTTGTGAAGGTTGGAAGCATGGCATGAGATGTGTGGATCCATGCTTATTCACAAGGATTGTTGGGTTGTGGCTACAAATTCGAAGGCTTCCATGGTTGTAGTGAAATGGTGTTTTTTTTGAATAATGCATGGTGATGGATGCTTTTGGAGGCTGGATTTTTTTTTCTCAATGAGGGTTTCCTAGGGTATATCTTGTGTTACATTTTTGTGGGTATCTTATCTATTCTCTTGCATGTTGATTTTAATTGCATATTTATTTCAGATCTATTATGGGTTATGTGGAAACAATTATATATTTTGTTGCAACCTTCCTTATAAGTGGTATCAAAGCTATTGTTTTGTTGTTGTAGTGTTAGATTGAATCCATGGGAATTCATAAGAGGATAAAAGAATAGGACAATATATATGGTTTCATAGGCTATTTATTACAGATGTGCAGGTTTTGGATTTTTTTTATGATGAGATATTGGTAGATTTTGGGCATGTTAAATTGTTGGTCAAATGGTTTTTTAATTGTATGCTTCATTTAAATCAGGGTTTTCAGGGGTAGCTTACAAAAATGATCTCCTAGGGAAAGACAAACCTCACCATTGGATCTAGTTTGACTTTTCCATTTTTGATATAGAATATGCCCTAGTTTGGCCATGTGAAGAGAAAATGAAAAGCTTTTTTAGTTTAAGCCTCTATTGATTGTCAAATTTAATCCCGTCATAAATTTTGTCACAAAAATATAAGCAAAAATCATAAAAAGACTATTTTGGTAAAATGACCATAACTTTCACTTAGGATATTGGATTTTGGACTTCTTATAGTCATTGAAAAGATAATTCATAGCACTACAACTTGGTGTAGTTTTGATTCTATGATTTTGATATTTTTTCAAGTTTTAGGAGCCCAAAAGTTAGATGTTATTTATTTTGAGCATAGATTTGGGAATAACTTGGACATACAGAGTTAGATTTGGACTTCGAGTAGTCAACAGAAAGCTCTTGGAGAGCTCTACACATTGGTTCAAATTTGGTGTAGGTTCAACGTGATTTATTATGTGATATAGTGATATGAATGATTTATGATATATATTGACTAGGGTAACATTGTAAGTTTATAACATTGTGTATTTTGGAGATTTGGATTTGATGTCATTGTATACTCAACTTATATTTCAAATTGGTCTCATGTTGATATGGTTTTTAGTATTTGGTTTGGGTATGTATGATGACTTGTTGGGTCTACAAGTTGTGTAATGTTGTAAGCGGTGTATACTTACAAGTTGTATTTATGGTTTAGATATGGGTTGTCTTTGCCCATTGATCCTTCATTATTGATGCAGATTGTTGGCTTGGATTTGGGTTGTCTATTCCCTAAGTCATGTGATTTGTTGATTTTTATTCATGAAGAAGGGATGAGATTTTTTTACCAGGTATAGTCATGGTGGAATATTGTGGTTGACTATTTTATGGTGACACATTGAAAACTTTGAGAGTCAAATGTTTAGTTAATGTATGTGATCATGGTGCCATAGATTTGTACATGACATGATTGGATATATAGGTATTTTATTGGTTCTCATTGGTTTATATTCCTAACTTGGTTATAGTGGTATATCTTCTTGGTTGAGGATCATAGTTATTTGGTTTCTTTTAAAAATCTCATGATGTGCACTTTGAGTTCTTTGAAGGTTTGATGCCTTGGTTGATTCTAATGGTTAGAGGATTTTTTTTTCATCATGATGTCATGGATAGCTTGAATACATAGTTTAGTAGGATCTCATAACAGTGATGGGGTGGCACTATAGGATTAGCTCCTAGTTTGGTTTATATCTTATTGGTTTGGAGATCTTGGTTTCACTTGCTATTGACACTTTAGTTGTGTGTGTAGACCTAGAGGATCTTCATGTAGGAAATGGATTTTATGATGCCATGGGTGACTTAGTACCATGACTAAGTGAGAGTTATTGGCATTGATATATTTATTGAGTGTTTGCATATGTTGGAGGTTTGTCTTAGATCCTACTACTATAGAAGCATCTTTGACATTTGCATGGTGCACTTGGTTCTTCATGGTGTGTGGAGATGGTTTTCTTAATTTTTTGGAGATGGTTTCATCTTGAGAAATCATGGGGTTCTTGGTAAAGATGTGGTTTATGCTTTCATTTGACATATTATCCTTGGAGTTAGGATGGTTTCACTATTATGTCATGGTATACTATTGATACATATTTAGATTTTTAACATTTTATGGTATGTTCATATGGAGCATGTTATCTCTTTGGTTGAGATGGTTTGGATCATGTTATTATGTTTTTGTTCCTAAGGTCATGGTTGGAACTTTGACATTGATCTTGATTTAATTTCTTGGTATTGAGTACATTGATCATTTTTGAATACTTCATGATATTTATATGTTTCTTTTGGAGTTGGCATTGATTTATTGGTTAGAGGTTCTCATGGATACTTAAGGATGGTGGTGATGTTGGTTTCTCTTATGATTAGAGAAGTATTTGTTGGGATAGTTGTTTGGTTTCAACAAGAAGTCTGAGAAGCATTCACCTGATATGGACCTAAGGATATTTTTATTAGATGTGTCTTGGTTAGATACTTGGATAGCTTTATGAGAATTCTCATTCCCCACTCTTGGTCTACTCAGCAATTTTCAACTTGAGAGGTATAGCCCATTGTTTCTCTCAAGTGCATAATGTTTATGCTTGTCTTTCATGGATATGGATCTTGAGCTATGGTACATGAGTTAGTTCTAGAGGATTCATTTGAGAGATGGTTTAGCATTGGTTATCTCCGTGTGCATATGTTGTTATGTTGATTGAGTTTTGGAGATGGTTCTATATTGAGCATCTTCCTTGGATTAGGAATTGTTGTTCCTTGAGTTAGGAATGGTTTATGAATTTTATCTTCTTGTGAGAGGCTTAGATCCATGATTAGTTTTATGGTATAGCTTGGGTGTTTTTGTGGCTTCTTATTTGGGGTTTTATAGAGGAGATCATACTTACACAGTTTATATCTAGAGGTGTATGTAGAAGGACATGATACATGTTATGATTTGCATGGTTATTCTTTGGCTTTGGTTATCTTCCTGGATGTTTGGTTTCACTTACATTAGATTTGAGATTGGTTGGAGATTATGATCACTTTTTTGTGTTCATGTATGTCATGTGAGAGATGACATGGTTATTTCTTTATCTCTTTCATTTGTTGGTTGTGGAGAACTTGGGAGAGTATTGGAGACTTGTTATGAGAGTTTTTCTTATAGGATATTAGTTTATGCATTATGGATGTCCTTGATACTAAATGGATTCAGTAATTTGAGATTTTGTGAGTGGATTGGTTATAGATTTGATATTATCTTTTGTAGTGGGAGCTTCTTGGTGTATATGTGGCAAGTATTGTTCTTGAAGCTTGTGATTGTAGGTTACAGATTGGATATGTTGAGGATGTGAGATTCACTTGGTATATTTTTGGAGGTATGGATAGTTGGACGGGTTGAAATTTGTTGTGGGTGTTATTTCAGCTATGGATATTTGACAACTATGGATACATGTGATTAACTTTGGATCAAGTTTTTGTTCTTAGAATTTTAGTTGGTACAAGATTTTATGATCTTCTTATGTGACAGGTTGGGTGGCTTTCTCTTTGGATGGATTCTATGTATGTTTGAGGGTAGTGACATAGTAGGAGGTGAGATCATTCATGTTTGAGAAGATGGATACCTTTTTTTTTTGTAAGTATCAAGATGGAACACATGTTGTACTTTTATCCATGATGGTGGATGTGCTAGGAGGGATTATTTCTTTGTTCATTTATGTGGCTATAGATTGACCCTATGCAATGCATACAACAAGTGGGAGATTTTTGAGATAATGAATTTTGCACACATTGCATGATATTTTTACATTTTATTATTTTATTTTATTGTGTAATGTTTCATCTAGGAGCACCTAGATAGATGTGCAACATGTAAATATTCTTATAGGATATAATTGATGAGTTATATTGTAGCATTGTGATAATATTTTATGTAATTATTTAATATTGGGAAAAAGAATTAAATATCCAATATTAAATGTGTGGTCGGTGGGTTAGGTAGCAGATGGTTTTTGTAATACCAGTTGGTGGTTTTGTGAGACTTTCTACTATATAAGAAGCCACAAGGGTAGTTGTAGAGATAATACAAAAAAGGGAAAAAGGGAAAAAAGGAAAGGTAAGCAAGACAAGTCTTGACATGTTAGCCAAGGGAGCATTTGTGAAGGTTGAAAGCATGGAATGGGATGTGTAGATTCATGCTTGTTCACATGGATTTCTCAGTTGTGGCTATGGATTTGAAAGCTTCCATGGTTGTATTGAAATGGTGTTTTTTGTTGAATAATACATAGTGATGGATGCTTTTGGAGGGTAGGTTTTTCTTTCAATGAGGGTTTACAAAGGCATATCTCATGTCACATTTTTGTGGGTATGTTATCTATTCTCTTGCATGTGAATTTTAATTGCATATTTATTTCAGATCTATTATGGGTTATGTAGAAATGGTTATAAATTTTGTTACATGTTTTCCTACAAGTTTCACTACTATTTTCTAATCATCATAGCAATTAAATCCTTTAACATGTTAGACTTAATAGTCTGATTATAAATCTCTAAATCAAGTACACACATAGTACTATATTGTAAAATCCTTAGGAAAGGTAGATATTTATAGGTTTGATTGTTTACTCCTAACATAGTAAGTCACTAGAAGTGACAAAACATTATATTAATAAGGAAAACTCTTACTGTAGTAGTGAAGGATTTGTGGATACCATCCCCATTGTATTTTTCCCTCTAACCAAGGGTTTTTGTGTGACCAAATCATTATGTTATGTTCCATGTGATTGACTTATGTTTACATGCACATGTTAAGATAGATTAGTTATATTTACTTTCATTTGAATATTAATGTAATGCATGTCCATGTTTACCGAGTGGATAAAAATAAAAAGGCCTAATCAAATTTGAAAAGGAATGAAAGTTTTAAAGGATACTAATTCACCCTCTTCCCTCCCTCTCATCTTCTTGTCTTTCCTAATTAATCCAATAAAATTTTCATATATTTTTTAAACTTATTGTCTTTCCATCTTCATCACACCTCTCATGGAAACATGTCAAAATTTATGATAGACCACCACATTGTGAGCACTTCTTATTTAAATAATCATTTCTATAAAAGAAACAAACATAATCTCTAGGACATAAGAATTGATCTAGTACTTAGCGATCTTGATGATTTTGGATGTCCACTAGCACTACAAGTTCTAAAAATTACATTAGTATGCAAAGTATAATATATGGAGTAAAATAGTTCATGGTGGATATAAAAATCCACACTTTATTTGCAACATCATATATTTTGAATCTTAAGCGACACACAATAAAATGGCTTCATTGATTCAAAATCCCTTTATGAATATATACAATGTTGGATTAGTCTCACAAAATTATTTGAACAACACTCTTTGACTTACCTCCAAGTAATGTTTTAGATTCAAGGTGTGGTTTTTATTGTTGATTCTCAACTTCTAAACATCCTTTGCATTTGTTGACACTCTTGGGATAGATTGCCAAAATTGTGCAATTTATTCCTTTACATTATCAGATAGCTTCTTATCAAAACATGGATGTCTCCCACCATTTAAAGATGATTGTCAAGTCTCTCTCTTCTTTCAAGTGCTCTACTCAAATTTGTATGACTTATGTTGAAGTCAACACAAGTTTATCTAATAAATCTAACTTTTCTCAAATGAAGAGCTACCAAGGAACTTGTAATAACCCTCTAAGAAATAGTCTTATCCTTTTCCCTGCTATTGTTTCCTATGTTATTGAGAGCACTAAAAAGATTCTTCACAATAATGGTATTTCTCTCCATTTCCTTGTTGACATGAATTCTCAATTTGGATAGCTTGGGTCTTATCTTTTTTAGCTATAAATATTGCACAAAAAGTTGGCACTTCTCAACCAATTCCTTGTTGCCAAAAAATTGTTCATCTAGATTTCAATCTCATGATTAAATTTTCCTATGTGATCCCTTCCCTTCCAATATGCTCAAAATGGTTTCATCAATCTCAATGAATCATTTGAGTGTTCTACCATGTATGTGATTAGATTTTTGTCCCTCTTCATTACAAAGTACCTCATTTCAATTATAATAAGATGTTTAATGTGCATAATTTATAACACTATCAATATCATTCTCCATTGCTACATTCTCATTTTCAAGCTCTACATTTTCCTTGTCGATGAATACATTACCATTCACAACATTATCTTGATTCACATTTTCAAATTCAATATCCTCTTTACTAGAAACTATTTTATGGGGTTATCTTCATTCACATTAAAATACCTGGTCTATTTTTGTGATAGTTTTTCCTATCTTTTTCCCTATATTCTTCATTTGTCACCTTCTTCCATTTAGACTTTCACAAACTTGTCCTCCTTATGTACTGTCAACAATTCTAGGACCTCTAATCAATTGATTTTACCACTTTTTGAAAGTTTGGGCCAAAAAAATTATCTTCTACCTCAAAAAGCTCAGATCCTGTGAAAATTATCTTAGAAAATCATAACTCTCAAGTTTGAGGAGCCACAAACATTTTGTTATTAAGTTCACCAGTAAAATATTGGATACCTGATACCTTACTACCTAAACTAGTGAAAAGGAGAAACATGGAATTAGAGGGTGTGGATTCAAACTTAATGAGAGGTCTAGATTCCACTATGCATGATCCATGTCATATTAATTCTATTGGTCAATTAGGTGTCTCTTTTCTAGTTATAATAGAGACAAATCAACATTACTATATAGTCTTTTAAGTCTCCTTTAATTATAGATTGTTGTATATATATATTCAATATATATAGTTTATAATATTTATTACATTACATTATATTATATTATATTATATTATATTATATTATATCATATTATATTATATTATATTATATTATATTACATTACATTATATTATATTATATAACTTATGTTAACATGGAATGGATTGAAATGGGTCATAGGATAACCTATAACCCCTTTCAACCTATTAGAATAAATATAATATGTCCCTAAGAGATCTACAGCCCCTAGGGACATATGTTATCATAGAATGGGTCAAAATGGGTCATAAGATATCCTATGGCCCCTTTTGACCCATTCAACAACAACATATGAACTCTTAGGTGTCCTAGGACTCCTAAGGATATATGTTATAATGGAAAAGGTCAAAAAGAGTCATAGGACACCCTATGAGCCCTTTTGATTAATTATAATAAATATAATATGTCCCTAGAGGTTCTAGGACCACTGAGGACATATTTTATCATAGAATGGGTTGAAAGGGGTCATAGGGAACCCTATGACCCATCTCAACTGGTTAGAATAAATATAATATGTCTCTTGGGGACCTATAACCCCTAGGAACATATGTTATCATAGAATGGGTGAAAAGAGGGTCAAAGGATATCTTATGTCCCATTTCAACCCATTTGATAACAACATATGGACTCAAGACATATGTTATCATGGATTGGTTCAAAAGGGGTCACAGGATACCCTATAACCCAATTCTATCGATTATATTAACTATGATATGTCTCTAGGGGTCCTACAACACCTAGGGACATATGCTATCATATAATGGGTCAAAAGGGATCAAAAGATATCCTATCATCCCTTTTGACCCATTTGATGACAACATATGAACTCATAGGGGTCCTAGGACCCCTAGGGCTATATGTTATCATAGAATGGATCGAAAGAGGTCATAGATATCCTATGACCCCTTTCAACCCATTCAATGAAAATTTATGAACTATTAGGTGTCCTACAACCACTAGGTACATATGTTATCATAGAATGGGTCAAAAGGGGTCATAGGATACCCTATGACCCCTTTCAACCCATTCTTTGATAAAATATGAACTCATAGGAATCCTAACTCCCTTAGGGATATATGTTATCGTAGAATGGGTCAAAAGGGGTCATACAAAACTTTATGATCCCTTTCGCCCCATTCAATGACAATATATGAAATCCTCAAGGTTCTATGACCACTAGGGACATATGTTATCATAGAAGATCAAATGGGGTCATAGGATACCCTATGACCCCTTTGACCGATTCAATGACAATATATAAACTTCTAGGGGTTCTAAGACCCATAGGGACATATGTTATCATAGAATAGATCAAAAGGGGTCATATGATACCCTATGGTCCCTTTTGAACCATTTGATGACAATATATAAACTCATATGGGTCCTATGACCCCTAGGGACATATTTTATCACATATGAGTCAAAAGGGTTCATAGAGTATCCTAAGGCCCCTTTCAACCCATTTGATGACAACATATGAACTCCTATGGGTTCTACAACACCTAGGAACATATTTTTATCATAAAATGGGTCAAAAATGGTCATAGAATATCCTATGGCCCCTTTCAACTCATTTGACAACAACATATGAACTTCTAGGGGTCCTAGGACCACTATGGACATATGTTATCATGGAATGGGTCAAAAGGGGTCATAGGATACCTTATGACCCCTTTCAACCCATTCTATGAAAATATATGAACTCCTAGGGGTCCTAGGACACCTAGGGACATCTATTATCTTAAAATGGGTCACAAGGGGTCATAGGATACCCTATGATCCCTTTTGATCTATTCAATGATAACACATAAACTCATAGCGGTCCTAGGACCCCTTCAAAAATATTTTATCATAGAATGGGTCAAAAGGGGTCATACGATATGATGCAGGAGCATCCTGGGTGTAAGAGCAATCTTGCATCACCCAAAATATTTTATTTTCTGTTCTTTTTATTTTAATAAGGACTAGTAGAAGGGTGGTTACTATTTATGGGAACTTGCTATTTTTAGAAAGTTTCTCATACAAGCTCGAAATGTTCTCATTTTCTACATGTACGTTCATTTTGGAATAAGCCTACCATAAAAATCCCATTGCTCCAGCTTAAGTATCGAAGAAGTTATTGTAAATTTTCAGTGGAAGAATTTGCTAGAAAAATCTTCAGGCTCACTGTTGGAGGCCTTTGAGTTCCTAGATGAGGTCTAAAAACTTGACAGAAGGGCACTTGCACGATTTTGAACCTGTAGATTAGGAGCTAGTGTTTCCAAAAAGTAGTTATAATAGCCAATCAAAGCAACAATTCAAGAGTTATGGCCTTCTAAAGTTGGGCTACCAAAATATCTAATATAATTTGTCAAAGATGTATTTAACAAACTTTATATGTATTGTTAGGGTCTATCCACCCTAAGTATTAAGTTTGAGCATCTAGAACCTTCTTGATGGCATAAAATTGCCTATTTGAGAAAGGCTTGAACATTGTCTAGGACAGCTCTGGGTGATAGTTCACAGCTTGTCTTGCAGATTGATTATAATGAAGACACCCATGTGGGTTAGAATTTTGCACTTGTAAATTCTGTAATACCACATTTGTAGTAGAAATAAGAAGTCCATATTTTGTTCTCACATTTGCTGTTGTTTCTTTGTTTCTATTATGAGTTTATGGTATTAAGAGGAGAACCTTTCATCAAGTGGTATTAGAGCTAGATTTATTGAGTGTGTGGATAGATCATTCACTATGAGGCAGTTCACACCAATACTATGGTTTGGGATCATCATGGATTGTGAGGCAGTTTGCATTAGGGTTTTAGTGGAAGCGCAAAAATTCATCCATGAAGATAGCATGGTAGAAGAGCTATAGGTGTTACACCTGACAGTTTCTAAGCCCTCCAAAGACAAATGCAAGCATTGGAGGAACAAATATGTAGAGGAATAAATCTTCCCATAAGAGATGAAAGCGAGGATGAGGATGAAGTAGAAGAAAATGCAGGAGCAGAGGAAATTCTAAACCCAGCGGAAGAGAGGATCTTTAGCACCATCTCTAAGATTGCAAAAAGACCTAAGTTTGAAGTTCCCAATTTTTTGGGAAATCTTAATCTAGAGGAGCTGATCAATTGGATCAATGAACTAGAGGAGTACTTTGAGTATGAAGATATAGAAGATCCTAATAGGGTCGAGTTTGTGAAGGCAAAATTGAAGGGACATTCAAAGATCTAGTGGCAAGAGGTTCAATTGGAGTGAAATAGAAAGGGAAAGGACCAAATCACTAGATGGGAATGGATGGTAGCTAAACTGAAGCAATAATTTATTCTCATGGATTATGAGCTTGATCTATTGAAGAAAATGCAAGGGTTGAAGCAAGTGGGAAAATATGTTCAAAAGTATACCGACGAGTTCTACTGAGTTCTCATTAGAACTGACCATGCAGAAGCTGATAAGGAGACCTAAGTGAGCTCAGCATACACTGAATGGTATGACATTTTGTGTAACATCAAAGACAATACACGATTAACCAATTGTTTTCAACAATCTCCCCCTTTCTCATTAATGGCAACACAACATGTCATAATACAATGAAATTTTAGAGAAAAATAATAGTAAGGAAAGTATCCTTAGTTTCATTTTGATTCTTATCTATGAGAACTCCCTCTATTAGTGTGAACTCCTTCTGCCTTCAATTTCTCCCTCTATCAAAAAACATTCCCTATTTGATATCAGCTCTGAATTTTTCAAACCAAGTTATTCCTCTTTGATATCTCTGAGTAAACTCTCCACAAACTCTCCTTCATCACAGAAATCTCCATCTTTATAAGATTTATGTGAACATGATATCAAACTCTCCCTCATTGACATCTTATATGAAAGATAATATTCAATGAATATCAATGTACCTTATCTATTAATTCATATGCAATATATCCTTCCAATATTGCATCAACTTGACCGATCTTCAACATGCATTGGTTGATGCATCAGTGAACTTTATTTAGTGAGCTTCAAATAGGGGAATAACCCTTAACTTACCTCTTAGATACAAAAATGCATCCTTAGTTAATGGCTTAGTGAATATGTCTGCAATTTGTTCTTTATTATTCACATATTCCAATCTTACCTCTTTATCTTGCACCAATTCTCTCATAAAATGATATTTTATTGCAATGTTCTTTTCTATCATCAAAGTTCTTGCATAATCCATTATGAATTATTTTCTTCTTTCATCTATACCATTCTCTTGTGGTATACTAGGGGTTGATATTTGTCTTTTGGTTCCTCTTTCAATGCATAATTCATTGAATTCATTAGAAATGAATTCACCACCTCTATCTGACCTCAAACACTTTAGCTTCTTTCTAGTTTCCTTCTCTACTCATGTTAGATACCACTTAAACTTTTGAAAATCTTTAGACTTATCTTTTAGATACATTACAATCATCATTCTAGAATAATCATCAAAAAAAAGAATAAAATATGTATCTCCATTATAGCTCTCAATTCCAATAGGTCCACATAAGTCTGTATGAACTAACTCCAAGACTTCTTCAGAATGATAGTTCTTGCTTTTGAAACTTGTCTTTCCCATCTTACCAATTTGACAATTTTTGCATAGGCCTATATCATATTTCCTCAAACTAGGAATACCTCTCACTCTTTTTTTTTTTCTTATCTTGATTAGATTATCAAAGTTCACATGACATAACCTTTTATTCCATAACCAACTTTCTTCTATGTGAGGAATGAAACATGAACTTTCACTAAGATCTAGGTAGAATAAGTTACATTTTGTTTGGTTACTAGACACAACTAAAGTCCCTTTTCCATCTAGTAGCTTTTGAAATCCTTCTTTCCTTTGAACTTGTTGTGCTTCTTTTCATCTTTGTCTTCTTTGTTTAGACACCTTGCAGCTATGTGACCAACTTCTTCACAAGAAAAGAAAATTAAAAGAATTTTACCTTTATACTTTCCTTTTCCTTTGGGATACCTTCTTACAAGTAATGCTTCAATAGTTTCAAGATCACTATCAGAACTATCTTCTTCTTCACTTTTAGATTGTTTCCCTTTTGACCTTTTGGATTTGTTCTTAGGTGAAAACTTGGCTTCAAATGCAGACTCAAGATTGCTAGAACTAGGAACATAATTATCATAGTTATCTAGCTCAAATGATTAATATGCAAATCTTAGAGTATTATGTATGATTAATCTTAAGATAATATTCTAAGCATATGTGGTGGCTTTCCTCCACTGGAAAATGATCTATCCTATGGAGCTCCTCCTCCTACACCCATGTTAGGCATCATGCTCCAATAGTTTACTTTCTTCCCAAGCACAAACTCAACATACATATTTCTCAAGAAATAAAATGGCACCTCCATATTGTTGTGAGGAGGTTCTTTCAAAAGCCATATAGCATTAATCCCAAACATGAGTCTTAATGGCCTCATTGGTGCATCATTTTAATGACAATTTTGGTTTCTTATGGTCAACCTTTTTACCATTTTTGGGATCATCAAATAGGTTGGATAAATATTTTTATTAATATCAAGAGCTACAACACCATCATAATCTAAGTCAACATCAAATTGGGTGTACATCTAGTCATGCCAACAAAGAGCTACATCATGTTGCTTGGTAAGGGTATGAATATTACCCATAATAGTATTGAGGGTGGATAGATGTGAGATAATGCAACAATATTTTTATAAGACTATTGGATAGTCCTCAGTTGATTGAGGTTTTCTTGTATTAAATTGTGAATACCTAGAGGGTTTTATAGGGGTAACAAGTCATTTGGAGGTGGTTGTGGATTATTTTAGGGATCATTGTTTGGCAAGGGAGTGTTTGAAGGTTGGTTGGTGTTAGCCATGCCTATTTATATTGCAAATAAACATATAATTATAATTTGAATGAGCATTTTATAAACCAAATTTTTTTTTTTTTAAACATATATTTTCATTAAGATAACCTAAATTTTAACAAAAATGAAGTGTAAAAACACAACAAAAAAATTAACTTTCTTATGCTAGGATGGAATCACAAGGGAAAAAACTACTATAGAAGATCATTTACCTAATCAAAATGCTCAAAATCCACTAGCAATGTTGTTAAAATTAGATACAATGATAAAAATAAGGGTTCATTTTTTTTAAAACCCATCCATAGGTATCGTGAACCCGATGTATCGAGCATCTGATACATTTGGTGCTCGATAAGGTTAGTAATTTTTTTCTTTTGCATTAGTTTTAGGATTGGGAGAACAAAGTCAATACGAATTGCAAAACACTTTTGGACATTTTTAGACTAGTTTCTTTCACATCCCTAGTTTTTGGCCCACCATGATCCTGCACATACCCTTTGGAGAGTGAAAAGGAAGGAATTTTATGAGAAGATTAATGAGGCTAAGTCAAATAAAGATAAATCTAAACTAGTTGAGAAAATTCAGAAGGAAAAACATGAATTTGAGACTACTACTCTTCAAATGGATAGAGAGATTGAAGATAGGAAAGAGAAGAAAGAAAATCTTGAAGAAGATCTAAAGAAGAATATAGATGAATGTCATTATTTGAGTACTCATCTTAGATAAGTGAATTTGAAGCTTGAAGATTTAAGGTCTCATTATCAAGAACTTGAAAAGTACATTAACATTTTCAAGGATGAATGTGTGGACACAAAGTTACATCTTCAAAATCTTTACTCAAGTAGTGATAAACTTGATGAGAAATTGTAACAACATAAACCTAAGGGTGACATGATTGGAATTGGTTGCTATGATGATGAACTTTCTCAGTCAATAGAACAAAGACCAATGCAAGATCTTATTCAGAAATATATTAAGATTGAAGAGCCTAATGAGTTGAAAAATAAGATCAAATGAATATGTTATGCATACAATAAGTATGGACACATGAAGAAATATTGAAAAGCTAATATTGATATTAAGTCTTTTAGTAGTTATTATTGGTTACTATTTCAATTGTTGACTTTATGGCCATAATTCACATGAATGCAAAGCTAAATCTAATTAACTAGTAAAAATGAGAGACCTAATGGTAGATTATTGGAAGTAACAATGTTATATCTACTAGAGTTACATGTTACAAATGCAACAATTTTGGACATATTCTTAGAATATCTAGAATAACTAGGGGGGGGGGGGGGGGAGGAACTAGTTATCCAAGGTCTAGATGTACCAATTAAAAAAAAAAAAAACTTAAACTACTTGAGATCTTAACATCCATTAGCTTAGTCTCTATAGAATATTATCAGTAAAATCAACTAGTAGTCCACTGTCCTAATTATAAGAGACTTGCAAAATGTAAAACATTAACAATAATGCATCACAAATAACATCCACACAAGTTTGACACTAGGATTTAATGTGGAAACCCAATTTGGGAAAATCCACCAGTAACATGTCACCAATATTTTCACTCTTTTAAAGTGAGATATGTTAGGATCCAATCTTGTTAAAGGTTACAAAACAAATTGTTAAAGGTGACATTGTTAAAGGATTTAATCATCCTGTTAAGAGTGGCCTTGTTAGAGGACTTTAGAATATTCCATTAGAATGCCACCTTGATTAAAGGATTTACATATGACTATTAGGTCAATCTTGATTAAAGGATTTCAATACTGATAGAATGGGTACAAAGTAACAACAGGCTTTGATCTAAATAATAACAACTTACTTTGCAAATATAGATCCCAATTTTGTTCATAAGCTAGTGCACTAATTGGCCTTCATGTTGATTTATGTCTCTAATTTTATTTGGCAACCCTTCAAGAAATCACCCTTTACAACATTGTTTAGCCTCCTGCTTAGGATCACTAGTCAATAACATCAACAATTGCTCCAAACTTGCTAGATCTTCACACCCACTCGCGCACACACGTGCTGAAAATATAGATGGAGTAACTGAGTGGGGGGGTGAATCAGTTACCAAAAAAATATTTCAGATCCCTTGGATGTTAACAATAAAATTAATTTCTATTGTAATTCAATAAACACATAGAAAAATGTTGTAACTCGGTAAAAGCAGTGTGATTTATTTATTACTGATCTTAAACATTCATAGTAATTAACTTGCAAGCATAAAAGAAATAACATGAACACATGAGATACCAAGATTTAATGTGGAAACCCAATATGGGAAAAACCACCAAGTAACTAGCTACTAATTTTCACTCTTCTGAAGTGAGCCCTGTTAGGAGCCAACCTAGTTAAAGGTTACAAAACACACTATTAGGTGTGACCTTGTTAGAGGATTTAATCATGCTATTAGGAGTGGCCTTGCAAGAGGTCTTAAAAAAATTCAATGGAACTGACACCTTGTTAGAGGATTTACAACTGGTTGTTAAACCAACTTTGTTAAGATATTTTGGATCACTACTACAATGGTTAGAAAGTAAAAATGAAATGACCTAAATGAGATGCAACTGAATTGCTGATTACAAATCTTTGTTTTTCTTTATGCTAGATCCTTCCTAATTGAATATTACTTTGCTACTCCTCAAGGATATCTGACCATCCTTCAAGTTCGCTTACACTTGCATACTCACTCATACTTTGGAATCTCAACTTGACCTTATATTGATACCATTCAAATTATCAAGTTAGCTCAATTACAAATTACAATGACCAATAATAATTACCCCAATAGGTTGGAATCAATACTTGAAATAATTAAAACTTCATTTCTCAAATCAAAAAAATCCTTCATTGGCTAACCCTACTCGATAAACACTGTTCCTGAAATAATTTCTTGTGTTAACCAACAGATGCTTGGTTAACACTATGAGCTTGCTAAATCCTTTGGCAACCAAGTGAACTCGATAAACACTAACTTTGACCAACTTTCTTTCATTAACCATGAGAGCTCAGTTAACACTACTTTCTGCCATAATTTCCTTCGATGCCCAAGTGAGCTTGGTGGACACTATCTTCATAGAGTAATCTCTAGGAATGCTTGGTAGAAAAAGAAAATTGCCTTGTTGACCAAGTGAGCTCAGTAAGCACAGAATGACAACTGATATGACATTTGTGTAACATCAAAGACAACACATAATTAGATAATTGTATCCAACAATCTCCCTCTTTGGCATTGATGGCAACACAACATGTCATAGCATAATGAAATTTGAAAACAAGACTTTCTCTGATAGAAAGTTTTCTCCCTCTTAGATTTTATACCACAAACTTCTCTAATGCAATAAAATCCCTCTATAAAGGAATTAAATAGCTTCTTCTCCAAAACAAATTTCAGAAAGATATGACAATAAACTCTCCCTCAAACAAATTTTAGAAAGATATAACAATAATCTCTCCCTCTTTGACAACACATACCAAATGAGTATCAACGTACCTTCAGTACTAATTCATATGCAATGTTCTCTTGAATATGTTGCATCAACTGATAGATCTTCAACTTGGTTCATGTTGATGCATCACTAAAACTTTATTTAGTGAGCTTCGATAGGGGAATGACCCTTAACTTACCTCTTAGATACAAGAATGCATCCTTAGGTAATGGCTTGGTAAATTTGTCTGCAATATGTTCTTTTGTATGGACATATTCCAATCTAACTTCTTTATCCTGCACCAATTCTCTGAAAAAATGATATTTTATAGCAATATGCTTGGTTTTGGAATGCATCACTGGATTCTTTGATATGTTAATTGCACTTTTATTATCAAAAAACATGACAACTGGTTCTTTGATCTCAACCTTCATGCCTTCCAACAACTATTTAAACCATACAATATTAGAACAATTTACTATTGCTGCAACATATTCTACTTCTGCTATGGATTGGGATGTGCAATTTTTCTTTTTACTTGTCCAAGATACCAACCTTTTACCAAGAAAGAATGCTCCACCACTTGTACTCTTTCTATCATCAATATTTATTGCCCAATCAGCATCAGTGAAAACTTTTAGGTCCAAATTTCTTCCAAGTTTATACCATAGACCATAGTCTTTAGAACCTTTCAAATATCTCAAGATTCTTTTGATTGTCATCATATGACTTTCTCTAGGTTTAGCCGAGAATCTTGCCACTATACCAACTACAAGAGCAATGGTAGGTCTTGTATGAACCACATACTATAACTTTCTAATCATTGATCTATACAAGGTTTGATCTACCTCTTTTGAATCATCATTTGGTGAGCTTTAGTCTAGTACACATGGGGGTTCCAACTGGTTTAGAATCTTCCATACCAAACTTCTTGAGTATCTCCTTGTTATACTTAGGCTAAGTAATGTAGATACCATTCTTGCTCTTCTGTATCTGCAATCCAACAAAGAACTTAATCTCACCAAACATAGACATTTCAAACTCTTTGTTCATTTGTTCTAAAAATTCTTTGCATAGATCATCATTCCCTATAAATAAAGTATCATCCACAAATATTTTTGCCAATACAATCTTGTTATAATCTGGTCCTTCCTTGATGTACAAATTGTTGTTATCATTAGTTCTCTGAAAACCAATCTATATAAGGTAGTTATGTAACTGTTCATACCATGCTCTAGGAGCTTTTTTTAGACCATACAATGTTTTGTGTAATTTGTAGACCATGTCCCTTTTGTCTAGATCAACAAAACCTTCTGGTTGTTCAATTTAGACTTCATCATCAAGAATACCATTAAGAAATGCAGATTTAACATCTATTTGATATACCTTAAATCCTTTATGTGTTGCATATGCAAGTAAGGTCATGAAACCTTCCAATCTTGCAATAGGAGCAAAAGTTTCACCATAATCAATGCCTTTTTCTTGAGAGTAGCCTTTACATACCAATCTAGCTTTGTTTCTTGATACCTTACCATCTTCATTCAACTCATTCCTGAATACCCATTTTGTTCCAATCACATTTTTATCTTTTGGCCTAGGTACAAGAGTCCAAGTTTTGTTCTTCTCTATTTTCTCTATCTCTTCATTCATAGCCTCAATCAAACTTTCATTTTCTAATGCGTCTTTAACATTTCTAGGTTCAAAATCAGCAAGTAAACATGTACCTTCTAGCTTACTTCTTGTCATAGTACCTTTTGATTTATCTCCAATAATTTGGTCTTGTGCATGATGTCTCCTGACATATTTGGCCAATACAGGTTCTTTTCCTTTTGATTGAATTCCATTGTCTTCATTTTGAATTTCAACTTCTAGCTTTGGTTGTTTTGTCTGTGGCTCAGGTCCTTTAGACTCGGTAGGCATTGGCTCAGTAGCTTTAGATTGTGACTTGGTTTGAGCTTCTTGTAACTCAGTGACTATGGAAGATTCAAGAGTTGAAGTCTCTTGTTAATAGATGTGTCTGGCAATGTATTAGGTTCAATGTAAACAAATCTCCTATAGTCTTTAGGTTCCTATTTGCTTTCTTCTTTAGTTCTTTCTACAGACTCATCAATTCTCACATGTGCACTTTCTATGATTTTATGAGTAGACAAGTTCAAACATCTATATGCCTTACTTCTGCAAGAATATCCTAAGAATATACCTTCATCACTTTTCACATCAAATTTGCCTTTTCTAGATTCTTTCAAGATATAACATTTACTACCAAATACTTTCAAGTAACTTACATTAGGTTTATAGCCATACCATAATTCATAGGGAGTTTTATATGAGTCCTTCAACTATACTCGGTTTAAGGTATGAACTGCAGTGTTGATAGCTTCCTTCCAACATTTGATAGCAATGTTCTTTTCAATCATTAAAGTCGTTGCACAATCCATGATAGATCTATTTCTCCTTTTATCTATTCCATTCTTCTTGGGAGTTCCAGGGGCTCATACCTATCTTTTGATTCCTCTTTCAATGCAAAAGTTATTGAATTCATAAGAGATGAATTCACCACCTCTATCTGATCTTAGGCATTTTAGTCTTTTCCCTGTTTCTTTCTCTACTCTTGCCAAATACCATTTGAATTCCTCAACTACTTCTGACTTTTATCTAAGATACATAATAGTCATCATTCTTGAATAGTCATCAACAAAAAGAATAAAGAATTTTTCTCCAGTACAACTTTCTATTCCAATAGATCCACACAAATTAGTATGCACAATTTCCAAGATATCTTCAGATTGATAGTTTTTTCTTTTAGAACTAGTCTTTCCCATTTTGCCAATTTGCCAATTCTTAAATAAACCAACATCAGGTTTCTTCAAACCAGGAAAGCCTCTTACTTTCCTGAATTTGCTTATTTTCACCATGTTATCAAAATTCACATGACATAACCTTTTGTGCCATAACCAACTTTCTTCAACTTGAGCAATAAAACATGAACACTCACCAAGATCAAGATAAAACAAGTTAGATCCTTCATAATTGAATATTACTTTGCTACTCCTCAAGGATATCTAACCATCCTTCAAGTTCACTCACACTTGCCTTCTCAATCAATCAAAACACTTGCGTACTCGCTCATACTTTGGAATCCCAATTTGACCTTATATTTATACCATACAAATTATCAAGTCAGCTCAATTACAAATTACAATGACCAATAATCATTACCCCAGTTGATTGGAATCAATACTTGAAATAATTAAAACTTCATTTCTCAAATCAATAAAATCCTTCATTGGTTGACCCTGCTCAGTAAACACTGTTCTTGAAATGATTTCCTATGTTAACCAACAGATGCTTGGTTAACACTACAAGCTTGCTAAAATCCTTGGCAACTGAGTGAACTTGGTAAACACTAACTTTGACCAACTTTCCTTTGTTAACCATGAGAGTTTAGTTAACACTACTTTTTGCCATAATTTTCTTTGATGCCCAAGTGAGCTCGGTAGACACTATCTTCACAAGGTAATCTCTAGGAATGCTCAGTAGACAAAGAAAATTGCCTTGTTGACCAAGTGAGTTTGGTAAGCATAGACTGACAACTGATATGAAATTTGTGTAACATCAAATACAACACACAATTAGATAATTTTATCCAACAACATGAACTTAGCTCTTGTGCCTCCTTAAATAAGTAATCCTAATCTTTTGTCACTTAAACACCACCGCAAATCTTAGGGTTAGGTTAAATTCATTGAATACTTCCAACATTTTGTCTCCTCCTTTTGTTCTATAAAGTTTTCCAAACTTCTTCTTGAATCCTTGCATAGAGATGCGCAAACATGGTTTACATTGATTTAAATTTTCCAGGTCATGCATCCTTATCTTCAACATGCTTTACATATTCTAATAAATCAACTCTCTCAGTTGGAAATCATGATTTTCTTATAAATTGTCAAAATGTTATCCCCTATCCAACCCTGTGTTTTGACACTCAACCATCACTGGGTTGCTTGGTCACTACTAAATTTTTTCTTCCATTTAAGTCCATAGAGTATGATCATGAGTGTACGTTCTCACAAACCCCTGATGGAGTGTTATAGGTAGAAGATGCAAGGGCATGCATTCATTGTAAATATGAAAATGTTGGAAATGTCAATATTTGGAGTAATTCAAAATACATATATAATGAGGATAGAGCCTATAAAAGTGAATTCAAGAAATTGGAAACCTTAAAAATTGTGCAAGTCATGAATTTTGAGGAATTTGAAGAATTGGAATGGATTAAGATAGTACTAAGTTAGATTCGTGATCTCTTGTTCTAGTGATGAGACCTCTCTTTTTCTAGTGATGAGACCAACTAGTAAAAATCACAAAGGAACTTATTCATCTTGTTAGTAGTTTTGACAATTGGGAATGTACCTACCACGATGAAGCTTGTAAAGGAGGTTGAGAAAAATGCTCATTCTAAGTGGGACAAACATGTAATGACCCTTGTAAATATCATGTAGAAGGATGTGAGGTTGATTTCCAAAGTTATGGGATGCAAATGCATTACAACAAAAGAGAAAACTTAGTATCTATAATTATCATTCATACTTCAGATAAATAGTAATTAAACATGAACATTTTGACATATGTAAAATCCTAAGGCAATAATTGTTAAAAAATATTATAAGGATTAAGCATGATAGATCACAAGTATTTAGATTTGGATCACTAATTCTACACATATTTTTCTACATCATTCCATGTTTCCTAACATGTTTTCTCATGCATGGAGAGATGATATTCCTATATCACTTTTGATTAGTGAGCACTATACAATGCAAGATAAGAAAATGATAGACAATGACTTATTTGGTTTGTTAAACAAAGGATCCCTACATAAATTATAAAGAACTATGTAGATACAATGTGTTTCATGGTGGAAATTGATAGTGCATACATGGAAGCAGTTGAACCAAAGGTCAATGGGTCCCACCCATGGGATATGAGGTAGACCCATTCATTGTGGTTCAACACGTAGATTTTTTTTTGCATTTGATAAGGACCCTAATGCAGAGAGATGGGGTCTTACGACAAGAAGTATACTAAGGTAAGGGAAGAACTCACTAGAGGCTCTAGGAAGAGGAAAATTGAGAAAGTTGTGGAAAAAAAAAAACAAAAAAAAGAAGGAATCTCAAAGGAATAGATGGCTTCCCTTAGGAAGGAGAGCAAGTTTGCAAACCAAGCTAAGATAGATGTCTCTTAGTTATAGTAAAAAAAATATTTTAAGGGTTTAATTTAACTCCATAAAATGCTTTTGTAATTATCATTAAATAAATAAACATGTCTTCTAGTGATTTACGTTATGTTTGATTTTGTTTTATTATACTTTTCATAGAGTAGTATATTGCATTCACTTGTAACAATTAACACAAGTAGTGACTTATTTTATTAATTTCATATATTATACAACATACTTACCTCAAATATGATTTGGTTGAATTAGTTTGGTATCGTTTTCTATGTTTTAACAAGATTTTGCGGACAAGATTTTGGGGTACACATTAATTTTAAAAATAACCATATTCATCATTAGTATATCCAGATAAAAACATTAATCTAACTTCTTCTTGTCATATGATTTTAATTACTATTATTATTTGTGAAACTCGAGTAGACTCCAACCCAAGACCTCCCAAATAAGAGGCTCAACAATTTACTATTGTATTGTACATAGGCTTTGCCTATATTTTTTCATACTTTTAATTTTACTCTTTTTTAATGAGTTAGTATATATAAGTGTGGTTTATCATCAGCTCTTCATGGTTTTTGAATTAATTATTATTATTTGTTGGAATTAATCATTATTATATGTTAAGTGAGGGTAGATTGGAACTCAAGGCCTCCCACATAAAAAATAAAAGATATATTTCACCTCCCTTAATGCCAATTAATTTACCTTTAATAGTAAATAATTAAAAAATTAATGAATCAAAGAATGACCCAAAAAGAAATCTAATAGTATCGACAATATTTTAATATATAAATTGTGTTGCCTATCAATTCCACGTGCACTAATTTGAAAGGGTTATTTATAATAATTAGTAGAAATGGAGTTTTGTTAATTGTCTTGTTTTCTAATTAACGAAAAATGCAATTCCCCATTCAAAAATTGTTCTTTGATTAACTTTTATAAATAGTCTACTGGATGAGGAAAAAAAAGGGCCCTATCGAACCGGTAAATTCGTTGTATTTCTTCTCTTTGATTTGTAATAATAATTGTTTACAAACAAATAGGATTTAAAAAGTACGCGCGGGGAGGACGTCTGGTTTGGTAAATGTTTGATATATAGATATTAAATCTGTTTCGATCGTTTCAAGCAAACTAACAAATATCTGTAGTAAAAACAAACGCAGGGAAATTCGCTCCAGGTCGAGAAATTTTAATGGCTTCGTAACAACACGAATGTAGCTGACGGGGTTTGGTCGTTGGCAGAGAAAAGCACGGCTTGAGTGCGGATCAGATTTGCGCTCCGAATGCAATGGAAAAGGTTGTTTATTTCGCATTTCGATCCAGATTTGTTTTTAATTGCTTGAAAGACTGTTTCCGTAGTCAATTGTGTATATTTTTTAATCGCGTTCAACAAATCTATCATGAAAACAAAGGATGGAGAAGATTTCAATTGAGACAAAGTTCTGATTGTTAATTTTGAAACAGAGGATGGCGAAGACTTAAATTGAAGAGACAAAATTGTGATTGTTAACTTTGTAAACAGGGGATTGTTAAGAAAATTGAGGAGACAAAGTTCTAATTGTTAATTTTGATGTTCTTGCAGGGTACGAAAACACATGAAGGAGGGCAAGAAAGCCCTAATTTGAAGGAAGCAGGGCATGAAAACTCTAGATCTAGGGTCAGCTCTCAATCTATTTCAGAACATCCGAATGACAGAGAAACCATATCCGGTCCCCTAGATTCAACTGCCTCTAAATCATCGAGTAAGGATGATAAAAATGAAACTGATTTAACAGGGAGCGAAAATGTTGAAGGAGAGGAAAAGGAAGAAGAAGAGGAAGGGGAGAGTTCAAGGTTCAAGGGCACTTTTTACCAAAAGAATGGACGATGGGGAGCTCAGCTATGCAAAGACGGAAAGAGCATATGGTTGGGTAGTTTCAGTGATAGAGAAGAAGCTGCCAAGGCTTATTGCAGAGCTTATTTGAAGTTCAAGGGGCAACTTGGTCATTTGAACTTTTCAGAGGATGAGAAACAGTTTCAGGATTCACTTACTCCTGACGAAGTTGTCTATTTAATCAAGAGACACATTTATGATACAAAACTGCAAAAGTGGTGCAGTGATCCTCACCGCCCTAAAAAAGTGGTACCTGGTAAGAATGAGATTGAAGGAGGCCCCATGATTGATAGGCAGTATCTATTTGAAAAGAAGATGAGTCCAAGTGATGTGGGACAATTAAACCGGTTAGCGATCCCAAAACAACATGCTGTTCGTCATTTCCCAAAGGAGAGGTTAGCTGTTGAATTTGAAACTATGCTCACATTTGTGGATACAAGTGACAATAATGAATGGCACTTCAAGTTTTCATATTGGGATTGCAGCCAGAGTTATGTGCTTACAAAAGGATGGAGAAAGTTTGTCAAGAGTAAGGGTTTGAAAGGAGGAGACGTGGTTTCCTTTTCCAGGGATAGCCAGATGCCAAACAATAAATTTTACATTACAGTCCATTACTCTGAGAGTCTAATGAGAGATAATTGTGTGCAAGATCAATCTGGTTGTGATAGGTTGCTTCAAGAAAAAGGATCTGATGACACATCTGCTTCAAACTTTGTTTCGACTGAGAGTATTTGTGTGCCCAAAGAGATGGTGAACTCGGATGAAGAAAGGAGAGTCGATGGGAAAACAGATGAGGAAACCAGACTTCATTTCCATGGATCTCCACAACTTGGAAAAAGAAAATCTCTGGAGGATGAAAGTGAAAATAAGTCAGATGATGTTATAAAACTATTTGGGATTGAAATCGCTAGAAGAGGAGGTGGGGTTGATATTGATCCAAAAGAAACAAAACAGGAACATAATGAAATTGAAGTTGATTGCAAAGCAAGAAAGCCAAATGGGAATTGAAGTCTTTTCAGAATCTAAAGCACAAATAAATTGGGAATATGTTTTGTATTTTTTGTTTGGTACATCAATTGGAATAAGGAATAGGAATACCTATTGTCTATTCCAAAAATCAGCTGTCATTCCTTTTCTCAATTCTCATGTCCACAACCAAAGAGAATACCAAATATAAATTGAATTTGTTAGATTTGTATATTGAAGAATGATAAATGTTTCTTATTCAATTATAAACACTGAATTGGTTAGACCATTCCCTTCTCTCAAATTGTACAGGAAATATATTATTATCGACTTAGCAAACACGTTCGTTATTTGCTTACTAGACTTAAATTCAGCGTCTTATAACCTTTTTCCAGTAATGCACAGGCAAACTTATATAATAGTTCACATTTGTTGCAAATAAATTGTTGATTATTGTAGTGAAAATAATATGCTTTATGTCAAGATAACAATTCAATAAATTAGAGGCAAAGTAGGTATCACAATACTCATGCAATACGTGGGTTTTGGAGATAATTATATATTCAATGTCCCTGTATATGTGCGTTCTCAAGAATTTTAAAAAGGAAGCATCTGTTACAAACGTGCTAGCAGTAATAAGTGTAAGTTATAAAAAACTAGAGAGAAGTTGTGTTAGTGGTACTCTGAAACTAATAAGGGGAAAAGTAAAATTTTAAAATTATAGAATTGATTTGATTTATTAGTTCCTGTTAAAGACAAGACACGAAACTATAGCATGCATTGCAATGCTATTTTTCAATTAAGTTGTTCAGTCTTGACTGTTTATTTTTTAAAAACTTCTCATTCTATATAGTTTTGACATGTTTTCAGATTTTATTAATTTTATTATAAAACATTTATGTCTGATGCTATTGGGTGCAACCTGCTACAGTCATGAGGAAGGTTTTATGTTTTTGTTAGAAACTAATACTTTTTATATCTGATGAGACTATTAAGCAATAAAATAAATAAGTGGGACAACATAATAAATAAGTTTCTGGCTCCGCATCACTGTTCTGAATCTCGTCATCAGCTGGGCCATCCATTACTCTTTACAGGATCGCTTAAAAGATAAGTGTCAAAGCAATTTTATGCTTATAATACATCTAGAATGGAAGGTGAATTGAGAGCACAAGAATGGCTAGACAATGCAACTTCCTAATTTCCCAATGAGATCAGAGTTACTGGAGATGTTGCCAAATCTGTTTGTCATGTATCTTATGATTCACAGCTAATAATCTGTTACCTCTTTACTGTGTTTGGTGGTATTTTCAGCATAGATGGAAGGATGTGAATGATTAGAAAATAACTTGCAGGAAATACGAACAAAATTTTTAAAAATAATAATAGAAAATCAACGAAACAGGGCTGAGGAATTGTATGGATTTGATGAACTTGTGGTAGGATGATGTTCATGTATCACAGGGGAGTTTTGGGATTTCATGCCCGTCATTTTGCCTTCAACCATTGCCTGATGGGTTTATTTGATAGATGTTTTTGTAGAGGCCTAGTGTGTGCTGACTTCAAATGGGGCCTTTGGTTTTTGTGGCCGTCTGCCAATGTTTTCAACTTTGAAGAATTGATTTGTGTATATGGTGGTTTGTTGGTAGGCATTTTATTTGTACTATTTTGATTTGTGTATATAGTGGTTTGTTGGGAGGCATTTTATTTGTACTATTTTACATTTGGCTGTTAGTAGCATTATTTGTACTGTAAGTTAAATGATCTATGTTACAAATAAAAAATTGTCCATCTGGAATGACATGTTGGTTATGAGAGCAACTGTTGTCATTCATTAATTTAGGTGATAATTGTATCCATCATTTTAATCCTCGCATCTGATTGTTTAATTGTTTAGACAATTTTCTTTTTCTTTTTGAACTCTGCACCATAAGCCAAGTACCCTCGACCCCTAGATCCTCATTTGATGAGACTCTTTGTAACTTAATATTATGCAGTGTACTTAAATTTGGACCATATTCAGATTGGTTGCTAAAATTTAGTGTAAACCAACTTTAAAAATCAGATTCATAAATGTGAGTTAATATATTTTAATTAATTGATTTCTGTTAGATAATTTTTTTTATTTTTATTTTTATTGGAATAAGAATCTAAGAATTACGAAGCATTTAAAACATTGATATTACACTATAAAACAACATCGTTACAACATAATCAATAGAATATGTTCATGACATCAGACTTAACCATCACTATAGCAATGCTGAAGACACATGAATTGGCCAACAATGTAGAATGATATGGCGCTATGCTCATGACATCAGACTTAACCATCACTACAGCAATACTAGATAAACATGAGTTGGACAACAATGCAGTATGATATGGTGCTCTCCAAATCACGATCGGCCAATGAGCTAGAACTCCCATCTTGCCGAGTCATCTCTACACATGATGCAAAGTCGAGTCTAGAATGGATGGGGAGGTTGTCTTGATTCTATTTTGTAGTAGCTCATGGAGTTTTTTAGCATGTACATTAGCTGCAATGTCCTGAACAGAGGAGACAAGCCAAGTCATTAAAGTTAACAAATTAGAGCATACAATTCACATTTCTATTTCCAATGGGAGAAAGGAGTGGGAAAAGGCAGCTTGATATCGAATCTTCCAAATATTTTTAATAATAATCAGCCTGCAAGAGTTAGCAGTCATGTTATGAGCAGGTGAGGATCCAAGAAGAGCATATTTCCATGACCAAGTGAAATTGAACAGCACAAGTATGGAGGTTTCAAAGGCAACCCACAACAACTTAACATGAAAGCAGAGCCAAAAACAGTGGATTAATGATTCATCTTTACCACAAAAGGGACAGTGTGGCAGCTGAATGAGAAATTTAAGACGAGAGCCCACTGGAAGCTTGGCATGGAGAAGTTTCCAGGCAATAAATTGTGATTGAGCATCAGCTTTAGTTTTTCAAATTTGAAAACTGAGCTTGTTCCAATGAGACTGACTTCGTTTAAATTTCCAAGTAGTGTTGAGATGATGAGAAATGACCAAGTTATGTAGAAGCTTCCTATACAAAACTTTGAGAGGGAAAGTATGAATACTGCTATCGTTAGGCCACCTCCAGGCCTTTACAAAACTAGAGTGACTACTAGAATAAAGAAGGATAAAACGATTAGGAGGAACTAGCATCTGGAGTTCTGTTACAACCACCTTGTTAGTATTGCTTAGATTAAAACACTGTATGAGTTGAGACCATGATTTCCAAGTGAAGTTTGTAGAGTCCCAAAGGTCTTTGAATACATGAATGCCTTTCTTAAAGAGGCATTTAGCTTTGAACCTAGGAATCCTCGCAAAAGGGTTGCCATTGTGTTGGATTAATCTATTCCACCAAATTGAAGATGTGGAAAAACTAGATCCATGGCTAAAAGACCAATCATACTAAGTTTACTTGAAACAAGCTGCCAAGCCTTCCAAATACAATTAAGAGGAGCTGAGCCATTAAGTTTAAAGAATGGGGCAAGGAGAAGCTTATCATTCCAATGAATTGTGCTCCAAGACTTACCAATAGTGGTTGTTTGAATTCTATATTTGATAGCCTCTCCCAAGGAGCAGTCCCATCCAAGGCTGTACTGATCCATTTCACTGATAAGCAAATCCATTGAGTGTAAGGGTCTATGATACACAACCCTCCCTTATCCTTTGGAAGGATACAATGAGACCATGATGTAGTAGACATACCTTTTTGATTGCCCCATTTGGACCAAATAAAATTACGAATGAGCTGAGTCATTTGATTATAACAAGCCTTAGACAGTAACCAACATGAAGATATATAAACATGGCTAGCTAAGAGAATTTTATTCGCCACCTAAACATGACCAGCCATGGATAAATAGTGGTTTGACCAAGTCAATAGTTTGGATTTGAATTTACATAAGAACTATCTGCACATATCTTTCAATGAAACTCTAATTCAAAAGGGGATACCATGATATCTGTTAATGACTCCATGTTTGATCTATTTCCAATCATTAGGAATCCATAGGTGCTGAGAGTTGGGACGAGTCTTCCAAAATTCGATTTTGTGAGTAGCAATTTTAGAACCTGAAACCATGCAATAGAAATCGAGGATATCCAATAGATTATTGACATCCTCAGCTAAGTTTTTGAGAAAAATCATGCTATCATCGATAAAATGGGAGTTGAGGGTTTTCATGTGGCTAGGAAGGGAGATGCCATGAATAAGGTGAGTCTCTTGAGCATGTTGAAGGAGATAACCAAGGGCATCAACAAAGAGGACATAAAGAAATGGTGCAAGAGGGAAACCTTGGCATATTGATTTTTCAAGAGGGAATTGTGAGAAAAGGGTACCATTAATTGCCAATCTAGCATTTGCATCCATCAAGAGCATACAAACATGGGCACAAAGGTTAGGTCCAAATCCCAACCATTGCAACATCTTAAAAATGAAAGGCCATCTTATGCGATCATATGCTTTGTCAAAATCAAATTTTAAAATCAAAATATCTTGAGATGTCTGCTGAGCCCATTCTATAGCTTCCCAATCAAGCAATGACCCCTTACTCCATATTATGGAGGAATACCGCATGACTACAGAGTGCCTTCCTTGATCATTATCTCACTTTGGAATTGAAGGAATTATGTTGGATAATTTCTTGAAAATTTACATAACTATTTTTTTAAGAACACGAGAAACATAAAAGTCATTATAAATGATGTGTTTAAACACTGACACAATATATTTTCCCTATTCATACTTTACATTTTATTCTATAGTTTCATATAGTCTAGTGTAAAGGATACTAATAAATATTTAACAAATTTGTTCACTGTATTAAATTATTTAAAATAATTGTTTCAAATTATTTATAATATTTATTATTTTTACAATTACTTTACCACCTAATAAAAAAAGTAATCTATAAATTGATAACTTATTATTTTTAATTTTAAAATCACTAAAAATTTACAAATGGATTTATGACATGCCATTGTAATTTATAAAATTTGCATAGACATTAAAAAGAAAGAAATGACATTATATCTTTCTAAAATATAATCTAATTTTTTTCCCTATTACATTGTTAAACTAAAAGAGGGGTAAAATTTGTATTGAATATAAAAGAGAGCTTAACAACACAAAAAACAAAGAGAACTACATAGCTTTATCCTAGTCCAAAAGTTGAAGCAGCATCTGAGATAAATCAAGGGGAAGCATCCTATGATCAAGAATATTCCAAGTTGGCCCCTGCTCTGAGGCCCATTTAGCCAAACAATTAGCCACACCAACCATTCCACTCATGAGGGATATGCATAAAAGACACAGAGTCTAGAGAATTGCATAACTGAATGATCTGCTAAATAACCAGACCCAAATGCCAATCAACATGCACATGGTTCCTGTTATGCAATAGGTTCACAACCACCTACGAGTCAGTCTCACAGATGATTCTTTTTCAACCACGTTGACAACACTGTTCCACTGCAACCAAGATAGCCAGGGCTTCCATGAGATTATTAGTATGGTGACCTTTGTATATAGAAAAAAAAAATTGAATATCACCATAACTATCCCGCCCAAATCCCCCAATCCTAGCCGGACCAGGATTTCCCTGAGAAGAACCATCAGTGTTAATTTTAAGAGTGCCCACCTTAGGAGGAGACCAATGTCCCTAACGATTAACACACTGAGAGTGTTGCTTAGCTCTATTCCTAGAGCGGGTGTGTGAGACCGAGGGAGTGCAACCCTGAAGAGGAAAGGAGAGACAAGAGTAAATACCAGCATTAGTAGGACCCAAACCCCCATCAATGTCACATTTAGCTAGGAGAGTTTCCTGAAAAGAATTAAGAATTTTCCCCCACAAGTGCTTGATCTCAAACTGCAAACCATGAAAGATCTTCCTATTCCTCTCAAGCCAAACATGCCATGAAATAAGGGAGGGGCCGATAGTCCAAGCAACCTGAAGAAAAGAAGTCTTGGAAGGGGAATAGCCCAAACGGTCCCAAAATTCAGACAAAGAGGAAACATGCTAGCACGGGCATCCCCACACACTCCACCAGAAGTGCCAAATCTGTTTGGCAAAGGGGCTCTAGAAAAAAAGGTGAGATACAGTCTCATCACTATTGCGGTAGAGAACACAAATGGAAGGCCCCTGGAAGCCACACTTGCAGAGATTATCCCAAGTAAGACAACGATTGTAAACCAAAATCCAGAGGAAAAAGTTACACTTAGGCCATGAAAAACTATTCCAAACTTTCTTCTACCAAGGGACCTCCACCTCACCAAAAAGTTGTTTCGTTAGCGCAACGTACCCAGAAGAAACAAAATACTTGCCAGAAGAAGCACCTCCCCAAGCCAAAACATCAAGTTCCTGCAATGAGCTGCACTTCCTAGAAGCCAATATCTGAGATAGTTCCAACCGATCTCCCAGTGAGCCACCTAGAGGCTAATCAGAAAAATGCTTCCATTTATAACCCACAGCAAGGCCCAAGTTAAAAGCCTCCTTATAATAAGCCACCTTATTCCATCTAGCAGAAAGGAAAGAATCACAAAGAGCCTGCAAGTGAGGATGAGAGGAAAGGAGAGGAGGATGCCCATTCCAAGAATCACTCCAAAATAGAGCCTCAGTGCCTCTATTGTAGATCCAAAACAAATTTCTCTTCACCAGGTGAGCACCAATCTTGAGGGTATTCCACACTATAGAGCCTCTTCCCTAAAGAGAAAACTTGGAAATATCTGAAGGTTCAAAACTAGGTAAATACTTGTGTGACAGGATACAGGCCCAAAGCTGAGACTGACTAGTACACCAATGCCAATAGAGCTTGGCAGCAAGAACTTGACTGCACAAGATAGCAGACCCAAGGCCAAGGCCTCCTTCCTTTTTTGGCCTACAAACAATATCCCAATTGATGAGGCTCCATTTGGTATGTTGCAAATTGCCACTCCAAAGAAATTGGCGGGAGAGGGCATCAAATTCCCTAAGAAAATACACCGGGGCAGCCTGAACCATGCTTCTATATATGGGAAGAGCCTGAATTACAGATTGAAGGAGTGTCACCCTACCAGCAATAGAGAGCCACCTGTGAGTCCAATGATTGACCCTTTGTTGAAGTTTGTCAAGCAAGCTTTGCCAGAAAAGCCTAGGCTGTCTACCCACCACAATAGGGACCCCCAAGTAAGTCAGAGGGAGAGACGCAATTTGAAATCTCAAGATATTAGCAATCCTCTGCTAGATCGACCAAAGAGTGTTGAAGAAAAAAAATAGAGGACATGTGGTCATTAATTTTTTGCCCAGAGATAGCCAAATAAGTATCCAAGGTGTACTGAAAGGCTTTAGTTTCTAGAATTTGAGCTCTCCCAACAAGGGCAGTATCATCAACAAACTGGAGGTGAGAAAGAGCAGGCAAACCATTTCCCCATTGCCATCCTTGAATCAAATTTTGGGAAACATGAAACTTGATAAGTCTACCAAGTACCTTAGCCATAATGATAAACAAATAAGGAGAGATGGGATCTCCCTGACGAAGACCTCTAGAAGACCCAAAAAGCTTCATCGATTTACCATTAAGGAGGATTGAGAAGGAAGGAGTAGTAACACAGCTAAGAACCCATCTAACCCAGTCTTGACTGAACCCAAAAGCTAGAAGAACTTTCTGCAAGAAATCCCAATTGACTCTGTCATAAGCCTTAGCCATATCAAGCTTAATAAACATAGCACGTTCCCTGGAAGTACACATAGAGTGAATAGCTTTAGAAGCAATAACCACCCCATCCAGAATTTGTTTTCCTACCACAAAACCCCCTTGTTCCTCAGAGATAACCATGGGAAGGCAAACTTTAAGCCTCTCTACTAGGAGCTTAGTGATGATTTATAGACCACATTACAAAGAGCAATGGGCCTAAAAAAGTCCAGCTAATTAGCCTCTTCCTTCTTTAGAATAAGGACTAAGAAAGTAGCATTCAAGGCTCGAAGCATTTCTTTGTTTGAATAGGACTCCTAAACCACATCAAAAAGGTCATGATTGATAATATCCCAAAATTCCTGAAAAAATTCAATAGGGAAGCCATCAGGCCCCGAAGCTTTGCCCTTCTGCAAGCTAAAGACCACCCGCTCCAAGTCAGACATACTAATTGGTCGCATAAGAGAATCATTCATCTCCCTGGTCACAATGAAGGGAATACAAGACAAGATAGTATTCTCCTCAATCTCAATTGGAGGTAAATCATTTGAAAAGAGAGCAGAGTAAAACTGAATAGCTTCCCTGGAAACAACTACTTGAGAAGAAGTCAAATGCATCCCATCAGAAGCAACAAAAGAAGAAATGTAACTCCTATTACGTCGAGCTTGCACAGATTTATGGAAAAATGCAATGTTCTTGTCCCCTTCCTAAAGCTAGTCAACTTGAGCCTTCTGTTTCCAATAAAGTTCTTCTCTAAGATCCCACTCAGCTAAATCAGCAGAAGCTCAAGATTTTGTAATCCCAAGAGCTTCTGAAAAACCCAGATCCTGAATCTGTCTGGTAATAACATCAAGATGATCCTGAGCCCTCTTTTTCATAATATGGAGATTACCAAAACAATTCTTGTTACAATGCTTCAACTTCCTTTTAACATATTGAAGTTTTTTAGAGAAGTAGAACATAGCAGTGCCATAGGCATGGTCTCCCTGTCTCCACTAGTGAGCCATTAAGTCATGAAGAGAAGAGTCTTGAAGCCACATCAGCTAGAACTTAAAGGGAGGCTTCTTGGGGACAACAACATAATTAGTTGTGAGCTTAATAGGCCAATGGTCAGAACCTCTCCAATCAAGAATTTCAGAAGAGAGCGAAAGAGAGCCAGAATTCCAAAAGCAAGAAACAAGGAACCTATCCAAGCGTTCTGAGATAGCATCATTTCCAACCCTCCGATTGTTCCAAGTAAAGAGCCCATTGAGAGGTTTGACATCAGAGAGATGTAATAGATCAATATTTTGTCGAAGAAGCTCAAAAGAAGGACCCAAGCGAGCCAACCCACCCCTCTTCTCCTCTAAACTGAGAACAGAGTTCAAGTCTCTAGCCACAATCCAAGGAAAGAAAGGATGACAACTTCTGACATGCCTAATATGATCCCAAAGCCTACACTTGCTAGGGAAATCAATAGGATCATACACATTAGTAACAAGAATCATCTCTCTAGTTTCTAGAGAGGAAGCAACCATTGAAAGAGCCAAGAGGCAAGAGACCCAGAAAAGTGGCATAACTTTTCTTGGATCCTAGCAGATGGCAAGACCACTAGAGCTCCCCAAAGCACCAACACACTGACATTGGCCTAGAAACCAAATGTTAGGAGCACATCTAGACATGGAGTCCACTGAAAGCTTGGTCTCTTGGTTACAAAGGATATCCGGAGAATGCTCAACCACTAGCTTGTGAATAGCTTTTTTTCTGGGGATGCTATTCAACCCCCTCACATTCCATGAGAGAATAATCATTGAGTAGAGCGGGGAAAATGCTCATCCAAGGTCTTGACAACCCTAGACTCTATTAGTAAATCTCCTGTAAGTTTAATTTTTTCTTGATCCTGCTTTCACCCAACTCTTAAGGGAGTAGCAAAAGAGACTTTCTTAAATGGTCTTTGCATTAAGCCCAAAGCAAGAGAAGATCCCTTTCCTTTACCAGAGGTAAACACATGTTTAACCAAATCTGCCAGAAGAACATCCTTTTCCTATGGAGTAGGAGAAACCGCAAGGGCACCAGACTCAGGGCCAATAGAAGTCTCTAGCATATGCTGAACTACAACATCCTAGTTGCCACTAAGAGTAGAACTCCTCCCCTCTGAACTAGTAGTTGCACACTGAGCCTCTGCAGGAATACCTTCCTTTATAACCATATTGTCAAGAACCTCAAAACGATTAAACCCTGAGTCCACTTGCCAATCTAGATGAGATCGCTTCTGACCCCGTCCCTTAGCACGGTTTCAAGCCGGGATAAAACCATCCTTATCAGGACCAATAGTATTGGATGGCCTTGGCCCTTGACTTGAAGTGTTCATTTGAGCTTTCCCTTTACTTGCATTATCAGTTTGAACAGTTCCTTTTCCACTAACATTTTGACCATTCCCTTTACCATCATTAGCCATCCTTGGGTCAGAAGACCCAACAGGGGTACCATTGCCTTTAGAGGCTTGAGGGTATTGACGTTGTAAATGGCCATACACCTGACAAATGTAGCAACGGAAGAGAATAGATTCATAGTCTAGCTGTTGGATCCAAGAAGAAAAGCCAAGACAAATTTCTAGAAAATTTGGCAAAGGATTATTTAAATCAATTTCAACACAAATATAGGCATAGGAAATAACCCTTTTGTCTAGAGATTGATGGGCTATAGCAGTTGGCTTTCCAAGCATAGAGGCAATCTGTCGCAAGATATCCTCACGCCAAAACTCCAAAGGAAGTCACCATAGATGGACGCAAACAAGAACTCTCAAAGGAAGATCCTTAGTAGAATTGAACCCCAGATGTCAAGGTTTGACAAAAAGACCTACACTGTAATAAAAATATGGGCCTCCCTCAAAGACCCGGTTTCGATCTAACATGCAAGAGAAATACACCAAAAACTAGCTGTTCCCAGCTAACATAACATCCATATCACCTTCCACCTACCATGTACGGAGAATCTAAGCTTCTAGAGCCACCAGGGAAATTTGAATACCAAGAAACTTGCATATCAATGCATGTGTGGCCAAATAGTCCATATCCTCCATTACTGCTTTTGGAGGAATAACCAGCACAAGCCGATCTTGGCTATGCAGAAAACAACCATTAACTTTATTTACCTTCTGGCACTCGCTAACATAAAATGGCTCCTTCTCCTATGACCACACCCCAGCAGAAGATCCATCACAACTAGAGGCTCTAGCAAGAATGAGACTTGTGGAAACCCCACTCATAGCCATAAGAGCTAGGCAAACAAACTTTGAAATATAGATGTTGAAAAAAACTCTTAAAATTTTTTTTCCACAATAAATGCAAACCTTGCACAACAATAATCATCTAGAATATTGAATCTACAAAAGGTCACACTAGATTGAAGAGAAATGGGGTGCTCTCCCTATGCATGCACAATCCAATGACAAGAAAACCCTCACACACAGCCGCTTCTAGTTTCTATCCTCCCTTCATCGTAGCTTGAACTGTGTATGCAACTTTAGAAAGTGGCTTGTGTTGGTTTCTCTTTCCCTATTACATTGTCTTCATATATTAAAAAATATTAAAAAATCTTAGAAACTTTGAAAGCAGTATCAAAAAAATAGTCAAGCATTTTTACATAGACATTAAAAAGTAAGAAAATGGCATTCTATCTTTTTAAAATATAATCTAAATTTAAATTTTTCAATTATATTGTTTTCATATATTTAAAAATAATATAAAATGTTACAACCTTTGATAGCAATATCAATTACTTGATTTTATACCACAATCCAAGTTGAAACAAGTTATTTATTCCTTTACATGTTATGGGAAATGACATGTTTTATCTGGCTTTTTGTTATTAATTTTGTTGTGACATATATCAAACTGACATTTTGAAGAAAGAAATAAAAAGCATGGATTATGTCAAAGCATAATTAAAACAAGTGCCACATAGTGGCTTGTATTTGCCGTCAAGTTATAATAGTTTAATTAGATAATAGATTCATTAGATAGAACAATACATTAAACCTAATAATTAATAATTATAAGAAAACCAATTTATTGATTGGTAATGATAATGTATAATATAATTTAATTATAATTTTAATATTTTCATAATATTTGAGATGTTAAAAATTCTTATTTTCAATTTATAATTTTTTGAATTAATCATTCTATTTTTATAAATTGTTAGCATTTAAAGTATTAGTATTTTAAAAATGTTTTAAAATATGTTTGATCTATTTCATATTTTCATGTATTTTTACCGAAATTATCACCTCATAATATGGGTATGCTTCCAGGAAATCTACCTTGTAACACCCCAAAGGTATGAGCCAATAAAACTGACGTAAAATTATTTTACAGATTTGAAAAATTAAAAATCTCTCATATATACATTAGAAAAATTTAAAAAGGAACTTAAAAATAAAAATATTGAAATGTAATTGGTTGAAATAAATAAAATTAATCACAACTTAAGTAGAACTAATTGCAATAGTATATTGCCTATGGAAAATACAATAAAGAAAGTGCAATATGAGATTATGTTTTCTCAAGTTGTAACATTTTGTTTCACAAAATTTATATATTTATAGTGTAAAATGAAATGTGAGATGAGGAGGATGTTTTCTTTAGTAAAATGTTTAATTAAGAAATGAAAAAAAAAAGTGAGAAGTGCATACATGCTCAAGTAGAATAATAAAAGAGATTGGAAAAATTATTTACATATACTAAGAAAATAAAATATTTTAACTAATTTAAATATTTTATAGAGATTAAAGTTTTATTTGACATCTTAAACATAGAATAAAAGTCATCTATTTTTTAACAAAGGCACAACTAAAAATAGTAACTCTTATTTTATAACATGAAATAAATAAAAGATTTAATTTGGTAAAACTCATAGAATACTAATAAAAATCTTTTAATGATAGAAAACTAAATTTCTTTTTGTGAAAAAATAAACAAGAGCTTTCTATAATACAATTTAATTTTTCTTAATACATACAAATGATAAGATCTAGGAATATTTGAATTGTGTGAGTCTTAAGCTACTAATACCTTATGTAATTCTTATATTTTATAATTTAGATGGAAGCAAAATTTATTGAGATCTATCTTACCTCATTGTAAAATAAAATAAGGCAATTCATCAATATTTTGGTTAACAACCCACACTTGTAACAAAGAATGATGAAACAAGAGAAAACAAAACAAAAAGTTGTTAACAGTGTACTCATTTTCATATTATGTATTACAATACAAAACCTTCAAACACCAATGTTGATATAACATTTGCAAGCATAGAACACATGAGAAACAATCGATTCAAATTTAGTTTTCTAACTCCCTACTGAACCTACTTTATTCTATATTGTGTTCTTTACCCTTTATTGGCAAGAACTAGACACTATGTGTCCTTGTTAGTCTATGCCTTTTTTAGGTGGGAGACTATAGTTTTCAATAGTTCTTTTCATTATTAGTAGGGTCCTTCAAAAATGTGCAAACTTCAAATTATTTCACTTATTCTATAGTTTATACAATTATTTCTACTAAAATAAAATTTTAGATTTTTATTTCTACTTTCTTAGATTGGGTCCTATGGAAGGAGGCTTCCTTAAAAATAGAGTTGTGAACCCTAAGACTTTTTAGGAATACTTAAATGTAAGTGGTCTCATCAAATTTTAAGTGTGTTTCATTCTCATGGTTTTGGCTTCCCAATATAAGGATTGTGTAATTGATAAAACATTTTTAAAAAGTTAAAAACATATTTTGTTTCTAACATTTTGATTTTAGTGAGAATAAGTTCTATAAATTGTTGACATGTGGCTAAAAATTTCTCCTAAATTGGTGGGGCTATATCCAGCCCCACTCCATTTACATCCACTCAAATTTAGTGGCCTAAAAAGGAGGGACTCCTATTTTGGAGGAAAAGCAATGATCCTCTAGCCCCCATGAAAAATTCTCATGAGACCTCTTGCACCTATAAAATAGAGTAGTAGCCCCTCCCATGGGACCCTTTCCTTAGGTTGGGGTCTCATGGACGGGAGCTTCCTTAAAAATAGAGTGGCTAGTGGGTGGTTTCTAAGAGTTTTTAGGAATATTTAAAGGTGACCAGTCCCATGAATTTTTATTTATTTATTTTAGCTTTAAAATTTTAGCTCTCGAATTTAAGGAAGCTAGTGGTTCATGAATATCACTTGAAGAATTTAAATTTATTATGTCATTATTTTATTACTATCATAATTAAATCTTTAAAATAATTAATAAATTGTTGACATGTGTCAATAAAAACTCCTAAGTTGGTGGGGCTAAATCCAACCCACCCAATTTTCAGGTTGGGGTCCCATAGAGCAGGTGGTTGCTAAGAGTTTTTAGGAATTTTTAAAGGTGAATAGTCCCATGAATATCACTTGAAGAATTTAAATTTATCATATCATTATTTTATCATAATTCAATTCTTAAAATAGTTAATAGATTGCTGACATGTGGCAAAAGAAAGTCCTATGTTGGTGGGGCTAAATCCAACTCCACTTCTTTTTCACCCACTCAAATTTAGAGGGCTAAAAAGTCAGAGCTCCTATTTTGTAGGGAATTATTTTAACTAAAACTTTAGCCCCTTCTAAAAAAATTACCATGGAGGTACTTGCTCCACCAAAATAAAGACCAAGCCCCTCCCATGGGACCTCTACCTCGCTCAAATTGAGAGTGCTAAAAAGTCAGGGTTCCTACTATATAGGAAAAAATTCCAATTAAACCTTTACACAGCCCCCCCACCAAAAAAAACTCATGGAGCTATCCAATTCACAAAAATAGAGCCTAGGCCCAAACCCTTACCTTATTGTCTCTCGTCTTTTTCTTGGACAATCTCTTCCATTTTTGGTGTGGAAAATTTTAGAAAAATAAGAATAGAGAAATAGGAGCATGGCAACTAACATAATAGTAGACTTGTCATTCTCTATGTATCCATGTTCCTATCTTCACTCTAACATGTGTAGTTCATTGGAGTCCCTACAAAAAATATAGACTCAACAAAAGGTTGCTTCATTTGATAGCTACAATTACTAGGAACTCCATTTGTAATTTCATACTCACAGAAAGCACAAGTTTTTTTCTTCCTTTTAGTGTAATGATGATGGTGAGGCATTTGAATCTTGATAGGTGTATTTGCCTACTCCCCAATATTTTTGTTTCACTAAGTGCAAATCATATTGATGGTAATGACAAAACTCAACTCCCTCAGATTCAGTGACTCTCTTGTTAATCCTGGCAACAATGATTTCATTCCCACCATTTTCAAAGCCAACCATTTGTCAAGTAAATAGAATGCTTTTGAAGAACTTATTAAAAAATAAAATGATTGTAATGTCTCAATATCAAAAAGGATGAGACCTTTCTAAACTAAAGAAGTTGTAGCTTTAATCTCTTGTTTGTCTTAGATAAATAATGATTCTATATAGTGGGTATAATGTATTTCAATTCAATATATAACATGTTATTGTCAATGGCTAGTAAATTATTGGATGCATTAGGTGCTAAAATGGTAAATAGTTAGCTTATAAAAAAATGGTAAATAGTCTGATCAATCAGGTTTTAAAAACAAATTCAGCTTGTAGTTTTTGTAAAGTTTGATTTTTTTTCATATTTATGATATATCTAAAATCTCATTTGCTACTATGAAAAATAACAAGGATTTTTTTAAATATTAGACAACAAAATACCAATTAATATAATTGTCTTGCATGAATATCATTGTTAGCTCACATTGATCATGAAATCTATTATGTAATTAATGATACATGAACACTTCATTTTAATTAGAATAAAAGAGCTCAAACATTTTACCAAGAGCTTATCCTCTTTTTACATTTGTAAAATAATCTAGAATCCTAAATTTTCTATTATTTTAGGCATGTTTGAAAGTAGAGAAACTTTGGTAAAGTTTATAGAAGCTACATTTTGTAAAGTTTGTAGAAGCTACGTTTGTATGGAAGTTTAAAAAATCATTTTCATGAATCTTATTTCTACAAGTCTTATAAACATTGCTACATAAGTTTGTGGTATTTTGTCCAAAGAATCACTCTCAATTGTTCATGCACATGACTATGATTCGACATCTTGCATACATCTTTATAAAGACAATCAAACCATTTTCTTTATAAAATCCTATCAATCAATGCATATATTTCTTGGCTTCTCACTCAAAGACAAAAAGATGAAAAGGGTTATTATATATGGATTTAAAATTTCCATTAGCCCTTGGCTGAGCAATCTAAAATACCCTTTTGACAAATTTATTTTATGCATACTTGCCAATAATGTTTGTGTTGCTACATTTTTCACACATACTCATTTTTTTGGCAGTTAGAAATACAGAAGACAGTGGCATAAGGTTCTTGTATCTAACTTGACATCTACCCAATATGGTTGCATAAAGTTTCAAAGTTGTTTTTAAAAGAATCCATCTTAAGCCCTTTCTACTTCAATAATTCCTTCATGGAGTTTATATATGTGGGTTGGCTTTGAATATCTTCTCTATTTTTTTCCTCATGCCTCTAATTTCATTGTTGATATGAATATACAATTTATAATAACTATCTATTGTTACCATTGCTCCTATACAATGTTATGCCAATTTTTTCAGTATCATCTAGTGCACCAAAACTAGCAGTTTTCATTAGAGTTTAAACATCCTCCAAAGTATAGTGGGTGCCAAAAAAATTTTAGCATTAGGAGGAAACAAGGCAAGAGTATTGAAAAAATTCCACAAAGAGCTCTCATCTTATGGCATGATATAATGACATATTTGCATAGAATGCAAGTTGCAAAAGCATTTAGTAGGCCATGTATTTATAATATTGGAATTATATTATCCTTAATGCAAGTATTTAAAAAAATATGGTCTAATGTTTTGTTGAAAAATAAAGTTTTTTTTTTCATACCTTACAAATCTTGATGAGGAATATCCACACATTGATTTGAAGATATTATATTAAAGTCTCTTAAACTTCTGAGAGTGGGTTACATTAAGTGACAACAATAGAGCCTATATACTTGGTGAATATGCTACCATGTGTCATGCAACTATGGAGGATTTTAAAGCTTTCATAAATTTTCTAACACATTTTGGTAAAAGCAATTTGTCATGTTTTTTATTTCATTTGTTTGGGACATTTCAAACCCTAGTTGTTGTGCACTACCATGATAATTTATGTAGTTCTTCGAGGCTTTCTTGGGATGTTTTTTTGTGGGTTTTCGGTATGTTTGATAGCTTGATCTTTTGGTTTATTTGATGTCACTCTTGGGCTATTTGGCAAAGGTGTTTAACAAATATTCATCTGATAATGGTGAATATTTTTGTTTTTATTCAAAAGGGAACAATTTTCATGTTTTTATGTATATTAGCACTAATACACAGTTTGTTTTTTGTGTATTGTGGAATAATGGCAAATTTGTTGGTTTCATCAAAGTGTTTTTAAAAGCCACAAAGTATGGCTGCATGCTATGCCTCATGACAAGATTTCTACAATGGTAAAGTATTTCTTTTGAAGGATTTGAGCAAATACAAATCCACAAAACTCAAAGAATACCTACATGCAAGAACTTGTCACAAAGAAGAAAAGACAAATAAGACGCAAGGGTTTGGCTTTGAAATTATGGAAGAATATATTATTAGGATGAAAGAATGAATGAAATTTATAATTGATCAATCCTTAAGGAAGGATATCATAAAATCTAAAAAGGAAAGCCTAAGAGGTAAACAACATTTAATAATTAATATTTAATTATTGGATGGAAATGCCTATGCATAAAGTGAAATATTAAGAAGGCAATAAAGGTTATTAAATAAATTAAATTAAATTAACCCTTTACTCTATCCCCCCTGCCCCCAAGAAAAGAAACAATGTAGCTACAAATAATGCATGAAAAAGAAAGGAAAATACAATGATGAAAGAAAAATTGGGTCTCAGCAATAAGGCCTGATGAGGTACCCAATCACAACCAAATCTCTATGAAATAGAGAAATAGGGAAAACCAGAAGGGAAAAATCCTACTCCAAAAAGAGATAGAAGAATCTAAAAAAAAAAAGAAATAAAGGAAGGACTCATCACTGAGACCCCCCAAGGACAACTTCCTTCACCCCAAGCATAGAAAATAGCTAAATATGCTACAAAGATATAGAAGGTTTGGTGAAGATCTCTACAACCTTCTTAGCAGTGGGAATGTAGTCCAAGCTAAGAAAGACATCCTAAATTATATACTTGATGAAGTGCATGTGAAGCTCAATGTGCTTGGTCCTTTGATGCTCAACTAGGTTGTGGGAAATGTGTATAGCACTTTGATTGTCACACCAAAGAAAGGTGGAGCTATCAAGAGGAAATCCAAAATATGACATCAACTGTCAAAGCCATAAAACCTCCTAACTAGCTAAAAAAACTTCCATGTACTCTACCTCTATAGATGATAATGCATGAGTATGCTACTTCTTGCAAGACCATGTGATAGGACTAGAACCAAGGCATAATAAAAATCCAAAAGTAGACTTGCATTCATTAGTATCACCAACACAATTTGAGTATGTATAACTAACAATGTGAGGATCCCCTGATGTGTAGTGAATTGCATAACATGTAGTACTCTAGTTGTACATCAAGATACATTTGGAAGCTTTCCAATGAATCTCATGTGGATCATGTGAGAATCTAGAGACAAGTCTAACCACAAAGGAAATATAAGGACATGTGTGTGTTAGGTACAAAAAACTACCCACAAGTTGTCTATATAAAGTGGAATCCACTGTAGGAGTAGTGCAAGTGATAGATGAAACAACACATGGCTAAAAAGGTGTGGAAGTGGGCTTGCAATCAAGCATGTTGAAATTATGGAGCATATCAAGAGCATACTTCTACTGGAGTATGACTATCCTATCTAAAGACTAAACAACCTGTAGGCCCAAAAAATTAGTGCTCTCAAAGCTCATTGAGAACTCTAAATCATGGAGGATGAGCTACATCTAATGATAATATCATCTGCATAAAGCACAAGTATCAATAAGTCAACCCCATGATACTAAATGTATATTGTAGGATCAAAATGACCCTGAGTGAACTATGAAGCAAGAAAGAAGGAATACATCTTCTCATACCAAGCTCGAGGGGTTTGTTTGAGACCATATAAAGACCTATGAAGCTATCATACTAATGAAGAATCATGTACAAAACCATGAAGTTGCTCCATATAGATCTCCTCATGTAGGTCTCCATGCAAAAATACACTCTTTACATCCATCTAAAATAGTGTCCATCCATGAGAAGCTGCAAGAGAGAGTACAATGTGAATATAATTCATGTTGGCAATAGGAGAAAAGGTCTCAAAGTAGTCAATACCCTTAACTTGTGAAAATATCTTCACAACAAGATGTGCCTTATACCTATCAATATAACCATTTGCAACATACTTGGTATGATACAACCACCGACACTGAACCAACTTTCTTCCTTTTGGAAGAGGACAAAGATCCCATGTGTGGTTCTTCATCAAAGAAGAATACTCCTCATCCATAACCTTATCCCACTCTAAGTGTCTCGTCTCTTGTGAAAAACTCTGTGGATCATCTGAAATGGCATGACTCAATAGTCCTTAGACAATACATAATCTTGTAGAGGAGTGGTGCAGGAGAACCTAGGATGGGTAGTTAGCAATGAAATAATAAGTCTTGGATAGGCTTAGTAATAATTAGGTCCTTATTTGTGAGGTCCTTGTGCATGTAAAGTCACAATGACATGCATTATAGGCAACTTGGTGTCAACATGTTGTGTTGGCAAAATGTTGTCAATTAGGTCCAAAAGTGTGAAAATTGTCTTAGAGGGCTAGTTAAGTGTAGGAGGGCAGTTAGGCATGGAAATTGCATAAACATGGTCTAAATAAATTCCATGGTTTATTTGGAGTCATAATGTGTAGTCTCATAAAGTTTAAAGTGTAAAAATGCAAAAAATTGTCAATTTTGCAAAAAATTGCACTTTGCCACTTGCAATTTTTGCAATTTCTTGTCCAAGAAGTTGCGAAAGAGGTTAGAAGGCACAAGGATGTTACCAATGAGCATCAAAGTCACCATTTCATGCGTTGGAAATTTGGGGAGTATTTATGCAAACAACAGATAGAGAATTGCTAATAGTTTTGAATGAAACAGAGTTGATTTCATACCAATGTGATTGATCTAAGTTTTGGCATTTGATTTTAGTTTCTATGCATTTATTACTTTCTTTTTGTTTTGGTTTGAATTTTCTATCAATCCATTGGTGATTGCAATAATTTTTTTCCATAATATGTCTATTTTTTGGCCAATACTAAGGTAGACTTTACAAAATGGTATCTACTAGCATTCTCCATGGTTGAAATTTGTTGAAACCTTGAGGAATGCTAGTAGACACATTGTACTTTTTATGATAGGAAGGATGGAGTAGGGAGCACAAGGCCAAGCCTTTTCCTTGAAAGCCCTAGGTGAGACTATTGGAAATATAGGAGTAACTAAGACGGGTGGTGAATTAGTTAACACTAAAATAAATCTCAGATCTCTTAGATGCTAATAATAAAATTTAGGCTGAGAAAATTGAATGTTGCTGTCACTCGGTAAACACACAGAAAATGTTATAACTCGGTATATGGAAAGTGTGAATTACTTTTAGTAGATCTTAAAACATTAATAGTAATTAATTTGCAAGCATAGGAGAAATAACATGAACACATGAGACACTAGGATTTAACATGGAAACCCAATTTGGGAAAAACCACCAATGTAACTAGTTACTATTTTTCACTCTTTTGAAGTGAGCCTTGTTAGGAGGTAACCCTATTAAAGGTTACAAAACACACTATTAGGTGTGACCTTGTTAGAGGATTTAATCACCCTACTAGGAGTGGCCTTGCAAGAGGTCTTAAAACAATTCAACGGAATTGCCACCTTATTAGAGGATTTGCAACTGGCTATTAAAATAACTCTATTAAGAGATTTTATCACTGCTACAATGGTTAGAAAGTGACAATGAAATGACTTGATTGTGATCCAACTAAATTGCTGAATCTAGATCTCTATTCTACTTATACTTTGATCCTTCTTGATGGAATATTACTTTTTTACTCCACAAGGATACTTGCTTATCCTTCAAGTTCACTCCCTCTCTTTCCTTTTCAATTTAATCAACACACTTGTACACACTTGAAAATAACAATTTGACCTTATATTTATATCATCCAGATTATCAAGTTGGCTCATTACAAATTAGAGTGAGCAATAATCATTACCATAGTCGGCTAGAATCAATACTTGAAATAGTTAAGCTTCATATGTAGAAATAACAAAATCCTTCATTAGCCAACCTTGCTTGGTAAACACTGGTTCTAAGATGATTTCCTATGTTAACAAAATGAAGCTTGGTTAACACTGTGAACTTGCGAAAATAATTTGGTAACTGAGTGGACTTGGACACTAACTCTATCCAACTTTCCTTTGTTAACCATGTGAACTTGGTTAACAATCTTTTCATCATAATTTCCTTGGATGCCCAAGTGAGCTCGGTAGACACTATCTTCATAGAGTAAAATTCAAGAATGCTTGGTAGACAAGGAAAACTATCTTATTGACCAAGTGAGCTTGTTAAGCACTAACTGACAACTGATATGAAATTTGTGTGACATCAAAGACAATACACAATTAGATAATTGTATCCAACAATCTCCCTCTTTGGAATTGATGGCAACACAACATGTCATAGCACAATGAAATTTGAGAACAAGATTCTTTTGATAGAACATTTCTTCCTTTTTGATTTTACATAAGAACTTCTTCTTTCATGTAGTAATCTCCCTCTGTGAAGGAATTACATAAGTTCTCCCTTCTAAAATGACAAAAACAAAATTTAGAAAGATATGACAGTAATCTTCTCCCTCTTTGACAACACATTCCAAAGACAACACATGCCAAATTAGTATCAATGTACCTTGAGTATTGATTCATATGCAATATTCTCTTAACTATGCTGCATCAACTAATTGATGTTCAACTTGGTTCTTGTTGATGCATCACTAAAACTTCATTTAGTGAGCTTCAGATAGGGAAATGGCCCCTAACTTACCTCTTAGATATAGGAATGCATTCTTAGGTAATGGCTTGGTAAATATGTTTGCAATTTGTTGTTTTGTATGGACATATTCTAATCTGACTTCTTTATCCTACACCAATTCTCTGACAAAATGATATTTTATAGCAATGTGCTTAGTTTTAGAGTGCATCACTGGGTTCTTTGATATGTTAATTGTGTTGGTGTTATCACAAGACATGACTACTGGCTCTTTTATTTCAACCTTCATTCCTTCTAGCAATTTTTTGAACCAAACAATGTTAGACCAATTCACTATTTCTACTACATACTCTGCTTCTACTATGGATTGGGATGTACAGTTTTGCTTCTTCCTTGTCCAAGATACCAACCTTTTTCCAAGAGTGAAAGCTCCACCACTTGTACTTTTTCCATCATCAAGATTTCCTACCCAATCAGTACCAGTGAATACCTTTAGGTCTAGGTTTCCTCCAAGTTTGTACCATAAGCCATAGTCCTTAGTACCTTTTAGATATCTCAAGATTCTTTTGAGTGCCATCATATGATTTTCTCTAGGTTTAGCTGAGAATCTTGTCACTATCCCAACTGCTAAGGCAATATCAAGCCTTGTGTGAGCTATATACTGTAATTTTCCAATTGTTAATCTATATAAGGTTTGATCTACTTTGGAATTGTCATCTTTGGTAAGTTTGAGTCTAGTACACATGGGAGTACCAACTAGTTTAGAATCTTCCATAGAAAACTTCTTGAGTATCTCTTTTACATACTTAGATTGGGTGATATACATACCATTCTTGTTCTGTTGTATTTGCAATCCAACAAAGAATTTTATTTCACCAAACATAAACATCTCAAACTCTTTTTTCATTTTTTTTTAAAGTGCTTTGCATAGATCATCATTTCCTATAAATAGAGTATCATCCACAAAGATCTTTGCCAACACATTTTTGTTATCTAGTCCTTCCTTGATGTATAGACTACTATTATCATTTTTTCTCTAAAAACCAATATGTATCAAATAGTTATGTAGTCTTTCATACCATGCTCTAGGAGCTTGTTTGAGGCCATATAGTGCTTTGTGTAATTTACAGACTATGTCCCTTTTGTCAAAATCAACAAAACCTTCTAGTTGTTTAATGTAGATTTCTTCATCAAGGATTCCATTCAAAAATGTAGATTTAACATCCGTTTGATATACTTTGAATCCTTTGTGAGTTGTATATGCAAGTAGGGTCCTAACACCTTCTAATCTTGCAACAAGAGAAAAAGTCTCGCCATAATCAATTCCTTCTTCTTTAGAATAGTCTTTACATACTGATCTAGCTTTGTTTCTTGATACTTGTCCATCTTCATTCAGTTTATTTTTGAATACCCATTTTGTTCCAATCACATTTTTATCTTTAAGCCTAGGAACAAGAGTCCAGGCTTTGTTCTTTTCTATCTATTCTATTTCTTCATTCATTTCATCAATCCAACTTTCATTTTCTATAGAATCCTTAACACTTCTAGGTTCAAAATCAGCTAATAAAAATGTACCTTTCAATTTTTTTCTTGTCATAGTACCTTCTAATTTATCTCCAATAATCTGATTAGGTGCATGATCCCTTTTGACATATTTGGCCAATATAGGTTCTTTTCCTTTTGAATTAATTGTAATGTCTTCATTTTGAAATTTAACTTTAGGCTCAGCTCATTTAGACTCAATATGCATTGGCTCGATAGCTTTAGAATGTGACTTGGGTCCCTATGACTCAATTTGTACTTCTTGCAACTCAGTAGCTATGGAGGACTAGGGAGGTGAAGTCTCCTTATTATTAGATGTACTTGGGATTGTATCAGGTTCAAAGTAAATAAATCTTTTATAATCTTTAGGTTCCCTTTTGCTTTCTTCTTTATTCTTTTTTGCAAACTCATCAATTCTCACATGTGCACTTTCTATGATTTTATGAGTAGACAAATTCAAGCATTTATATGCCTTACTTCTACAAGAATATCCTAAGAATATACCTTCATCACCTTTCACATCAAACTTTCCTTTTCTAGACTCTTTCAAGATATAAAATTTAATGCCAAATACTTCCAGGTAACTTACATTGGATTTGTAGCCATACCATAATTCATAAGGAGTTTTATGTGAGTCCTTCTTCAACTGAACTCAGTTCAAAGCATGAACTGCAGTGCTGATAGCTTCCTTCTAGTATTTGATAGCAACATTCTTTTCAATCATTAGAGTCCTTGCAAAATCCATGATGGATCTGTTTCTTCTTTCAGCTATTCCATTTTTCTCAGGAGTACCAGGGGCTAATACTTGCCTTTTGATTCCTCTTTCATTGCAAAAATTATTGAATTCATTGGAGATTAATTCACCACCTCTATCTGAACTTAAGCATTTCAATATTTTTCCTATTTCTTTTTCTACTCTTGCTAGATACCATTTTAATTTCTCAAATGCTTTTGACTTTTCTCTGAGATACATAACAATCATCATTCTAGAGTAGTCATAAAAAAAAAAGAATAAAATTTTTTTATCCACTATATCTTTCTATTCCAATGGGTCCACATAGGTCAGTATGAACAATTTCTAAGACATCTTTAGATTGATAGTTTTTGCTCTTAAAACTAGTCTTTTCCATTTTGCCATTTTGACAATTTTTGCATAATCCAACATCTAGTTTCTTCAAACTAGGGATACCTCTTACTTTTCTAAATTTTCTTATCTTGACCATATTATCAAAGTTTACATGACGTCTTTTGTGCCATAACCAACTTTCTTTTATTTAAGCAATAAAACATGAGCAATCACCAAGATCAAGATAAAATAGTTTACCTCTTGTTTGTTTGCCTGATCCAATTAGATTACCTTTGTCATCCATCAGTCTTGCCTTGCCATGCATTAATTCTACCTTAAATCCAATGCTAATTAGCTATGCTACAGTTAGTAGGTTATGTTTTAGTCCTTCAACCCAATAGGCATTGTCACATACAAGTTCATTGGTTAATGATATGCAACCTTTCCCTTTTATCCAACAAGGTTCATTGTTTCCAAACCTTACACTACCTCCACTATAGTGTTAAAAGTGTTCAAATTTTGTTTTGTCTCTAGTCAAATAATGTGAACATCCACTATCTATGATCCATGTGTCATTTTTACTAACATGAGAGATAAGTGCCATCTTATCTCCTTCATCATCAGATTCATCTTTTACAACATTGTATACTATCTCATATTCACTGTTATCAGAATCTTTAGCCATAAAACAAGTCTTCTTACCTTTGTCTTTGAAGGATTTGTGAATTTTGGATTCCTTCTTGCCTTTGTACTTGTGGCTCTTCTTCTCATCCTTTCTTTCTTTGTTTGGGCATCTGGCAGCAATATGACCAATCTATTCACATGAAAAATAGATTAGAGGAACTTTACTTTTGTACTTTCCTCTATCTCTAGAATATTTCTTTGCAAGTAAAGCTTCAACAACTTCAAGATCACTATCAGAACTTTCCTCTATTTCCTCTTCATTTTCTAACTAAATATCCTTTGTTTTCTTCCCTTTTTCTTTGAGTGAAAGTTTAGCTTCAAAATGCAGACTCAACATTTTTGAAAGCTGGAACATAATTATCAAAGTTGTCTAGCTCAAAAGCTGTCAATCTTCCTATTAAGGCATCCAAACTTAATTTGTGATTTGGGTCACATCTCTTTTGTTGAATAGCAGATAATCTAATTGCATAGATAGGAAGCAATTTTCTAAGAACTTTATTTATAATAGTTTCTTCCCTGATTTCTCCTCTAGAAGCTCTAATTGGACTGACACTAGTTTTGATTCTTTCCACATATTTGGAAACATTTTCATCTTCTCTCATTCTTATCTGATCAAACTATCCTTTAAGGCTTTTTGCTTTGACTCACCACCATGGATGTCTCTTAGCTTGTTCCACATATCAAAAGTAATTTTGTAGTTGTTGATCTCATCAAATTCATCATAGCTAAGAGCAAATGCAATATGATGTTATGGTTCTTTTTTCTCAACAAGATCTCTAACAAATAATGTACCAATAAGAGTTTTTTATTCTTCATCAAGGTATTTGCAACCTGAATCACTAATGGTGGCCAAATGAAGTCTCATGAGTCCCTTCCATGCTAGAAAGTTGTCTCTATTAAGCTTTGGAATTTCTCTCTTGTAAGACATCTTGATCTTTAGTTTAGGTCCTTGAAACCTTTCCTACAAGCACTAAAAGCTCTAATACCAATTATTGGAAATATAGAAGGAGTAACTGAGGGGGGAGGTGTGAATCAATTACCACTAAAATAAATCCTAGATCCCTTAGATGTCAATAATAAAATTTAGAGTAAGAAAATTGATTACTGTTGTCACTCGGTAAACACAGAGAAAATGTTGTAACTCGGTATATGTAGAGTGTGAAATACTTTTAGCAGATCTTAAAACATTAACAGTAATTAATTTGGAAGCATAAGAGAAATAACATAAACACATGAGACACCAAGATTTAATGTGGAAACCAAATTTGGGAAAACCCACCAATGTAACTAATTACTATTTTCCACTCTTATTAAGTAAGCCCTATTAGGAGCCAACCCTATTAAAGGTTACAAAACACACTTATGTGTGACCTTGTTAGAGGAATTAATCACCCTACTAGTAGTGGCCTTGCAAAAGGTTTTAAAACAATTCAATGGAATTGCCACCTTGTTAGAGGATTTACAACTGGCTGTTAAACCAACTCTGTTAAGAGATTTTAGATCACTGCTACAATGGTTAGAAAGTAATGATGAAATGACCTGATTGTGATGCAATTGAATTGGTGAATCAAGATCTCGATTCTACTTATACTTTAATCCTTCTTGATCAAATATTACTTTTCTACTCCACGAGGATACTTGTTTATCCTTCAAGTTTTCTCTCTCTCTTTCCTTTTCAATTCAATCAAAACACTTGCACACAGTTGAAAATCACAACTTGACCTTATATTTATATCATCTAGATTGTGAAGTTGGCTCATTACAAATTAGAGTGACCAATAATTATTACCATAGTTGGCTAGAACCAATACTTGAAATAATTAAGTTTCATATGTCAAAATAACAAAATCCTTCATTAGCTGACCTTGCTTGGTAAACACTAGTTTTGAGATGACTTCCTGTGCTAACCAACAAAAGATCGATTAAAACTATGAACTTGAAAAAATCGTTTGGTAACTAAGTGAACTCAGTTAGCACTAACTCTATCCAACTTTCCTTTTTAAACCATGTGAACTTGATTAACACTATTTTTTCCATAATTTCCTTCAATGCCTGAGTGAGCTTAGTAGACACTATCTTCATACAGTAAACTTCAGGAACACTTAGTAGACAAGGGAAATTGTCTTGCTGACCAAGTGAGCTTGGTAAGCACTAACTTACAACCGATATGGCATTTGTGTGACATCAAAGAAAACACACAATTACACAGTTGTATCCAATAGAGATTAGGCTGATCTTGGCTAGAATTTGAAACAAGGAGGGAGCTAGTTTGTGGTGACTGATTAGGGAAGTACTATACATACTTCATAAATTCTTTGGGGTTGAGGGCATCACCTTGAAATTAACTTTTTTGGGCCCTATTTTATTAGGATTTTTGGGCCGACATGTAATTATTAATTATAACCCTAAAGTAGTAAAAATACTTGTATAAAATGGCTTAGGGATAGGGATTGTTTCATAAGGTGATAGAAAAATTATTTTTTGCAACAATATTGAGTTGTAAGGGATTATGAATTGTAATTAGGTTGTAATTACTGGATCATAAAAATATTGGACTTGCTATTTGGTGGACATTGCAAAAGGTTTAGGTGAACCATGTTAAATCTTGGTGTCTTGTGTTCTTTTCTATGTGATATATTATTTTCTTATATTATTTATATTTGCATGTAATTTATTATATTTTTTAATATTTTCATGTACTCAACCAGCTACCAAATAGTTAGTATGCACCTAGAAATCACTGAGAACTCTACTATGAAAATTCAAACTACAATGAAAAGGTCAAATCTCAAACCAACATGATAACAATACAATAATGGGACATGGAAATGCTTGAGACAAGGCCTCTATTTGTAGGCTTGAGGGAAGGCTTGGTGAGGTGGCATCCATGTAGGTGCCACATAAGGTGACATGTAAGCCATACAAGTGGTCAAATATTCAAAGTTTGCTCACACATGTGTGAGCAAACTTGAGAGGAAGAGTGGGAGACAAGAGTGTAAGAAGAGTGTGGAAGCATGCCTTCTCATACATGTGAGCACACACTTAGGCTAATGAGGGGGATTAGGAAGGTGATTAGGAAAAGTAAATGTGATTAAGGAAGTGGGTAGGTTTAGAATGATGGGTTAGGTTAGCAAAGTAAGGTTGGGTGAGGGTTAAAGTTAGGAGCCATGTGCTCAAATAGGATTAAATTTAATATTTAATTCCAAGTGGGTTTAACAAAGGATTAATTAAGTAAATGAAGTAATTTACTTAATTAAAGTGAATGGGTTAGGATGCAAGTGGGGTGAGAGATAGGCTAGGATTTAAATAAACCTTAGTTTATTTAAATCAAGGAAAGGTGAATATAATTAAGCAAATGCAAATTTATTTAATTAAAAGTAGGGTATTAAATAAATAATAACTATCTATTTAATTGGTCATGAAAAGGGGATTTGGACAATTGTGAGCACCTTTTTTTTGCAAAAACATCAAAAAATAAAACTTTTTTTTGCCCGATGTGCCTCTAACCGTCAATTTTAACCTTGCAAGTTACTAATGTCATCACTACATCAGTAGTCTACATGCCCTTCTAGGCCATAGGGAGTAGCTTTTGGATTTTTGCTCATAACTTGAGCATACGGACTCTGTTTTTGAAAAATAAAATCTTGCCAGAAAGCTGATTCTGAGCTCGTTGTGATGATGCTAGTTGCATGAGATTTTGATGTTGTTTAGATCCCTTTTTTTTCTATCAAATGCCAAGCTTTGTGTTAACCTTTTCATTGCAGGGTTGTTTCACGTTTGTCACACATTTTCACTACCTTTACTTATGGTTTTGCAAGGATATTTTTTCACTAACCATAGTGCTTCTAGTGTTAGCTTTAAGTTTGTTTTAGGAATGAACTTGTATGCTTAAACACTTGTATTTGAATGCATGGCTAAAGCTAAAATAATCAAATTCAATCTTGAATGCCTTAAGGGAAGTGACATGAATGTTTAGGCTATCAAACATTTGGAATTGTTGCTTAAAATGGACTCATACACTCTTGAATGCCTTAAGGAAATGGAGATGTATGCTTAGGATAGCACACATTTGGATTTGGTGCTTAAAATGAATTCACATACTCTTAAATGACTTAAGGGAATTGATTTCATTTTCAGCAATTTGCTTATGCCCACGCTCGATTTACTTTCTTGTTGATGAATCTATACTTTTCATTTATGTTGATGATGATTTCAAGTTGGAAAGAACATTGTATGTTATAAACATGTGTGTCTTCAAAGTAGATTACAAAACCTAAAGTTTCATTGGGAAAGAATACATGTCTATTAAACCTCGAGGCCACTTATGTATTCTCTCCCCTCACGCCTTCGGGTGATCTTGGGTACACAAGAAATAAGTGGTCTTGTTTTTATTTTTTTAGGAGGCTTGCTTGGGGATTTAATCACCCCTTGGGATTACCTCAACTCTAGTGTTTTGGTGGAGTATAAACATCAGGAGGTGAATCAAAAGACACCTCTCTTGGAAGTAAAATCTTGTCACTCTTGGCTAAGCCCCAAAGAACTTTATACCTTTGAGAAGTGAAGGAGGAGATTTGGGTTACCGTCTTCCCTCAGCTGTGTGGCATTATTTTCTTTCATCTATAGATTTGGGCCTCATGTACCTTGCATATATCGAGGACACCCTCTAGTTGATCCTTGTACATCCTAGTTGAAACTTTATAAGATTATTGGTGTGTTTGACATGCTTGAGTGTTTGAAACCCTCCCCAGATGAAGGGGACACACCAGCTACACTTGCCTTGTATATATTTCCTTGTTTGATTTTTCATTCCAAATTTGGAAAATCCAAAAACATCATAAAACATAAAAGTCCAAAAAAATCATAAAATGTTCAAAAACAAAAAAAATTCAAAAACAACAAAAACAAGACTTGGTTTAAGTCCTCTTAGTCAAGTTGTCCACATCAATTCCACATCACTTCTTTCTATCAAATTCATCACCCTCATACATCTCTTGTCTTCATCATTCAAACCATTCCTTGAAGTCTTCATCATCTCTATTTGTCCCAATCATTTCCTTCTCTTCCTAATCATTCGATCTAATTCATAATCTTCATCCTAATCATGGTGCATAATCCAAATCATGCTTCAATTCCCTCATCCAATGCTTCATAATCATCATCCTTCTAATCCAATTCCTTGTCAAATTTAGCCATTTTTAATCAATTCTTAATTTGATCCATTTAAATCTTCATCCATAATCGATCTTTCTAATTTCATTCACATCTTCTTCTAATTCAACTTTGCATCACATATTCTACTTTGGACATAGGAGCATTGTCATAAACATCAAAATTGAATTCAAATCCAACATTCACTTGTTTGCAACATCATAGGGTTTTTATCAAATCAAATCAAACCCTCATCCAATCAATATCAAATCACGTCAAATTCAATTGAATCAATATCAAATCTAATTCAAATCAAGTCAACACAAAGTGCAAAATTGCTCCTAGTCCCTAGTTCATATTCCATTCATCCTCAAATCTTTCATCACTCTTTGTCTAACATCTATGGATCCAATTTGGCTTAATCAAACGGTTGATGATCTTCAAAGGAAATATGGAGTTACATGTCCCATTCAACCTACATATAAAGTTCATCCTCAAAACTTAATATCCAACTCTAATCCATCTCATGTTCATTATTCATCTACCTTTGACAAGGGAAATCCACCTCATTATCCTTCAACTACATACAATTCCATTCATAGCCCACACAATTCCTCAAACAAAAATTCCCTTGCCAAGGAAATGGAGGAACTAAAGAATTATCTTTTAGCAAGTCAGTAGAAAAAGGCCACCTTCCATGCCATGTATCCTATTCCCCCATGTTTCGAGGATGTTAGTCCTCATGTCCCATCCAACCCCAACCCTCCATGCAATCCCCCATACTTTGAGCCTAATGTCAAAAACCATCATCCCAATCCCCTACCCATACCTCTACCTTCACCCAATCCTAATCCTTAAAAAACATCATCTCACCTCGTATGGTGTATTTCCATCCTTCTTGGCTAAGTGTGAAGAAAAAGATAAAGTGCGCCAATCACCCAAAGTCATACCCCCAATTCCATCTCAAGATCTTCCTCCAAAGCATGACATTGTAGATTCCTCTTCTCCTCTAGATCTGAGCATTTCTCCATCCCATCATTCCCTTATCCCTCAAGATCCATTTATCCCTCCTAGTCCATCTCATGATTCCCTTCCTAATCAAGATCAAGGCATTCCATGTACCGCACACCTTACCGATTCCAATCCATCTCCAGACTTAGAATTTGTCAATCCTTCCCTTCATGAAGAGGTTCCTTCCACTCCATCCATTAATACTCCTCCATGTCAAGATCAAATCACTCCATCTCCTGATCCTATTCCATCTCATGATCCACTCATTCCACCACATGATCCTCTTGTAAGTCAAGATCAAAGTAGCCCTTTGTTTGCCTTTCATGATCCCACCCCATATCAAGATGCTATTATCCCTCATAATCCCCCTCATGATTCTCATCCTCCACATGATCTCGCCACACCTATCCAATCCACTCTTGAACTTCATATACACGGACTCACATCTTGTGTTGAAAATGATAAGTATCCCATTAAAAAAATAATGTCTCAAGATGTTGGTATGCCTTCCACTCCTTCCAAATCCAAGATTATTCCTTCCTCACTTCGATCCATTTTAGGACCTTATATCTATATTCCCATTCCTTCCTCACTTCCATCCATTTTGGGTCCTTATGTTCCATCGCCAAACCCTTCATCCCTTCCTAACATTTTGGGTCCTTACGTACATCAATCCACCCTATCCATATTTTCCACATCATGCCGTCATGCTCCTAATAAAGATCAACAAAGACACACATCCTTGAATTGCTTCCCATGTTCACCATCCATAAGCTCTCCACCCCATTTTTCATGCAACCCTGCCATGGCCAATAGAAGCAAATTGGTTTCCAAAGAAAAAGAGCATAAAGACAAAAATCCACAAAAGCCGAAGGATCAACATGTCCCCTCTAAAAGACATTTCCAAGACAAGAAAAATATGATCCAAATCAAAGCTAAAAGGCCACAAAGGCTAAAAATAAAAAATGCAAAAATTTTGTGGATCCCAAAGCTACTTAATGTAGCAATGAATCTCAAAGAAAGATTCAAAATGACATCCAATTTTTCTAATCCAAAGGTGTTGCCCATTCATAAATCATCTCAGCTTCCATTTTCCAAATCCATTTTGGGTCCTTATATACCCAAATCTACCATCCCAAATCCATCATCTCCTTCATCCATTTTGGGTCCCTATATCCCAAAATCCAAACCTTCTCCTATATATCCTCCACAATTTCCTCCTTTCCATCACCTTTCAAGGTGTGTGCCAATAAAGATCTTTCCACCTCCTTCATCCATTCATTCACAAGTCTTCCAGCCTTGCATCCATCAACCATGTCTTCCTCCCACCCACTCCACCCCCTTAATCCAAACCTTTTCATAAGTCATTTTCCTCTGTTCACCCAATCCACTTCATCCTTCTTTTCACTGTCCTTCCAACATCTATGAGAAACTAGTACAAATTCCTTGACAATTATTTTTTTGAAAAAAAAAAAAGGAAAAAAAAATCAAGGGTTACCATCCATATATCTAGATGCTTGAAGTCCTCTCTTCATTTTCCTATCATGTCTTCCACTTCCACTTATCCATCCATTCACTTTTCCTCTTCCACTTGCACTCTACATTGGGGGCAAGCTCCATCCATACCACTCTTGCTTACCTATCTTCCATACTTCCACCTACCATTCATCATCCACTTCCATCTTTGATCTTAACTTTCATCCATCCATGTGCACTTTTCATGTCCCTCTCTCGTTATCCATACATTTTCCTACATACTTCCATAATTCTTTCATATCTTTGATCTTGACATGTTGTCCATATCTTGCATCCCATAGTCCTTGTCATGTTCATTTCATCCATTTTTCATCCATACTCCTACATACTTCCTTCCTTCTTTCATATGTCCTTGATCTTGGTTATCCCATCCACTTCATATCCCACATTTTATCTATATTGTCACCCCTTTTCCATATCACACCTCTTTCACACTTGTCCTCTTGCATGAGAATCAAGTTATCTCACACATGTGTGAGACACCTTGATTCTCATACAAGAGGACAAGTGTGCAAGAGGTGTGGAAGGCATGAGAGGTGTGGGAAGTGTGAGCATTCCTCACACATGTGTGAGCACACACTTAGGATTAAAAGGGGATTAGCAAGGTGATTAGGAAAAGTAAGTGTGATTAAGGAAGTGGGTAGGTTTAGAATGATGGATTAGGTTAGCAAAGTAAGGTTGGGTGAGGGTTAAAGTTACAACCATGTGCTCAATTAGGATTAAATTTAATATTTAATTCCAAGTGGATTTAACAAAGGATTAATTAAGTAAATGAAGTAATTTACTCAATTAAAGTAAATGGGTTAGGATGCAAGTGGGACGGGAGATAGGCTAGGATTTAAATAAACCTTAGTTTATTTAAATCAAGGAAAGGCGAATATAATTAAACAATTGAAAATTTATTTAATTAAAGGTAGGGTAATTAAATAAATAATAACTATCTATTTAATTGGTCATGGAAAGGGGATTTGGACAATTCTAGGTGTCTATAATTATTATTTATGTCCATGGTTTAATCCTAATAGAGGGTAGTCTTCTTGCAAGGGTAAGCCTTTTCGAATGGAATGGATGTTAGGGATGGATTAAGCATAGAGTGAAGACATTATGAGTGTAAGGAGAAGTTCTAAAAGCCTCTAGTGCGGCAAAAAGAGAAGATTGGCTTCTAACTAGTCTAGATTGTTGTCAAACCCTAGCAAACCTTTAAAAACTAGGTTAGGACATCTGGTACACATTGGGAACCTAAGACCTCATGAATCTTGAAGGTATTTTAAAAGGGTATTTAGAACTAGAGTTATTTTGGGATCTTGTTAAGGAAATATCTGCAAAAATCCAAGATTTGTCCATTAGGAGGGCTAATTGGGGTCTATTAGGCCTAAAGAGATTTTTCCTTTATTTTGAAGAGATCCCACAAGAAGAAAATGAATGGAATGTGAGAGATGGATGGAATAAAGTCCAAAAAACCATAGGAAGAGAATCTAACCCTTTCAAGATGAGATAAGTCATCAGGGAGGCCTAGGAAGAAGTTGCAAACTAGTATGCAAGCCTAAATAGGTAGGTTGGTCTAAGGGAAATTTGTCTCTAAGCGATTAGGGTTAACCTTGTGTAAGTAGAGGATATCAAGGAGTGAACATAATCTATCTACACCACCCTAGACTATTCTTATAAAATTGGTATCAAAACAACTTGATTTTGGGAGTTCTATGTGTATGTCTAGCAGTGAAGGAGAATCCTCCATAGGATCTACCATGGTAATAAATGCAGAGTTGGCTCAGAAGGTTCAAGAACAAGATGAGGAAAACCTAGAGTGGAAGGCAAAGATAACATCCTTGGAAATAATTCTTGAGAGAATAAATCTCAAGATTTAAGTAGTGACCAACATGGTCACCCAACAAGAAGAGTGTAGTAGGCAAAAGTAACAAGTGTCTGATGAAGTGGAGGCACCCACACTTGATCCTGAAATAGTTGAAGAACCATTTCTTAGATAAATCAAGATACTAAATCAAAAGTCCTTGGAAGGAGTTTCACTTTTTAGTGGAAATTTGGATATTGACCATGTCCTAGAGTGGTTGGAAGGCATGGAAAATTATTTTAAAAATGAAACTATGATAGAAGCGTAGAAGATGAAGGTAGAAAAAGAAAGGATGAGAGGAGCAGCTCTCACATTGTGGAAATTTACTCAAGATGGAAGAGTGAAAGAGGAAAAGAAACCCTATGCAAATTGGACGAGTATGGTGAGTCAAATTCAACAAACCTACCTTCCTAAAGACTTTGAGGTGTAGTTGCACACAAAAAGGAAGAATATCAAACAAAGAGATAATGGTGTAACAAGTTATACTAAGAAGTTTTAAACTTTTCCTAAGATCCAAAGTGTAAAAGGCTAAAAGAATATAAATTTCAACGTATGTTAATGGCTTGAGGTGGAACATCCAAGAGGAAATTTAGTTGTCAACTCCTAATACAGTGCAGAAGTGTTAACAACTAGCACTTAAGGTAGAGGAGAAGTTGAAGAAGAAGCAAGATTTCAACAATAGCAACAAGGGAAAAGGTAGAGATTAGAGAAATCAAAGAGCACATTTTAGTGGTGGAAGAGGCCAAGCAACTAGACCCTAAGGGTAAGCCCAAGTGAAAAAAGTGGCTCAAGAAATACAAGACCTGGTTTTAATCAAAGAGGTAGAGATAATAGTAGTTTTAGAGGGCAGAAATGCTAGTCAAGGTAGAGGTACCTCATACCTTTCCTTAATGAAGTGTTACAATTATAACCAATTGGTGCATCCATCATATAGATGTCTAGAGAAGGCTTCTACCTAAGGAGAAAGAAAGGTGGCTTATGCTTAAGAAGATAGTGGAAGCAAGAAGTCAATTGATTTCCCACTTGATTTAGAAGAAGGTAAGAACTTAATGTTAAGAAGAACACTCATTTAGGAGCTTATGAAGGAGGAGCCAAGCCAAAGAAGAGCCCTATTTAGGGTCAAATGTAAAGTGAAAAAAAAGGTATGTAAAGTTATCATTGACTTTGGGTCTACTAATAACATAATTTCAAAAGAAGCAATAGTAAAATTAAAACTTAAAAGGCTTCCTCATAATAGTCCTTATAGGGTCACATGGTTAAATAAGGGTTGACTTGTAGAGGTAAAGGAACAAGCATGGGTTAACTTCAATATTGGTAGGTATAAGGATAGAGTTATTTGTGATATTTTTCCAAATGGATGCATGCCATCTCCTTTTAGGGAGGCCATGGCAATATGAAAGTGAAGCCCAATATGATGAAAGGAAAAATGTTCACACATTCAAAAAATGAGAGGAGTCTTATACCATTAAGTCCTTGTTAGAGGGAGAAGGCACACAACCAGTGGGACTTAATGTCCTAATGGTAGGAGAGAAATAATTCCTTGACACTATGAAGGTAGGAGAGGGCACACAGTATGCCATCATTGTTAAGCCACATAATGCACAAAGAACAATCAGATCATAGTTGCCTAAAGAAGTGAAAAACCTATTAGATCAGCTTGATGATATTATAAGTGATTGGAAGCCAACATCGCCACCTAAGAGAGCTATTATATATCACATAGATTTCATCCCTAGAAAATTTTCCTTATAAGGTAGCATATAAGATGACATCTAGTCAGTATAAGGAGATAACCAAGAAAGTGTGAGAATTGCTAGGTCATGGAATGATAAGGAAGAGTGTGGGCCCATGTGCAGTGCCAATTGTCCTAGTGCCAATGAAGGGAGGTACTTGGAGAATGTTTATAGATTTAAGGGAAATCAATCAGATAACAATTAGGTATAGATTCCCAATCCCAAGAATTGATGATTTACTTGATTTCTTGAGAAATGCAAAGTACTTCACCAAAATTGACTTAAAGAGTGGATATCATTAGATAAGGATTAAGAAGGGAGATGAGTGGAAGACAAATTTTAAGACTACTAAAGGGTTTTATGAGTGGCTAGTGATGCCCTTTGGTTTTTCAAATTCCCCCTCCTCATTCATGAGGCTTATGAATGAAGTTTTTGTTGATTACTTGGGTAAGTTTGTTGGCATTTATCTTGATGATATATTGATTTTTAGTAGAACAAAAGAAGAAAACTTAAGATATTTGAGTCTTATTTTGCAAAGGTTGTCTGATGCCAAGCTAACTATAAATCTTGAGAAGTGTGACTTTATGAAGCAAGAGTTCATCTAGTTAGGTTTTGTTATCTCACAAGGACAACTCAAGATGGATCCTATCAAGGTGGAGGCCATACTTGGTTGGTCAACACCCAAGACCGCCTTAGAGGTAAGGATATTCCATGGATTAGCACACTTTTATAGAAAGTTCATTAAGAAATTTAGTCATATATGTGTACCCTTGTTGGAGACCATTAAACCTAGAATTAGAGCCAAGTTCAAGTGGATTGAGCAAGCCACTAAGGACTTTGAATTGTTGAAACAATAGATTACCACTCAATCAATCCTAGTCTTACCTAGCTTTGAGAAGTTGTTTACTTATGAATGTGATTCCAATAACCTTTCCATTGGATAATTCCTTAGCCAAGAAGGTAAACCAATTGCATTCCATAGTGAAAAGTTAAATGAAGCAATGATGATGTATTCTTCCTATGATCTTGAGATGCATGCCTTGGTCCAAGCCTTGAGAAAATGGAGGCACTACCTATTGCCTAAAGAATTTGTTGTCTATTTAGACAATCAAGCTTTACGATATCTCAATTCCCAAGATAAACTAAGTCACCAACATATAAATTAGGTTGAGTATATCCAGGCTTATACATTCACCATAAAGAATAAAAAAGTTATTGCCAATAAAGTTTGTGATGCACTTATTGTAGGTTGTTGACTGTTTAAGAAGTATATATTAGGAGTGTATGGATTGAGAAATTCAAGGAGCTATACGCTAATGATCTAGACTTTTCCAAGACCTATCAAGTTTGTACTAATTACACTAACCATTTCTATCATGAGTTTTCTGATTTTACCTTGCAGGAAGGCCTCTTGTTCAAAGGCAATCAGCTATGTGTCCCAAGGGGATCCATAAGAGAAAATCTGATCCAAGAGAAGCACACTGGTGCTTTAAGTGGTTATTTTGAAGTACATAAGATAGTGGATTTGGTTCAAAGGTTTTACTATTGGCCTTTGTTGAGTAGAGATGTGAAAAGGTATGTGGAATGTTGCATGATTTTTCAGAAGGCCAAGGGAGTTGCCACCAATGCAGGATTGTACCAACTATTGCTTATTCCCCATAGACCTTGGGAATGTCTAAGAATGGACTTTATGGTTGGAATATCTAAAACCAACCAAGGCTTTGATAGTGTCTATGTAATTGTTGACAGGTTCAGCAAAATGGCCCACTTTGTGCCATGTAAAACCATTCATGATGCATGTGCCATTGTAAATCTATTATTTAGGGAAGTACTAAGGATCCATGGAATTCCTCTAAGCATTGTGTCTAATAGAGAAACGAATTTTATGATTCATTTTTTGGAAGACTCTGTGGTACAATTTGGGTACAAACTTATCATTTGGATCTTCCTACCATCCTCAAACAGATAGGTAGATAGAAGTGCTAAATAGGAGCCTAGGAAACCTATTGAGATGTTTTCCCAAGGAGTATGGTCAGAGTTGGGATCACATTCTTTCCCAAGAAAAGTATACCTACAATGATACTATAAATAAGATTGCTAGGAAAAGCCCTAAAGTTGTTTATGGAGTGCATCCTAGATGCATTCTTGAACTAAAAGACATGAAGACAGGTGTAGAGATCAGTGGAGTAGATAAAGACTTTTCTCTTTCCATGAAATAAGTTCATGACATGGTAAAACAAACCTTGGAGTAGAATATAGTGAAGATGAAGCAATGGGAAAATGTAAGAAAGAGAGATTTTCAATTTGCAGTTGGGGCCTATGTCATGGTTCACCTTAACAAGCACAGATTGTCCAAAGGGAAATCTCACAAGTTGCAAATGAGGAAGGTGGGCCCATGCAAGATTTTGGCCAAGTATGGAGCCAATACATATCAAGTTGATCTTCCAATAGATATGGGCTTATCCACTACTTTTAATGTTACAAATTTGGTATCCTACAAGGGTCCTATTCCACATTCCATTCCAATAAGGGATACAAACTTTCAATAGCTTGCTACCTTGCCTAAGCTATCTACAAACCAATCACAAGCTGAGATGATATTGAGCTCTAAGGTAGATAAGGTGACTAGGAACAAAATTATACATGAAGAATCTTGTGAAATGGGTTAGAAACCCAAAAAATGAAGCCACTTGGGTTGGATAAGGAGACTTCAAGAAGCAAGGCATTGATCCTTCTCTAATTCCCTCTTACAGTCCTAGAAGGACTTTCAACTCACTTTGGGGAGTATGGTGCAAAAGCACCTAGGATGGGTAATTAGAAATGAAATAATAAGTATTGGAAAGACTTAGTAATAATTAGGTCCTTAGTTGTGAGGTTCTTGTGCGAGTAAAGACACAATGCCATGCACTATAGGCAACTTGTTGTCAACATGTTGCATTGGCAAAATATTTTTAATTAGGTCCAAAAGTGCAAAAAATTGTCATAGAGGGATAAGTGTAGGAGGATAGTTAGGCATGGAAATGGCATTAAAATGGTCTAAATAACTTCCATGGTTGATTTGGAGTCATAATTTGTAGTCTCATAAAGTGTCAAAATGCAAAAATTGTCAATTTTGCAAAAATTGCCCATTGACAATTTCGCAATTTTTGCAATTTCTTGTCCAAGAATTTGCAAAAGAGGTTAGAAGACACAAGGATGTTACCAATGATCAGGATTTGGTTTAATTATTTGTAAAATGAGTTGTCAAAACCCTTTGAGTCACCATTGCATGGGTTGGAAGTTTGGGGAGTATGGATGCAAACAACAGATAAAAATTTGCTGACAATTTTGAATGAAACAGAGTGAATTTCATAGCAATGTGATTGATATTAGTTTTTTAATTTATTACTTTATTTTTGGATTTTTTTAAGGTTCTATAAATCCATTGGTGATTGCAAAAATTTTTTTTACAATATGCCTAGTTGCTAGCTAGTACTGGGTAGAATTTACAAAATGGTGTCTACCAACATTCCCATTGGTTGAAATTATCTTAAACCTTAAAGAATGCTAGTATACACATTGTAATTTTTATGATAAAAAAGGATGGATCAAGAAGCACAAGGCCAAGACTTTTCCTTGGAAGCCCTAGGCCAGACTAGGTTGATCTTGGCTAGAAATTGAAACAAGGGAGATAGACTTCCTGCAAGGATAAGCCTTTTTGAATGGAGTGGGTGTCATGTATGGATTAAGTATAAAGTGAAGACATTATGAGTGTAAGGATAAGTGTTGAAAATCTCTAGTGAGGGAGAAAGAGAAGATTGGCTTTTGATTGGTTTGGATTGCTATCAAACCCTAGCAAACCCTTAAAAATTGGGTTAGGGCATCTGGTACACATTGGGAACCTAAGACCTCATGAATATTGAAGGTCTTTGAAAAGGGTATTCATAACTAGAGTTTTTTTAGAATCTTGTTAAGGAAATATTTTCAAAAATCCAAGATTAGTCCATGAGGAGGGCTAATTGGGAGCTATTAGGCCTAAAAGGAGTTTTCCTTTATTTTGAAGAGATCGTACAAGAAGAAAATGAATGGAATGTAAGAGATGGATGAAATGAATTCCAAAACACCCTAGGAAGAGCTTCTAACCCTTTCAAGATGAGATAAGTCATTAGGGAGGCCTAGGAAGAAGTTTCAACTTAGTATGAAAGCCTAAATGGGTAGATTGGTCTAAGGGAAAGCTTTCTCTAAGTGATCAAGGTTAACTTTGTATAAGAAGAGGATATCAAGGAGTGAACATCATCTACCTAAACTACCCTAGACTATTACTATCAAGGAGTAGAGGAAGTACTAGGTAGTGAGGGATAATTTAGTGGTGGAGGCTCTATCTGAGGATAACACTCAAGTAAAAGCACAAACCTATATCACCTTTTATAAAGAAATGGGATATCAGAATGTGATAGTTCAACATTAATGACAAAAAAAATGGTATTTGTTTTTAGAATATGAAGATGATGTAAACTAATGAAATGTGTAGAATTGGGTGAATTTTATGCCTACATTTTAAATAATTTTTTTGAGTAAGAATATATTCATTTTATTTTATTTTGAAGTCCCTTTTTAAACTATAAAAAATATAGGGTGTAGTTCCCGTCAAACAAGCATATGCAAATCATCTTTTTTTGTTCTAATTTGAAAATATCTTATAGATGACATGTATAGCTAGGGAACAAAAAAATAATTATTATTTTTGATGTATATTTGCTTTGTTATAAGCACTCAAGTTCAACCTTATCAAAATCCAATAGTTTTTCCTCCCGTCAAAATTTCCCTATCAAATCTATAACTTCTTGAAAAAAAATTACATATTCATGAAGAGGATTCTCTCCTGTAGAGATAAATATGGTTCGTTTAAATTTTTTGATATGATTTACCATTTTTTTCCTTTTTTGAGGGAGCATCTTCTTAAATGTTGAAATATTGACTTATAATATTTTGAGATTATAATATATTATAACTAATCAAAACACTCAAAAATTTATATAATGATGATATTGAATCTGAGATCTATAAAAGGGTATTTTTAGTTTTGGGAAAAAATGATTTTTGATAGAGAAATGAGATTTGACAAAAATAGGTTTTGGTATCCTAAATGGTGACACAGATTTGTGCTTTTACTCACTCATCAAACTAGACATCTCACTGAAATAATACATCTTTAGAATCAAGATCAAACAACATGTATGCCTTCATATCCTCACAATATCCAACAAACATGAGCGGTTGGCTCTTCTTCTCCATTTATTTCCATTGAGAATCTAGAACAAATGCCCAAACCTCACTACCAAGAATGTGGAATGTAGAAACATTGAGCTTGACATGATTCCAAGCCTCCAAAGGAGTAAAATTTTGCAATACCTTGTGAGGCATCCAATTCTGAATATAGTTGGCACAATTGATAGCCTCAGCACAGAATGAAGAACTCATAGCTCAAGATTATATCATATAATTGGCCATCTCCCATAATGTCCTATTTTTTCTCTCTGCAACCCCATTCTACTAAGGGGTATGAGGAATTGTAAACTAATGTTGTAAACCATGCTCAAAGCAAAAATCTCTAAAATATTGATTCACATATTTCTTGCCATTGTTAGTGCATATACACTTGACAGAAAGACCAAACTGCTTCTCCATAAATATCTTAAAGATTTGAAATGATTCACAAACATTAGACTTGTACTTCAAAAATTGCACCCATGTACATCTAGAGAAGTCATCTATGAAGGTAAGCACATATCGAGCACCTGAAAAAGATGGAGTAGGGAATGACATAAGATTTATTAATGTTTGGTAGCTTTGGTTGGATAAACTATAGAGAAAATATATTAATTTATTTTTCATTATTTTCATGAAATAATAATGAACATGTCTATCCATTCTTCATCCTATATTATGAAGATGGATGTCATTTGGAAAATATATACCTTATTGACAATGTAATTACATTTGTAGCGATCCTTGAACCTCAACAAGGTATCAAAGTAGGATGCAAATGTAATAAAACAAGAGACACAAAAATAATATATAGATAGAAAGAAAATGTAGAAATTTAAAATGAACCAAGCTCATGTGAATGTGATGTTGGAGGGTCACAAATTTGTGCAGGGCTTGTTAGCACTTGGACTGTAAAGAGATCTACGTGACTTTGTGATGTAAAATGTAATCTTTTTGTCCTTCCCAAAGTACTCTCAAGGTTTCCTAAGTTCATTTTCCTAACCTACTAGGGATCCTCCTCACCCTAAGCTTCCTAGGACCTTACTCAAGAGATCCTAAGCCTTCAGTTGGGCTGCATCAACAAAATACCATCATCTTTCTTACCAACCTGCTCCATTCCACATCTAGCCCTCAAGCCCATCTATGAACCCAAGGGTTTCAACTAATCATATAAGGTCTCCTTGGATCTCCTATAATATCTAAGTCCCTAATCAATATTGAGATCATGGGCACTTTCTTTCCATAAGGGTTTAAAGACAAAAAGTGTTGTAACAAGGGCTACTAGGATTAGCCCTCCAAGTGACTCAAAACTGAGATATCTTGCAAATATCATTAACAACCCCCCAAAAAAGTTGGAAAATTATGGATACCCTTTTAGTCTATATAGATATTTTGTGACTCTTTAGACCCCAACCTGTTTGTATAGTCAGAACATTATTTTAGGATTGAAATGAGGGTTTCAAGTATTTAATGGTTGTTGACTTAAAAAAAACCCCTAGAAAAATTTCCAAAGTGCCTCCCTTGGAATGGAGCTATGTTAGACCTCCTCCTTGATTACCACATACCTTGACTAAGTTACTTGCACTCTCAGTCCCTCCATTTCCCATTTTCTGAATTGTGATCCCTAGCCAAGTTGCATTCACTTGCCTAGGGCATCACCTTATAAAAGCTTGTTTACACTTCCATGAGCCCTACTTATTGGTACATAATTTACATAGACCTTAGTTAAAAATTCCAAAATACCAAAGGAAACCAATGGTGGGAAATCGCCCTAAGATCCCATATTTGCAACACTGCCCTGTTCAGACCAATAGTCAAGCAAAAACAAAATAAATTTCTAAACTACCACAACCTAATTGAAATGAAAAACACAACAGAAAAATTAGATGTAAATATTTTTTAGAGCTTCTCCAACACTTAGTTCAGACTCTTCAATCGATCCCTATTCAAATGCCTTCAAAAACAATAAATTGACAATCCCAAAATGTTGCACATAGTCCGTACAATTCTTTTCCAACTTGACCAACCCATGAAAAAGGTTTTCCTCTTTCTTTTAAAGGTCTTTGCATTGGTTCCATAATTATTCTAAATAGTTAGAGCCTTCCACACTTGGATTTGTAAAAAGTTGCTTTGAGCAAGAAAATGCTATCATGACAGCATGACAACATTTCAACAACTTTTGCCCAAATTGGAGTTAGACCTCCAAACTTGTTTCAACAACCAAGTGGACATGTAATAAGCAAAAAATGACCTCAAATAAGATTTTAAAGTCCATATGAACCTTATTTGAGCATTTTACCCATTCTAGGACCTATGCTTCTTAATTAACAATATTTTCCAATTTTTAGCAATTTGGTCATGTTAAGATTTGTCAGCTCTCTCAAACACACCTAAGGACCAAATAGGACTTCTTATTTGAGTAGTGATGTGGCTAGCATCACTACAAACCAAAAACAAAACAAAAAACCCTAGGTCCCACATTAGCCTACTTAGGTGCTCCTGCACCGGTTTGGGTGCTATGATCCCTTGTGGAAATTCAACTTATCATTCCATGTAGATTTATTTTGCATGACGGGTACATGAATTTAGATTGGGAAACATTCACCTTTTCTTCCCATATGTGTCTGTGATGAGATGTTGCACTCAGGATAATGTCAAAACCAACTAGAAATAAGAATGAAGAAAAGATAGAAAATAAATATTAGACTATCTGCCTCAATATTCTTGCCACACATAGACAATAGTCCCTCAAAGAATAAATTCAATAATGGATATATAAGGGAAAACCACAAATTAGCCAACTGATGATGGAAAATACTAAAAACATAGTAATATGCATACTTAAAATAGCAGAGATAGTGACTAAATCTCTTAATATGTAGATTGAACAAGATATCATGTGATTGTAATTAGTCTATGTGTTGAGGTTTTTGAAATATGCAATTATTGCAATATTGTGATTATTAATAATAGAATGAAATATAGCCATGTAGGAAGGAAGGGTACATCGAAAATACCAAGTCTTGGTCAAGATGTCCATAGAAAACAAGATATACATGTGAAGGGAATGGAGAATAAGAAGTCAGCATATCAACAAGTGGGAAAGGTTAATGGAGGTTCCAAACATGTACAAGTTACAGTCACCATTGTGATGTGGCACACATTGCATATGAACTAATTATGTACACCAAGAAAGTCATATAAGTCTACAAATGATTTGGAAAGTCAATTGATTGGACAAGAAAGTAAGTGTTTTCTATTTGTGGAAATAGTTATGACATCAATATATATTATTAGTATATGACAACAAAGAGCTCTTACTAATTTATATATATGAGATTACTAGGATAATAATGATTTGCAAAGAATAATAAATATTAGTAATTTATATTGAGAATATATATTTATCCATTTTGGATTGATGCAAAATTATTATTCATGAGTATTATATTAGTCTATTTTTCATTTATATTTCTATACAATTATGAAAACTTGTTGCTTTGATCTTTCCCTCTGAGAATGTTAATTAGGAAGAAGAGGGAGACTATGATTAAGAGGGAGTAGACCATGCTGAGATGGATTCTCCAATAACCAATAAATTGTCAGAATCAAGAAAACTATGATTCATAAATATTCTTCGAAACTATATGGGCCTACCTATTTATATCATGAGAAAGTGACTACTTCCAAATGATTATCACATGTATTTACAAAATTTATTAAATGGTAACGATATATCAACAACTTATTCTATTATGATGGATACCTTATGATGTCTATGCAAATCATGGTGGATGTTCATATGGTAAGCATCATGAGAATACATGTGCACATACCTTATGAACATTTTGAGTACATGGAAAATGTTGTCCAATTGACGTTTAGGAGGCCATTACACAGAGTACTTGGTGATTATCAAATGAGTTGACATTCCAAAGATCATCGTTTTTATGTTGAGGTGATATGTTATTCATATTGCATATGAATCTTTTTTATCCTCCCTAGCTAAAAGGGAATGTTAATGTTTGGTAGCCTTGGTTGAATAAACTATAGAGAAAATATATTAATTTATTTTTCATTGTTTTAATTAAATAATAATGAACATGTCTATCCATTCTTTATTCTATATTAAGAAGATGGATGCCATTTGGAAAATATAAACCTTATTGACAATGTAATTATATTTGCAGCGATGCTTGAACCTCAACAAGATCATTGGATATCAACTCCAATGGTGCCTTAGCACATGTGGATCTACCTGCCATAAATAGATCTATGTGAATTTTACCAAGTGCACAACCTTGACAAACACCTTAAGTACAAGAGATCTAAGGTAGCCCAATCACTAGTTCCCATGTACTCATCTGCTATAGATATTTGTAGTTGACATGTCCAAAATGATTGTGCCAAAGCTTTCTCATTATGTTTGGATGAGGAATAAGAAAAATACTTGTAGAATTAGAGCTCTCAAAGCCATCAAACTGATATAAGTGAGATTGAAGATCAACACTCCCAGTAGAAACAACCAAGTTAGGATCATGGAGGTCTTGAATAACCACATCATGTGGTGAGAATTAAAATATCTTACTAGACCTAGAATGAAAAATCTAAAAGATAGACAGGAGGTTCATAGAAATGTCTAGAACCAAGAGAATGTCCTATAGTGAACCATCCTTGAAAGGGATAGTGCCTAAACCTGAAACTAAAAGTTGTGCAAAATCACTAATTGCAATTAGTGTAGTAACACTCTCAACTAGTGAGGTAACCAAATTAGGTGTGTGTGTGTGTCATATGGTGGGAAGCACCTAAATCAAGACTCCAAGTAGTTGAAGAAGAAAATGCTTGTGTAGAAAGAGCATGTTCTTTGCCTAAAGGAGGAGGTGGTGGCTTTCAAGAAGCAACACTATATTGTTGCATGGCCTCTTCTAAAGCCTCAAGACATTTCCAACACCTAGAAACTATATGTTCTTCCTTGCCACAAAAATTGCAAGGATCACTTGTAAACTTCTTAGTCTTGGAGGAAGTCTGACTAGACTTAGAATATTTACCCTTAAGAGTGGATTTTTGAGCATCTGATTTTGAAGTAGGCTTGGAGGAACTCTCATTGCCTATTGAATCTAACTTGGGCTTCAGTTTTTGCTTCAAATTTCCTATAGATGTCTAAGCAACTAATTCCTAGGTCCTTCATTCTATGAGAGTATCCAACTATGTAAGCTTGGACTGCTCTCTAGTCAATCAATCAAAGAAAACCTTAAAAGTGGGCATGGTAAATCTAGGACCCAAAGCATCCATAGTAGAATGGAAGGTAGAAGAGAAAATATGAAAGCTTCCTCGAAGCTTTGACAAAATTATATAGATGCACTCCTTATTTGTCTTCACTTTCCCACACATGTCTAAAAAAGTTCTCTATTTTTTGAACCTCATCAAAAAGTCCTTAATAGAGGGAAAAATATCTGATACCAGTGAAGTAAGCTCTACCTCAATCTAAAGTGATATATACTCATTGATGGTACCAAACAAGTCCTTGAACTTGTCCCACATTTCTTGAAAAGTGGTACACTCATCAAGATGATATTGAAAGGTGTTTGAAACACTCAAAGAAATCAAACCCATGGCTTCCTCCATCTTATTCTTATGTTGCAAAGTTTGATATTGACTCTAAAAAATTGGTTGCACCATATCTAAACAAGACCACAAACCCTTTGAATGGAGAAGTCATTGCATAGCAGATGTCCACATGTGGTAGTTATGTGGATTTTGAAGAACTAGACAAGAAGTGGTCTCAACCTTTTTTTAAGAAAGTGTTTGAATTTTTCTAATATACTAATATTGTAATATAAAATAATTGAAAAAACATCCCCACAATGCAAAAAAATGAACCTCGGCTACTAGAAGGAATGTGTATACAAGAAAATAGCAAAAAATATTCAGTTCAGTATCACAAAAAATATTGGTGAAAGAATAGAGAATCTGAAAAGTGCTTGAGAAGAGATTTCTAGTGCTTTTTTTAGATAAGAAAATAAAGCTAAAATGAGCAAGTTATGCCCCCAAAAGATAGAAAGAATCATCTAAATTCAAGAAAAAAAATTCAAAAAATACCTTCACCATCATGTTCATCTCAGAATCAGCTTTTTGATGATTTTTTTTCAAAAAAATGATACCATATGCTCAAGTTAGAGCCAAAAAACCAATAGGGCATCTAGAAGTGCAAAGAAAAATTTGAAACCCCCCAAAAAATATTGAAAGGACTTAAATTTTTTTTTCCCTTCGCCCCCCATGTGACTAAAAGCTAGGTGGAGTTGGGTCGTGGTTTCCCATGAGTGGAGTGGAGACAATAGAGGTGGTGAGAAGTGAAAAAGACCAAGCTGTAGTGGTTGGAGGGTAGTGCAATCTATTGACCATTGACAATGTCCTCACTAACTGCAAGTGACATAGTCTGACCCCCATGTAGTTAGTTAAACATCGTGGTGGGTAAAGACCATCGCATTGTTTAATAAACTATACTAACTTTTCATAACTTCTTTTTTACTTTTTATTTTTTAAAAATGTCATAATCATTCCTTGGATTGTGTGCCAAGCCATACAACCTTGCTATGAAAAAAACCATTTGCCTCCTAGGTCAACATTGTCTAAATTTGACAAATTTTATATGAAAATAGGGGTTTTGACATCCTCTGAATCCAACTGCAAGGTTTGTTTGGCCTCAAAGTGCACCAAAATTGAGAGACCCCCTTATTTTCACAAAAAACACCTAAAAATAAGTAGATCTATTTTTTCAAATGCTCATTGCTCTTTTTCTCCAAATAAGAACAATCTATAATATATTTGACTCTGATACCATGAAGGATTTGAGTAATAAAAATCCACAAAGCCTAAAGAACACTTGAGTGCAAGAACTTGTCACAGAGAAGAAAAGAAAAAGAAAAGGCAAGGGTTTGGCTCTAAAAATATGGAAGAATTTATTATCAGACTAAAAGAATGAATGCAATTTATAATTGATCAATCCTTATAGAAGGAGATCATAAAACATAAAAGGGAAAGCCTAAGAGGTAAATGATATTTCATAATTAATATTTAATTATTAAATGGAATGCATGTGTATAAATTGAAATCTTAATAAGGGAGTAAAGGTAATTTAATAAATAAAATAAAATAAACCCTTTACTCTAACATATTTTATTTTGATTCACAGGTGCATTCTACCTTTTCATTGTTTTGAAAACAAGAGTTTTCTCATCTCTTGAAATTTGTGATTCTCCTCTATTTTTTCTATTGTTAGTATACACAAAATAAAGGGATATCTGGTTTATTAAAAAGGCATATGCAATATTTTGTTGTCTAAAAGAAATTGATGAGGAATGTATACTCTTGTGCAGTGACAATTTGGCAAATATTGATACTTTTATAATTTGAGACAATTTTGGTTTCTTGTTGATAGTTATAAGGCAGTTGATGGTTTTAATTTGTTTTGAAGTTAATGACAAAGAACTACAATTGGTTCATATGTAGTTTTGTCTAAACAATTTTTTTTCATGGAAAATACACTTAGCAGTGAAAAAGAGAAGTTGAGTGTTAAAATTTTCTTAACAACATTTGAATTACTTCAAACAACATACCTAATATTTTTTCCTTTCAAAAGGGGATTTCTTAATGTAACAACATTATTTGAAAGACATTTTCTACTCCTTGATTATTTGGAAGAATGATTAGTTTCATTTGATATTTGTTCAAAAATTGTATTTGGTAAAACAATTACATTGTAGGCAACTGTTAATGATCTATTGACTGTACTATTTCAAAGTATGTCACTATATAAGGAAATGTGCCTATGTGAGAAAATGTAGAAGTGAAAAAGGACATACAATCATATTTCTTTGTACATGGAATACTTGATTGGAATCTTGAGAGAAAAATAATAATAAAATTTATATGCATAAGTGTGTTTATAAAAAGCATATAGTAATGTATGTGAACAATTTTGATACAAAGACATTGTAAACAAAAGAAGGGTTGAAGCCCAATTAGTTGAAGTTATTATTGTAAAAATGAGTTATTTCTCAATAAATATAACAAGTTCCATCGGAATGGTTTTTTTCCCTATAAGAAAATTCGAAGGTTTTGAGGGTTTCCCACTCAACACACATTCATCTATCTCCTTTTTTTGTGAGTTGTATTAGTTGATATGATATCTTATATTTCATTATTACATTCAACTTACATTCATGGTTAAATTCTTTACATCTACTTAAAGTTTTGAATAAAAGTATATAAATATCCATGAAAACTACTTAGCCACTTCTGATCTCCCCCCACCCTCTTAGAATAACCATTTCTTCCAACAAGTGGTATCAGAGCCTAGGGTCCCTTCCTAGGTTAGCTTAGAGGAATTATCCAAGGACAATCTGGAAATAAAAATGACACAGGCTAAGGGTGCTTCTTTTACCAGAGACCCATTATTTGATGGTACTGATTTTTTTTTGGAAGGTAATGATGGAAGCCTTTATACATTCTTTAGATGTTCATATGTGGGAAGTTGTTATCACAAATTATACTATACCAAAAACTGTACCCATAGATCTTACTAATAAAATCAAGTATGAACTTGATAAATGGAAAAAAATTGCTATCCTTTGTGGTCTTACTAAATAAGTTTTTGTAAAAGTCATGTATTGTTAATCTGCTAATGATATTTGGAAAAAACTTGAAACTATCTATTGTGGTGATGAGAAACTTAAGGATTCAAAATTGATAACTTAAAAAATTTTGTTTGATAATTTGAAGATAAACAAGGATGAAAGCATAGAATCTTACTTCTTAAGAACTAATGAAGTTGTTAATGCTAGAAGGGGATTAGGAGAGATCATTGAAGAATGTGACATTATTTCAAAGGTAGTGAAAACTGTGCTACCTAAATTTGAAATAAAGATCTCTACATTAGAAGAATAGTAAAACTTTCCTAAAATGACTTTATATCAGTTACAAGGAACCTTGATTGCATATGAAATGAAAATAGGTAATCAAGCTAGTTCCTCATCAAAAGAAGCAACTTTTAAGGATGAAAAACAAGATAAGAGTGATTTAGATTTAATTGATGCTCTAGAAGCATCATTGGTTTGAAAAATAAATAAGAAATATCAAGGAAAACCTAAATGTTTTAGTTGTGGTCAATTAGAATACTTTGCTGCAAAGTGTCCCTATGCTGATCGAGATGATAATGATGAGAAAACTAAAAATTTCACAAAAAGAAAATCTTGGAATCAAAATAAAAGATTCAAGAACTTTAAAGAAGATTCTCTTGTCAAAAAAAGACTCAAATGATTAATCAAATAATTAAGAAGAGGAAGGAAGTGTCATTCAAGGTTGAAATAATAAATGTTCCAAAATCATAATCTAGTAATTCAGAATCTTCATCTGACTTAGATGAAGATATTGATCTTGAGGAAGAGATTCTTCTCTCTTTACAAGAACTAAAGAGATTAAACAAAATAATCTCAAATCATGAAATATAAAATAAAATGTTGCAGGCTGAACTAGAAAAACAAAATTAGCTCATTGAGAAAGAAAACTTATTACTTGATGAAAAGGAAAAGAAATTAATTCTATAACAAAAATGGATTGATCAATTTGATTTGAATGGAAAAACTATTGAATAATGAAATTCCTTAGGTCTCAAACTACTTTTTCAGAGGTTATTGTTTCAATTGCAATTTTTCAGTCATAAGGCATATCAATATAAGATGGATAGAAATGATTATGATTTTAAGAAAATAATCATATGTTTCAAGTGTTTTCATTATGGGCACTTTGCTAATCACTACAAACTAAATTTGAAGCCCAAACAAGTATGGAAACCCATTTTTCGTGAATATTGAAAAATCTTTAATTGCTGAAACAACCCCATTTTCACATAAACCTGCAACTTGGGTTTTGGATAGTGCATCTTCAAACCATATGACTAGATGTAAAAGTAAGTTTAAAACCCTAGAAGATTTTGATGGAGGGTTTTTTTTATTTGAGGATAATTCAGGCACCTACATCACAAGTCATGGTTCAATAATCCTTAATAAAGATAAACTTACTCATGATTCATATTATGTTGAAAGTATAAAACATAACCTTCTAAGTGTAAGTCAATTTTTTGACGGTGGATAATCAATTTCCTTTAATGTTACAACATGTTCAATTAAAAATGAAAAGAATAAAGTCATTGCTAGTGGTTTAAGAACACGAGGAAATCTTTATAATTTGATTGATTCTACAATTCAAGAGTCATCATTGATTAATACTTGTCATGTGAGTCAAGTTGAAGAAAACTAGTTATGGCATAAAAGATTGGGACAACTAAAATTTTATAATCTTTCTAGGTTTAGCAAGAACAAAAAGGTTAGAGGCTTACCTCTAATCAGCAAACCAAATAATTTTTGTGAAGAGTGTGTAAAAGGAAAACAAACAACATCTTTCAAAACCAAAGAATACTTATTCAATAGACCACTAGAGTTTGTACATACTATTATATGTAGTCCAACAAAAGACTCCATATTTGAATGGTGATATTTCATGCTATTTGTAGATGATTATTCAACAATGGTTTGGATACTTTTTCTAAAACATAAATCTGAAACTTTTGAATGCTTCAAAATATTTAGAAAAATAGTAGAAATGGAAAATGGTCTGAAATTGAAATGTTTAAGGTCAGATAAAGGTGGAGAACTCACCTCTCAAGAATTTACTGAGTATTGTGAAAAATGTGACATCAAAAGGCAGTATTTAATTACTCATACACAACCACAAAATGGTGTTTTGGAAAGAAAAAATAGACCAATGTACCTTATAAATTTTGAAAAGAATATGTTCATACAATTGTGTATATTCTAAACATGGAAAAAATTAGAGTAAGAACAGCTTATACTCTATATGAACTATGACATGGAAAAATGACCAATGTTAAGAACTTTTAAATTTTTTGATGTAAATATTTTTAAATGATTTGTTAGAGTTTTAATTCAAGACCTAATGAAGACATCTTCTTAGGATACTCAACTCATAGTAAAGGTTTCATATGTTATAATAAATGGTTGAATAAATCCAAAGAAGCTATGCATGTGATATTTGATGAAAGCTCCTTGTTGAGTAATAAAAATGAAAAATGTATTGAAAAATATTATTTTCATAGAGTAGAACATGTTTTAGATGAACATGAATTAGATGATGATGATCAAGAAAATCCTAATCAAAATGAACAATAAAATTGTTCAACTCCTCAAGAAACCAAAACTACTCTAAAAAATCCTTTTAGAATCATTGTTAAAAGGCATCCTTAATCTCAAGTTATAAGAGATAAAGAGGTTTCTATCTTAACCAGATGAAAAGATAAAAATGGTGAACATGCTCATTTTGTAGATCATTACTGCCTAATCTCTAGGTTTGAATCAAAAACTATGATTGAAGCACTAATAGATTCTTGTTGGCTAATGCAATACAAGATGAAATTAATCAAATGTGGACACATGTTAGAATTCCACTCCTACTGTGTAGGGGAGATAATGTAGAATCCACACATGGATAATCAAACCACAAAATCAACAATAAAAATCCTAGGCAAGGATCATAAAAGATCTTTACAACAAGTGGTACTACTCATACAAAAAGATGATCCTAGAGGAAACCCAAAACAAAAATATTAATATTAATATAAACTAGAAACCTAAGATGCATATGGGGAAGTGTCATCACATGAGTCAACTCCAAAGTTACCCAGGAAATCTCTGTAGACTTTGGCCCCCTAGTTACACTATGTGGCATTAGTAATCCTTTCGTATAGATAAGGAAACTAACTATGTATATGTACATGTGCATATATATCTAAGCTAATTAAGAAATGGTGAGGAGTGGTACATAATGTAGATCCTTGTTGGAAATATTTTAAGACTATGATAGGTTACTAAGAGGGGAGGGGTGAATCAGTAACCTTAAAACTTTTAACAAATTCAGACCTTAATTGCAATAACCCAATAATCATTTAATTCATTAACTTAGATCTAATTGCATGCATAAGAAACTAAAAACATAAACATTCATGACACATGAACACAATGATTTTGTGACCTAGAAACCTTCAAAATAGAAAGTAAAAGAACTGGGGTGGGGATGATACTGACAAAACTTTAATACTACAGCATAAAGTTGGCTTGTTAAGGCTTACAATGATCACTTCTGATTATCTGCCCTATTAGGAGCAATTAGGACTACTAGGTCCACCTTGTTAGAGGATTTACAAACATACAATGAAGTATGCACTTGGTAAAGAGATTTGGCAAAAGACTGTTAAGTCTACCTTGTTAGAGGATTTTAGAGTTGATTCACCTATTAGGATGAAATAGTAGATCTCTAACTTACAACTGATTTGTTGATAGAGATTCTTTGAAGCATTGATCACCTCTATGTGATAGATATAACTTTGCTATTCCTAATATGTCCTTACAATACACTTTGTTCTGTTATTGATTCACATTTTCATGCTTGCATTATCTCACATCATTACATTAATCACTCTCTTGGATATGATACAATACATTACATATATATATATATATATATATATATATCAATCCAATTTACAAAATTACAAAGTCATCCAATATACAAGTTAACACGAATATTACAAAGTCAGCCCAAATGAAGACACTTGGGTTGTGAAGACTGACTTGGTGAAGTTTTGATACACGACATCCGCAGTCATTACTCAACATCATCATGCATTTGATAGAAGTGGAAGCTTGGCCCATACTAAACATTCAAACTTGGTCAACACTGGTAACTCGATAGATATTGTGCAACTTGGTAGAAACTAAATTTCATGTTTAGCATACCTAAACTCGGTAAACACTAATCATCTCATCACTTAGTTAACACTAACTTTGCTTCACATGAACTGATGGCTTGGTAGAAACTACGAATCTTGGTAATCACTAAACTACTCGGTAGGAATTGTACTGCCTAAATTTACTTGGTAACTACTAGAATGCTCAGTAGGAACTGTGAAGCTCGGTGACTACTAAATTGCATGGCAAACACTATAGACTATTCAATGAGCTTAGTAACCATTTAGAATTTGAATGTGTGTTTTCACTAATAAAAAACTTGACTTAATGTCAACAGTATCCCCCTTTAGCATTAGTGACAAAAACAATTATCAACCAAAACTTATATACATTTCAGTGAGATACTAGCTTAGTACTAGAATACTATTTTTTGAGATTTTTCAAAATTTGTCTTTGTAAGTATGTACTTTCCTTTGCTTTGCATGATTCTCCCCCATAAAATATACATACTATGCATTTCTCCTCATATATACATACAGACTCACATAGAATATATTCTATTTCTCCCCCTTTTTGACAATAATGCCAAAGATTTACTTCAAAACTTATTTACATAGATATACCAATGTAAGAAAGAAACTTAGATGTACCTTAAGAATGAGAGCTAAAGTATTATCCCAGTTTTCTTGCAAAACTTTGCACATTTGTAGAGCAACTTATACTTTTATAGAGAGCTTGATCATGTGATCTGCAATTGAGAAATTATTGTCATGGATCAATGTTTTGGAATAGGCAATATGCTTTTGCATTGTATCCATGATGGGAAGGATCATATTTTGAATGTCTATGAGTGAAGATCAGATCCTTGTTTCCTCTCTCAACAATTCTACCCACATATCTGATAAGAATCTAATTTTCATATGATGTGTAGAGCTTGAACTGGGGTCAAGTTGCAACTGCCGTGCACTAGCCTTCAGATCTTCATTAATTTTATTCAATTTTCTCTTTATTTTCTTTGTGAACTTGGTAATATTACATAACTTTGCAAAAATTGATGTAACATTTGTGCAAGAATTTTCAAGATTGGTCAAAATTGAGGAAAGCTCTACCTGCTGAATAGCAATATGTTGAGCAATGTGCTCAAGCACTTTGTTATCAAATTTCTTCTTTGCTTTCTAAATCAATTTCTCTTGACCACTAGAGTCTTCATTAAACTTCTAGATTGATTCTTCTCGTTGAAATAGAATGTTTTGAGAAGTATCAACTTCAAAACCTATTACCTTAGACAAAATATCCTTAGCACCCTCTATGATTTTATATTCTCTGTCTCTTTCTTCTCTTAATTGCTTCTGCTTGGCTTTCTTTTGGAGGAGTGGACTAACTAATCTCATTTGATCTATGGTGGCATTATCGAAATCCCACTTTGGAATTTTAGTTTCCTCATCTAAATCAATATCTTCCTCTATCTCCTTTCCACTCAAAAGTCTTGTACAAGGTTGAGCCTTGGGTTCAACTACCTTAGTACAAACTGCCTTAAAATCCAGAATGGAAATAATAGTAGAGATAGCAGGGCTGGCAATAAAAATTGATATAGAACTAATAGATGGAATAGTGATTGGAATGTTTACTGAGTCCAAAACTAATATACTTATAGAAGCATCTAAAGCTATAGAGAAAAAAAACTGTAGAATCCAAAATTGTAGAGCTCAAAACTGTACTTACTGTTGAAGAACACAAAAGTGTAGAACATGTTGTAGTCACTGGTGATAAACTTGACTTGGGAATTAAAGAATAGGGAGGTTGCAGCTCAGTAGATGAAGTGGTAGACACTTCCATTAGTGATACTTTGAGTTGAGAGGGAGCGAAGAGTGATTGGACATTTGATGTATCTGCTATGGTCACAATCAAACTTGTTGAAGCTGACTTTGAATTTGATGTAGCTACTAATTTTCTTGGAGAATGAGGAAGTGAGGCAATGACTTCTGCTGCTATCTTCATAGGATCAATCTACTCATCATCTTCTTTGACTTCCTTAATAGCTTCTTCCTCTTTATCTTCTTCAAGTCCTTCGTTATCAAACTAAATTGTTTCAAAATTTGTTTCTTCTTCCTCATCATCATTATCATCATCCTTGACTTCTACTAGAGAGTCACCTGGTTTCTACAAGTGATAGATATTCTTCCACATGCCTGTAGTATTCTTGACTAAATGTTCTATATCCTTTGACAAAATTAAACAAGTATTGAATCTAGGAGTCATCTCATCTTCATATTTCTTCATATACTCTTTTACCTCAACATCTGTAACACTTGGTAACAACTACCTCAGGTTTTGTTCATAGATGTCTCTTGTTGTCTGCATGATTGAGTCCCATCTGGGCTTCAATCTTTGTAATAGATCTTTACAAATCTGAGAAGGTATCTGATCAGGGGAATACTTCCATTTTCCCATCTTGGTTAGCACCAATTCCTCAATCTGCTTCTTCTCAGCCTTTGTCCTAGTCTCATACTTCAATGATTTGAAGTTGGTTATGCCTGCACCTTCTTCCATTTGTTTTAGTCTTTCCTAGAAGGTGAGAGGAGGCTTGATAAACACAACTTCATTACCTTTCTTCCTAGATCTTTTGGTAAACACTACAGTGGAAGGCTTTGATGGCTTGGTGATGATCATGTTGCCTTTATTCTTCACTGGCTCTTCCTCCTTCTCTAACTCATCCTAATCCTTTGCATCATCATCATCATCTTCTCCTTTACCTTCAGTCAACAAAAAAGGTGTGTTAGTTTTGATTTTCGCTATTCTCCTCTTGTCTTTGTTAACTGCTTGTGGAAGCTTGATTTCAAGCTCTATTCTTGCCTTGGCCTCATCATAGGTTCCAAAGTTTGGTGCCTTTGGATCAATAGGTTCATTCAATAAGGCTTCAATTATGTCTTTTTCTTCATCAATGTTCACCTCATAGGGAAGGGGTTTTACCCATACAACTCTTGGAATCACTGTCTGAATGTAGACTCTGTCACTGTCTACCATGAAACAAACATCATCTTTGTAATCTTCAACCAATTTCATGGGAATCTTGAATCTGTTATTCATTTTCTCCTTGAAAATATCAAAGTAGTTATCCATTATGCTGTCAAAATGCTCACCCATTTTTGTAATGTACTCATTAATTTGACACAAAACTGGCACATCCTTTCTCCATACAACTATACCTTTTGAAGGGAAAAAATTTTGAACATAGAAAACTAGACACATCAATAATGAACCAAATTTACAAGGATTGTTCTTGGATGTCCTTATACTTTGCATGTTTTTGTTGATCTATTTCAACAATAAGTCTGCAAGATCATATGACATATTGTTTTTCATGACTTTGAATGCCAAGTCTACTACTTCACACGATACACTATTGAGACAACTCGAACTATAGATCTTGTGTGCTATCACATGTATGCCAAATTTTAGTTCTACATCAGTTACACTACTAATCTTCATAACTCTACCATCCCACTCGGCTAGGGTTTTCTTTTCTAACTCCACCCAACCTAGGGTTTTAGTAGCTTTGGCTTTGGAGAGCATGGGAAGGCCAGTGATATGATGAATCATCTTCTTAGTAATCAAAACTAGTTGCTCAAGCCATAATTGACTACTATGAACTTGGCTTAGGATGTATCTAATCCATTTGATTTGAAAACTTTGGGGTAGATGGGGAATGTGGGTTAAACCCTTATCTTCCAAGTGCTTATGCTTAGGTTTAAGAACACCATTTACACATAATTCACCTAGGGCATCGTCCATCTCTAGGGTTCCAATTTCTTGAATTGCACACTTAAAATGAGTTTGAATATCATTAATGAGAAGTACCTTAGGAGGGATTTATGATTGTGCTCCATTTGGATCGAGGGTTTTCGCAATTGCTGATACAAGTTTTAAATCTGGTGGTTTCCATTTGACTCCTTTGACCAACATTTTTGACCCTTTCTTTGCCTTGCTACTACTGCTTGATGCTACCATGGTTACTTAGTAGGATACGAAAAACTTCAAGAAATTTACTATGAATTATACTTCAAAATCTCTTGATCACTCTGCAATTTTCTTGATCGCAATAACACTTTAAGATTTTCATGAAAAATGATTTCAATTTCCTGCCCTTTTGATAACATTTTGCCATTAATGCTCGAAATGGAAGTAGCTGTGATGACATCATTATGCATGATAGGCTATCATCCACTATCTACTCAGATTGCTTGGTGAATACTTCATAACTTGTTAACCAAACATGTGTGACTAGTTACTCCCAACTTTTCTCGATAAAGTCCATGACCCAAACTTGCTCGGTGATTACTGATATTGATCCCTTTGTATCTTGAATACTAATTTGGATATTATTTCCTTTTCAATTCTGGAACTATTTTAGATATGACCATGATAACATAGTTCCAGTTCTTACTTAAGAACTTAGTTGAAAATGGTGGAGTCACCCACTTCTTGAGTGACATGACCATCATTGCTTGGACTAGCTTCCTCGATGGATTTAGGAATCCATTGCTGCCTCATTTTCTTTTTGATGTTATCTACTTTTGCCTTCTTTTCATCTTCAGTTCTTCTTGTATTCATGCAATTTTTGGCTAGATGACCAAGTTTTGTACAAGTGTAACATCTTATGGTGGTATCTCTCTTCTTTGTGTGATGTTTAACACAGATCATGCCAATGTCTCCATACTCTCCACATTAATGACATCTGCACCAGGTGTTATAGTCCCAACCAAATAATGCTTTCACAATTTTCTTTGCTAGATTGAATGCCTTGGTTTTGCATTTTGATGCCTTGTGACCTTGTTTCTTGCATTTGTGACATTTTCCTTCAAATTTTGGTTTCTCTTTGCATTCATTAGCCTTGTGGCCATGCTGATTGCAATCGTAACATTTTCCATTGAATTTTTCCTTTCTATTACTCCAACATTTATTTTATGTATGACCTATCTTACCACAGTGATTGCAAGTAGGTCTTTGATTCCTTTGAGCACATTGTTTGGAGGTTTCTCCTTCTTCTTTGTATCCAAGTCCTACCTTACCCTTTTACCTGTAAAGATTCTAATCACTTTGCTAATTCAATCGATCTATGTCTACTTGCAATTTCATTATTCTTTCATTGAGTTTCTTTTCAGAATTTAGATCAATTTTCATCCTTTCATTGATTTTCCTTTCAATATTCAAGTCATTCCTTAACCTTTCATTTTCAGACCTCAGGTTCATGATTTCTTCATCTGCATTTATGAGTTGACCAATAAGATTTTCTTGCTGAAGGGATTGATTTTCAATTTCAATGTTCCTTGCATCCAAGTCTTCTTTTGCCTTATTCCTTTGTTCTGAGATTTCACACAATCTTATTGACCAAATTTCTTGTTCTCTTTTTAATTTTCTTACTTCTTCTTGCAAGGAACCATTCTTTTCTAGGAGTTCTTTGATTGCATCATTTGCTTCATCTGGACTATTTGAAGGAAAAAGATCTTCAATCTTTTCTTCAATGTACTAAAGATCATTCCTTTGATTTGCAAGTTCCTTTCTTCTTTTTAGGGATTGGAGAGTTTCTCCTTAGCTTTCCTAAGTTGTGTAATGGCCATCTCTAGATCTAGCTTTTCATTGTTAATTGCTTTATCAAGTTTGAAAATCTCCATTGTCCTTGATCTTTGCTCAAGCTGTCAATCTTTATCCTGAGAACCATAGAGCTCTAATACCAATTTTTGGAAATATTCAAGCCTATGCTAGGTGTAGTGCTTGCCCCTAGTTCGCATTTCTGTTATCATTGTCAAATTCCTTAGGCTGATTTTATGCATTGATTAGTTTTAGAGATACTGGATTTACAATATTATGATATTATTTCATGTCTTGAATTACAAATATATCGGTTATAATTTTTGCTTAGTTGATTTCATTCATGTGTTGTTAATGATATTTTGATGATCCTAGTTAGTAAATGTGGTTTCTTTTATAAAAATGTTAACATGATGTCTTTAATGATGATTATGTTGTATTGATAGAGATGCATTATTATATGTACGCATTTGATGATACTTACCCCATACTTGCATGTGTATGGTGCGCGTGTTTATTTTATCTTTCTATCTGACGTGTTTGATGTGGTTAAGGGAGGGAGTCGTAGTCACCTGCTAGTCAGGATCTACACGATGAACCACTCCCTGCCATTGTCTGTTTAGTTTAGATATATTATATACATGTACATGCTCGTCTTTTATGCAGGATGCAGGTACCGGGCATCGACTTCCCTGAATTGCCAGGATGAGCGTGCCCTATTACAAATACTCAAATGGTGAGAATGGGAAGATAATGATCAGGTCCAATCCTAGCCATAAGCCTATAATACTTGTCCTACAAGGAGGACTCGTAACAAACTGTCTACCCTTTTTAAACCCGTGAGTATTTTATGCGTATGTTGTTTTGTGAGTCTTTGATGTATTTTCTATTAATTAAGTCTAATTAATAGATTAAATTAATAATTTAATTTAATAGAGAATTATTATGATATTATGAATATTTAATTATATTTAATTAATTGAGAAATTAATTAAATATGATTAAATTTAGAACATGATAATATTTATTTAATTTAATAATAATATATATTTAGAGTTCATTTTTTTTAAATAAATGCTAAAAATTATTGTTATTTAAGTTAATAAATATTTATCAAATTAAACGTTCAAAATATATTCAAAAGGAAAAGATATTAATTTATGGAAAAGATTTAAGTTCGCATGAATGAGTTTTAAATATAAGAGATTAATTTAAAAAATTAAAAAAAAACATGTGAACTTAATAAAGATATTCTAAGAAAGTGTGCATGAGATTTTAAAAGGTTATTAAATTAATTTAAAGTAAAGTAAAGTGGAAAGTTAAATAAAGTAATTTAATAATTCACTTAAAGTGCGTGAAGGAATAATAAAAGAATATTTTAATTTAAAAAGGAAATTAATTGTGCATGAATGAATTAATTAAATAAGAGAGAATTAAATATTGGAGATAAAAGTTAAAGTTTAAATTTAGAACGTGATTATATTTATTTAATTTAATAATAATATATTTAGAGTGCATTTTTAAATAAATGCTAAATATTATTGTTATTTAAGTTAATAAATATTTTATCAATTAAGTTTCTAAAAATGAAATTAAAAGTGAAAAGATATTTAATTATCATAAAGATTATAGTTCGCATGATTTATGCATGAGTTGAAAATAAAAGAAGTTAATTGAAAAGATTAAACATGTGAAATTAATAAAGATATTTAATAGCATTAAGTGCGCATGAGATTTATAAGTTATAAACTGATTAAAATAGAAGTTGAGTGGAAATTAAATAAAGAGATTTAATAATCCATTTAACATGCATGAAAATATGAAAGATAAGATAAATAAAGGTTGATTTTAGAGTTAACAAGATTGATCAAGAGACCTCTCGGGTAAACGCACAATTAGTGCCCCGATTGTAGGAAGAGAACTCCTTATCAAATTTGAGGGTTCATTTTTCAAGAGAGATTTTTTGGAGACAAGTTGGAGAACACACACAGGTTTTGGAGAGCAACTCAGAGGGTTTGCGAAAGAAAGGAATTTCTCGTGGCTTGAAGGATTTTGTGTAGGAATTTTCATCGTATTGTCAAAGTTTAGCATCAGTACGAGGTAGGGTTTGAAACCCCGTGAATGCATTTTCAATTTGGAAAATATATCTGTGTGCTCTGTGTTTGTTTGGGTGGTTGAAATTCTGTTTGTCGTCTTGATTGTTGTCCAAATCTGATTGATTGAAATTAGTCTTTCATTATTCATATTTATGAAGAAAATCGTAGAGAAAATTAATTTAAATCACGTAGGGTTTGAAAGAAAGGTAAATTCTAATTTAGAAAGAAAAATTTTGATCATTGCCATATTCGTCCTATCAGATTTAGATGGCAACTGTTTATATTATATATATATAATAAATTAAAGAAAAATGTAAAACAAAATTATTTATTGTTATATATATATATATATATATATATATATATATATATATATATTATAAAAGTTTTTGTTGATTATTTTTATTAACTATGGAGTTAATATAAATAAATTGAAATTGTTTAAAAAAAAATTAAATAAATTAATAATGGGCGAAATAATATAATGCAGGGTGGGGATATTACCCCCCCCGTACCTGCTACCGGCTTTAATAAGCCACGACAGCTAGTACCTCTGCTGCTACGTGCAGCAGGGTACCAGGCCGGCGAGCCTTTAAATACGCCTAAATAATATATATGTTTCATTTTGTTTTAATAAAATTTAATACATTTTAAAATTTATTTAATTTAAATTGTAATAAATTTACATTATAAAATATATGTGATTTAATCAATATGAATGTTATTTAATATATATCAAAATTATTAAATGTTTTAAAGTTATTAAGTTTATTAAGTGTTAAATAATAAATGCTAGATGATAATTATAGCGTTGTTTATTATTATTATTGTCTAAATAATAATTAATAAAATAAATACTTAAGGAATTTAATAATGATTAATTAAAAGTTTTAATTAATTTATATTATTATGTATTTGGAAGATAAGAGAAAAGATTACTAAGTTTTGATAATATTTAATTAGAATACTTAATTAAACTATTATAAAATAAATTAGAATCATAAACTGTATATTAATATGAATATGTTATGTAATTATTAATTAATTTACTTAAATATGATTTAATTAAGATTAATTAATGATGAAGGACGTTCAATTAAGTTCTAAGCTTATATAATTTTATTAATATTGAGTTTTATAAAATTATAAGCTTCTTATTCTAAGATCAATAAGTATTATTTAATAACAAATAATTACCTTTGATAATTTTGAAAGAATTGACTTAAAAATGAATAGAGATAATTGTGCAATTTATAGGAATATAAGAATGGGTTAAATTACAGTGGTAAATGATGAATCTTATCTACTTGAAGCTTGCACTACAAACATGAACTAGAAACTTTATTGTTTAACGCAACTTTGTATTTTCAAATCAAACCCAACTGTGAGATTGTCTTGTTTTCTATGTGATGTTTATGCCTTTGGATTTTGGAGTCAATTAGGTGTTGACCAGTCTAGGATGAACACCAGAGGTTTTGTGAGATTTCTTGGATACTATTTATGGGACTAGATGTTGTGATGTGTTTTGTGATTCATATTGGAGATTATATCTATGAGGTTTATCTTGTGGAGAAATTATGTGTACTTGGGTGGGAGAACCATCTTGTTATCAGGTTGCCTATTAAGGAACCGAGTTTGATCTTTATGGGTGTTGTGGTATGGGACACAACTGTATTTTTATGTGCTTAGGAGAGGTTGTCTAGGTACGTGACTTGGGAGTGGCTTGCATAGGGGTCCGGGACCCAAAGTGGTCAGTACCAGGGTAACCTAATGCAAGTTATGTAATAAGTGATAATCTAGTAATTCAAACTTTTGGGGGGAAAACACACTTAAAAAGATAAGTTAGAGATATTTGATCTACCCATGCCTTTAGTGCTTGTATAGACTAAGGATGGGAATGAGAAGAGTGCCTCGTCTTCTTGAGAGGGCTTTCTAGTTTTCCATATGTGTGATGTTGAGGGTCCGGGGTTCATAGTAACCAGTCTAGGGCAACTCAACGCTTGAGGGTCCGGGGTCTCTTAAGAGATCAGTCCAGGGTAACTCAAGCAACCATGTGATGACACTCCCTAGTATGTAGCCTAAGTCTCCTCTATAGTTTTTGTGTATCTCTGGTGGTGTACTTATTGTTGGATGTGGTGTACTTATTGTTGGTGGTGTATCTATTGTTGGATGTGTTTATTGTGGTTACTTACTTTCATTGATGATGATTGGTGTTTCATTATGTTGTACTTTTGACATGTGGTTTTTGACTTGAGGAGGATTATCTTTTGTTGACTTTATCTTGTGATCTTGGTATTTGGTTTATACTTGGTTTGTATATGATGTTTGGTTATGTGATGTCAGTATTGGATTGAGTGTTCTTTCTTTCTGGTTTATTTCATCTTCTTGAGTAGTATGTGTTACCTTTGAGGTAGTTTTGGCTATTAGGGGTACCTTGCCTAGGAATGTTTTATGTTTGTTTTACCGTATGTGGATCGTTCATTATCTTCCTTGCACAGTGGGAGTGGAAGCCTGACTAGGTAACCACGCAGTCGGGAGGTAGTGTCTTCTTACCATTTGGGTCCCCCTTCACATTGCTAGCTGTTGGATGTTCGTTGTAGAAGATGTACGTTTATCATTCTTATTTCTTATCTTAGAGACTTCTTTTCTGATGATGTATATATGTTATCATGTATTCTGATTTATTGTATCTATTTTCACATACCCTGTGACATGTGCAGTAGATGTTATTTAGTGGATGTATTTTCATTGTATTGTTTATACTTATGCTTTGCTTATGCGATTATGTATCTGTTATTTCTTTATGATCATGAGACATTGTACTTGGAAATTAAACTAATTAATTTAAAATTATTAAATGTGACTCAACGTAAAGGAACCTTTGAGGAATTGAAACTATATATGTAATTGATTATGTGTGTATGTTCATATTGCTTCTGCATTAATGTTATCTTGATGTTGTTTAAACTTTATAAAAAAAAAGTTCAGTAAACATTGTAACATGTTAGGTTTAATTCTCTTGGGTTCCCGAGCGAGGCGTTACACTAGGTTACTGAGAGGGGAGGGGTAAATCAGTAACCTTAATTTTTTTTAAAAATTCATACCTTAATTGCAATAACCCAATAACCATTTAATTCATTAACTTAGATCTAACTGCATGCATGAGAAACTAAAAACATAAACATTGACACATGAACACAATGATTTGGTGACCCAGAAACCTTCCAAATAGAAAGCAAAAAAATTGGGGTAGGGATGATACCCACAAAACTTCAATACTACAAAATAAAGCTGGCCTATTAAGGCTTACAATGATCACTTCTGATGATCTGCCTTGTTAGGAGCAATTAGGACTGCTAGGCACACCTTGTTAAAGGATTTACAAACATACAATGAAGTATGCACTCGGTAAAGAGATTTGACAAAAGACTATTAAGTCTACCTTGTTAGAGGATTTTGGAGCTGATTTAGCTGTTAGAATGAAACAATAGATCTTTGACTTACAACTAATTTGTTGATAGAGATTCTCTAAAGTACTAATCACCTCTATGTGATAGATATAACTTTGTTGCTCTTGATATGGCCTTCCAATACACTTTGTTCTACTGCTGATTCACATTCGCATGCTTGCATTATCTCACATCATTACATTACTCACTCTCTTGGATATGATACAATACATTATATATATATATATATATATAATCATTACTCAGCATCATCATGCATTCAATAGAAGTGGAAGCTCAGTCTATACTAAACATCTCAGAGTAGTCTTGAACTCGGTCTACATTGGCAACTCAATAGATACTATGCAACTTGGTAGAAACTGAATTTCACGTTTACCATACCTAAACTCAATAAACACTAGTCATCTCATCACTCGGTTAACACTAACTTTGCTTCACATGAACTGATGGCTCGATAGAAACTACAAAGCTTGGTAATCACTAAACTGCTTGATAGGAATTGTACTACCTGAATTTACTTTGTAACCACTAGAATGCTCATAGGAACTATGAAACTTGGTGGCTACCAAATTGCATGGCAAACAATATAGACTGTTCAATAAGCTCAGTAACCATTTAGAATCTAAATAAGCATTGTCACTAATAACAAACTTGACTTAATGTCAACAAATCCTAACTTGTAGGTGACTATGACTCTTTCCCTCAACCACATTAGGTAGATCAAATAGAAATGTAAAACAAACACACACACACACACACACACACACACACACACACACACACACACACACACACACACACACACACACACACATACACATGCAAGAATGGGGTAAGTATAAATAATAAAGTATGACTATAAATATCATCAAATCCTAACATATGCAACTCATCATGATGAAGATATGGTAAATATCCTTTGAATACACAGCATATGACATCATTATGAAAGTAGTTACATTAACTAATTAAGAGTAGTTAAAGCATCATCTTTACAAGTAAGTAGCCACTGTTATGTGATATGACCAATTATTCTACATAGAAAAGTATTGCATTTCAAATATCAATTAAGGGCTAACATGTCCATAGAAGAGTCATATATAACTTTAACAATGAAGTCAATAATGATTATAACGGAGGGGTATTACAGGTCTTAAATCCTTGAGTTCCTCATGGTTAGTTTTCTTTTGGATTAATGCTATAAAAGTGTTATTGGGTTTTGATAAAATTGAACACAAATTTTGAGTTACCTCAATGGCTTCCCATAGATCATGGCCTAGGATATTCCATCATTTTCTAAAGAGGAAAGCTTCGAAGCCATATGGGCCTAGTGATTTGTCAGGGTTCATATGAAAAAGGGCTTCTTTGGTTTCATCTATGGTAAATTTCTTGTTTAGGTATTTATTATCTTCATCTGTAAGAATTTTAGGTATTGAGCTTAACATTTTATTTTGGGCTATTAAGTTAGAATGTTTCAAGTTGTTGCAAATATTTGAAAAATATTTAGTAAATATTTGTGTAGTTTGGCTGCAACTTTCTAATATATTTCCTTCATTATCCCTTATCTTCATGATTTTATTTACATTTCTATTATTTAGAGTACTATTGTGGAATTTTTTTGTATTTATGTCTCCTCTTCTAACCATGTATCACATGATTTTTGTTTCCAAAATATTTCTTCCTTGGCTAATATATTTTCTTGTTTTGCAAGTAGTTCTTCCTCTTTAATGTGTTTTTCATTGTTTATTCCTTCTTTAATGATCTCTTTATTTATATTTTTTACATCTTCTTCATTGTTTAGTTTTTCATTAAATATATTATTAAAATATGCTTTATTCCAATTCACCATTTTTTCTTTTAGAATTTTCAGCTTAGCTACAAAACAAAACATTTTTGAACTGCTTCTTGCCACCAAAGCTTTATATTAGTTAAAAAGTTGTCATCGAAGAACCATATTTTTTCACATTTGAAGGGATTCCTGGTTGGCCTTTTTTGTTCTACTATTTCCAACCTTACTTGAAAATGGCTAGATCTTGTGAGGGGAAGTATGATAGAGTTGAAGGAACAATTAATTTAACTTAGATCTACCTTGAATATAAATCTATCTATACATTCTGCTAGATAACTAAAACCTTTTTTTATGTTGTTCCATGTTTAAATATCATTAGAAGATGGAATGTCTATTAGATTATTGCTTGCAAACCATTCCTTGAAAATTGTCATTCCCTATGTGACTATTTGAGATCCCCCATATTTTTGATCTAGGCTTCTAATAGCATTAAAATCTCCTCCAATGAAAAAGTGTTATGATGGATTTGCCTCCATAAAAAGGTTGACTTCATTCCATACTACTTTCTTTTCAATTGTTAGTGAATGTTAACTAAAATACATTGTGTGTCACCACTAAAGCTACTTATTTTCCCTCCCATCCAACTATTATTGGTTACAAGGGGAGTATATTCTATATTCTTTGGATCCCAAATAACTCCTATACTTGTGGCATCTACCATCTTGGATTTCTAGAATCCCAAGTTTTTGCTAAGTTTCTTTCCTTCTTCTTTGTTTAATTTACTTTCTTGTATTAATGTAATATTTGAACCAAATAAGGTTAAATTGTGCTTCAATAAGTGCTTCTTATTAGGGGAATTTAATCCCCTAACATTCTACATGGTAGGTCTCACAGTTCTGTGATAAGGTTCTTCCCCTTCCCTACATTCTTTTTTGATTCTCATCCCTTCCGAGTTATGATTCAGCCAATGATTCCCTACTTCTTCTGTGCCACCCCCCCCCCCACCACCACATTTAGCTTTTCTTTAATACCTTCTTGATTTGTTGCCATGCCTAAATTGTCTAATTTATTTCTTGCATTTTGTATACTCTTTGGTATCGTATCACCTTCTACTTCTTCCTTTTCTTCTATAAATTCCTATATAATATTATCACTGATACCATTATCAAAATTAATTTCTTGTTCTTCCTTTGCTATCTATTCCAAAAGTTCTTATTTATGTTCATTTCTATGATCACTATTATATTCTTGGATGTAGTCCAAAGTTGTTTGAACTCCAAATTCTTCCCAGAAGATTTTTGACTCTGTTATATTTATTCTTGTGATATCTACCTCCTTTGAATTTATAGATCCCTACTGACTCATAGGACATTTTTTGTTGTTGATGGTGGCTTCAATCTCCATAGGTATTAGAATGTGTTCTTTCATCCATTGTGCTTCTGGCTCTTGGTGGTCTACTAATATGTTTTCATCTTCAAAGAGATTTCTACCCCCTATTGGGGTTTGCTAGAATTTATAGTATTTATGTTTTTTCTCTTTATTTATTTTTTATACCATTGGTTGGAGTATACTCTAGTTGGTGTTCTATCTCTAAAATTTGGTTGATCTTCTCATTTTTCCTATTATTTTTTTGTTTTGTTTTTCATTCTGCCAGTCCTTTTTCTATAGAGAGTTTTCTAAGAAGTATTTCCTTAAATGACCTCTTGTATTATCCTCCTATGTTTTAGTTTCTTCTAGATTGAAGAAATTTTTTGATTGTATGTTGGGATTGTTAGCTTTATTTTCATAGATCTTTGGTGTTTTCTTAGTTTTGGTTTTTACTATTTTCGTTGTGTTGATATCATTCTCAATGTTGTTGTGAAGTTTGGATAGATCATTACTCATAGTTTTTTTTTTTTTGATCAATAGTTGTAGTTGGGTGTTGAAGCTACTGGTTCTCATTTTTACACTTAATGCTTTGATTGATCCCATGATTTGTTGATTCTGATTGGTTTTGAACCAAGAGATGTTATTTGTGTGCTGCTTCCCAAAGGACAAATTGATCACTTATGTCATTTTGGATAAGAATAAAATCATGAGTCATTTGCTTATAAAGATTTACATTTTCTTTGGTATCTTCAATATACAATTGTTGGTGTCTACATTGTTCATCCCTTTGGAGTTTGTTGACATTGTTTTCCAAGCAAGTGATTTCACGTCTCTCATTTTCATTACCAATAGGGATTTCACTATTTCCATTGTAATATTTTTATTGGCTTATTGATCCCCTTCTTGGGAGTTTATCCTAAGATTGCTGAGATTGAAATTATTGTCAGGGTTCTTGTCCTTTAATTCTTTCAATATATCCCCATCTTCAGGATCTCCTTCTAACTTGCATATTTTACTAGCCAACCTTGGTTCTATCATATTTGTCATGTTTTGACTAGATGTTATAGAGGTTGCTAAAGGTTGTTGTTCTAGAATACCTTGATTGAGTGTTATTTTTTCCTAATTCTAGTTGGTTAGTTTTGAGTATTCTAGTTTGATGTTTGTTCTATCTATATATTTGAATCTTCAATTATCACCCACCCTTTCTATTAGAACTATTTCTTGTGTATCTCCTTCATATTTGGATGTTTGAATGTTATATATATGGATATGTTAGAAATTATTTTTATAGGTTTAAAGTCTTTATAATCTAGTTTGATTTGTACTAGGATCTTAACATCATTTACTTTCTTGTAATTAGCATCAATACCACACAATTCTCCTATTATAGAGCCTATGTATTTTAGAATTTGGAATTTTAGTAGTTCTACTAGTATTGATTTAATTAAAACCCAAGTTGAGAGGTTGGGGTTATTAATAGAGTCCTCATTAAAATTGGGAGTGCTTGGAGTGGCTCAAATTTGTTCACAGTAGGAAGTTTCTTTGCCAACAAATATTTTGTTTTGTTATAATATCCAAAGTTTTTTGTATTTGTATATGGTTGAGCCATTGTTTCCCTAGACGTAGAAGAATCCATAGCAACATTTGATTGAGTTTTGATGTGTGAGCTGCAGGCACTATGTTGCAGTGTCTGAATCCCATTTTGTGATGAATTTTCCATTTCTTGATAAAATCTAGCCATCATGACATCAAAAACTCAAATATGAAATTATGTGTTGCCCATTCAAATGATTTCAGAAGCATCTCTGGTAAAATTAGTGTCACTAATCTCTTTACAAGGAGTCATTGATGTATTTCACTTTTTGCTTTCTACGTTGTTCATCTACATTTGTATAAATTATATTTTATTATTATACATTAAATTATATATATAATTTTTAAATATAAATAATTAAATATCCACTTATTTATATCTAATTTTTATTTTTAATTTTAAAAATATATATTTAATGGTTACATTGTTTATAATAAATTAGAAGTTAATATAGTTTAAATTTTTTTAAATTTTTTATTAAATACTCTATTTTTTATTTTCTCATACAATAATTATATTTTAAATTCAATTATTAAATAATATATTACCTTAATTTTGAATATAAACAAAATACATTGATGTTGCCAAAGTAAAAGGTGCAGTTTCCTAGTAAATAATTAAAAATCTAATGATTCAAACAATGACCCAAAAAGGAAATCTAGTAATATTTAACCATATTTATTATTCTCATGGTTCAAATAATATGGCAGAAGCACAAGCATTGTTTCTTCTGTTGGTCTTGACAAAACAAGTTGACTTCCACAACATTTAGGTGGAAGGGGATTCCATGGTAATAATTACTACTTATATTAAAAAAATATCCCATAACTAGAAACTGACTTATATCCTTCAACAAATTTGGCCCCTATTAGACTCATTTGATGAAATCCTTATCTCACATACCCTTTGTGAAGGAAATGGTTTCGCTGATTATTTAGCTAATAGGGGTTGTGACAGTTTTAATCAAGAAAGGACCATTCCACGTGGCAATACTATTCTTGATGAAGAATTTGAAGAATTTCATAAAATGATTACATCAAATACAAAAGCTTGCAAGTGGGCTAATTTGACATCAAGTTCGTTGTTGGTTGCAGATTTTATGTGACGTGAGTTCTTATAGTGTATAAGTTTGGGGGATTTTATTTTGAGATGTTGTTGATGACTTTCTTGTAGCCAACATTGTAATAGGTGAATACTTTCTAACTCTTTTTATATAATGTCAATGATCTTTCTGGGTCAAGAGTTTGAATCATGTTTTATTAATACAATATATATAATGGCCAGTCCACTTTTACCTTAAAAAAATATTTATTATTATTATTATTATAAATGATGTTGCCTTTCAATTCCACATACACTAATTTAAAGAGTTATTTTTAATAATTAAATATTGAGTTTTGTTAATCTGTTGTTTTCTAATTAATGAAAAATGCAACTCCTAATTCAAAAATTGCTCTTTGATTAACTTTTATTATGCCGAGAGGCATATACAATGGGAGAAACACTTCCCAGCACAAAGAATATTCCAAGGAATAATCCGTGTAAGGAAAAAAGATTTGGTGAGAGTTACAAATGAAATTAAAATATGGAATGCCATTTGGCAATCAAAAAGATTTGGTGAGAGTTACAAACTAAATTAAAATATGGAATGTCATTTGGAAATCAAAAATATTTGGTGAGAGTTACAAACGAAATAATAGGCCCGAAATAATAGCGCTCGAGAAAGTAGGGCCTGAAAAAGTAGGACTCGAAAAAAAAGGGCCCGAAAAAGTAGAGCCTGAAAAAATAGGGGCGAAATAATTTCAATATGATTTTTTTTTTTGTTAAATATAATTTTGCATGCACATTCATAATTGTTTTTTGTGGGGAGTGGGGGAATTTGAAACAAATTCGTGGAATGTGAAGAGACGTCTGTTGGGGGATATGAGGAGCCTCTCAGAAGTTATAAAACCAAGGCTCACCATTTCATTTTTATTTTATGTTTTTGCAGGAAGGAAGAGGTGGAGGTTATTGGAGGATTAGATTGGAGTTTTTGAATAGGAGTAGATTGAAGTTTTGGAGTAACATTTTTGTAGGTGAAATTTTTATTTTTTATTTACATTTTCATTTAGATTTAGATGTAGATGTAAATTGAAATTCAAAATTAGTTATAATATTCTACTTTGATTTAGATTTCAATTTTAATTAATTTGATTTAGATTTAGAATTCTATTCATAACTATTTAGGCTTGGATTTAATAGTTTAGTCTTGCATGTTTGATAGATTTAGATTTGTATTCAAAATCTATTTGATTTATATATTTTATAATACTTTTCATTTACATATTTTAAAAGTGCATATTTCAAATTAGTCTTATATTTGCATGTTTCATATTAGTTTTAGATTTTCATATTTCAGAATAGTTTTGGTTTGCATGTTTTAGATTTGAATGTTTCACAATAGTTTTACATTTGCATGTTTCTAAGTATTTATAATTTGATGTTTCAAAGCATAATTTTATCATTAATCTGGATGAGAATGCCACCATATCAATACAATTTATAGTTTATTAAAGTTAATGTTTTATTTAGAGTAGATAAATCATAGATTTAGTATATATTTTAACATTATTGAATTATAAAATAAAATAAAATATTCAAAATAATAGCTAGCCAAAATAATATTAAGCCAAATGGATGTTGAAATAATAGAACTTGAAAAAATAAGGCCAAAAAAATAGAACGCAAGAAAATAGGGCTGAAATAACTTAATTAAAATTTTAAATATAAAACATTTTCTTTTTGTTAAATATATTTTTGCATGCACATTCATGCTTATTTTTTGTGAGGCGTGGGGGAATTTGAAACAAATTCATGGAATGTCAAAAGACATCTATTTGGAGATATGAGGGTTCTCTCATAAATTATAAAACAAATGCTCCTCATTTTATTTTCATTTTGTGTTTTTGCAGGGTGAGGAAGAGATGGAGATTATTGGAGCAATTAGAGTTTTTTAATAAGAGTAGATTAAAGTTTCATATAGTTTAGCCTTGCATGTTTGATTTAGAGTTAGGATTCAAAAACTTTTTGATTTCGATATTTGATAATACATTTCTTTCGCAGATTTTTAATGTGCATGTTTCAATTTAGTTTTACATTTGCATGTTTTACATTAGTTTTAGATTTGCATATTTCAAAATACTTTTGGTTTCCATGTTTAGATTTGTATGTTTCATAATAGTTTTATATTTGCATGTTTCAAAATATTTATATTTTTAATGCTTCATAATTAAATTTAATCGTTGATGCAGACAAGAAGGTCACCTTATCAATAAAAATTGTATTTTATTAAAGTTAGTGATTAATTTAAAATAAACGAATCATATATTTAGTTTATATTGTCATTATTTAATTAGATTATATATGTGGCTACTAAATATATTAATTAAGAAAGAAAATCATAAGTCTAAATAGATTCCTTAATGATAGGGAGATTTATTGATTACAATTCTTAATCATTGCAATAAAAATTGCATTAGCATTATTAAAAATTCAACAATATATAATATTCTCACATCATCATGGAGAAATAATTTTCATAAAATTGACTCATATATTCTTTCACACTTTTAACATCATTTGAATTGTTGTGTTGGGACTTATAACTTCCCTTTCATGAATTAATTTTTCCACTATTTGAGTCATTTGTATAACATATATCCCAAATTTGACCATAGTTGTACTCCAAATACTTCAACACTACACCTAAATCTCATACTTCCCTTAACCCTGTCCCTAATTTTAGTGTAACATTTAACCACTTATTAACCCTAACCATAACACTGAGTGTCATATAAATGAAATTGTAAACCTTGGATCCTAACTATAACTCTTACTCTATATATGATTGTACTAATCATTTAGTAAATTATATACCTTAGCCTAACCCTATATGTACAAGTATCTAGAAATAAATTTTTTTTTTTATAAGTGATAATATGTATATACACACACCCAGAGAGAGAGAGAGAGAGAGAGAGAGAGAGAGAGAGAGCGCACATATATGTAGACAAGAAGGAGCTCATATTATGTTTCTTATAGAGACATGTTTTATGTAGAGAGAGAGAGAGAAAAAGAGATTATGAGGTGTATCTAGATAGTAGGCACAAAGAGATTTAGGGTTAGGGTTAGGTTTAAAATTAGAGTTAGAGTTGGGATTAGGGTTAGGGTTAGAATTAGGGTTAGAAATATAGTTAGGATTAGAGACAGAGTTAGGGTTAGGGTAAGGGTAAGAATTAGGGTGAGGGTTAGAATTAGGGTTACAAATATAGTTAGGGTTAGAATAAGAGTTAAGGTTAGGGTTAGAGATAGAGTTAGAATTAGAGTTAGAATAAGGGGTGGAGTTAGAATTAGAGTTAGAGTTAGGGTTATATTTAGGGTTATAATTAAGGTTATGATTAGAATTAGTGTTAGAGTTAGGGTTATGGTTAGTGTTAGGGTTATGGTTAGGGTTAGCATTAGAGTTAGGATTAGGGTTAGTGTTAGAGTTATGGTTAGGATTAGCATTAGGGTTAGGGTTACAATTAGAGTAAGAGTTAAAATTAGAGGTAGTGTTAGTGTTAGTGTTAGTATAAGAGTTAAAGTTAGAATTAGAGTTAGAGTTAGGGTTCAAGTTAGAGTTAGAGTTAAAGTTAGAGATAGAATTGTGATCAGGGTTAGATTAGGGTTAGGGTTAAAGTTACCTTATTAGATTTAGGGTTAGGGTAAGAGTTAGGGCTAGGATTAGGATTAGAATTAGGGTTAGTGTTAGAGTTAGAGTTATATATAGTGTTAGGGTTAGGATTAGGGGTAGGTTTATAGTCAAAGTTAGGGTGAGGGTTAATGTTGGGGTTAGGGTTACAAAAAGAGTCAAAGTTAGAGTTAGGGTTAGAATTAGGGGTAGGGTTAGAATCATGGATAAAGTTAGAGTTGGAGTTAGGATTAGAGTTAGAGTTAGAGTTAGATTTAGGGTAAGAATTAGGGTTAGGATTAGAATTAGCGTTAGAGTTAGAGCTAGGGTTAGAATTAGGGTTAGGGTTAGGGTTAGGGTAAGAATTAGATTTAGAGTTAGAGTTAGGAACAACATTATAGTTAGGGTTACAATTAGGTTTGGGTTAGAGCTAGAAATGGGGTTAGGGTTAGAATTAGGGTTAGAGTTAGGGTTATATAGGTTTGGGTTAAGACTAGGGGTAGAATTAGAGTTACAATTAGAGTTAGAGTTAGAATTAGGGTTAGGGTTAGAATTAGGGTTACAAATATAATTAGGGTTACAGATTGAGTTAGAGCTAGAGTTAGGGTAAGGGTAATAATTAGGGTTAGGGCTAGAATTAGGGTTACAAATAAAGTTAGGGTTAGGGTTAGCGTTAGATTTAGAGGTAGGATTTGAGCTAGATTTAGAGATAGAATTAGAATTAGAACAAGAGTTAGAGTTAGAGGTAGGATTAGAATTAGGGCTAGGATTATGGTTAGCATAAGGGTTATGGTTAGAGTTAGGGTTAGCATTAGGGTTAGGATTATAATTAGTGTTAGTTTTAGTGTTAGTGTTAGTGTTAGTGTTAGGGTTATAATTGGGGCTAGAATTTAGGGTAGGGTTAGGGTTAGGGTTAGGGTTAGATTTAGAGTTAGAGTTAAAGTTGGAGATAGAGTTGGGGTTGGGGTCAGGGTTAGAGTTAGGGATCATCATGGAGAAATAATTTTCATAAAATTGACTCTTATATATTCTTTCATACTTTTAACATCATCTGAATTGTTGTGGTTGGACTTATAACTTCCCTTTCATGAATTATTTTTTCCACTATTTGAGTCATTTGTATAACATATATCCCAAATTTGACCATAGTTGTACTCCAAATACTCCAACACTACACCTAAATCTCATACTTCCCTTAACCCTGTCCCTTATTTTAGTGTAATATTTAACCGCTTATTAACCCTAACCATAACACTGAGTGTCATATAAATGAAATTGTAAACCTTGGATACTAACTATAACTCTTACTTTATATATGATTGTACTAATCATTTAGTAAATTATATACCTTAGCCTAACCTTATATGTACAAGTATCTAGAAATAAATTTTTTTTTTTTATAAGTGATAATATGTATATACACACACCCAGAGAGAGAGAGAGAGAGAGAGAGAGAGAGAGAGAGAGAGAGAGCATATATGTAGACAAGAAGGAGCTCATATTATGTTTCTTATAGAGGCATGTTTTATGTAGAGAGAGAGAAAAAGAGATTATGAGGTGTATCTAGGGAGTAGGCACAAAGAGAGTTAGGGTTAGGGTTAGGTTTAAAATTAGAGTTAGAGTTGGGATTAGGGTTAGGGTTAGAAATATAGTTAGGATTAGAGATAAAGTTAGGGTTAGGGTAAGGGTAAGAATTAGGGCGAGGGTTAGAATTAGGGTTATAAATATAGTTAGGGTTAGTGTTAGGGTTAGAATAAGAGTTAGGGTTAGGGTTAGAGATAGAGTTAGAATAAGGGTTGGAGTTAGAGTTAGAGTTAGAGTTAGGGTTATATTTAAGGTTAGAATTAAGGTTAGGATTAGAATTAGTGTTAGAGTCAGGGTTATGGTTAGTGTTAGGGTTATGGTTAGGGTTAGCATTAGGGTTAGGGTTAGGGTTAGTGTTAGGGTTATGGTTAGGATTAGCATTAGGATTAGGGTTACAATTAGAGTAAGAGTTAAAATTAGAGGTAGTGTTAGTGTTAGTGTTAGTGTTAGTATAAGAGTTAGAGTTAGAATTAGAGTTAGAGTTAGGGTTCAAGTTAGAGTTAGAGTTAAAGTTAGAGATAGAATTATGATTAGGGTTAGATTAGGGTTAGGGTTAAATTTACCTTATTAGATTTAGGGTTAAGGTAAGAGTTAAGGCTAGGATTAGGATTAGAATTAGGGTTAGTGTTAGAATTATAGTTATATATAGTGTTAGGGTTAGGATTAGGGGTAGGTTTATAGTCAAAGTTAGGGTGAGGGTTAATATTGGGGTTAGGGTTACAAAAAGAGTCAAAGTTAGAGTTAGGGTTAGAATTAGGGGTAGGGTTAGAATCAGGGATAAAGTTAGAGTTGGAGTTAGGGTTAGAGTTAGAGTTAGAGTTAGATTTAGGGTAAGAATCAAGGTTAGGATTAGAATTAGTATTAGAGTTAGAGCTCGAGTTAGAATTAGGGTTAGGGTTAGGGTTAGGGTTATGGTTAGGGTAAGAATTAGAGTTAGAGTTATAGTTAGGGTTAGAGTTAGGAACAGAGTTATAGTTAGGATTAGAGTTAGGAACAGAGTTATGGTTAGGGTTACAATTAGGTTAGGGTTAGAGCTAGAATTGCGGTTAGGGTTAGAATTAGGGTTAGAGTTAGGGTTGTATAGGTTCGGGTTAAGATTAGGGGTAGAATTAGAGTTACAATTAGAGTTAGAGTTAGCATTAGGGTTAGTGTTAGAATTAGGGTTACAAATATAATTAGGGTTACAGATTGAGTTAGAGCTAGAGTTAGGGTAAGGGTAATAATTAGGGTTAGGGCTAGAATTAGGGTTACAAATAAAGTTAGGGTTAGGGTTAGGGTTAGATTTAGAGGTAGGATTTGAGCTAGATTTAGAGATAGAATTAGAATTAGAACAAGAGTTGGAGTTAGAGGTAGGGTTAGAATTAGGGCTAGGATTATGCTTAGCATAAGGTTTATGGTTAGAGTTAGGGTTAGCATTAGGGTTAGGGTTAGCATTAGTGTTAGTTTTAGTGTCAGTGTTAGGGTTATAATTGGGGCTAGAATTGAGGCTAGGGTTAGGGTTAGGGTTAGGGTTAGAATTAGAGTTAGAGTTAGGGATCAAGCTAGAGTTAAAGTTGGAGATAGAGTTGGGGTTAGGGTTAGATTTAGGGTTAGGGCTAGAGTTATGGTTACCTTTAGGGTTAGATTTAGGTTTACAGTTAGAGTTATGGTTAGAATTAGGATTGGGTTTACGATTAGAATTAGGGTTAGGATTAGAGTTAGAGTTACATATAGTGTTAGGGTTAGTATTAGCATTATATATAGTGTTAGGATTAGGATTATGAGTAGGATTAGGGTTAGAGTTAGGGTTAGTGTTAGGGTTACAATTAGAGTTAGAGTTATAATTATAGTGAGGGTTAGAGTTAGAGTTAGAGTTAGGGTTAGAATTAGGGGTAGGGGTAGGGTTAGGGTTAGAGATAGAGTTGGAGTTAGAGTTAGAATATGGGTTTAAATTAGGGTTAGAATTAGCATTAGAGTTAGAATTAGAGTTAGGATTAGAGTTATAGTAAGGCTTAGGGTTAGGGATAGAATTAGGGTTAGGGTTAGAATTAGCATTAGATTTAGGATTATAGAGGGTTAAGGTTAGGCTTAGGGGGAGAATTAAAGTTAGAGATAGAGTTAAGGTTAGGGTTAAACTTAGACACACACACACACACACACACACACACACATATAAACAAATAAATCGATACTAATTTTATCAAAAATAAAAAATTAGAATATATATATATATAATCATATCTTCCATATTCGCGACGACTGCTACTAGCTTATATATACTTATATATATAATGCCGAGAGTCATCCTTCTCGAGGCACCTATTTTAATTCAAATCGTATCCAACACAAAAAAAACCATTGCGATTTAAATTAAAATAAGTGCCTCGAAAAAGATGACTCTTGACATTATATATATATATATATATATAAGTATATATAAGCTAGTAAATAGTCTACTGATAGTCAATGAGAAAACCGAATGCGCTCGATCGAACCGGTAAATTGGTTGTCTTTCCTATCTTCGATTTCTAATCATAATTGTTTACAAACAAATAAGATTACAAAAGCTTGTGCCGGGAGGACGTCCGGTTTTTCAAAAATTTTGACATATAGATATTAAATCTGTGCCAATTGTTTCAAGAAAACTAAGAAATCTCTGTAGTAAAAAGAAAGGAAGGGAAGTCCGCTTCTATTTGAAGGTCAGCTGTACAAATTTTAATCGCTTCGTAACAACACGAAAGCAGGTGACGGGGTTGGTCGTTGGCAGAGTAAATCACAGTCCGAGTGCGGATCAGATTTGCGCTCCGATTGCAATGGAAAAGGTTGTTTATTTCCCAATTCTATCTATGACTGTTTTTAAAATTGCTTCCGTAGTCAATTAGGTATATTTTTAAATCACATTCAACAAAATCTATGATGAAAACGGAGGATTGTTAAAAATTAAATTGCAGAGACAAAATTGATTATTAACTTTGAGAACAGAGGATGCTAAAGAGAATTGCAGAGACAAAGTTCTGATTGTTAATTTTGATGTTCTTGCAGGGTAAGAAAACACATGAAGGAGGGCAAGAAAGCCCTAATTTAAGGGAGACAGGGCATGAAAGCCCTGAATCTAGGGTTAATTCTCAAGCTATTTCAGGACATCTGAATGACAGAGAAACCATTTCCGGTGCCCTAGATTCAACTGCCTCTAAATCATCGAGTAAGGATGATAAAAATGAAGGCAATGAAACAGGGAGCGAAAATGTTGAAGGGGAGGAAGAAGAAGGGGATTGTTCAAGGTTCAAGGGCACATTTTACCTAAAGAATAGACGATGGGGAGCTCAGCTATACCAAAATAGGGGGAGAGTTTGGTTGGGTAGTTTCAGGAGTAGAGAAGAAGCTGCCGAGGCTTTTTGCAGAGCTAATTTGAAGTTCAAGGGGCAACTTGGTCATTTGAATTTTTCAGAGGATGAGAAACAGTTTCAGGATTCACTCACTCCTGAGAAAGTTGCCTATTTAATCAAGAAACACACTTATGATAGAGAACTGCAGAAGTGGCGCAATACTCCTCACAGCCCAAAAAAGTTGGTATCTGACAATGCAAGGGAGATGGACAAGAGTGAGATTTCAAGAGAAGCCATGATTGATAGGCAGCATCTATTTGAAAAGAAGATTAATGCAAGTGATGCGAATCATTTAGGCAGGCTAGTGATCCCAAAACAACATGCTGATCGTCATTTCCCTAAGGATAGATTAGCTGTTGAATCAAAAACTTTTCTGAAATTTGTGGACACAAGTGATAACAGTGAATGGCAGTTCAAATTTTCATATTGGAAAAGTTGCCAGAGTTATGTTCTTACTGAAGGATGGAGAAAGTTTGTCAAAAATAGGGATTTGAAAGGAGGAGACGTGGTTTCCTTTTCTAGGGATAGTGAGATGCCAAACGACAAATTTTACATTACAGTCCATTACTTTGAGAATCTAATGGGCAATAATTGTTTGCAAGATCAATCTGGGTGTGATGAGTTACTTCAAGAAAGGGGATTTAATACCACATCTGCTTCAAAATCTGTTTCGACTGAGAGTATTTGTGAGCCCAAAGAGATGGTGAAATCGGATGAAGAAAGGAGAGTGGATGAGAAAACGAGACTTCATTTCCATGGATATCCACAGCTTGGAAAAAGAAAAGCTGTGGAGGATGAAAGTGAAAATAAGTCAGACGATGTTATAAAGCTGTTTGGGGTTGAAATCGGTAGAAGAGGGAAAATGCTGAAACCTTGTGGAGTTGAGAATGATCCAAAACAAAAAGGACAATTGCAACTCCAGGTTCAGCCGAAATCTTTCCAGAATCCAAAGTACAAAGAGATGAAAAAGATAAAGGCTAAATGTAAATTGAAATTGTCAGATTTCTGTCGAATTGGTTGGACCATTTCCTTTCTCAAATTGTGCATGAAATATATTGGTATTGACTTAGCAAGTACGTTCGTTATTTACTTACAAGAATTAGATTGTTCACATTTGTTGCTAATAAATTGTGGATTATTGTAGTGAAAATAATGGGCTTTCACTATATGGCAAGATAACAATTCTAATTTGGCACAGTGGCTTTCACATTACTCATGCAATACGCGGGTTTTGGAGATAAATATATATTCATATGTCCATGTATTTGTGCGTTATGATCAAGTTAGATTAAAAAATTACACACATAATACATCATAGCACAATGATCATACACAATACATCATAGCACAATGATCACATTTTTACAAGAAATGATAGAGTATGTAGCTGAATTTATTGTGATAAATCTTTAGAGCAGGTCAATCCTGATTTTTGTATTTTTTAATTTAATAAATGACAAATTAATACAAAATTATATAATGTATTGTTTTTTATCATGTTTGATATACAAACCAACTAATGCTAAGTAAAATATTCAAAAATAATCTATATTACTTATAGTCACCCATCTCTTTGCATATTGTTTGGTATTGCCTAATATACTAAGTTCCTAAAATAATTTTGTTCCAATCATGTGTAATATTAAGTTTCTTAGAGATCTTTTATGTAACTGAGATGTTGATTGAAAAGAGATTGGGCATTTCATTAGCACAAGAGTTTTAAAATAGAATCAGGTTTTTTTTGTATTATAATGATCAATTAAAAGTTTCAACTATAATTATTATGGGTATCTAACTATAATTAAGTAATCATTTATGTCAATATTTTATACCATTCAACTACCCATTAATATCTTATTTACTAATGCACCCTATAACAATGTCCAACCAGTGGTAGTTGATTCCACCATTAGCGATGCTTGACTAAAAATATCTAGGTATCTAATTGAAACAACATTAGCAATGTTCTTTACTACAACAAAAATAGGTTTTGAAGGGACCTAAAACCCTTTACAAGATGGTTTACTAAAGATGAAACATGAAAGCCCTCAACAAAGAATGGGTCAAAGACCAATATGAGAGTTTTAACAAAAGGCTCTCACAACCTAAAACAAACACTAGAAGAAAAATTGGCATAAAAACCAAGAGAGGGGGAGAAGATCAATAAACTCCTGCCATCAAGAACAAAAATTTCTTGACAAAGTAAAAGTAACACATGAGAAGTCAGCAAGTAACCAAAAAATTAGAGAAATGGAATGTAGGAAAGCCTACTCGGTCCAACACAAAATCTAAAAGAGTTACAAAACAAGTTGTCATAGAGAAATCTTGACCCTAACACCCATAAATGAAGATTTACCTATCACCATACCCGAGTGGGAGTGAAGAGTCATATCAAAGCATATCATAGACAGATCTTATGTTTTCTACCCTTCACTATAATCCAACCCTCCTCAACCTTAGTAACATCATCCTGACATTAAATAAGGTCCTGAGTTGGACACCCAAACCCCTAAGAGGAAAGACCAACATAACCTACATAAGAACCTGGGGTAGGGCCAACAACAACTTGAGAGACTAAGCTAGCAAGAGGGAGGCTCTCAATAGTCATGACACAATCTCCAATACAAGCAAAAGGATTGTCTTGCAACATAACCTAAACATCAGAATGGAGAGAAGAGCCAACTAAAAACCCTACAGACATAGGGACAACAATACTGTTAATAGAAAAATTGGAAGGATCGACACAACCAACCACAAAGGGATTAGTAGAACCATTTGAGTAACCAACAATGAAAGGGACAAAATCACCCTTATGAACACAACCTAAATCAGCCACGGGAGAGACCACGAGAGCATATTCCACAATGACTTGAGATAAACTTCAATCAAACTTTTTTTCAATTGTATAATGATGTTTAGAATCACCATTCCACCATGTGGGAGACCATCTCATTTTTTCTAGAGAGCATTGGGAAGTAGCATGCCCAATATTAAAACATCTTCTACATCTAAAACGAGCCCCTTCTTGTCCAAGATTTGGACTTAGCTACCCTAGAAGAACTAATCATAGTCTTGTTTAACAACCCTTTAGAAATTCCCATCTCTACAAGAATTTGAGCATAAGTTAAATGCAAGACATCAAAAGATTCAATATCTACCATGAAAAAACACCTAAAACAATACCTGCCTCTTCCAATAGAGCATCAAACCAAAGGTGAAGTGGAAGGTGAGGATGTTTTACCCAAATATGAATCATGCTAAACTTCTCAGCAAAGGGGAAGAAGTTAGCATGTCATGGCTTAACTATAAGCAAAAACTTGTCTTCCTGAGTAATAAAATGATCATGCAAAATAACTTTTTTGTCTTGAGAATTTTCCAATTTAACTATGAAAAAAATTCTTTCCATAGGAAAAATCTAGATGATACATGAAATGTGGGGTTCCCATTGTAGAGAAATCTAATCATGCAACTGGAGAAGATTGGGCCAAAAAACCCCCAAAATATACAAATAAAAACATAAAGAGGGACACATTAGCTCCTATCTCCTTCTTAAAATCCATATTAAGCTTCACATATGTGGAATTTAAGATCATAATAAATCTTATCTCATCCTAACAACACAAGACCCTTTAAAAATCCCTAGAAAGTTAGGAAACCAAGGGAGCAGAGAGGGAGGTACTCACAACCACCCACCCAATTCCTAGGATGCAAGGCACCAAGGCCATGCGAAGAAAAATAAGTCCCTTTAGCCGACACATGAGACTCCCTTCGCCCCCTCTCAACTACAATCCCAACAGAGGGCATGCAAGAAGAACACAGAGTTAGAAGACACGAAAGACAAATAATAATTAAATCTTTCATTCAGGTATTTAGAGTTGACTTTCAAAGTATTTATAATATTAAAAAATATATATATAATTTTTTTTAAAGGATTTTATTGGACTCTGTGTTACATTTTTTAAAAATATCATTAAATAAAAAAAAGTGTCTTCTCGTGACTTCTATTGTGTTTGATTTAGTCTTATTATACTTGTCATAGATTAGTATATTGCATTCACTTGTACACAGTTAACACAAGTAGTGAATTATTTTGCACCAAACATAAGTAACCATTTTTGTGTAGTTAAAATATTTCTAAAATTTCATATATTATAAAATAAAATATGATTGGTTGAATTGGTTTGGTATTATATTGCATTTTTAGTAAAATTTTGTGATACACATGACATTGATTAATCTAAAAAATAACTCTATTCATAATTAATATATCTACATAGATGACAAGTCATTCAATGATTTTATTATCTATTGATGGAGAATAATAACTTGTTATCCTCTCAATAGGTTATATTAATTTTCCCTTTTGAAAAAATATTACTCTTTATCTTTGTTTAATTTTGATTTTATTTGTGTTTAAAAGGACAAAAATTATGGGTTTGATTGTATTAATACTATCACTTTTTATTAATTATGTTAGAATGATTATAATAACTAAGAGGGGGGTGAATCAGTTATTCTCAGGTCTAGATGCACCAATCTTACTTTTAACAACTTCAAACAACTTATTCAACATAAATTCACTCAGCCAATATAACAACTCTACAAGAATTTGAGCATAAGTTAAATGCAAGATGTCAAAAGATTCAATATGTGCCATGCAAAACACATCTAAAACATTATACACCTATTGGAACATATCATCAAACCAAAGGTGAAGTGAAAGGTGAGGAAGTTGCACCCAAATAGGAATCATGTTAAACTTCTCAGAAAAGGAGTTGGACTTAGCATGCCATGACTTAGTTAGAAGAAATAACTTATCTTCTTGAGTAAAAAAATGATCACACAAAATAATGATTTTTTCTTGAGAATTTTCAAATTTAGCTATAAAAAATACTCTTTCCATAGGAAGAATATGGATCATACCTTAAATGTGGGGTTCCCATTATAGATAAATACAATTGTGAGACTAGGGAACATTGGGCCAAAAAAACCCAAAATATACAAATAACAACACGAAGATGGACACATTAGCTTCCATCTTCTTCTTCATCTCCACATTAAGATTCACTTTTTTGGAATTTGAAACCGAAATAAATCTCATCAAATCTAGACTACAAAAGATCCTTGAAGAAGCCCTAGAAAGTTGGGAAACCAAGAGACAAAAGAGGTAATCACTCACAACCTCCCCCCAACCCCCTCATTCCCTAGATGTGAGGCACCAATGGCATACAAATAAAAAGAAGGCTTTCTAGATGACACTTCTGAGACTCCCCCCTCCCTACCCACCTCGTTGAGAGTGTTGACTTGGTGGACAACACTTCCTAGAATATTCGTGTCATGGACTGGGTAAGTCTCAACATTTGTATTGGGCATTAACAGTTCACGCTTTTGGTGCAATGAAAAATGCTACCTACAATTGGTATTGGAGCCCTTAGGTCATGGGTTCAAGTCTCCTTTTAGTTAGAGCTGAAGGCTCAGTCGGTGCTATGGGGGAGATTGTTGAGAGCGTTGACTTGGTAGTTAGCACCTCCTTCGAGATTTGTGTCATGGACCTGAGTAAGTCTCAACATTTGTATCAAGCATTAATAGTTTGAACTTTTGGTGCTGTAGACACCTAAATTTGATTACATCAATAAGTAATCATATTTAGTCATCTCCTAGGACATTATTGATTAAATATTTACTATTTAATTAATTAATTAACTAGGATTAATTAATTGTCATCCCCTAGTTAATTAATTAATTTAATTAACTATAGTCCAATTGATAAAATCAAATGATCACCCAAAATCAATTTATCAATTAAATCCCTATTCCTCTATTAAATTGGATAAATCATCAAATCTATTCAATTTAATTCCATACTCCCATTTTATTGAATAAATCATTTAATAAAATATCTAAAATCCAAAAAGCCTTCCTAAATCCTATCCTAACCCCTAATCCAACCCATTCACCCATACTAACCTCACGTAGCCTCCTAACTAACCCATCCCATCAAAGCTAAATCACTTGCCCCCTAACCCCCCTTTCTAAGCTAATCCTAATCCCCCTTCTAATCATGTGCACATTCATAAATATGGATTAAGACTTGCTAACCCAAGCCAATGTCAACAAACTCAACCACACCTCTTACATCCCCAAAATATCTCTTACATCCCCCTTAACGACTCTTACATCCCTCTTACATATTCAACCACCCTCATGAAGCCTTTGACCAACCCTTATCCTATCCTCTCAAACTCATCCTCCTTGTGACAAGTGTCACCTCCCTATTGGTGCTAAACTAGCACAATCCTTGTGCTCCCTTTTGAGTGCATCCTGACCCTCCCTCACCATCTCATCATCTTGACATCTTGGCCATCCATTCCTTCAACCCTTGGCCTATAAATTGAACCCTCTCCCTTCACTAAAATCATCTACCTTTCATGCAAAGTTAAAATGCTATTTTGAGAGCTCATAAACTACCAAAATACCATTATAATGTTGGAATCACTCCATGAATCTATTGTTGAAACCTTGCTGCATTCACTCCATCCATCCATCTAAAGCTTGAGCATAAACTTGTGAGCATACATATCTTAAATTAGGGACAAATCCATTGCATCATGATGTTATACCATTAGGAGCCTACCATTCTTGGTTTTCTTCCTTTTGTGGTGATAACAACCGGTCCTATCTTAAGTGTTTGCTTACTTAGTTTTGTTAATGCTTTCCTTAATAGCTAGTATTCATTTTACACTACTAAACTAAGTGATACATTTTGGCACGCCCGATGGGACCCCACATTGTGGTCAATCTAATCAATTTTTAAGTTTTTTGTGTTAACTAACAAAAGTAACCTTGTTTTCTTGTGTGTTTTTGTGATAAGCTTACTAATTTTGTTGCAGGTATGTAGGTCACCCTTTGGAAATCACACTCCTGGCCATCTAAGCATTTTTCATTTTTGAACACTAAAAAATTAGCTTGGTTCACGATCCCATGACCCCGGGAATGTGATCCTGTGACTGCGGGAATGCGACTTTTTACTGGCGAGAACGCGAACTCGCAACCGCAAGTTTGTAGTTCACCACCAAATAGCTTTTGCCACGTGCCCTAAAATTCACTCCACATCCTTGCCGAACTTTTTTCACGGGAACACTAGAACTGTCTACAGGATCACTTACATTTTCTTGTGGGAATGCGACCTTCGACCAGTCAAAATTTCAAACCTATTTCTAACTTTGACCACTCAAACTCGCTAGCCTATTTGTCTGCAGGAATGCTCCCACAAGCACCTATGGGATCACTTGCTTGCGAGAGCGCATTGTGCTATTTGAACCCGCGGCCTAAAATTTTCACTATTTTTCACCAGTTTTGTCCCACATTCCCGTGAACCTTTCCTGCATTCCCACACCTATGAGATCACTGCCTTAACCCGTGGGTTCACACTGTTAGCTGATTTGCTCACAATTTTGATAGTTTTTGTGCAGGTTTTTATTCTAACTTGTTTTCTGTAGGTTTTATCATCATATCTTTAAGCTCATAATCAAATCATAATCATATTTAAAAATAAATTTAATTTATAAAAAAAAAAAATCAAGTAAAGAAAAATAATCGTCCATTGGTGAAAACTTGGCAATTCAAGTTCCTCGGACAAGTACCATGATGAAACTTGGCAAACAAGCATCTTGTGTAATCCCTTTATCCAAATGCCCTATACACTTGGGGGCATGTTCCATCACCCATCATACCCATCTCATCCCACCATACCAACAACTCCTATCCATTTCACCCACCATCCTTCTTTGGATCTTGATAGAAATAAAGTCCACCACTAGATACATGCTTTTGGTCATCCTTTTGACATCCATTTCCCATCAAAGTTATTATACACCTATCCTTCATCCACCCATCCTACTTAACCTTTACCTCATTCACCTTTTCTATCCTAGCTTCCATCTATCTCCCTCATCCTTTTGTTGACCAATATTCCATCCCAACACATCCCTCATAACCACCTCCTCTTGAATAGCATATTATAACTGGGGGCACTCTTTTCCTTGGAGACTGTATTGTGTCCATCTCCCACCCCCCCATCCTAGTCCTATTTTCATCTTGTCATCCCCAAACTAGTCATACCTTTTTCTCCTATCCTTTCACTTTTAACTATCTCTCCATCTTTCCATCACCTAGTACATCCCTTATCAATTGTATCTAACACTAGGCTATCCCCATAAACCCCAATGTCATCCATTCATATCCTCATTCTCCTAAAAATCTACCATCCACTGCACCCTTCCATTACACATCTAATCACCACCTTTTCCCCACCCTTGTCACAAGCTTTGGTCACACCCCCATCATCATCATTGGGATCCATCCTTCCTACCCATTATCTTTAAGTATATCATTCCCTTATCCATATCACCCTACCCACCATCAATCCATTTTCTCATGGTATCTCCTCATCCTGAGCTTCTTACTCCCGCTATCTTAAGCTTTTCAAAAACAATCTTCTCCTCTTGAGATTTTCATCCCCTTTATCTCCTCATCTCAAGCTTTTCCTCTATCTCCTTCTCCCATGCTTCTCCTCTATCTTCTCATCTCAAGCTCTTTATCCAACTAATCACCTCCTCACACATCTTTTATCCACTATCTCTTCATCTTTATCTTTCCTACCGCTATCCTATCATGACAAGCTTTTGTACAGTAATCCCTTGTACATCCTTGGATCTGTCAGTTGTATATTCCTTGTGCATCAGTCCTTAACTTAGTACCATTGTATATCTCTCATCTCTTCGTGTCAGTTCATGCTTGATCAAGAACATTGCAGTTCTCTTGGTTAGGTACTTTAGCGACTCCTCGTACGAGATCCCTTGTCATCAAAATGTTGTCCTAATTTTTTTTGATTTCCCAGCTCATCCTAGTCCTCGATATTACCAGTAGATCCTTACAGGATGCATCCTTCCTCTTATTTGATCTTGGTCCGTCAATATCCAGTCCTACTGATCTCTTTGGCAAATGGTTCACTTTTTTATGGATTTACATTTTCTTTCGATTTGTTTTCTTTTCGAGATTTCAAATTTGGTTCTTAAATTATCTCTTCCAAGTGATTTGGGCTGTTCCCTCCTCAAAGTCATTATGATCTTTTATATCATGGTGTGCTACGAATGGGGCAATTCAAGTGCATGGTCTTGATCAGGTCTTTCATCTTTTCTTTTTTTTCTGCTTGTGGGTTCCCTAGTATCATTCCCACTCTGACTCTTCCCAGATTCATGTGTGATGTTGGGGCAATCCTTGCATGTTTGTTTCACATTATTCCTCTACAATATTGGTACAAAGGCCTTGATGTTCTTAGTAACCTTGGCATATCTCCAATATTCCTATATCAAAATACGTGCTCAACTACATGGTGATGTTCCACTTTGGAACACCCCCCCGCTCAAGCTTCAATCAATTACATCAAAACATCACATCCCATCCTTATTCAAGCATGCAATCCTATCAAAGCCTCCCATCCTATCAAAGCAACCCATCCTATCCAAAATATCCCATCCTATCAAAACATCCTATCCAAGCACCCCATCCAATCAATCCTGCCATCATGATCCTGCCAATCTATTAATCCCATCATATCCAATCCTACAGCAAATCATAATCATATCTATTATCCCAATCATAATCATAGCTCTTGAATCAATCATAATCATAGCTCTTGATTCACTCACCATCATAGCTTTTTTTATCAATCACAATCATAGCTTTTGCATCAATCATACTCATAGCTCCTGCCTCAATCATAATTGTTCCTCCTCCATCAAGCATCATCATAGGCCTCACAAATCATCATCCTCGAATCATAATCTCCCCAAACATACCATCTTCCAAATCACTTCCCTAGGTTTCATTTCAATCACCGATCACCCTTCCATTTTTAACCCTTGGTTATCCGTATGCACATGATTTTCCTTTGTACCATTCTCCCATCATGAGAGTATGCACCTCTTTAGAACCCTCTCTTTACCACTCTCAGTCCTCTTGCTCACCTTAGATTCTTGTACTTTTCAAGAAGCTATTAGGCCTTGCCTTCTCTCCCTACCACCTTCTTGAGGGGGCATCATGCAGTCGATTCTCTCTTTCTACTCAAGATTGGGGCAACCATGTTGCTTCAAAAAGTCTTCTTCACGTCGTTTATGTTTGAACTTCTTTGAAATAGTGTTGTTTCAACACTATGTCAAAGAGGGGCGAAATGTAGACACCTAAATCTGATTACATCAATAAGTAATCATATTTAGTCATCTCCTAGGAAATTATTGATTAAATATTTACTATTTAATTAATTAATCGTCATCCCCTAGTTAATTAATTAATTTAATTAACTATAGTCCAATTGATAAAATCAAATGATCACCCAAAATCAATTTATCAATGAAATCCCTATTCCTCTATTAAATTGGATAAATTATCAAATCTATTCAATTTAATTCCATACTCCCATTTTATTGAATAAATCATTTAATAAAATATCTAAAATCCAAAAAGCCTTCCTAAATCCTATCCTAACCCCTAATCCAACCCATTCACCAATACTAACCTCACTTAGCCTCCTAACTAACCCATCCCATCAAAGCTAAATCACTTGCCTCCTAACCCCCCTTTCTAAGCTAATCCTAATCCCCCTTCTAATCATGTACACATTCATAAACATGGATTAATACTTGCTAATCCAAGCCAAAGTCAACAAACTCAAGCACACCTCTTACATCTCCAAAACATCTCTTACATCCCCTTTAATGACTCTTACATCCCTCTTACATATTCAACCACCCTCATGAAGCCTTTGACCAACCCTTATCCTATCCTCTCACACTCATCCTCCTTGTGACAAGTGTCACCTCCCTATTGGTGCTACACTAGCACAATCCTTGTGCTTCCTTTTGAATGCATCTTGACCCTCCCTCACCATCTCATCATCTTGACATCTTGGCCATCCATTCCTTCAACCCTTGGCCTATAAATTGAACCCTCTCCCTTCAGTAAAATCATCCACCTTCCATGAAAAGTTATAATGCTCTTTTGAGAGCTCATAAACTACCAAAATACCATTATAATGTTGGAATCACTCCATGAATCCATTTTTGAAACCTTGCTTCATTCACTCCATCCATCCATCTAAAGCTTGAGCATAAACTTGTGAGCATACATATCTTAAATCAAGGAAAAATCCATTGCATCATGATGTTATACCATTAGGAGCCTACCATTCTTGATTTGCTTCCTTTTGTAGTTATAACAATCATTCCTGTCTTAAGTGTTTGCTTGCTTAGTTTTGTTAATGCTTTCCTTAATAGATAGTATTCATTTTACACTACTAAACTAGGTGATACAGGTACAACAAAAAATACTACCTACCCCCCTGCCCAACTACAAGGCCAACTAAGGGCATGCTAGAAGAATAAGGAGATGGAATAGACATAAGGAAAATAATAATTAAATCTTTTATTCAAGCATTATGTTATTTGAAGGATTATATTGCACTCTATATTACTTTTTTTTAAATGCCATCAAATAAAAAAAGTGTCCTCTAGTGATTTATGTTATGTTTGATTTTGTCTTATTATACTTGTCATAAACTAGTATATCACATTAACTTATACACAATTAACACAAGTAGTGAATTAATATGAAACTGATGAGTGTGAATGAATCTACTAGGGTTTCTAGTAGGATGGAGGAGGAGACCGTTGAGGAAGATGATGGTGATCTAGATGGATTTTTGTTTTGGGGCACTAATTTTTATTGACAGTGTGGTTTGCAAGCTTTTGGCTTGTCTCTCTATTTTGGAGGCACATCCTAATTTTTTCTATAGAATGTGGGTGTGTTGTTGGACTTGTTGGTTGGGGGCTTCTCTTGCCCTTTTTCTTTGTGGGTGTAGTTTGTGCCCTAAGTTGGGCATTTCCACTTGGTTGTGGGAGAACTTCTAGTGGTGTTTTTGGTAAGCTAAAGTTTTGTGGGTTGTGGTTCTCTTCTCCCCTACCTCTTTTTGGGTTGTAGGTCTTTGCTTTTGTGTGTCTTTAGTTAGCTAGGATTCTTGGGGTCAAATTTTGTGGTGGGTGTTTCTCCTTTCTCTTTTTGGTTAATCATCTCTTGCTAGTGATGTTGTGTTGGGTTTTATTTGGTCTTTCTACCCCTTTTGAGTTGGGGTTTTTGGTCATTTCTCAATGGCGGTTGAGGTCCTACATGTTCTGTTTCTTCTTTCCTATTACTTATTAAGGTAGTAGACCTATTGAGGTGGAGGCTCAACTTTTTGAGGTGGCTCATTGCTGGTGGGCAGTTGTTTTTGTAGGTGGTCCTGTTCTTCTTTTGGGGGTGTGTTGGGAGGCTGGAGTGGGGGCCTCTCCTTCTAGGTTTTTCAAATTTTGCTCTATTTTCTAGCTCACTCTATTTTTGTGGGTTTTGGTGTGTTTGGGTCTAAATTTTTTCACTATGGTAGTTTGGGTGCTCATTCTTTGCAGTGGTGGTGTAGCTGTAGTGTTGGTATCTGCATCATCTCCCAATACTTTAGCTCTTCATGGATGGTGGACCTAGTTCTTTGTATCTAGCCTAATTTTTGCTTCTATGTTCCTTCTTCTTCTTGGCTTTTAGTGAGGTATTCATAGTTCCTTCTTCTGTTGTGCTTTACCTTTCTAAGTTGGAGTTTTTGGGGCTCTATGTTAGTTCTTTTTGGTGGTTGTTATCTAGCCATCTTAATGCCATGGTTTCTTCCCTTGCTAGGTATGAGAGTGTTTTTCTACCCTCTCACACTTTGTATGGTTGGTTTCTCATTACTAGTGGGAAGTTGTTATTTTTGTAGGTGGTCCTCTTCTTCTTTTGGGGGTGTGTGGGGAGGTTGGACTAGGGACCTCTCCTTCTAGGTTGTTCAAATTTGGTTCTATTTGCTAGCTCACTGTATTTGTGTGCATTTTGGTGTGTTTGAGTCCAACTTTCTTCACTATGGTAGTTTGGGTGCTCATTCTTCTCAATGGTGGTGTTGGTGTAGTATTGGTGTCTGCATCTTCTCCCAATAATTTAGCCTTTCTTGGATGGTGGAATTAGTTCTTTGTAGCTAGCCTAATTTTGGCTTCTATGTTCCTTCTTCTCCTTGTCTTTTAGTGAGGTATTCATAGTTCCTTCTTCTGTTGTGCTTTACCTTTCTAAGTTGGGGTTTTTAGTGGTTGTTATCTAGCCATCTTAACACTATGGTTTCTTCCCTTGCTAGGTGTGAGAGTGTTGTTTTACCCTTTCACACTTTATATGGTTGGTTTTATGGCTACTCGACTTCTTGTTTGAGGCAGTTGGTTGCCTTCTCTCCATACTCTTTTATTTTGTGGTTTGTATTGGTTCTTTCTTCTTCCAATGCTTCTTCTTGTTGCTTCGGGTTTTTAGGTTTCTTTTCTCTCTTAATTTTTTGTCCCTTTGGTTATGGCTCCATTCAAAAGCCTTTTGAATTCACTTCTCATGAATTTCTTCAAACCTGTCATTTAGACTTGATTCTACTTTATGTGTTGATCTCTAAGCCTAAGTTTCCTATAAGTGTCTAACACTCAGTCATTTCCAAGGAAAAATTGGATGGTCATCACTATGACTGAGCCATTCAGACAAGGTCAAGCTATGAAGGATGTGTTTATTTGACAAAACATGCTAAGTAAGTCAAAGGTTACTAAGCAAGTAGAAAATTAGTTATTGCCAAGTGAATAGATTATTTTGAGTGAGTAGAAGCCAAGTGATAGCATGAATGTTAGTTATGATCAAGTGTTAGAACATTCAAGTGCTGAGAAAACCAGTTTAGACATATGAGTTTGTAATTGTACAAAAACTTATTTAGATCATTCTAGCTGACCTCTACATGACATTTAAAGATCAAAGAGATAATTAAGGACGAAATTAATCATTTTTTCAGATGGCATTAATCCCTAGACAACAATATTAACCAATTAGAAAATTAGAATGGAAAATGACAAAAAGATGAAATATGGATCATTGATCCTAATCTCGAACTTTCTAGGATTATCTATTTATGAAGGGTTCCTACCCTAGGATCATAAAAATGAGCATGTATGTGAATGGAAGGGAAGTAAAGGAGCAAATAAACTAAGTGTAGAGTGAAGGAAGGCTAACTCTTCAAAATCAATTTAGACAGTGCAACCAAAGAAGTGAAGGACAAAATAAAGATATCAGATAAGGAGATCAAATTGAGATTTTGAAGAGAGGAGTGTTGGATACAATTGTTCAATTGAGTGTTGTCTTTGATGTTACACAAATGTCATATCAGTCATCAGACAGAGTCTACTGAGCTTAGTTGGTCAGCAAGACAAAAGACATAGTCTACCAAGCTCAAAAGGTTGGCAAAGAAGGTTTACAGTGTCTACTGAGAATTCTCAAGCTTTACCTTGTGTAGCAGTTGTTACTAAGCTTTCAAGGTTAGCAAAGGAAATTTAGTTATTACTGAGCTCACTCAGTCATCAAAAGAAAATAGTGCAGGAAATAGTTCTAACCGAGCTTTCATGGATAGTGAAGGAAATTTAGTTCTTACCGAGTTAACTCAAAAGCCAAAGGATTTTGCAGATTTTGTAGTGTTAACTGAGTTAAGGTGGTTAACTCAGGAAATTATTTTTGGAAGTAGTATTTACTGAGCAGGGTCAGCTAGTGAAGGATTTCATTATTTTGTGAAATAAAGCTTATTTATTTAATGTAATAATTGTAGCCAATTGATGTATTTTTTATTGGTAAATATAATGTGTGAATGAGCCGACTTGATAATCTAAATGATATATATAAGAGGTCAAGTTGCAAATTCCAAGGGTGGTAATGAATTTGATGTAATATGAATGTGAAGGAGGACTGATTATTGTGGAAGCAAATTTTGAAGAATGATCAGAGATCATTGAGGAGATCAAGGAGGATCTAATGGTGCAGAATAGAGATCTGTAATTAGAAAATTCAATTGCATCTTATTCAGGTCAATTCATTGTTACTTTCTAATTATTGTGGTAGTGATTTCAAATCTCTTAATAGAGTTGGTTTAACAGCCATTTGTAAATTCTCTAACAAGGTGACAGTTTAGTTGAATTATTCTAAAGACCTCTAGCAAGGCCACTCCTAACAGGGTGATTAAATCCTCTAACAGGGTCACACCTAACACTATGTATTATAACCTTTAACAGGCTTGGCTCCTAACAGGGCTCACTTCAAAAGAGTGAAAATTGGTAGCTTGTTACTTGGTGGTTTTTCCCATATTGGGTTTGCACATTAAATCCAGTGTCTCTTGTGCTCATGTTATTTACTTTTGCATGCATGCTAATAATTATGAATGCTAAAACTCATTAACAAGTTAGTCAACTGAGTTACAACATTTTTGTGATGTGTTTACCAAGTGACAGTAGTAACTAGTTATTTAAGACATCTAAGAGATCAAGAATTTTTTTTTTGGTAACTAATTAACCCCCCCTAGTTACTTCACTCATAATTCTAACAATTGGTATCAGCGCTTTTGGTGCTTGCAGGAAAAGATTTCAAGGATCTAAGCTAAAGATCAAGATGTCTTACAAAAGGGAAATTCCAAGACTTAACAAGGACAACTTCTCAACATGGCAAGGATTGATGAGACTTCATTTGGCTTTTATTGGTGATTCAAGGCTGAAGTACCTTGATGAAAAATATGCAAAACCTACTCGTACATGATCTATCAATGATATTGCTCAAAAGAAGACTCACAACAACATGATGATAGATATTGCATCTACTTTAAGTTATGAAGAATTTGATGACATCAAAGATTGCAAAACTTTTGAAATGTGAAACAAACTGAAATAAATCTATGGAGGTGATGATAATGTAAGAAGAGCCAAGGAAAAAAGTTGGAGAGGACAATTTTATCAGATGAGGATGAGAGAGGATGAAAACATAGAAAAATATGTTGAAAGATTTGAAGCAAGCGTTAGTGCAATCAAAGCATATGGAGGAGATATCAAGGAAGAGATAGTTATAAGTAAAGTTCTTAGAACTCTACTTCCTATTTATGCAATCAAAGTCTCTACAATTCAAGAAAGAAGATGTGAAGTAAATTATAAGATAAATCTAGAGGCCATAGTTGAAATATTTACTGCATTTGAGCTAGACAATTATGATAATTATGTTCCAACTGCCAAGAACATTGAATTAGCATTTGAAGCCAAGCTTTCAATAAAAAAAAAAGGCAAGAAGATAAAGGATGCTCAATCAAATAGTGATGAAGAATTAGAACAGAGTTCAGACAGTGATCTTGAGGTAGTTGAAGCTCTGCTAGCAAGGAAATATTCAAGAGGCAAGGGAAATATAGAGGTAAGGTTCCTCTAATCAATTTTTCTTGTGAAGAAATTGGACATATTGCTGCTAGGTGCCCAAATAAGTAGAACAAGGATGAGAAGAAAGGTCACAAGTGCAATAGCAAGAAAGAGTTCAAATTATTCAAGGATAAGAGTAAGAAAACATGTTTCATGGTTAAAAATTCTAATGATTCTGATGATGAAGAAGAAGATGAAATTGTTTACATTGCTGTAAAAGATGAGTCTGATAATGATGAAGAAATGGCACTCATTTCTCATGTGAGAAAAAATGATACATCGATTATAGATAGTGGTTGTTCTCATCACATGAATGGTGATAAAACTAATTTTGAACATTTTGAAGACTATGATGGTGGTAGTGTAAGATTTGGTAACAATGAAACTTGTTGTATAAAAGGGAAAGGAAGAATCTCATTGACCAAGGAACTTGTATGTGATAATGCATATTTGGTAGAAGGACTAAAGCACAATCTATTGAGTGTAGCACAACTACTCAATAATGGATTCAAAGTAGAATCCATGCATGGAAAAGAAAGACTGCTAGATGGCAAAGGTAAGCCAATTGGATCAGACACTCAAACAAAATGGTAACTTGTTTTATCTTGAATTTGGTGAATGTTCATGTTTTATTGCTCAAGTTGAAGAAAGTTGATTATGGCATAGGAGGTTATGTCATGTGAACTTTGATAACTTGGTAGAAATAAGCAAATTCAAGAAAGTAAGAGGCATTCCTAACATAAAGAAACTTGAGGTTGGTCTATGCAAGAATTGTTAAATTGGCAAGATGGGAAAGACTAGCTTTAAAAGCAAGAACTATCAGTCTGAAGAAATTTTAGAAATTTTGCATACTAATTTATGTGGACCTATTGGTATTGAAATTTATATTGGTGAAAAATTCTTCATTCTTTTTTTGATGATTACTCAAGAATGATGATTGTCATGTACTTAAGAGAGAAATTAGAAGCATTTGAAAAGTTCAAATTGTATTCGGCCAGAGTAGAAAAACAAACAGGAAAAAGACTAAAAATTTTAAGGTCAGACAGAGGAGGTGAATTCATTTCACATAAGCTCAATAAATTTTGCATTGAAAGGGGAATCAAAAGACAGGTTTCAACACTTGGAACTCTTGAACAAAATAGGATAGCTGAAAGAAGGAAAAAATCTATCATGGACTGTGCAAGAACCTTAATGATTGAAAAGAACATTGCTAACAAATACTAGAAGGAAGCTATCAACACTGTAATTCATACCTTGAACTGAGTAAAACTAAAAAAAGGACTCATTCAAAACTCCCTATGAGTTATGGTATGGATACAAACCCAATATAAGTTACCTAAAAGTATTTGGAAGCAAATGTTACATTTTGAAAGAATCTAGAAAAGATAAATTTGATGTGAAGGGTGATGAAGGAATATTTTTGGGATATTCTTGCAAAAGTAAAGCATATAGATGTTTGAATTTGTTCACTCAAAAAGTTATAGAAAGTGCACATGTAAAAGTTGATGAGTTTACAGAAAGAACTAAAGAAGAAAGAAAAAGGGAACCTAAAGACTATAGGAGATTTGTTTTCATTGAACCTGATATAGTGTCAGGCACACCAATAAATCAAAAATCTTCTACTCCAAAATCTTTTGTAACCAAGTTGCAAGAAGTTCAAATCGAGCTAATGCCTACCAAGTCACAAATAGAAGCTATCGAATCAATAGCTATCGAGCCTGAGCAACCATAACCAAAACCAAAACTAGAAGTTGAAGCACAAAAGGATAACAAAACAAGTCATTCAAAAGGAAAGGAGCCTATCCTAACCAAGTATGTAAGGAAGCATCATACACCAGATTAGATCATTGGAGATAAATTTGAAGGAACAATGACAAGAAGTAAGTTGAAAGGCACTTGTTTACTTGCTGATTTTTAACCTAAAAATGTCAAAGATGCATTAGAAAATGAAAGTTGGATTGAAGCTATGAATGAAGAGATAGAACAGATAGAGAAAAACAAAACATGGACTCTTGTACCTAGGCCTAAAGAAAAAATGTGATTGGAACTAAGTGGGTATTCAGAAACAAGTTAGACGAAGATGGTAAGGTGTCAAGGAACAAAGCTAGACTAGTATGCAAAGGATACTCTCAAGAAGAAGGTGTAGAATATGGAGAGACTTTTGCTCCTATTGCAAGATTGGAATGTGTCAAAACCTTACTTGCATATGTTGCATACAAAGGATTCAAAGTTTATTAGATGGATTTCAAGTCAACATTTCCCAATGGCATATTGGATGAAGAGGTTTACATTGAACAACCTAAAGGTTTTGTTGATCTAGACAAGAAGGACATGGTCTGCAAATTGAATAAAGCATTGTATGGTCTGAAATAAGCCCCTAGAGCATGGTATGAAAGATTTCATTACTATCTTATTCAGATTGGTTTTCAAAGAACTAATGATAACAATAGCTTGTACATAAAGGAAGGACCAGATAATAAGATTATTTTGCAAAAGATATTTGTATATGATACTTTGTTCATAGGAAATGATGATCTTTGCAAAGAATTTTCATAACAAATGAACAAGGAATTTGAAATGTTAATGTTTGGAGAAATCAAATTCTTTGTTGGTCTTCAAATTCATCAGAGTAAGAATGACATCTACATCAATCAATCTAAATACATCAAGGAGATACTAAAAAAGTTTGGCATGGAAGACTGCAAACTAGTTGGGACTCCTAGGTGTGCTAGATTGAAACTTACCATGAATGATGAATCAAAAGAAGTGGATCAAACATTGTATAGATCTATGATTGGAAAGTTGCAATATGTAGTACATACAAGATCAGACATTACCCTTGCAGTAGAAATTGTAGAAAGATTCTCAGCAAAACCAAAAGAAAATCACATGATGGCAATTAAAAGAATCATGAGATACTTGAAAGGAACTGAAGATTACAGATTGTGGTATAAACTTGGAGGAAATCTAGATTTAAAAGTATTCAGTGATGCAAATTGGGTAGGGAATGTTCATGACAAAAAGAGTACAAGTGGAGGAGCTTTCTTTCTTGGAAAGAGGTTGGTTTCTTGGACAAGTAAAAAGAAAAACTGTACATTCCAGTCTATAACAGAGGCTGAATATGTTGCACTAGCAATAAACTATTCAAACATTGTTTGGTTCAAACAATTATTGGAAGGTATGAAGCAAGAAATCAAAGAACCTGTTGTTATGTTTTGTAACAATACCAGTGCAATTAACATATCCGAGAATCCAGTGATGCATTCAAAAACCAAGCATATTGCTATAAAGTATCACTTTGTTAGAGAATTGGTGTAGGATAAGGAAATTAGATTGGAATATGTCCATACAAAGGAACAAATAGCTAACATATTCACAAAAACTTTACCTAAGGATGCATTCTTGTATCTAAGAGGTAAGCTAGGGGCATTCCCCTATATGAAGCTCACTAAAATATAGTTGCATTCCCCTATTTGAAGCTCACTAAAATATAGTTTTAGTGATGCATCAATAGAAATAGAATTGAAGATCTATCAGTTGATGTAGCAAAGTAATGAAGATATTGCATATGAATCAGTACATAAGGTACATTGTTATAGATTTGGTTTATGTTGTCTTTGGCATGTTTTGTCAAAGAGGGAGAGTTTACTATCATATCTTTCTAAAATTTGCGAGAAAATGAGAGTTTGTGTAAGATGGAGAGATTATTATGAAAGAGAGAGATTACTGTATTTGAGAAGTTTTGTATAAGAGGGTGAGGTATTCTGTCAGAAAAGACTTGTTTTCAAATTTCATTTTTCTATGACATGTTGTGTTGCCATCAATGTCAAAGAGGGAGATTGTTGGATACAATTGTTCAATTGAGTGTTGTCTTTGATGTTACACAAATGTCATATCAGTCATCAGACAAAGTCTACCAAGCTCAGTTGGTCAACAAGACAAAAGACAAAGTATATCGAGCTCAAAAGGTTAGCAAAGAAGGTTTATAGTGTCTACTGAGCATTCTCAGGCTTTACCTTGTGCAATAGTTGTTATCGAGCTTTCAAGGTTAGCAAAGGAAATTTAGTTGTTACTGAGCTCACTTCATCATCAAAAGAAAATAGTGTAGGAAACAGTTCTAACTGAGCTTTCATGGACAGTGAAGGATATTTAGTTCTTACCGAGTTAACTCGGTAGCCAAAGTATTTTGTATATTTTGTAGTGTTAACCGAGTTAAGATGGTTAACTCAAGAAATTATTTCTAGAAGCAGTATTTACTGAGTAGGGTCGGCCAGTGAAGGATTTCATTATTTTGTGAAATAAAGTTTATTTGTTTAATGTAATATTTGTAGCTGACTAATGTATGGTTTATTAGTAAATATAATGTGTGAATGAGCCGACTTGATATTATGAATGATATATATATATATATATATATATATATATATATATATATATATATATATATATATATATCTCAAAGAGGAAGTTGCAAATTTCAAGGGCGGTAATGAATTTGATGTGATATGAATGTGAAGGAAGACTAATTATTGTGGAAGCAAATTTTGAAGAATGATCAGAGATCATTGAGGAGATCGAGGAGGATCTAATGGTGTAGAATAGATATTTGTAATTAGCAAATTTAGTTGCATCTTATTCAGGTCAATTCACTATTACTTTCTAATCACTGTGGCAGTGATTTCAAATCTCTTAACAGAGTTGGTTTAATATCCATTTTGTAAATTCTCTAACAAGGTGATAGTTCAGTTGAATTGTTCCAAAGACCTCTAGCAAGGCCACTCCTAAGAGGGTGATTAAATCCTCTAATAGGGTCACACCTAATAGTGTGTATTGTAACCTTTAAAAGAGTTGGCTCTTAATAGGGCTCACTTCAGAAGAGTGAAAATTGGTAGCTAGTTACTTGGTGGTTTTTCCCATATTGGGTTTCCACGTTAAATCTAGTTTCTCTTGTGCTCATGTTATTTACTTTTGCATGCATGCTAATAATTATGAATGCTAAAACTCAGTAATAAGTTAGTCAACTGAGTTACAACATTTTTGTGATGTGTTTACCGAGTGACAACAGTAACTAGTTATTTAAGACATCTAAGGGATCAAGAATTATTTTTGTGGTAACTAATTCACCCCACCACACCCCACCCCACCCCCCCCCCCCCCCCCCCCCTTAGTTACTTCACTCATAATTCCAACAAGGAGATCCATAATAATCTTTCAGAGCAAACTAAAGGTTCATGCACTAAATTAGTTTTAACAAATTGAGTTTGGAAAAATCTCTTAACATAGTGGTTCTAATAGACCTATTTCAAATCTCCTAATTGATTCCTTACTTTATTGTAAGTGTAAAATCATTTAATAGGGAAAGCCTTAATAATCTTAAACATTTTTGATAGAGTAGACCCCTCAGGGTAGATCATCTGATATGATAAAAATTGTAACCCTAACAGTTTAACTTTGTTTTTGCAACAATAAAGATTTGTGGGTTTCACCCCCACCCCAGTTTTACCTTCATATTGAAATGTTTTCGAGTTACCAAAATTATTGTGTTATGTGTTGATGATTTTCATGGATGTTATGCTTAGATAGATATCATTTTCAGCATTACATATTTATGTTTTATGGTGTGAGATTTGAGATACGACATGGATTAGGTGTGAATTTTTTTTATCAATAAAAATGTATTATAGATCCTGATTCACTCCCTTCTCTCTCAATATCTTGTTTCCCATTAAGATTTCCAATAGTTGGTATTAGAGAAAGGTTCTCTTCAAAAAGTCTAATAGGTCGAGAGGATCAGATCTTGGAGATGGAGGAATACACGATGGGAACAATCATTGAGAACTAGATGATTGAAATCTAGATCATATTGCAACAATTTGAAGAATAAAAAGAAGAGTTAAGGAAATCCATAAAGAAAAGGAAAGAAATGACCATTAAGAAAAATGATACACTATAGAAGGAAGTAGATATACAAGAATTTCTTAACAGTGAGAATATTGATGAAAATGATGCAACAATAGAAGATCTACTAGAGAAAAACAACATTCTAAACAAAGAAGTCAAAGAACTCAAGAGAGAACAAGAAATCCAATTAGTAAGATTATGTGGAGTGATTGAAAAAAAGAAGAAAGTGGAAGAAGACAAAGCCATGGATGAGAAGGAAAAAAGACAAATGGTTAACAAAATTGAAGAAAGATCATTTGAGATGTAGAAGCTCAAAAATAATTAGTTAGACATGATGAACCAGTTGCTATTTTCAAAATAGGAGTTAAATAGAAAGGACATGGAGATCACAAATCTGAGATTACAAAGTGACCAACTAAGAAATGAGTCAAGATCTGAGAAAGAAATACTAGAGAGAATGAACAAACCAAGTGAAGCTATTAGATACTTTGAAGAACTAATACAATCACCAAGGTCATCTAGTGATACTTCTTGTCTAGGACATGACTAGCACTCTTCATCTACTAGGAGAAGAGAGTTATCAAAGAATAGAGAGAAAAGAAATGCAAAATCCAAAGTTAAACCTACATATCATCATTATGGTAAACTTGGACACACTCCTAACATATACAAGAGCAAAAATGGTATGCAAAACCCTAAACCTAAGTAAATCAATAACTATTTTAATTGCAAGAAGTAAGGACACCAAGTACATGAATGCAAAACAAATAAAAGTGATGCACCCACTACACCTAGATTTGAAACATATTGTCATAACTGTCAAAAATATGGACACAGAGCTCATGAATGTAGATCCAAAGAAAAATCTAACTAGACATCTAAAAAGAAAATACATGCACCTAACCAAGGTGACTTTTACAATCAGGATTAGAAAATATGGTATAATTGTCATTATTGTGGAGAGCATGGGCACATTTTAGAGAATTGCATAAAGATACATTTCGAAGGTAACTATAAGAACAAGTTGAATGGAAAACTAGTTTGTTTCACTTGTCTTAAAGTTGGAAATGTTAGTAAGAACTATGAGACCCGAGCACCAACACCAAATAATGGAAATAATAAAGTGAAAGGGAAGTCAAGGTAAAGAAGAAGACATGGAAAGAGATAGTGGAAGTTGGAAGCAAGTGGAGAAAGAAAAGTTGAGATCACCAAATCCAATTGAGAAAAATAAGGTATGTAAGGGACTACATACTTAATAAAATATCATACAATAGTTCCTAACAAGTAAACGGTTAAAAGTACACATCAACATGAATCAAGATGCATTCAAAAAAATCTAAGAGAAGTATTGGGAAATGAAATATGTTTTACTATCAAGCTTCGAGCATCATTAATTCAGTTTGTGTTGAACGAGCATTGCAATATAGACTAAGAACTTACATCAATTGAGATGATGTATTGGTTAAGAAAATTGGTATTAACCAAGAAAGGTAGTAGTGAATGAGTATTTGAAAAGAGGTGCAAAAGGATGAGACTGTTGTTGCACACCTACTAGAGTAAAAATGCATTTATTGTAGACATAATTGACAAAATTGAAGGTATAATATCAAATTTGGGCATTCTTTTTCACTTTACCAAGAGAATCCAAGTGCACAAGCAATTTAGAGGTGATTAAAGAGAATTTAGTGATAAAGCAAGTGGATCACTATGTGTTATTGGCAGTTTGATAGAATTTAGTAAGGAAAACATTTATTACCAAGCTAGTTATTTTATGAGGTTGTCAAAGAAAATTTTGTTTCAAAAGCCTAGTTTGAAATGACATCATCTGCAACTATGAGCAAATGTTGAAGGAGAGAAATGCACAAATTGTGAGGAATGATTAATGTCCCCCACCTAATTTGAGAGATTGTTCAAATTTTGAAGCAACTAAAGATGATATTGGCACTCTTTCATCAATTCCACCAAAGGTTCTAACAATCCAAGAGGTATGGACTTGTTATATATGCAAAATTGAAGAAGTCAAATATTTTGAGCTGAGATAAGTTTATGAGAAGCTGTGTGATAATGGAGTATTAAAAGAGGAGTATAAGATTATTGCTGAGAAAGTGCTTACCCATGCCCTCAATTTTCCAAAAGTCTTCAAAATAGAATGGATAAGCATTGTGTTGAGCAATATTCATGACATGAAGGTATGGTTAGAAGGTGGGCCAATTAAGATCAATAAGGCCATCATACAACGAGTAACAGGATACCCCACCTTGGATAGACAAAATTCAATAAGATATACAACAAGAAATGAAGTTGAGAAAATGGAAAAATCCAAATGGAATGTGTGAGGTATGTCAGTCGATGGGATTGAAGACCTTGTTATTGAATCATAAGTTTTTATCAGTAAAGCTAACTAAATAGTGTGTTATGCATTGCAGTGGACCTAGGTTATAAAATTATCTAAAAAGGATCATAGTTATGATCTTGTTGAGCTATAATAATTGATAGAGAATCTTGGAGCTATAAGGAAAATGAAGAATACATCATGTAATTTTGGCTCTCTATTAGTTTGTATTTTTCTATGTACAAAATTCATTTCCTACCATCAATAGAGTAGCATGGGATAGAAGTAAGCTAGATATGGAGCAAATAAATGACTTGATAAGTTAGCTAGGAGAAAATTTTGAGTATAGTTGAGAAAGAGAGCATAAATATATGGAAGAAAGCATTTGAGTTTCTTATTCCATCCGCTAATGAAGAAGTTGAGGAAGGAGAAGAAAGAGGTGAAGAAGTTAAGGAAGAAGAGGTTGATGCATTAGAAGTTGCAAAGCTTGTAGAGGAAATCAATTGATTCATAGAAGGGAGTGAACAACAAGATGTTGTCACAATTGAGGACATTCCCGATTCATCTGCACATGACCAGAATGTGTTGACTAAAGAAGATTTAAAAGATGATGAAGCATATACATATGTACCAAGCACCAATCCAATATTACTATAAATCAAGGATTATCCAAATATTGAAAGTGGCAAGACTAATAGTTTTCATGTTACATTAGCTATTTTTGATACAAGTGTCAAGAAACAATGAAAGACTATAATTGTGCTTTCAAAACTTAATTGTATCCCAATGGGCCATACAGTTGAGAAGGTTGATAATAAGAAAGAAAATGAAATGATAGAAGAAGTTGAGACACCCAAAGAACAAGAGGCTACACAAGCTCTTATACAATTGTTGAGTGCCAAGTCAACTAAGATACTAACTATCACACCTAAACAATAGGTTATGTCTACTCAATAGGAGCATAAACAATTATCTAGACCAATTGAAAAGGGTATAAAATTGTAGTTATCACACCCAATGATAAAACCCCTCGATCTTAGATAGTGGCACAATTAGATGAGATGACAAAAGAGTCAATAAGTCTAGATGAGGTAATCACTTTACCCATGTATGAGTTAAATAATTTGACATTGGAACAAATGCAATAATTGTAAACTTTGTTGAGCCGTAAGGAAAAGTAAAAACAACTAAGAAGAGAACACAAAAAGAAGTAGGTATGGAATCATGTTAATAGTCAACATCCAATTTTGGATTAGTTAGTGTACATAATTGACATTGTTCAAACATAACATTTTGAGACCAATGATAGATTGTTGCAATGGTCTAAGAGAAAGTTCAAGCATGAAGTTTTGGAGAAAGTTTCTCGGGAACTTGTAAATAGGCAAGTATAGCTTTCTAATCTAGTTAAACAAATGGATAGAATTTTGAATATTATTCATTCATTATATATGAAGCTTTGTGATGTTGAGTTCTTCACATTGGAGAATCAATGATCAATTGATATGATTCAGGAAGATATGAAGGTATGCTCACATTCATTGGGCAAGGATGCAAGTTCAAGCTCACTTTCATTTAATAAGTTGACATTAGGTCAATAGAGGTTAGCCAAGTTACTAGCTAGAGACAGTAACAAATTGATTTCTATTCAATTCATGCTACTACCACATTTCAAGATCATTCAAAAGTAATTATCTATAGCTTAGAGGCTATTGAAGAAAGAAACACATCTTTCAAGTGTTGAGAGCTTAGTTGATCTAGCTGTCAAGCTAGAGATACATATTCAAGTCATGGAATCCATAAGAGATAGATGGAATTTTGCTACTCATCAAACATTTTTTGATAAGCACAAGACAACCCCAACAAACCCTAAGCCATAAGTGACAAAACAAGGGTGAAATATATTAAGGGAGAAATATCTAGAGATAACAAGGAGAAATATAAAAGATGACAAAAATCAAAGATAACATTATTAGATGGAACAAAATCAAATCTTTTAGACATGTACATAATGTATAGTAGAGATCAATTTTTTGTAGTCTGAGTTACAATCTCAGGGGGAGTATTATTTTTGCATGGAAAGCTAAGTCATGACAAATTGTTTTCTCCACTAATGTCAAAGGGGGGAATTGTTGATCTCTAAGACTAAGTAGCCTATTAGTGTCTAACACTTAGTCATTTCTAAGGAAACATTGGATGATCATCACTACGAATGAGCCATCCAAACAAGGTTGAGCTACAAAAGATGTATTTATTTGACAATACATGCTGAGCAAGTCAAAGGTTACCAAGCAAGTAGAAAGTCTATTATTGCCGAGTGAATAAAATAAGTTGAGTGAGTAGTAACTGAGTGACAAAATGAATGTTAGTTATGACTGCGCATCAAAATATTCAAGTGTTAAGAAAACTAGTTTAGGTATATGAGTTTTTAATTGCACAAACACTTATGTAGATCATTCTAGTTGATCTCTACATGACATTTAAAGATTGAAGAGATAATTAAGGAGGAAATTATGCATTTTTTTAGATGACATTAATCCCTAGATATGAAGATTAACCAATCAAAAAATCATAATGGAAAATGGAAAAAGGATGAATTATGGATTATTGATCCTAATCTAGAACTTTCTAGGATTATCTATTTAAGAAAGGTTCCTACCCTAGTATCATAACAATGAGCATGTGGTGAAGGAGGACTTAGAAATAAAGAGTGATAGAGAATTCCATCATAGGACTTAGCCATTAGGAGGTCTAATTGGGTCTTCATTACTACCTAGTCATCCAAAGTTGCTAAGTGATGTTTAAATTGTTGTCATTGTTGCTAAGAACGACAATTGTGCATCTAGAGGGCTAGGTTAGTCAACAAAGGTGTGGAATGATGTTTTCATGTCATAAGTGACATATGTAGGCACTTGGTATAGTTTCATGGGGTTTGGACGAACTTTTTCCTAACTAGAAAAAAAATGTAAAGTTGCTTGGCAATTTTCCAAAATTGCAAAAGTTGTAATGACAACTTTTATTACAAAAAGTACAACTTTAGTTAGAAGTTTGTGTAACCACCTCTAAGTAGTTGGATTAGGTGTGATAGACCTATATAAGGCATCCCTTGACTTGTCACATGCGTTGGATGGCATTGTGGGAGAAATTTGTGTAATGAGCAAGCATATTTTAGTGTTAATTTTACCACAGTATGAGATTTTTGCTTCTTGAAGGTATTGAATGGATTCATTTTTGTACTGTACCTTGTTCATGTGTTTGTAGATATTTTTGACTAGTTTTGTGTGTGATTAGAAATGTTGTAGAATCCATTTCAGTTCTTTTTTGTAAATACTTTGGTTTGTGCATTTTTGCTATCCTAAACTGGGCAGCTTCCTAAAATAGGGTCATAACTCACCTTTTCATCATGGCATCCATATGGTACCTTGGAATGTGTGAGGTGCCTCCTTGTACTATGATCATGCAAGAGATTGGGTCCTAGAAAGAATGTTTGACAATTTTTTAGTGATGCCCTAGGCAAGCCGAGTGAGCATAGTTAGGAATCACAAAGTTTGAAATAGCATTGAATGGGATTGGGTGTAGTGAATGCCTCAATCTAAATGGATGGGAAGAAGGAAATGAGAGTGGAGAATTTCTATTCCAAAGGAGACCTCTTGGTGATATTCCTAGATAGGGATTTGATCAAACCCTTATAAATCTTGTTAGAAAACTTTCAAACCCTCGAATTTAGGCTTAAAATCAGCATCCCATTGTATAGACAGGTTGGGGAAGTGAGACCAGGTGAATCTCAAAGGTCTTCTAAAAGGGTATCAGGATATGAAGTTATTTTTCCACCTCATTAAGCCTTTTATTTAGATAATTTTCAAAAGGTGAGTTTGGAGGTCTAATTCCTTATAGCCCTTTAGGCCTACATTGGAGAAATTTCTTGAAATCTATAGAGATTTTAATAGGTTTTTTGTGGATGCAAATTGGAAAGGACTCAAAACCCTAGAAAAAATCCTCTCTCTCAATAGTGAGTAGTTTGTGACCATGTGTGGGTGTTTGGTGTAGATGAGCCAGTAAGGCATCTAAGGAGCACTGATTGGTTGATGTTAAGTTTTACATTGGTGTAGACAAGTTGAAAGAAGAAGAGCTTATGAGTGTGATCCTCCTAAGTTAGTATTAGTGCAAGAACCTTGAAATATTAGAGGAGAAGCCTAGAGTAGACCCTAAGAGAAGCTAGCATTAAGGAGAAAGACATGCCCTTACATCAGATTGGTATCATAGCCCAAAAAAAAATTGGGATTGTGGTTAGATGTTTTTTACTGCAAAGAGTTAGTGCATGATGAGACAAACATGGTGACTAATGTAGAGTTAGCCAAAGAGATGGATGAGAAAAAGGAGACTAAAATAGTCCTTGAAGAGGGCCTAGAAGAAATGAAGACCAAGCTAGAAGAAGTTGTTGAAGCAACCAAGAATAAATATGAAGAAGGTGGAAGTAGTGAAAAAGGAAAGACAAATATTGATGAGGAGGACATCATACCTAAATTAGACCCTCTATTGAATTAATAGCCATTCTTGAAGGCAATCAAAGCACTAGGAGGAAAAGCCCTAGAAGGATTTCCATTATTTAATGGAAAGATGGACACTAATACAGTGATGGAATAGATTGAGGGGATGAAGAATAATTTTGAATATGAAGGTGTCATAGAGGCACACAAGTAGAAGGTTGCCAAATCAAGACTCAGAGGATCAACATTGACATGGTGGAAATACTTGTAGGATGAAAGGGTCAGTATGGGCAAGAAGCCTTTAGCTAACTAAAATTCCATGGTGAGAAAAGTGAAGGAGAGTTATCTTCCAAGGGATTATGAGGTGCAGTTGCATAGAAAGAGGCAAGGTCTAAAGTAGAAAGACTTGGATGTGGCCTTATAAATAGAGGAATTTCAAAAAATATGCCTAAGGTCTAGAATTTAGGAGGAGGAACCTGTTAAGGTAGCAAGATACTTGAGTGGACTTAAGTGGAGCATCCAAGAAGAACTAAGCTTATGGACCCCTACTAATGTTCAGAAGTGTCATTTGTTGGAAGAGAAGAATAGGAAGAAGGGAGATTCAAACTTTAAAGGTAGAGGTAGAGGAAGAGAACAAAGAGGTCCCAAAGGTGGATACCAACTAAGAGGAAATGATCAGAGAAACCAAGGTGAGTCTAAAATACTAGAGAAAGGTAATGAAACTAATCAAAGAGGAGGTTATTCAAAAGGAAGAGGAAATCAAGTAGGCTCAAATAGAAGAAGAGATACAAGTAGGAGATAGTCATATTTTGCAAGTATGAAGTGTTAGACTAGTGGTCAATTGGGCCACCCTACTTATAGATGTCTTGACAAGCCTACTTCTTCTAGTAGTGATAAAAGGGTTTCCTATGCTCATGAGGACAAAATGTGTTATAAGATGTCTGAGGTAGATCACATTTATTTAGAGAGGGGAGAGAATTTAATATTCAAGAGAGTTTTGATCAAACAACTAGCCAAGGATGAATCCAAGCATAGAAGAGCCTTGTTTGGAATTAGGTACAAGATTTTGGGCAATGTGTAAAGTGATTGTGGATTCAGGCTCAACAGACAACATAATATCAGAGGAAGTAGTGGAGAATCTCAAGTTATTAAAGTTACCTCATGATAACCCATACAAGGTAACATGGTTGAACAAAGGGCAAAGTGTGTTGGTGAATAAGTAAATCTAGGTGAAGTTTTCAGCTATAGGATACAAGGATAAATTAATTTGTAACATATTGCCTATGGATGCATGCCATCTACTATTTGGTATACCTTGGAAATATGATAGAATTTTTTTCTATGATGGGAAGGAGAATTCTATCTCTTTCAAGAAAGATGGAAGAACTTTTAAGATTTAGTCCTTGTTGGATGAGGATGAATCAAAGTCTAAAACTCCTGGTGTGCTTTTGATTAGTGGGAAGGAGTTCATCAAGGCCCTTAAACATGAGGATAGTGAAGGATATTCCATTCTTTTTAATCCTAAGGAAGAAGAGAAATCCAAGCAAGAGCCCCTATGCATTGAAATCCAAGGGATGCTTGAAAAGTACACAAACATTGTGAGTGATGGGGCAACTACAACTTTACCTCCTAGAAGAGTGATATTTCATTAGATTGACTTTGTACCTAGTGATTCATTACCAAATAAGAAAGCCTATAAGCTTACCCCAAATTAGAACATAAAAGGTAGCTAGGAAAGTGCAAGGACTCCTAGATCAAGGTATGATAAAGAAAAACATCAGTCCTTGTGTAGTACCAATAGTTTTGGCATCCAAGAAATGAGGAAAATGGAGGCTTTGCATAGATTCAAGGGCCATCAACATAGTTACAATAAGGTATAGGTTTCCTAGACCTAGAATTGAAGAATTTATGAATTGGCTTGGAGGAGCTCAATACTTCACAATTTGGACCTAAAAAGTGGTTACCATCATATAAGGATGAAGGAAGGTGATGAGTGGAAGAAATATTTTAAAACCACAGATGGATTGTATGAGTGTCTTGTGATTCCATTTTGGATCTCAAATTCTCCTAGCACATTCATGAGACTCGTGAATGAAGTGTTGAAGGATTACACTAGAAGATTTGTGGTGGTATATCTTAATGATATACTCATCCTCAACAACACAAGAGAAGAACACTTAGAAAATGTGGAGTTGGTACCAAGAAAGTTGCATGAGGGGAAATTGGAAATCAATTTGAAAAAGTGTGAATTGTCTACCAAGGATTTGTAGCATCCAAAGGGTCTCTAAAGATGGACAAGACAAGGTTGTAGCTATCCTAAACTAGCCAAAACCTATTACAAAAACATAGGTAAGAAGTTTCCATGGGGTAACTCAATTCTATAGGAAATTTATTAGAAATTTCAATGGTATTTGTGCACCATTGCTAGATAATATTAAGGTGGAGTGAAAAAAAAGGTTATGTGGACTCCTAAAGTAGGAAATGCATTTGAAAAGTTGAATGAACATGTAGCCACACAACCTATCCTAAAACTGCCTAGTTTTGAGAAACTATTTACCCTAGAATGTGATGCAAGTGGGATGTTAGTAGGGGGTGTGTTGAGTCAAGAAGGTATACCCATAGCCTTTTTCAGTTAGAAGCTAAATGAAGACACGAAGAAGTGTTCTTCCTATGACATGGAGTTGTATGCCCTAGTGCAATCTCTTAGGAAATGGAGGCATTACCTTTTACCCAAGGAGTTTGTGGTATTTACTAATAACCAAGACCTTAGCTACATCAATACCCAAGAAAATCTAAGCAATAGATGTTGTAAGTGGATGGAATATCTTCAAGAATTCACATTCACCATCAAACACAAGAAGGGGCAGATAAAAAAGGTTGCAAATGCACTAAGAAGGAGGATGATGACAATTCAAGAAGTTCAACTCTGTAGCATTGGTATGGAGAGTTTCAAGGACCTCTACAAGGATGATGAAGACTTTGCTAAAGCCTACAAGGTATGATCTAAATTTTAGAATCACTTTGCTTGTTCTTTTGTTGAATATACTTTGAAAAGTGGACTATTTTTCAAGGGGAACTAGTTATGTGTTTCTAAGGGTTCTATGAGGGAGAACCTTATCGAAGAAAAACATAATGAAAGCCTAAGTGAACATTTTGGCATCAACAAGCCCCTAGAGTTATTCCAAAGCTTTTGCTATTGGCCAAAGTTGTCAAGAGATGTCACAAGATATGTTGAAAAATGTGTAGTGTGCATGGAGGAAAAAGAAGGAGCTAGAAATGTAGGTTTGTACCAACCTTTACTAGTCCCTAATAGTTCATGGGAGTGTGTTAGCATGTAATTCATTGTGGGGTTACTGAAGACAAAACATGCATATGATATAATCTATGTAGTGGTGGATAGATTTAGCAAGATGGGTAATTTAATACCTTGTAATACTAGCCATGATGCTACCTATATAGAACATCTATTATTTAAGGAGATTGTGAGGATTCATTGACTACCCCTAAGCATTGTGCCAGATAGGGATGTCAAATTTATGAGTTATTTTTGGAAAACCTTGGGGAGTAGGTTGGGAACTAACCTATATTTTGGATCAACTTACCATCCTTAGAGTGATGATCAAACTAAGGTGGTCAATACCATATTGGGTAACTTGTTAAGGTGCCTAACTAAGGAATATGGTTAAACATGAGATGTGATTATTCCTGAGGTAGAATATGTATATAATGACAATATGAAGAGGACAAAAAATAGAAGTCCATTTGAGATTCTTTATGAAATGTATCCAAGGGGTGTGTGTGAACTTAGAAACCTTGGAGCTATGGAATACAAGAGTGGTTAGGCTGAAGACTTCACTCAAACTATGAAGGAGACTCAAGAATAGGTGAAGAAGACTATACAAGGAACTACACAAAAATTAAAGGCTAAAGAGGATGAGAAGAGAAGGGATGTTCAATTTGTATTAGGTGACTATGTCATGGTACACTTGAAAAGATATAGGTTGCATATGGGAGTACCTACCAAACTAAAAATGACAAGAGTGGGACCTTGCAAGATCCTAGCTTAGTATGGAGCTAATGCATATAAGGTGGATCTACCTAGTGATTTAAACCTCTCACTAGTCTTCAATGAGGTAGACCTCACCAAGTTTAAGGGACCTCTAAGTAGAGTTGATGGGAAAATACATGAGGTCAACAAGGATGTAGCATCTGATGTCCTACCTCCCAAGGTACAATTAGAGAAAGAGAAGGTACTGGATTCAAGAATCAAGAAGACTACTAGGCACAAGGTGTACATGGAACACCTCATCAAGTGGAAGAATAAGCTAGAGTTAGACGAAACATGGTTACAAATATTAATTTCAAGAAGATGGGAATAGCTAATGACATATTGTCTACATGAGTGACATGATTGGCTCTTGTGGGGAGAATGGTGTAGGAGCACCTAGGTAAGGCTATCTAACAACATAGGGTTCCTAATTTATTTTTGGCTTATAGTGGCCTTAGCCAAGCCAAAAGTGAAATAAAGAGGGATAGAGAGTCCCAGAGTAGGACTTATCCATTAGGAGGTCTAATTGGGTCTTCATTATTACCTAGTCATCCAAAGTTGCTAAGTGATGTTCAAATTGTTGTCATTGTTGCTAAGAATGGCAATTGTGCATCTAGAGGACTAGATTAGTCAACTAAGGGGTGGAATTATTTTTTCATGTCATAAGTGCCATATCTAGTAGCTTGGTGGATTTTCATGGGGTTTGGACCAAGTTTGGCCTAACTAGGACAAAAATTGTAAAGTTTCTTGGCAATTTTGCAAAATTGCAAAAGTTGTCATGACAACTTTTATTTCAAAAAGTTCAAATTTGATCAAATAGTTGTGTAACCACCTCTAAGTGGTTGGATCAAGTGTGGTAGACCTATAGAAGTCCTCCCTTGAATTTTCACAAGGGTTGGATGGCATTGTGGAAGAATTTTGTATAATGAGTAAGCATATTTCAGTGTTAACTTTACCACAGTATGAGATTTTTGCTTCTTGAGGGAATTGGATGGATTGAGTTCCATAATGTACCTTGTTCATGTGTTGGTATATGTTGTTCACTAGTTCGACTATGTGAGATTAGATAGGTTGTAGAATTTATTTCAGTTCCTTTTTGTAAATATTTTGGTTTGTGCATTGTTGTTGTCCTGAACTAGGCAGTTTGTAAAAATGGGGTCATAACTCACCTTTCCACTCTGGCATCTATATAGTACCTTGGAATGTGTGAGGTGAATCCTTGTACTATGAGAATGCAAGAGCTTCAACTCTAGAAAGAAATTTTTGTAGTGATGCCCTAGATAAGCCAAGAAAGCATGGTTAGGAATCACAAAGTTTGAAATAACATTGAATGTGATTGAGTGCAATGAATGTCTCCATCTAAATGGATGGGGCAAAGTACATGAGAGTGGAGAATTCTTGTGCTTAGATAGGGATTTTATCAAACCCTTATGAATCTTGTTAGTAAATTTGCAAAACCTTAAATTTAGGATTAAACTCAACATCTCATTGTATGGATAGGGTGGGGAAATGAGACTAGGTGAATCTCAAAGGTCTTCCAAAATGGTATCAAGATATAAAGTTAGTTTGCCACATCATTAAGCCTTATTCTAAGATAAGTGTCAAAAGGTGAGTTTGGAGGCCTAATTCCTTGCATCCCTTCTAGGCCTAAATTGAAGCAATTTCTTGAAATTGATAGAGATCTAAATGGTTTTTTGGTGGATTAGCATTGGAAAGGACTCACAACCCTAGGAACAATCTTCTCTCTCCATAGTGAGTAGTTTGTGACCATGTGTGGGTGTTTGGTGTAGATGAGCTAGTGAGGCATCTGAGTAGTCATTGGTTGATGTTAAGTTTTACATTGGTGTAGACATGTTGAAAGGAAAAGGGCTTACAAGTGTGATCCTCCTAAGCTATGGTTAGCGCAAGAACCTTGAAAGGCTAGAGGAGAGGCCTAGAGTAGACCCTAAGAGAAGCTAGGGTTAAGGAGAAAGAATTTTCCTTACATCAACATGTATGTGAGTGGAAGAAAAGTGAAGGAGCAAATAAGCTAAGTTTAGAGTGAAGGAAGGCTAAGTCTAAATGGAGTTTAGATAGTGCAAAAAAAGTAATGAAGGATAGAACAAAGATATTAGATTGAGATTTTGAAGAGAGAAGATCCATAATAGGCTTTCAGAGAAAGTTGAAGGGTCATGTACTAAATCAATTTTAATAGATTGAATTTGGGAAAATCTCTTAATAGAGTGGTTCTAATAGACCTATTCAAATCTCCTAATAGAGTCCTTACTTTTTTGTAAGTGTAAAATCTTTTAATAGGGTGAGTCTTAACATTCTTAAATGCTTTTGAAAAAGTAGACCCCTCATAGGGTAGATCATTTGACATCATCAAAATTGTAACTCTAATAGGTTAACTTTGTTGTTGCAATAGTGAAGATTTCTGTGTTTAATCCCCACCCTAGTTTTACCTTCATATTGAAGTGTTTTGTTAGAATATATAGTTTATAAATATAATTTGGGGGGGGGGGGGGGGGGATAAATTAGTTATACAAATAATATCCTAATTATCAACCTTATTAAAATTTAACCATATGAGCAATATAATCAAAAACCACAACAAGATACTCATACACAATCATACACAATAACACTAGATATGTTAACTAGGGAAACCCTTGATCAAATGGAAAACCTTGGTGGGGATGGTAACCACAAGATGATTTACTAATATAAACATTCCTTGTTAGAGGATGGACCCTATTAGGAGTCTATAACAACATTTAGTACATATCAGTTCCTGTTAGGAGACTTTGATTCTGTGTTAGGAGATTCCAACCCTATTAGGAAGTGTGTCAACCTTGTTAGGAGTTGTGGAAGAGAACTAGACCCACTGCCCAAATAGCTTCAAGGGAAAGATCAATGAACCCACTATCCAAATGATCTTTGTATTATTCCTTGTAGAATAATAGAAATGAATACTAATTCTCCTTCCTCTTTCTGTTCTGTCAACCAAACTTCTACTCCTTTTGATCTTGTAACTAGATCACAAATATGGCATCCAATAATCCCTTGGATCACTTACTCACATTCAGTAAGCACTCTTCTCCTTTTCGCACTCAATACAATGATCACAACATACACACTCATATTACAAACAAGGAAAACATCTTTCCTTTATACCATATCTTAAAAATAATTCCTTAAGTCATCCTTGCAGCTTTCCCAATTAATTATAATAAGATAATTAATTAATTTACAATTACAATAGCACTATCTACTCATAGTCTATACAAATTCTCATGTGTGACACTAGGGCTTGTGCATCCATTGACATTATCATTAGACTGTCATTAGTTAGTGGATGACTGTGCATCAACTGATTATATCATTGTCAAAGGATATAATGCAAACATCAAAAATCACTTCTTAGGGATTCTATCTCTATACAACTCTCTTAAAATTAGGTACAATTTCTATACATCTTTGACTTATATGCTACACATTGAACCTTCACATTAGGAAATTGTACTAAACATGTACATGAATGCACATCATGAGAAAATGAAAACATTATTAGAACAACTAAGATCTATGTCTGCTACTCTGTCTATATTCATAGAATTACTGCTATGTTTGCATCAATGACAAATATTGTCATGAATGCAACATGTCAATACTTTCCAATTCTTAGGATACCGCCAATGTAGTATCATCAAAATTTATGCTAACAATCTCCCCCTTTGGAATTGATGGCAATATAGATGAAAAAAATCTAAGTTCCAAGAATAACTAATAGTACTCTGTTGTTGTTGATGTTTTTCTCATATTTTTAAATCATCTGTATCAACCAAATCTAAAAACCTCTAGAATACTACTCTATTCTACATCTTCTTTGGGATCGAAAATAGTTGTTCACACTAAACAACTCACAATACATCATAATTCCTTATGCTAGATCTCTCCCCCATAGAGATATTCCTTCTTCTTCTTCACATGAATTTTTCTAAATCTTCCTAATAAAGTAGAGACTTCTCATGCACTCTTCTCCCCGTACATACTCAAGAGATGTTTTCATGAATATTCTCCTCCATTGACATTAATGACAAAGACCTCATTATGTCAATTTACTGCTCCGAGTCTTTATCTATCTAAAGTGTCCAAAGAGACTGTTCAAGACAAAATACTAAGAGTCCTTAATGACTCAACTCATCATATATACTCCCCCATATAGGAAGCATCAAAATTCAATCTAGTCTAACAATAGTGCTTTGTACCACTAGACTAATGCAATCTCTACATCAACTACTTAGAAATAGGTAGGGGCATAATACCAAATATACCTCTTAAGTACTAAAATGTATCTTTAAGTAAGGGCTTTATAAAAATATCTACAATTTGATCTTTAGTACTCACATATTCAAATCTAATCTCTTTTTCTACTAAATTCTCTCTCAAGACATGATACTTAATAGATATATTCTTAGTCTTAGAATGCAATACAAGATTATTAGGCATACTTACTATACTTGTTTTATCGTAGTATATGATAATAGGTTCTATAAAATCAATTATGATATCCTTCAACATCTACTTCATCCACATAATTGGATTACAATTGTTTTCTACTGCAACATACTCTAATTGTAGCTTTGAATTTCAAAGCTTCTACTTGAAGATGACTGAACTGAGTATGCAGATTGAAGATATCATGGGAGATCATGTTAATGGGAGAAATAGTCTGCTTATCATAGACATAGCTCTGTATTGCAGGAAGAGTAAGAGCCCCATCAATTCTAGGACTATCCTTTCTGAAAAGATTTTCCATCGATGTTGTTAAGCTTATTCTTCAAGGACATGATGCTCTGATACCAATTGTTAGAATATATAGTCCACCAATATAACTTGGGGGGAGGGGGGGTGAATCATTTATAAAACTAATATCACAATTATTAACCTTATTAAACTTTAACCATATGAGAAATATAATTAGAAACCACAACAAGATACTCATGCACATTAACACTAGATATGTTAACTAGGGAAACCCTTGATCAGAGAGAAAACCCCAATGGGTATGGTACCCACAAGATACGACACTAATATAAGTATTCATTGTTAGAGGATGTACCTTGTTGGAGAATATAACAACATTTAGTACATATTAGTCCCTTGTAGGAGACTTTGAATCCTGATTAGGAGATTCCAACCCTTTTAGGAGTTGTGCCAACCTTGTTAGGAGTTATGGAAAACAACTGGACCCATTGCCCAAACAACTTCAAGGGAAAGATCAAGGAACCCACTGTCCAAATGATCTATGTATTATTCTTTGTCGAATAATAGAAATGAATAGTACCACTCCTTCCTCTTTTTCTCTTATCAACCAGACTTCTACTCCTTTTGATCTTGTAACTAGATAAAAAAATATGGTATCCAATAATCCTTTGGATCGCTTATTCGCATTCAGTAAATACTCTGCTTCTTTTTGTACTTCACACTCAATGCAACAGTCATAACATGCATACTCATATTATAAACAAGGAGAACATCTTTCCTTTATACCATATCTTCAAAATAATTCATTGAGTCAGCCTTGAGGCTTTCCCAATTAATTATAATAAGATAATTAATTAATTTACAATTATAATAGTATTGTCAGCTCACAGTCTATACAACTTCTCACATGTGTAACACTAGAGCTTGCATATTTATTAACATCATCACTAGACTATCATTAGTCACTAGCTAACCATAAAACAATAGATTATATCACTGTCAAAGGATATAATGCAAACATCAGAAACTACTTGTCACATACTCTATCTTTTTACAACTCTTGGAAAATTAGGTATAACTTCCGTACATCTTTGACTTATGTGTCATGCATTGAACCTTCACATCGAGACACTATACTAAATGTGTCCATGAACACACATCACTAGACAATCAAAATATTGTCCATACAACTAATATGTATGTCTGCTACTCTATCAGTCTTTTCAAACTTATTGCTATGTTGACATCAATAAAAAATACAATCATTGAATACAACATATCAATACTCTCCAATGCTTAGGATACCCTCTCAGTGTAGTTTCATCAAAATTCATGCTAACATGTTTATGGGTAAAAAAAATCATTGTGTTATGTGTTGATGATTTTCATGGATGTTATAATTAGATAGATTTCATTTTCATCATTACATATTTATGTTTTATGGTATAATATTTGAGATATGAGATGGATTAGGTGTGAATTGTTTTATCAATGAAAAAGAATTATAGATCTTGATTCACACCACACTTCCCCACTCTTGAATCCACTTCTCATGAATTTCTTCACACCTATCATTTAGACTTGATTCTACTTTATGGTCTTATTGGTTCTTTTTTGTACAAGTTCGATCCCTCTCCCAATTTATGTAATCATAACACAAGTAGTGAATTATTTCTACCAATCATAACTAACTATTTTTGTCTAGTTATAATATTTCTACAACTATAATATTTATTTATTTATTTTATATATTATACAAAATACTTATCTCAAATATTATTGGTTGAATTGGTTTGGTATTATATTGCATTTTTAGCAAGATTTTTGGGTACACTAGACATTGACTAATCTAAATAACAACTCTATTCATCATTAATATATCTATATAACTAACAAGCTATTTTTATTATTAAATTAAAAAAACATTTCATTGAATGATTTTATTAACTATTGATGGAGAATAATGACTTATTATCCTCTCATTAGGTTATATTTATTTGCCCTTTGGAAAAAAATACTACCCTTCATCATTGTTTAGTTTTAATTTTATTTGTATTTAAAAAGTGCAATAATTATGGGGTTTTTTATGAATATACCTTTCACATTAATTAAATATTAAAGATACATATACACAAAAAAGGGGTCGGGGATACAAGATCACCCCGTGAGTTCACTCAGCACGCAACTAAAAAAGACAACTATTTATCAAAAAAAAAAAAAAATTAACATAGAAAATAAAGCCCTTAAGTTGCAAGAGCAGTGCTAACTGAGGGAGGGTCTTTATCATTAGATTGTATTCATATTACCACTTTTTATTAATTAGTGACTAAAAACATTTGAATTAATTAGAATATACTATTTTTATATTTAATTTTTCAATTAAAATTTTAATACACTTTTTTAAAAATGTTTGAATTGACAAAATTTATTTATGATTGTTTTGGTTAGAATAAACATATACTTTTAGGAAAAATTTCATTCATTGACCTAATTTATTTAATAGTTTTTTAGATAACATTTTTAAAATTTTAATATTATGTTTTATAAATTGAAAAATTAAATATTAGGAAATTAAGTCATTTAAAAAAAATATAAAATATGATATTTGTGACACTTTTTTCATATAAACTTTAATCTACCTTGTACCTGTGATATGACTTTTTTTTAAAATGACTATAAAAATAAGTTAATAAATTATTTTCTATTCAATATCATTCTGTCAAAATTTAAAGTTCAACTACATCAATCAAGAGTTTATTTTTAAAAACATAGTATATCAAAGTGACTAATAGATTGGCAGAGTTCTAGTGCATTTCAAAACAAAATAGTAAGTCCAAAATTACATATAACTGAGAGATTTGATGAAAACAAATCTTTAAAGCCTAACAAACTTGCATGCAAAAATCTGTCATAGAGAAGTAGAGAGAAGAAAAGTATAAGGTTTTTTCTCTTACAATATCCAAGATTGTATTATCAGCCAAAAATAATGAATAAAAAGTATAATAGATCAATCTTTATAGAAGGAGATAAAAAACCTAAATAGGAAAAAAAACTTTTACTAATTAATTTAATTATTAACTGACTAATGTAAGTGCATGAAAGTAAAATCTTAAGAAGGAAGTAAAGTTAGTGTAATTAATAAAATTAAATTAATACTTTATTCTAACACTCCCCTTAAGATGAGCAACAATGTAGCTACACATGATGCAAGAAAAAAAAAAAGGAACTACAATGCTGAATGCAAATTTGGGTCCCAATAACATGATCTGATAAGGCACTGAATCAGAACCAAATCTCTATGAAATAGAGAAATAGGGAAAACCACATTGGGAAACATCCAACTCCAAAAAGAGATAGAAAAAGATTAAAGCTTAAAAAAAGGAAGGCAATCCTCATAGAGACCCCTGAAGGAAAATTTATTTCATCTTAAGCATAGAATGAAGCTTAAGATACCACAGGGATGCAAAAGGTTTAGTGAAGATGTCAACAACATTCTTTGAAGTGAGAGTGTACTCCAAGATGAGAGAACCATCCTAAATCAATTTCCTAATGAAATGCATATGGATCTTGATGTGCTTGGTTCACTAATGCTCAATTGGGTTATGAGAAATGTGGATTAAACTTTGATTGTTACACCAAAGAATAGTGGGATTGTTAGGAGGATAACTAAACTCTTCCATCAACTGTTGAAGCCATAAAACCTCCTAAATAGATAGCAGTTGCTCAGTACTCTGCCTCTATAGATGATAATGCAAGAGTTTCTTTCTTCTTGCAATACCATGTGATGGGACAAGAACCAAGACGAAAAAATAAATCCAAAAGTAAAATTTCAATCATTAGTATCACTAGCCCAATCTAAGTCTATGAAACTAACAATGTGAGGATCTCTTGACATGTAGTAAATTCCATAAGTAGTAGTACTCTTATTGTACCTCAAGATACATTTAGCAGCTTGCCAATGAGTCTCATAAGGATCATGTGAGAATCAAGAGACAAGTGTTGAGATAATGGGTGTTGCACACATTGCATAATATTGTTATATTGTATTATTTTATTTTATTATGAAATGTTACACCTAAGAGCACCTAGATGGGCATGCAACATGTAAAGATTCCCATGGGGTATACTTGATGACTTGTATTGTAACATTGTGATAATATTTGATATAATTATTTAATATTGGAGAAATAATTAAATGCCCAATATTAAATGTGGGGTCAATGGGTTAGGTAGCACATGATTTATATAATACAACTTGGTGGTTTTGTGGTACTTTCTACTATATAAGTAGCCACAAGGGTAGTTGTTTTAGTAAGACAAAAGGCAAAAAGGAAAGTCGAGAAAGACAAGGCTTGATAGGCTAGCCAAAAGAGCATTTGTGAAGGTTGTAAGCATGGCATGGGATGTGTGAATTCATTTTTGTTCACATGGATTTCTTGGTTGTGACTATGGCTTTGAATGGTTCCATGGTTGTATTGAAATGGTATTTTTTGCTAAATAATACATGGTGATGGATGCTTTTGGAGTCTAGATTTTTTCCCTCAATGAGGCTTTCATAGGGTATATCTTGTGTCATATTTTGTGGGTATATTTTCTATTCTTTTGCATGTGGATTTCAATTCCATATTTATTTCTAATCTATCATGAGTTATATGGAAATGGTTATATTTTTGTTGCAAGTTTCCTTACAAGTGGTATTAGATCTATGGTTTTATTGTTGTAACTCTAGACATGTATGATGACTTGTTGGGTCTACAAGTTGTGCAATGTTGAAAGTAGTCAATACTTACTAGTTGCATTTATGGCTTGTATATGGGTCCTCTTTTCCCATTGATATTTCATTATTGAAGCATATTTAAATTTTTCAATTTTGGTTGGCTATGGCCTAAGTCACATGATTTTCTAATTTTTCTTCATGTAGAAGGGATGTGGTGTTGTTACTAGGTACAGTCATGGTGAAGAATTGTGTTTGGCTATTTTATATTGACAGGTTGGACACTTTGAGATTTAAATTCTTAGTTAGCAGATGTGATCATGGTGCCCTAGATATTTTTATGCCATGATTTGATATATAGGTACATCCTTGGTGCTCATTGATTTGGATTCCTGATTTGGTTATGGTGGTATATTATCTTCTTTGGTTGAGGATCATGGTTATTTGGTTTCTTTGGAGATCTTATGATGTGCACTTTGAGTTATTTGATGGTTTGATTCCTTGGTTGATTCTTATGGTTAGAGGATGGTTTTTTCATCATGATGTCATGGATAGCTTGGATACATGGTTTAGTGGGAGCTTGTGATAGTGATGAGGTGGCAGTGCAAGATTAGTTCCTAGTTTGGTTTGTATTTTCTTGGTTTCACTTGGTACTAACACTTTTTTTTGTGTGTATACCTGGAGGATCTTCATGTAGGATATGGATTTTATGATACCATAGTTGAATGGTATTTTTTGGCATTGATATATTTAATGAGTGTTTGTAGATGCTGGAGGTTTGTCTTAGATGATGTTGTTGTCAAAGCATCTTTCACATTTGCATGGTTCACTTGTTATCTTCATAGTATGTGAAGATGGTTAGATCTTGAGGATTCATGGGGTTCTTGGTTATCTTCATGATGTGTGAAGATAGTTCTTCATGGTATGTGGAGATAGTTTTCTTCATGGCAAGTGGAGATGGTTGCATCTTAAGGACTCATGGGGTTCTTGGTAAAGATGTGGTTTATGATTTCATTTGACATGTTATCCTTGGTGTTAGGATGGTTTCATTTTTATATCATGGTATACTCTTGATACATGTTTATAGTTTTTGACATGTTACAATATTTTTGTATCGAGCATGTTCTCTCTTTTGAGATGGTTAGATCATGTTGTCATGTTTATGTTCCTGAGGCCATGGTCAAAACTTTGATGATGATCTTGGTTTAATTTCTTGGTATTGAGTACATTGATCATAAGCTAGATACTTCATGATATTCCTATGTTGCATTTGGATTTGGCATGGATTGATTGGTTACAAGTTCTCATGGATACTTAGAGACAGTGGTGATGATGATTTCTCTTGCAATTAGAGATATATTTGTTAAGATAGTTGTTTGGGTTTAGCAGGAAGTCTGAGGGGAATTCACCTAATATGGACTTTATAGGAGATTTTTCTTAGATGAATTTTGGTTCGATACTTGGATATCTTGATGAGAATCCTTATTCCTCACTCTTGGTCTACTGAGCGATTTTCTAGTTGAGAGGTATAGCCCATTGTTTCTCTCAAGTGCATTATGTTTATGATTTTCTTTCATGGATATGGATCTTGAGCTATGGTACATGATTTAGTTTTGGAGGGTTCATTTGAGAGATGGTTTAGCATTGTTTATCTCCATGTGCACATGTTTTATTGTTATTTTGGTTGAGCTTGGGGGATGGTTTTATATTGGACATATTCCTTGGATTAGGAATGGTTATTCTTTGGTTTAGGAATGGTTTATGAGTTTGATCTTCTTGTGAGAAGCTTATATCCATGATTAGATATATGGTATTATTTGGGTATTGTTGTGGCTTCTTGGTTGGGGTTTTATGGAGGAGATCATACTCAAGAACAATCTATATCTAGAGGTGTGTGTAGAAGGACATGATACAAGTTATGATTTGCATGATTTTTTTTGGTCTTTCTTATCTTCCTATATCTTCAGTTCCACTAATTGGATTTGAGATTGGTTAGATATTGTGATCAATAGTTTGTACTCATGTATGTCATGTGAGAGATGGCATGGTTATTCCTTTGTCTCTTACCTTTGTTGGTTGTGGAGAGATTGAGAGAGTGTTGGAGACTTGTTGTGAAAGTTGTTCTTACATGTTACTAATTTATTTATTGTGGATGCCCTTGATACTACATGGACTCACCTCTTTGAGATGTGAGAGGTTTGGTTATAGATTTGACATTATCTTTTGCAATGGGAGCTTCTTGGTATATATATGGCAGAAATTTCTCTTAAGGCTTGTGATTATAGGTTTTAGATTGGATATGTTGATGATGTGAGATTCAATTGGTATACATTTTGGAGGTATGGTTAGTTGGATAGGTTGGCACTCATTGTAGGTGCTATTTCAGCTATGAATGTTTTGACAACTACAAATACATGTGATTAACTTTGGATCATGTGTTTGTGCTTGAAATTTCAATTGGTACAGGATTTTATGATCATTTTATGTGATAGGTTGGGTGGATTTCTCTTTGGATGGATTCTATGTATTTTATTTGGTAGTGGCATAATAAGAGGTGACATCATTCATGTTTCAGAGGCTAGATACTTGGATTTTTCTATGGGTATCAGGATGAAGCACTTGGTGTACTTTGATCCATGATGGTAGATGTGCCAGGAGGGATTATTTCCTTGTTCATTTATGTAGCTATAGATTGACCCTATGCAATGTATACAACAAGTGGGAGATTTTTGAGATAATGGGTGTTGCACATATTGCATAATATTGTTATATTGTATTATTTTATTTTATTAAATAATGTTGCACCTAGGAGCACCTAGATGGATGTGTAATATATACAAATTCCCATGGAATATACTTGATGAGTTGTATTGTAACATTGTGATAATATTTGATGTAATTATTTAATATTGGGGAAGATAATTAAATGTCCAATATTAAATGTGGGGTCAATGGGTTAGGTAGCACATGGTTTATGTAATACACCTTGGTGGTTTTATGGGACTTGCTACTATATAAGAAGCCACAAGGGTAGTTTTTGTAGTAAGAAAAAAGGAAAAAAGGAAAGTCAAGAAGGACAAGGCTTGACAAGTTATAAAAGGGAGCATTTGTGAAGGTTGGAAGCATGACACAAGATGTGTGGATTCATGCCTTTTCACATGGATTTCTTGGTTGTGGGTATGGCTTTGAAGGCTTCCATTTTTGTGTTGCAATGGTGTTTTTTTCTAAATAATACATGGTGATGAATGCTTTTGGAGGTTGGGTGTTTTCCCTCAATGAGGGTTTCCTAGGGTATAACTTGTATCACTTTTTGTGGGTATGTTGTCTATTATTTCACATGTGGATTTAAATTGCATATTTATTTCAGATCTATTATGGGTTATGTGGAAACAATTATATTTTTGTTGCAATTTTCTTTACAACAAGGCCAACCACAAAGTAAATATTAGGATGTGTGTCAGTGAGGTACAACAAAATGCCCGCAAGTTGCATGTATAGTGTGGAATCCACTATAGGAGTAGAGAAAGTGCTAGATAAAAAAATTCCTAACTAAAAAGGTGTGGGAGTAGGCTTGCAATCAAGCATTTTGAACCTTTGAAGCATATCAAGAGCATACTCGTGTTGGAGAATAAATATCCCATCTGAAGAATAAATAACCTATAGGCCCAAAAAATAGTACATAACTCCAAGATCAATCATCTCAATTTTCTCTTTAAAAGCTTGTTGAACACTCTAAATCATGGAGGAAGAACTTATTGTAATAATGAGATCATCAACATATATCAAAAGTATTATAATATCAGCCCCATGATGTTGAATGTGTACTATAGGATCATAATGATAGTGTGTGAAGTATGATGCAAGTAAAATAGTGTTTATCTTCTCATACCAGGCCTAAGGGGCTTTTTTGAGATCATATAATAACCTCCTAAGTCTCAAAATGATAGAAGAGTCTTGCACAAAACCTTGGGTCTTCTCCATTTATATATCCTCATGTAGATTACCGTGAAATAAGGAACTCTTCACATCCATCTAATATATTGTCCATCCTTGAGAAGTTGGAAGTGAGAGGACAAGGAAAATAGAATTCCTCTTGGCCACAAGAGAAAAGGTATCAGAGTAATAAATACCCTCCACCTATTAGAAGCCATTTGCATTAAGGCATACATTATGCCTATCAAGAGAACTATCTGCAATATACTTGATATGATACACTCACTTGCACAGAACCATCTTTCTTCCTTTCAGAAGATGACATAGACCCCAAGTGTGATTCTTCTTCCAAGAAGAGTCCTTTTCACCCCTAGCCCTATCCCACTCAGGGTGTTTTGTTTCCTATGAAAATTTCTAAGGATCATCTAAAATGGTATGACTCAAAAGACCAATACCAAATGAGATCAAGTGTGACTAGTATCTAAAGGATTGTCTCTCAAAGGGCCAACTACACTAACATTATCACAAGCCCACCTAGGCACATGTTGAATATCTAGAGGAGGTGGGGAAGGAGGATCATCATCTGAATCATCCTCTAAGGACAAAGAAGCGTAAGGAGTAGAGGAAGTATTGGGAAGTGAGGGAGAAGCTGGTGATGGAGGCTCCATTCGAGGATATAGATCATCAAACTAGATATGTCATCAAAATAAGACCTATCTCAAATTAGGTCAAATAACTTGTATGCCTTCATATCCTCATAGTAGCCAAAAAATATCAATTGTTTACTCTTCCTCTCTATGTCTTTCCTCTAAGCATCTAGAATAAAGGGACCATGTATTCTTAGGATTCATTTGTCATAATGCTTTATGAGGCATCCAATTTAAAATATATTTTTCATAATTCACTACCTCTACCTAGAAAGAAGGTTGTATATCTCAATTGGCCATCTCTTGCAATGTTTTTTTCTTTCTCTTAGCAACTCCATTCTTCTGGGGAGAATGGGGAACTATAATTTGATGTAATATGCCATGCTTAGTGTGAAAATCATAAAAAGACTAATTCAGATATTCCCTCCCATTTTTAGTGTGTATCCACCTATCAGAAAGAGAAGACTACTTCTCTACAAATATCTTAAAGATCTGAAATGAATCAAAGAAATTAGACTTGTACTTCAAAAAGTAAACCCATGTGCATCTAGAGAAGTAATGAATGAAGATGAGAACATAATGAACACTCAAAAAGGGAGTTGGAAATGAGCTAAGATTACTATGTATCAACTACAATGGTACCTTATCACGTGACACTCTACCCATCGAAAAAGGATCTTAGTGATGCTTTCCAAGAGCACAACCTTGACAAAAAACATCACTACAAGAGATTTGAGGAATTCCAACCAATATCTCCTATGTACTCATCTATTGTAGATGTATGTAATTGACATGGCCAAAAACTCATATCAAAGGTTTCTCACCGTGTTTGCATGAGAAAAAAGAGAAACATCTATAGAATTAGAGCTCTTGAAGCCATCAAAATTGTATAAGTGATACTCTTAATAAAAAATCTCAATAGCCACAACCAAATTAGCATCATGAATATCTCATGTAACTACATCATGTAGGGGGAACTCAATTATTTTACTAGAGCTAGAATGAAAAATCTAGTAAACAGAGAGAAGGTTCATAGAAATGGAAAGAACCAAAAGAACATCCTACAAAGAAACACCATCTAGTGAAATAGTTCTTGAACCTGAAACTATAAGTTGTGTTGAGTCACAAACTAAAACATGTTTAGAAGTACTATGAGCAAGTGAGGTAACCAATTCAGGAGAGTGTGTCATATGGTGTGAAGCATCAGAATCAAGGATCCATGTAGCAATAGAAGACACAACTCATGCAGAAAGAACATGTCCTTTCCTTGAAGGATAAGGAGGTGGCTTTGAAGAAGAAATAATGTGTTGTCCCATAGCTTCCTCAAGAGCCTAAATTCATTTCCAACATTTGGAAACTATATGCCCTTCCTTGCCACAAAAATTGCAAGGATCACCTATGTACTTTTTACTCTTAGAGGAATAATACAAAGATTAGTTGGATAGTGTGTTTGGTGATCTTACCCCTGAAGTTTTTTGGAGATTGGGTCCTTCTACCTTCTACAACTCCTAATAGGGATTCAAAGTCTCCTAATAGGGACTAATATGCACTAAATGTATTTCATTGGCTCCTAATAGAGGCCATCCTTTTACAAGGAACTTTTATATTAATACATCATTTTGTGGGTACCATCCCCACTAGGGTTTTCCCTCTGATCAAGGGTTTCCCTAGTTAACATATATGGTGTTATTGTGTATGAGTATCTTATTATGGTTTTGATTATATTACTTACATGGCTAAGGACTAATAAGGTTGATAAATATTTTAATAGTAGAATAACTGATTCACTCCCTATCCCTCAATTATCTTGGTGGAATTTACTTCCTAACATAAGGGTGTGTCAACTAAGGTTCAACCTCATTCAAATAGGACCATAACCCTTATGATCTAAGGAGGCAATTCATATGGCCTTTCTAGAGATGATAGTTATGCAAAATAAGAGGCTCAACTAAAGAGGAGTCTATCATGCTACAAGTGGTGCCTCAACTGCTCTGATATTTTTATTATTTATGTGGACTTTGAAAACTAGACAAAAGATGCATAAGGGTTTCTTTTTTCTTTTTTCTTTTTGACTGCTAGTTTTCTAATATAAATAACATAAATCAAGAAAAACACCACCCCCACCCCCACAATATAGACAAAGAAACCCTAGTACACTATGGACTATAAATACAGGAAAGAGAGCTTAAAAATACTCTAATGTGAGATTATGTGTACCTTAATAAAATATTAATGAAAATGACAAAGAATCTATGTAGTTCTTGTGAAGATCTTTTTGGCACTTCTTTGAAATTAAAAAATGAGGCAAATTTGAGAAAACTTTGACACCTAGAATGCAAGAGCTATCATTTGGCTTTAGTGAAAAAAAAGTTACCATTCTAAAAAATAAATTCTAACAAAACCTGCACCATTGTGTCTATCTTAGAATCATCTTTTTGACAGTGTCTTGTTTGGCCAAAATTGGCTCTACATGCTCAAGTTATCACAAAAAGCCCAACTGAGTCTCCAATAGGCAAGAAAAATAGAACAAACCTGTAGTAACCAAAAATAAACCCCTAGGGGCTCACATGTGACCGTGGGATAGCAGCGAAGAGCCTGAGGGGTTATCAGCAACATGAGGGTGGAGTTCACTAGAGGAGGTGGCAAATAAGATGGGTGCAAGTGACATCATAGATGGAGACGTGGCAATGATGATAATGGACGCTAAGTGATGGCCAAGATGGGTGTGGGCTACATGCTTTTTATACTTGCAACACTCTTTAAAATCATTTTTAAAATTTAAAAAAAAAAATCCACCTTGATCCACATGCACAAGGTTTTATGGTCTTGGTAGGAAAAAAAAATTTGCATAAGAATTTCTTAGACTCCAAAATTGAAGTGCTTTATATGGAAATATGGGTTTTGATGCACTTTAAAGCCAACTGTGATCTCCATTTGGACTCAAAGTGCTCCAAAATTTAGAGACCCCCCTATTTCCACAAAAAATACTAGATCTCATTCAACAAACCCTTGTTCTCTATTCCTTCAAAAATATAAACAAGTTGCATTAGATCCAGCTTTGATACCATGTAAGATTTGATGAAAAAAATATCTTCTAAGGCCAAGACACCTACATGCAAAAACCTAGCACAGAGAAGTAGAGAGAAGAAAATTACAAGGGTTTTGCTCCAACAATATCCAAGATTGTATTAGCAACCAAAAATAATGATTAAAAAGTACAATAGATCAATCCTTATAGAAGGAGATCAAAAAACCTAATAGAAACCCTAATAGGAAAAAAGACATTTAATAATTAATTTAATTATTAAATGACTAATGCAAGTGCATGAAAGTAAAATCTTAAGGAGGGAGTAAATTTAATTAAATTAATACAATTAAATTAATAGTTTACTCTAGCAATAACTACTATAGGAAGTTTTCATTTTCATAATCAAGATGTTACTCCTAATTAGAGTTTGAATCATTAGTGTCCAAGGAGGCAACATTATTATTGAGAGTCTCTACAATATTTAGTCATTGATCCATGTCAAGTGAGGATCTTAGAGCCATATCTACTTCATTCCTCTACTGTCCCTTTTATTTTAGTTGTTGGATGAATTTTCCCAGCTATATTTTGAACTCATCTTTTATTAGAACTATAGTATATCTATACTATATCTATAGGTGATCTCTTTTTTCTCCACTAATATTCTTCCTTCTCTAAGTACCTATAGAAGCTTATTTTATTTCATCTTGATGATTTTTGTGACATAAAAAATAACATTAACATAAGGAGTCCCTTTAGAGACTTAGTAATGTTTTTAGCCCTCCTTCAAAAACATTAGTATTCCTAAGTTTCTAAATAGTTTGTAATAGTAAAGAAGATGAAATAGATCATAGATTGTTACAATATTTTTTCTAGTAATAATTTTTCCAAATAAAACATCCTGCAATGAAAAATCTCTATTCCAAACATGTTCTAGATTTCCTTTGCAAAAGAGTAGTCAAAGAACACATGGAATACTTATTCTAGGAGTTTGCAAAATGAGCAGATATTAGGACCACCTCTTGGCTATTTGAAAGGAAAATTGTATAGGAAGAGACACCATAGGAAATAAGCTATATTGGGTTCAATATACTAGATCCAAAGATCATATACATACTTCAAAATGTGGGCATAAGGTTCAAATTTTACTTGCAGTTAAGGTGGTCAAAGATATCATGGTTATGGGTAAGTAGAGAGTAGATATACTAAGCCCTAACAAGATGAATAGGGGTCTAATTAGACCATCCTAGAAGTAAGGAGCACTAACCAAGAGGATAACAAGAAATGGAAAGGCCAAGCTTTGAAATGGAAGATGTGATAATAGAATAAGTCTCCCAATCGGCATTTCGAATTCCAAATGCATGTTTGATAATGTCCCAAGGGATCAACTTTCCATCACTAATAATATTCTAAAAATTCATGTTTCAAGTTCCAACAAATTTATTTCAAGCTACAAATAGTGTGATTACCTTCAATGCCTCCAACCCCTTTCAAGAAATTCCTAACATATTTCCACAATTTCCATATAGATTTAAACACAATAGGACCCAGTAATGACACATTATAGTTCATTGCTAAAAATTTGGAAAAGTTAAGCCCCCTTCAAGCCTTTTCTCTACAAGGATGAATATGAGAAATATTATGTCTAATTAGGACCTTCTAACGTTCTCCCCCTTGACTAGTTTAGCCACCCATTTAATTGTTAGGGATAGACCTTGAATCCTCAATTATTTAAGCACTACGTCATCTAGCTCCTTGCTTCTAATGCACCAATCACAACTAACAAGGGATTTCTAATTCTCTTTTTTTTTGGACTAGAGGAAATCTCTAATGATCTTCTATATAAAGAAAACTTATTTTTTGTTGAACACCCTGCTAGGGGAGAAATAAACGAAGTATGAAAAAAAATCTTCTAGAAAACTTGCACTCACCTTGCAAAAGAGAGGAAGTTGTTCCATTTTTTAAGCTTCTTAACAATTTTTTCTCCAATCCAAAGCCACATATCATTAATGCTAAGGTTGAAGGAAAAGGTAATAATACCAAGGTCTTTGATAATATGATTAGCCCCCAGTGAAACACCAACTTTATCTAGCCAAATAGGGGGACTAACATGCCAACCTAGTAAAATAGACTTTGAGAAGTAAATCTTGCTACTCAAGGCTAGATGAAATGACTCCAATTTACCATGAGGTGATCCATATTATACTCCTCAAGGGTAATCAAAATAATTGTGTCATCTAAGAACTACACATTGGAAAAAAAATATTTTTAAAACTTAAACAACAAGATGCCTTATACTCTAGGGGATAGAGTATTATGTCTTGAAAGGTACTGTAAGGATTTTATTGCAATCAAAAATAAGGATGGGGAAAGAGGACATCCTCACTTTATTGAACTTGCAATTTCAAGGAATTTAGTCCCTTCCCCATTTATTTCAATAGCTGACCTAGCACTAAGAAGTAATGTGCAGACCATTTTGAAAAATGAAGAAGAAAAATCTAGTGCATCTAGCATTTGAAGACTATAACCCCATTCAATATTGTCATAGGATTATTAATAGTCTATGAGAAGGATTCCTCATTTTTAACCAAATCCTTGGTCCAATATAGTGTCTTCCATCAAATGATGAGGTTCTTAAGAATGTAGCTACCCTTTACAAAACCTGTTTGAGTTGGATCAATGATTTTAGGAAGCAAGTTTTTAATTCAGAGGGCCTATAATTTAGCTAAAATAAAAAATTTAGAAGGATAATGAGTCTCCAATTTTTTATGAGAGATTTATCCCCTTACTTGGAAATCAATTTGATTAATTGAACATTAATGTCAAATCCTAGAGACACATTCATAAAGGCTTGATTTTACACACTCAAAAAATCCTCTCCAATCCGAGTAATATTTTTTTTGTAGAGCTCTACTAGGATCCTATCTAGTCCTAGAGATTTCTCATTACTATATTTTGAGATAGCCAATTTGATCTCATCCAACCTCCTCTAAAGATATCTTCTTAGGGATAAAACTTTTAAATTTTCTTCTAGTGTTGTCCAACCTATCTCTAACATCTTTAGAAGAAATTAGTTTACTATAGAAGATAAAGAAGGCCATGAAAATATCCTCTTAATAAGTAAGGATATCCCCCTCCTCATAGATACAAGAAATTTTGTCCCTATCATATTTCATTTTAAGTGCATGAAAGAGAAACCTACACCTTGTATCACCCAAGTTCATCCAATTACTCCTTGATGTAAGCTTGGCCCCTCTAATCTTCTAGCCCTAAATTTTTTTAACAAAGTCTATAATGCCTACTACACTCTCACCTCATGATCTATAGGGTTTTTTTTAGCATATTTGTGAACTCCTTGAAGGGAATTGAAAAATTAGCTCTCATCTCTCATGGTATTCTTTTCCTTCTTCTTTCTAGTTTCCTTAAACATATTTTTCCAGGACTTGGTATTTTGAACCAGCCTATCCAAGTCATTGTGGTATTTTACAATATGTTGGTTATACCATGAAATAATATTGACAAAAAAAATGATATCTTAATTATGTAGTAGGGAATATTTGAGTGAGAAACTTGGTTTCTTGTTAAGGTCATTCTCTTGGTTGGGAATCAAGAATATACTAGAGATAATTGGGTGATGGTCTAAGAGGGTGAAGGGGAGGACCTTTACACAATTATTTTTTAGGGCCATGGAGAAACTAAAAATATTTTTGTTTAGGTAGAACATGTCCATCTTGCAATATATCCTCCTCTCACTCTTCTAAAAATTGGAACAAGTAAACCACACACCTTTAGACTCTTCCCTGAAACCTTCCAGAGGATTATATAGACTAAGTTTAGATAAAATTTTACAATAGAAAAACTATTCATTTCCTTTCTAATCAAATTTTATACATCTACTCTTATCTTGAGGCCTTTCAATCATGTTGAAGTTCCCTGCTACTAGACAAGGACTATTAGCTAGATCTATGAGCCATTTCCACAAGGAAATCCTCTTGTTATGGTCATTGGGTGCATAGATAGAAAAGATCCCAAACTCAATATTATTGAAAAATCAACTTGACCCACACTTCCCTATTACATGGGTGTTGAGATGTCATTTGGCATGATGTTGAATGATAGATACCCTTTCAAATCTCTCTCTTGAAAATATAATCAAGGACCAACTCCAAGATTCTAGGTGGCTATTTTTCAAGGCTAGGTAACTCAATTGAAGATAAATGTGTATGCTTACAAGGAGGGCTTTGCTGGTTCTAACCAATCTACACAATCTATTACTATTTGAAATATAACCACAAAAGAGATGCAATTTTTGCATTTTCTATTTTGTGATGAATGCAATTTGTCTATGCAACTACATGAATTCCTATTTTAACCAAATGTTTGAAAATAAAATAAAAAAGATAGAGTAATGAGATATTTTAAGAAAATAACTAAAAGAGAGATTCCTAAGACATAAGCTAAAGTAACAACACATTAGTGAATTAAATTATCAAAAGGATTCGGCATGAAACTAATGAAATTAGGAGCAACACTTCCTCAATTCCACTGATGCAATCATTGATGGGAACTTCAATAATAACTAAAAGATTTTTCACACTTCATCAAATTCCAAGGCCACAAAAAATTTGCACTCGCACGAGACAAAACACTATGCAAGAACAAAGATGATCCTTTCTCCAATTCATCACAATAGAAGAAATTGTTAACACTGTAGACACCTAAATTTGATTACACTATTTTAGTAATCCTATTTAGTTATCTAAAAAGGGCATTATTAATTAAATTTCTATTTAATTAATCCTTTGTCATCCCCTAGTTGATTAATTTAATTAATCATCTATAGTCCTAATTGATAAATCAAATAATCTATTATTTATCAATTAAATCCTATTCTTCTATCTAATTCCAAAAATCCCTATTTATTAAATAAATCTATTTGATAAATGAAATCCTCAAATTCAAAAACCCTAACCTATCTCTAATCCCCCATTTAGCCTAATCCACCCCATCCACCCATACTAACCAAGCTTAGCCACTAACTCACCCACCCTCATTAATGCCATCCACTTGCACATCTCTAACATCCCTAATCTAATCCTAAACCCAAGCCTAATCCACCCCCTAATGTTGTCACATTCCTTAAACAAGTTTAAGACTTTCCTAATCCAAACCAAAGTCTCCCCTCAAAAAAACCCAACCACTAAGTCATGAGTGCTCTTACAAAACATAAAGACTCTTACAAGCCCACTCATGACTCTTACATCCATCTTACACACTCTTCCCTCTTCCACACTCATTCCTCTTACATCCCTCTTACATACTCAACCCCACTCATCATGACTTTAACCAACCCTTAACCTTACCCTCTCACACTCATCCTCCTTGTGACAAGTGTCACCTTCCCATTGGTGCTAAACAAGCACAATCCATGTGCTCTCCTTTGAGTGCATCCTAGCCCTCCTTAAGCCTTCATCCATCCTTGCATCTAAGCCCTCCATCCCTCTACCCCTTAGCCTATAAATTGAATCCCATCCCAAGCCATTTCATCAACAATCTTTGAGCTAAAGTTACCATGCTATTTTGAGAACCAAAGCCATCAACCATACCCTTATAATGCCAAATTGAGAGCTCACAAAGCTACCAATTTGCCATTACCCATCTCCATTGAAGCAGCTTTTGAGTATCTTGAGCATACATTCACAGCAAAAGGACACATCTACAGAATCAAGAAAGCATGGAGTGTTTTCTCTTGTGAGGTTTGCACTTCTTATTTTCTTTCTTAGTCTAAGCATATATGTGAATTTAGTTTTTGGTTTGTAAATGTTTACTTCATTTGTTAATGTTCTTTGCATACTGATTCTGGTTCTACAAACACAAGGCAAACACTAGAACTAAAAGATAGCACAACCATAACAACATAATAAACATATCGGTTCCATTATTATTCATGAACATGTATACACAAAAATAACACACTCTGGCAAGAATAACTACCCTTAGAATGAGAGCACTAATAGTATATATTATTGCATCAAAATTATGGCCTAGAGTACATGATACTTCCCTATATTTATAAGAAATGATCTCCTCCTTTTCTATTAGGAGTGAGAGCTCTTTAATTAAATGCCAACTTATACTAAAAACTAAAAAAAAAATCTAATCATATACAAACCGACTCTTTAAATGGTTCTAAGTAGGTCTCCACCATTGTTTATATCCATTAATGGGTGCATGAGCCTTTACATGACATAAAAGAATTAAAGAATAAGAATATAAGAAGATAGAAGTCATGAGATGATTTGGAAGTCTTTGGAAGCTCTAAAAATGGAAGCTTGTCCTTCTTTAGGAAATTTTTGGAGTTGAATGGCCATCAAAATACAATTTTGATGCATGGAATGCTCTGAAATAGCAACTAGCAGTCAACTATTAGTGTACTACTTCTTCTTTAAAAAAATTGTCACACTTGTGCACCTTGGTGACAAGATCCAAACATCCAAAAATCTTCTAAATGTCAAAATTGAATTTCCAACATCTGGGTTTTCTTCCCCATTATACCAAAATGAAGTTTGGATGCTTATTCTTGAATTTCTCTATTATCTCTACCACTTCAATAGATTCTAGTAAATATAATGCATCATATTTATTCTTTACTATTTTCCTATAGTTACTTCTATACTTGTTTCTACAAAATCCTCAAGCTTGGTGTCTAGTTCCAACAATGCCTCTTTGGTTCTAAATGGTTGTCTTACATCATCTTCTAATGAAGAATCTTCAAATGTGCCTCTAAATTTTTGGACTATTGATTACACCGAAAAAGTCTTGGTCTTTGACTCATCTTCAAAAATCTTAAGGCTCGTTATAGTACCTTTTTCCTTCCAAAAATTATTATTCAGATTTATCATTTATTTGCTAGATTCCATCATGTAATCCCTCCATAACCTTATTTCCCAAGGATATCTTCTCTATCCAGTCACCAATCTTATCTATCTCTTTCACTAAGTATACTTCTATTAGCATTCAATATATGTGACCCTTTATCGATTTGAGTACTTATAGATCATTTTCCTAGGTACATACTTCATCCATTAGCCCAAAATCTTGGTTTATAATGGAAACCAACTTGTCAACATTTGACTAGATATTGTGCAAAAAGTTCAAATTTTCTTGTATTTCTGCACTTATCTTTCCTCAAAACTATTGTGCCATTTCCTAACATGCTTCCAAAAATGAGTTCATTTTTAGCCCTACTTGCTTTCTTCCCAATGCATCTCCAAGAGTGATCTTCATATTTTCCAGGTCAATGGGTCCCACCACTTCGTTCAAGTAACCTCTTAGTAACTTATTCTTCTTTTACAACATTATCAATTTTGTTTCCTTCTTATCTAAGTGATTAAATACTTCCTTGAGGCTTGTCATAATCAATACTTTAGCCATTTCCACTATGAGATTTCCTAGTATGATCTCCTTCATTTGGTAATCTTTGGGAGTCAGTTCTTTAGTGTTTTCATGAGGAGGAGGAATGACAATATGGGCTAGAAGGTCTTGATCTTGATTCTTCACAATGAAGGCAAGTGTTCTAGCATCACCCTTAAGTGGCTTAGGCTTCTTTATTGCTTTTATTAGTTCCTTCATTCCTTCATCTTTGGTTAGCTCCATTTGCTTCTTCCATCAAAACATAAATTCCTTCTACATCTATGATGGTGTGGTCCCAATTGATGACATGTATTTGGATGAAGAAGTTGGTTTTGAAGCAGGCTCCTTTCTCTTATTACCCCTTTCTGGAGTCTTCTCATGTTGAGGAAGATCTTTGGAAGGAGTTTCTTTGATTTTTTGGATACAAATCTAGCTTCTGTATCTAGGGGAGTTTGTTTAGTTTCTTCTTTTATTTCCCCTCTTTAGATACTTCATCAACATGAAGTTGTTGATGCTCTCCTTCCTTGGTGTCCTGGCCTTATGTTTCTACTTGCATTGTCATAAGAGGTGGAGCTACTAACCCTTTATCCATGATTGTGGTCAAATCCTATGGTGGTGGTGATGGAATGCCAAGAGATCCCTGAGGTAGAGGATCAAATTGATTCCAATCCTCTCCTAATGGCTCATTCACTAGGGCATCCTATATCTTCTCATCCACCATCTCGGTGCCCACTAGCACAAAGTCAAAATCCAAGAGGTCAAACACATCAGCTCCTTTGCTCTCCATCTTAGTTATCCACTTTTGTTTTTCATCCTCTGAAATTTCTACTTAGATAGCCTCGCTTGGAGCAGATAGAGGTGTTTAAGTAAATCTTATCCTTCTCTCTTTCTCTATTGCCTTGGTTGAGTGGGTTCTCTAACTTAAGGGGATAAATTCTATTCAGGGATGGTCTCTAGAATCTATGGGGAGGAATTAATTTTCTTCTTCCATCTCCTCCTTCATACACCTACCAAATTTGTTTATGTTCTAGCACTCTTTAGCATTGAGGGAAAGGCTTCTTCCTCTAAAGTTCTTGGTGGTGGTACCCCTTTTTCCTTTGGTTTTTCCTCCTCTTTCTACTCTAGTTGTGCCCCTTGTGGTTGCTCTTGCTTAGCTTGAGGCTAGTCAACTGGATTTGGCTCTTGTTAGACTTGTGTTGTTTGGGCATCAACCACTTGTTTCCTCTCCCTAGGGGCTGCTCTTTTCCTATTATGTTTTCCCTTGTTTACCTCAAAATAATCAACCTTCTACTCATGTTGATGCATTATTTTTTGTTTGACTTGTGATTTAGTGGGGTAGGTTGGTATGGTGACCTTAGCACCTTTTCCTTTCTGAGCGCTACCCATAGCTTGTAAAGGTTTGTCCTGGGGAATTGGATCCATCTGAAATGGCTTCTAAATCCATTCCCTTGTTAGTTCTACTACATGTCTTGCCTGATGATCTATGTCATCATTCTCCTGATGTTATATTTTTGTGTTCATAATTGGCCTATCATAGATTTTAACCCTATTATATAAATGACCATAACTTTTGGAACATCCTTTTCTATGGCCTTTTTGGGGGATCTTTATTTTTAGCATATTTTTTGCTAGATATAGACTCATCCTACAATGGTCCCTAATGCATACATCATAGTCATCTATCACATTAATCCAATGATCTTCAAGGGCTTCCTCATGGACAAACTATTTCCCCACAACATGTTGAACCATCCCAATATTGTCAAAATATGGGCAAGGAGTCTAATAGTCTTCTAGGGGATATTGATCCCACTCTGAATCAAAGGTAGCAATATTCTATTTTTGCTTTAACTCAAATGCCCTGATGGTGATTGGCAAGACCCATGTCTTCTTATGTTGTTTCCTCACTCTATCATATGTAGAAGTGAATTGGCGAGCTATCTCCAAAAGTATGAGTCGATCTGAAGGGTACCATGGGAGATGTTTGGGGCACAAAAGAATACCAACTACCTAAAGATATCTAAATGTCTTAAACTAAATGCAGTAGGATCCTACTTTAGTTCTATTGACATTTATTTGGCATAATCTCCCTTAATGACCCTAATGATGGAAAAAATGAATTCATAATTGACTACTCTATTCCACACTTTGTAGTGGAAGCTTTTTCTTCACCAGTTGTGGGTAAACCACATGTAGTGCCTCTCATGTTTATAGTCTATACCTTGTTATATTTCTATTTGAGAGATACTTTATACTCTTGTTATGTTCTTTTGAGATGACCTAAGGGTCAAATGTTATACCTTGATTTTAGTATCATAGATGTTTCACTACTATGTTGTTTAGTTAATCATATTTCCATATTGGCACCATTTTGAGATGACAATAGGTCTATGATGATATCTAGTATTTGGACATATCTCTGATTCTATTATGTGATGGATTTTATGCTATGGATATTTACTTCATTTTGGCTTTATTATGTTTTATGCAAACATGAGTGATGCAATTGGATTATTTTGGTATAGTTGAATAAATGGTTAAACTAGTTATTTAATGCATTTAATGCTTCAGCTATGTTATTATATGCAATTGCACTTGATCATGTGTTTTAGTGTGTAGGATTTATATCCTTGGTAGTGGCACATGGAGTTAGTGATTCAACTATTCATATTTCACCAATATCATCCTTGTATGGTCGATGTATCCTTAATTAATTGTTTAAATTAAACCTTTTAGTGATTATTAAATCTAAACTCATTTGCATTATGTGACTAGACTTATGAGCATGTTTGTGCATTTAGAAGTTCGCATTGTTACAAAAGTAGTTAAGGAAATTTATGTGATTTTGGGCTTTCGGGCTTTAAATTTTATTGAATTTATTTTCTGGCAACTTTGCAATAGATGAGTTCCTATTACTAGGAATAGTCTTTTTTTTTTGGGGTCAATTCAGAGTCTAGCTAGTATAACTAGCTATTTCCCCTAATCGATTATTCACTCAAAAAGTGAATAAGTATTGAAAGAGGAATTTAATTCCTCACTTATCACTTTTGCAATTTACAAAATTGAGAGCTTTTTTTGAAATCCTTCTCTAAATGATTGCATTTTTGTTTATTGGGAGAGCTTCGGGTGTGGGATCTTTGTGAGGTTAGTCTCATTGGATCTGACTTGGGGAGACCTTGATTTGCCATGGTTTTCAGTAGCTCTCGTGGGATTATTATTTTATCAATGTCATCCCTATATGGTTGATGTATCCTTAATTAATTGTTTAAATTAAACCTTTCAATGATTGTTAAATTTGAACTCATTTGCATTATGTGACTAGACTTGTGAGCATGTCTATCCATTTAGAGGTTCACATTATTGCAAAATTTGTTAAGGAAATTTTTCTAATTTTGGGTTTTTAGGCATTAAATTTTATTGATTTAATTTATGGAAGCTTTTCCATAGATAAATTCCTATTACTAGGAATAGCCTATTTTTGTTTGGGTCAATTCATAGTCTAGCTAGTCTAACTTGTTATTTGTCCTAATCAATTATTCACTCGAAAAGTGAATAAGTATTGAAAGAGGAATTTAATTCCTCACTTCTCACTTTTTCAATTTACAAAATTGAGAGCTTTTTCTAGAATCCTTCTCTGAAGGATTGCAATTCTATTCATTGGGAGAGCTTTAGGTGTGAGATCTTCACAAGGTTGGTCTCGTTGGATCCGGCTTGATGAGACCTTTCTTTTCCATAGTTTTTAGTAGCTCTCACGAGATTATTATTTTATCAAGTCGATTCCCATTTCAGCTCCTTTTGCTATTAGGTAGGTCTCTCAATTTTCTTGTTTCTACTTAGTTTTTGTATCTATTTCTAGTAGTTATTTGTTTGGAGGCTAAGAACTAGTGTTCCCCTTAGTTTTTGTTTACTTGTTCCTCCTAGTTGGTTGGGTATGAATATTTTTCTAGTTTTTTGGGACGAGGGTTTGGGGTTTTGCACTGTTATGCTAGTCATTTTTGCATATGGTTTCTGAACCCAAAGTTTATTGGATTTTTGAGGCTTTTTTTTCCTAAGACCAAATGGGTTTTAATTATGAAATTTTTCAGTTTTGGGGTTTTCACCTCATTTTGCATGCTGCCCTATTTTCTCAAGTTTTCTTGGCATGATGTTGGTCATGGAATTGGATCATCCATTGGAATTCCAATTAGATCATTACTGTACTCTTATGTTGCATTGGGATGTGTGTCACATCTGTCCTCCTGAGCTTTTTTTTAATTGAGTGATATTTTTCTTGTGTTCTCATCTAATCCTTGTGTTATGATCTCCATGATGGTGGTATGCCACACATGAGCACGTAGACATGTATTTGTTAGGTGACTTGCGAGGCCCAATCTTCCATGGACTTGTTAGAAGTTATGATCATTAGGGTTGGGTTGGGAATATGCATGCCTACAGGCACTCATCTTTGGATGAGCATGGGTAGGGTAGGGTAGCATATGGAAGGGGCTTCTATTTTTGTAGCCTAGTGTCTGTGTCCAGTGTGTTTGTATATAGAAGCTTCAATTAAGTGATAACTAAATAAAATATTGGGTTGGTGATGAAATTAAGATTATAAAAAAAGATGTTCCAAATTTTCTCCTTTTGTTGTGAAGTATGTGCTAATTAATACCATGTGACTCTCCATGATGTTAGCCCCTACATAGCAGCCCATTATGTGTCTGACTAGGACCTATATTTTATGCATTGTCTTTAATCTTGGTTTCATTCATCATTACTATTTGGCATGAGTGTTGGCCATGGAAATTTTCTTTGAGTGTATTTGTGGATGGATCATTATGTCCATCATCACAATGTGAGTAGACCTACAGGTTCCACATGGTCGGGAGGCATATCTACGTTCACCACTACTAGGGGTTGGTGTATAGAGATGGTCTATTATCCCAGTGCGACTATTGTTGGATGTTTGCACTAGGTACTTTAGATTTTGGAGTATGCTTTCTTGTGATTTTTGCTTTCATTTGAATGCTTGTATATCATGTTTAGATGATGTTAGTATTTATGCATTTCCTTATTATTATGTTTATCATATGATGTTATGATGTTATCTTCTTAGTTGGAATATCTATTACTTTTGGTTTAGCATGTTAGACTTGTTGTTCTTATGATGTTATTATGCTTTAGTAGTAATGTCCTTATAAGACAACTCTAACTATCTAGTTGGCAGTTTGGGATATTACACATTGGGGATGGCTAGGGCCTTTGAGGTCTCATGATGCTATTATGGTTGGGAGAAACTGCACACTTAGTTTATTGTTTCAGTTCACTGTAATGTTACTTTTAGTTTTTCCCTTTACTACTTTGTTAGATAGTTAGATTCAACTTTTGTCTTTTAGTTATTTGATTGAATGTATTTCCTTGATATGTGGATCTAGTACTCCCTAGTGTGGAGGAAATTCAATTCTTAGTTTTTTCACTTTATGTTTTCTAACATGTTGTTTTGGATTCTTGTGTGTAAGTTTACATTCTCACACAAGAATGAAAAAGTTTGCATGGTGTGTTAGGTTTTCTCATGTGGCTTTAGGCACTTTCTCACATGAAGACCAATACCAGTGTTGGGGTACTTAGATTTATGGAATAAGTACTTCCTCATTCCCTTTGATGCATTTCCTTGCACAAAAGGTAGATCCTCGTGTGTGATGTCGCACTTTCTCGCATGAAATTTTGTAAGCATGTAATCCTCATGCAAAAAATAGGGGGTATCTCCTCTGGCTTTTGGGAAACACATTTTGGTGTTTTAAGTACCCTTTGGGTTTTCTAGTGTTTCCTTGCTTTTGTAGTTCAAAGGTTTTAGGTTCTACTATTGTAGTAGTCTTTCATTCTTTAGTTGGTTGTGTCAGTTTAGGTAGTGACATTTGGAGATTCGTTGGTTGTCAAGATTATGGTTAAGTATTTTGTTGCAATATTTGTGATCCTTGTATGATGATATTGTGTGTTATCATTCTTGTAAATTTTTTTTATCTTGGCTTGTATTGAATCCTTGGAGCAAGGATCTTTGGGTGGGGCATTACACCACATAGAGCTAAGCATTTGCATCTTGCATGCTTCCCTTCCTATATAGTCTTGGATAGTCAGTGGTTCTGGTTGCTAGCAAGTACACCATGTATAATGTCATATAGAAGTGAGACTCTATCTTGACTGAGACTAACTTCTCATCCAAGTTGTCACTTATGATGGTGGCTCAATAAATAGGCATCTTTGAGGTTTTGATGGTCTCAATAAAGTGAACCATCCATGTTTGTCGGTGATCTGTTATAGGGAGGCCCATTACTCTACTAAGGAGAATAATCAAATACCCGATGCCATCCTTCATGTACCCTTAGGTCATTTCTACTTTTCCTACTCTCCGGCCTAGAGGTGTCTTGTCAATCAAGAATGAGGTTTTCTTCAATTCCTTGGCCTCTTTATCATTTTCTCTTTACTATCTTTCTTCTCCATCATAAGATATTTGGAGGTATTGGTCTACCCTAGGAAGGTGGAACAATTTCTTTATGTTGTATGCTTGAAGGTATAGGACTATCTCTTCCATAAAACTCTTCATGACCTTCTCCTCTATCGTGTAGTGTTCTGCTAGTGTGATGATCAGTTCAGAGGGTTGAATTCATGTAAGGTGTGATGCAAAATTCACCAACCCACTCCGAATCAAAGCTAATATCATTATATACCTTTAAATCTAGTTTGTTGCATATTTTCAAAAATACATTCTAGTCAATGTGATCAAGTTTGGTATCTTGGATCTTTGCATGCCCGTCTTGGAATCTAGACTTTTTGGGAGCTCCTTGGTACTTTAATTCTATAGTTTTGGGTGCCATTTTCTCTTCCATGAAAGATGATGAAGATGCCATTTTATCTACACAAAAGAGGAAAACATTAGTAATCCTATGTTGAAAGGCCTACAAGAGGACTCAACAAGACTCTGACTAATGAAAAAATGAGCGAAGATCGAGCCAAACTAGAAAAATTGTGTGTTGCCCCCCCAATAGCCATTTTTGTGCACTAGCACACCTAACACACCTGTGCAAGCATGCTAGTGTGAATCCTTTCAATTTTTGAATCAAACAGTATGTAGTTGCACACTAGGGCACTTGTACACCTTATTAAGGTGCACAAGGTGTGCATGTGTGCACATGTAGATCAACACATTGTGCTAAGGGGGGCCTAGTTTTTTTGTGTTTAGCTTCTTGGAGGTGTACACATGTGAACCTCCTTGGAGTGCACATGTGCACACCTTTAGGGGTGTCTTTATCTAGAGTTCAAATGAGTGCAAGGGTGTAGAGTAATGGAGGTCAAAGAGACAAGTGAGGAGAGGTGAGTGTGTAATTACACACCTCCAATTGGTGCACAAGTATGCACCTTCAGAAGGTGTGCAAGTGCACCCCTCTGAAGGGTGTGCAACTACACACCTTAAGAGGCTGCACAAGTGCACACCTTCAAAGGGTGTGCAAGTGTGTACCTTCACTTTCAAGGCCAAATTTCTCCCATAGACTGCTATTTAGCTTTTCTAACCTTTTCACATGTGGTCGATCAGAGATGGGTGTTTGAGCTAGACCCAGAAGAGGGTCCAAAATGACCAAGGCTTTAGACTAGATACCTCATAGGGAATTTCCAAACTAGGAGATCTCCATCTTGTGACTCAAAATGGGGCGTGCATTGTGGGACCACAAAAATGGGGAATATCCTCAATTTGTGATGTACTTCTTCCATCTAGGGCCATTAGGATTGAACTACCCCCTTTTCCCTTTTGTCACTTGGTGGAGTAGGCTACTATGTCTCTCCAAATACATTAGAAAAAAATCTCAAGGGTAAAACCCACAGATTTATCCTCTTGTGCTATAAAATTTTCCAATTCATTGATAATCTTTAGGAACCTCTTAACAAAAAAAAATCTATCTATGGATTCTTGTCCTTTGACATTCCAAGATGCACAATTCAACTTCATTTTGTATCGTGATTATTAATCAATCTCCATGAGAGCTTGAAAGCTTTTGAAACAACTAGGTATCTTGTTCTTATGGACTATAGAGAGTTTGGGGTTGTCTCTCATAACAGGGGGTATGTATCTCTTCCTCCCTAGAATCTCTCCTTTTGTTTAACTCTAATGGATCCTTCTTGTTGGGTTTATTATTACTTCTCATTCTTTTAATGGAATTAAAGCCAATAAAAACAAAGGATTCTTCACCTAAAGCTTTCTTCTCCACCCCTAATATCTCTAGAAAGCACTCACCCTTCCCTATAGGGGTATTTTTTATCAGCTTTCATCTCCTCGTAGTCAATAGGAAAAGAAGGGCTTTTCTTAATCATTCTCTACTTAGGCTTGTACTATCATTGATTAGGGGAGAGAAGTGGGATGGACATGAATAAAAACTAAGAAACTATTGAGACAATTTTCTTTGTGAGAAAAGAAACAAGAGAAGGGTCAACCCTACCTTTCCCTCCTACCTCATCAACATCATGAGAAACATCAATAGGACCAATCTAGGAATAAATTGAAAGCATTAATCCCAAGAACTTAATGGGATAGAAAATAGGCAAATTATCTAGTTTAAAATGTATTTTGTCTAGAATCTTGATACCCAATTTAAGAGAACCTTGCATCAGTATTTGGAATGAGAACCTTAGATTGGTCAATCCTAACTACATTACTAGTAGATTGAAGGGCCTATTATATGCGATTCCACAAATAGAAGAGATGTTTAGAATGAGAAGACAATGTGGACTAGATAACACAAGGGCCTCACAATTAGTAGCTTTAATGGACCATAATATGGCTTGAAAGTCACATGAACCAACTTTTGAGTATTGCCTATCAATAATGGCCTTTGATGAATCAAAGTTATATAAGAAAGTAAGAAATAAAAAATGAAAATTTAAGAGAAATGATAACCCATCTTTTGGCCCCAAACCCTTTACCAACAATCATTCAAGTAGTATTTGGATGAGAGTTTGGAGATATCTAGAGTAGTAAAGAAAATAGTACTAGTTCTAAGCCTAGTTTTCTCAATATCTACTGCTTAAGAGATTTGGAGGCCTTAGGTTTAATTATAATTTTAGGGGAGGGCAGACCCTTACCTCCATCTCTTATGATAGCCTCTGCTCATGGGCTTGGTATGATTTGGTTGAAGAACTTGGTGCCTTTTGGGAGGGCACACTTGTTTTGAACAACTTTCTTGAATGTGGTGGGTCTGGATTTATTTGTTTTCCCTTCTCCATTAGTATTTTCCTCTACTATTGCTGTAGAATCTTAAGCCTAGGAAAGGGAGTCATGAATAAAGGTTTTTTCTAATGATGAAGGAACAATGACGATGCTAGGGAGAGTCGTTGCTTTGTTAGGCAATGAAGAAACATATTTTTGGAAAATTCTAAACCCACCTTCCAAACCAAGAAAAGAGGAAGCCATAAATATAACTCATCCAAGAAGTTTTTCAATAGAGTCTGCATGGATATGGTAGAGCCTATGTCCAACTTTTAGTACACCCTCTTCTTGAACCTTAAGATGCATGAAGGAAAGAAAACTTAAGAATTGTAGACTGTAATGAGCTATCATTAGTTAATACATTATTTTGAATTTAGATATTTTATTTAAAAATAATACACATAATATAAAAATATATAAAATTAGAAAATTAATTTTAAGAAAAAAGTTTAAATCAATAATAAATACAAATAGAAGTTCTTTTATTTGTAATAAAACTATGTAAATTTTTTAAAACTAAAGATTAATAAAAATATATGTAATTAAATCAAGTATTTATATAGTATATTTAATTTTAAAAGGATTCTAAAATTTGATATATAATAGTCAAAATACAAACATATATTAGAAAATAATATGATTTATATATATATATATATATATATATATATAGACAATATAATTATATTTTAAAATTTTAATATTTATACTATTTATTAATAAATTTACATGCCATATTTATTTACAATTAGAATCTTTTCTAATTTAATTAAATTTTTTTTTTTTAAAATGAAACTCTTAAAATAAGGAGAAAATGACCTCACAATGGTTTTCTGTTTTTAATTTGCATCTTATTTTCCTCCCACCTACCCAAAATGTAATTTAATAATTTTATTTTGAAATAATATGTAAGATATTTATTTTTTTTAAATTAATGAAATTTAATAATCATGTTCATATGAGATCCATAAATACTCTACAAAATCTGAATTCTAATTCAAGTAAGTGATATTAAAGTCTATTAACTAATCCAACCTTAACCCTAATTAATATCACACTGTTAAAAAAATATTATAACTAGCACTTCACCTTTGAAGGGTGTAAGGGTTAAGTCGACAGTCTTTATATATTTTATGAAATTTTTGAATACTTTTTCATAAACTCTCCATGTCTACCTTATTCAAACACAGACACTTCTTTGTCCCTCACTATCTCTATCTTATCTTACATCTCTTTATCTTTTGTTTCTCCTCTGTATCTAAATTGTATTTCTTCTATTTTAATTTGATATACTCTATCTATTTCTCTATCCATCTATCCACTATCCACCAACCACCTCATATATCTTTATCATTCTTTTTCATTACCTTACTCCTCACCTCTTTCAATTTCTCTCCCATCCACTCTCTTATTATTTGTCTCTCCCTTCATAACTATCCTCCACTTTGATATTTGATTATAATTCATCTATCTACATATTATTCCTCTTTATGTTTCCCTATCTATTTTTATCAAGCAATAAATATTTTCACCTCTCTAAACCTTTTTTTTTTCTTTATATTATTCATCTTACTCAACCCCCCCAGTGTCTCCTTATCTCTCATTATAATTATCTATCCATCTAAGTATTATTTCTTATACGAAATAGAAAACCTAACTATTTGAGATCAATAATTGAAAATTGTCTCTATATCTTCCTCTCCATATTGCGTGTTATTTTTCTATAACTCTCTATTTTATATCCATGTCTTTGTCTTTAAAAATACACTTTCCCTATATACCTCCCAATACATTCCTATATATCTTTCTTATACACACATATACTCCTTTCCCTCTCTCTTTCCCTATCCAATGTGTTAAGGGTTCCATTTATTCTCATGAGAGATGGATTCATGTAAACCCTGATCATGAAAGATAGGTTAATGAGCTTGACTAAAAAAATAAATTGTTAAATCATAAAATCTATGAAGTTTTCTTATTAAGTTTTTGATAAAGAAAGCAAGGAGAGGGCTCTAAAACCCAAGAAGCAAGCAACCAGAACCACAAATTACATCATGAAGAGCCATTACAACTGAGGTCTTAGGTGATGCATTATGATTGAAGATTATTGAAAGATTCTTAGATGAAGAATCTAGAATAGTGATGATATCATTAGAGTATTGATGGAAGGCCATAGTTTTTCCTAACATTATAGAAATCATTGGTAACTATTAATATATAAAAATCTAAAAGTATATACAATTCTAAAATAGCTTTCAAATTGAAAAAATAGCTATTCTAAACTTCTTCTTTTTGATATTTTTGTGTGGTACAAGTTTCATATCGTGATACTAAGAATTTATATATAAAAATCTAAAAGTATGTACAATTCTCAAATAGCTTTCAAATTGAAAAAATAGCTATTCCAAACTTCTTCATTTTGATATTTGTGTGGTACAAGTTTCATATTGTGATACTAAGAAATTATGTGAAATAATTTCTTGCATTCTTCATTTCCTTATTTAGTTGGATGAACTAATTGAATTTGATTTCAAATAAATGAGTTTAGTTTAAAAATAAATTATTTGATGAAGTTTACGTATAAGTATCCAAATTGAATTTTACAATATTGAAAGCCTTGATAAATTAAAAAATTAGGTTAACTTTCCCAAAAATTAATAAAATATTTTAAATATAAATTTTAATATATATTATGAGAGATAAAATTTAAAATTTTATAGTTATTATATGTTCTAGTTATTATATTTATTTTTTCAACAATGTAATTTAATGAATAGATAAACAGAAAAGTGACATATTAACATATAATATGTACTTTCCTTAAATTTTAAAATGAGAAACAAATATTAGATATTTGGTTCAATCCAATTCAAAATTTTGAACAATAATATAACAACATGTCAAATTTAAATAATTAATTTTTTAAAAATAGATTGCATAACAAGCAAACTAATTTTACAAGTTAGACTATGAAATAACTTACACAAGATTAAATAAGAATAGAAAGTCATAATTTTTATTGAATATTTATAGATGCTTGAAGAGTTCTAATTATATTTATGAGATAAAAAAACTATCTTAAATATCTTTATGCATCTATCCAAAGCATGCCGAGAGATATGAATGTCCCCTCGACATTGATATCTATCCATGTGTTTTAGATATATGTATAATGATATCTAAGCTAGTAGCATCCACAACGCAACATGTAAACCTTAAATCTATTAATTTTTTCAATTTCAAATATGCTTTTTAAAAGCATGATGCTTGTCATATTTATTATGTTTTATAGATACTGAAATATAGTATATACATTGCATAAAATTATTCTCTTTCCAAAAATTTGAGTCTTTCTTCCTTATCTTTCCTTTTCACATGTTTCTTCCATGTCTCCATCTTTTCATAATGATCATAAGAAAATGGTGGGGAAATCCTAAGTCCATCCAAAGACTTAACTCGTGATATAGCAATAAATGTGAGCCCTTCTGTTTCTCTTGGTCCAATGTCAATTGTTACCTTGGAAAGTGTTAATCATCGTGATTTATGGACAGTTAATGCTCGGGGAAAACATAAAGGAAATTGGCATGATAATTAATTTTGAAGATTCATCTTCAAATGGAATTCCAAAATTATTGTCAAATTCAACCATAACATATGTTGGTAGATATGGTGGGGTATTTCCAAGTTTGTATTGATATTCCAAATGTATCCCAAAGCTCCATTGACAAGTCCTTCTTTAGTCCATAAATTTGAGGCAAACATGACCCTTTCATCCTTAGCAAGTAATAATTCAATATCTAGTTCATCATTTTGACCTCCCCCTAGGTTAGTACTACCTTCTTTTGATGCAATATTTCGGGTGACTAGTTTTTTTAGTGAATATAATTTATTTCTATTATGGTTATGCACATTATCATGTGTTGCAAATAGATGAATATTATTATTAAATTCCTCCTTGGCATTTTGGAGCAACAAAACATCTATCCTTGTCATTAACAATTTTGAATCTTCTATAATTGTAGTTGCATCTCTTATATTAGTGAGTAATTGGTGAAACCACTGCTAGTCTTCACTTTCACCTTTTGTTTGAATACTTTATCCAAAGTAACAATAGTATTGAAGTCTTCCCATAATAAAATTTCACAAAAATTACTATCATAAGGTGGTTTATCACTAATATGAGGTAGTTGTCTCAAATATTGTACTAAAATAATTGATCTTCCTCCAAAACTCATGTTTTAATTTTTTGGAAAAGCTTGGCGTAATCTCGAATCTATATTTTGTAACAAATTTTTTATGATAAAATTCATTTCATCAATTATTATGTACCTAAAATGTTGAATTTCTTCTTGTAAAGTTGTGAGCCATGTGCCTTGCAAGTCCAAAAATCCATAAGAGGAATTCTTAAAGTTGAATGAATTTTTGATGCACCAATGTTAAAAGTTTCAATTCCAGTTGGTGCTAATAATAATAGGATAGAACATTGTGGTTTTGATGCATCATAAATACCTTGACGAATGGCTTGAATTAGATATGATTTTCCTATTCCAATTGTTCTTTGAATTATCATATATAATGGCCTAACATTTTCACCTTGGTTATAAAGTGTCATAATAATATCAAGTGCTTCTTTTTCTTAGCACCTAAAGATTCATATAATACACTCATCATCATATCTTCAGGTATTAATAAACCATTTTCTTTCATAGAATTGACAAAATTTATTGCTTTATTTTTGTATTCGTCTCCTCGATATTCTACACTACATGAATTTTGTCTACTAATACCTCTTATACCCAACATATTAATTTGTGTTAGATCCATCATCTATCCACAATGTAGTCTTGATAAATCATCTCCCACTCATGATTAGTTATATCTTTAATATTCATTTTCAATAGTCCTCCTATCCATATGCCATGGATTATAATTAAGGGACTCCTAATTGGAAACAATTGTAGTATCATCTACTCCAATATCTCTTTGTTCCATGTTGATCCTTCTTGCAAAAAATGATAATAGGTAAACGTTTTATTTGATTTGGTAACATTTTGGTTTTTTCTCTTACTTCTTGTGGAAAACTTATGGTATGCCCTTTATATTTAAAATTGACCTCCAGTTGCATGTGTAACTTGAAGAATGGGGTTGACACATGCAATCAAAGTTTCCTCTATTTGAGTCATATTGGAGAGTTATAATGGTTGGACTAGGATCAATATTGTTTTATGCTAAAAATTGATGTTTATTCTTTTCTTGTCGACATCTATGATAAATAGGGCCTTTAGGGACACAAATAACCTTCATTGCAAGATAATTTTCTTGACAAATGTGGCACATACTTGGCATAAAAAATTTATATAGTCCATTTCAAAATAGTATTTGTTAAGTACTCAATTCAATCCCATTGTCTTTATTAGTATTGATTGTTCCATGATCCATTCTATTTTGCATTTTTTTCAATTGTCTTTGTCTTCTTATTTGAGATGTCAACTCCTCTTGTGAATTATAATTCCCTGAATCAACATTCATTAGATCTTGTTCTCTATCAGTTGGTGTTTGTAGAACATGATCTATTGTTATATGATTCATCCCATTAGAACTAAACCCACCATTTTCAAGAGATTGAGATTGTCCTTGATTCAATTCATGTTTACATAGTTATATTGTTATCTTTCTATTTCATTCAACTCATCTAGGTTTATAGCTCTCTTTTTTTATCTTCTTATTATATTTTGATTTTCCTTAGATATTTTTCTATGATGTGCTCTCATATTATCTACATCTTGTCTTGTTTCTGCTTCAATCTCTTCCAATGTGATAGTTACCCTACACTTGAAATGTCTTTCTCCATCAATTTGATTTCGATGGTTTCTCTCTTCTTCTCTTTCTGCATTACTCAAATGTTCACATCATTTCCAAATATAATATCATGCATATTCTTTGTGTTCTTGTATTTGTTTCTCTTCATTTCTAGGACTTCTAACTTCCTCTCTTTGAGCATTAGTCCTTTGTTCCTGTCATTGTCTCATATAATTAAGTGAATATTCTCTTCAATAATGTCTTCTTTGTTCTTCATTTTCAAACTTTAGTCTTGGGCAAGACATTCTGTAAAATGTGAATGAGTTAAATTTAGAAGTAGTAGAATTTATATTTGTAATCTTTCACTAACAAATAAAATATATAAATAAATGCATTATCTATATAATCAAGATATTTAACATTTGATATTGTTTATAGTTTCCATAACCATGCTTAATATTGGAGAATTTTATAAAATTAAATGTGTATATCTATAAATCTATAAATGACTTAAAGATGTCTATAATGTATTTTTATAATTAATATATATAAATCTATATATTGAATTGCATAGGAAACATCTTGTTAAAAAGAAGTAAATTAAAAAAAGTAAGTACTAAATGTTGGAATAGGTATATGGGAAACAAGATACTGCAAGTGGGGGGTGGGCATGAATTAGGATCTTAAAATTTAAGCTTCAAAAACAATAATATAAATTCACACCTAATTCATCTCATAGATCTACCATTAAAACTGAAATGTTGTAACATAAATGAAACACAACACACCCATAAATAGTTCTATAGGATTTGATAATGAACAAATCCATAGATCCTTGGATATCATGCATGCAAATAACCTATTACAAGGAAGCAAGAAAGGTAGAGAGACAGAGAGAAGGGTTTTCTCAATAAACAAGAAGATTGTATTTTCTTTTACAAAATAGAATGAATAAATTTACAATTGATCAATCCTTATGAAGGAGATCAAAAACCTAAAATGGAAACCCTAAGAGGTAAATGACATTTAATAATTACTAAGTAATTATTAAATGGAAATGCAAGTGCATAAAGGGAAATCTTAAGAAGAGATTAAAGTAATTTAATAAATTAAATTAAATTAACCTTTTACTCTAACACCCCCCCCTAAGATAAGAAAAAATGCAGAAAAACAAAGGAAACTACAATTGAATGCTAAAAGAAAACTTGGGTCCCGACAACAAGGCATGATGAGGTACCCAATCACAACCAAATCTCTATGAAATGAAGAAATAAAGAAAACCCAGTTGAAAAAACCCTCCAAAAAGAGATAAAAAAGGATGCACAAATGATATATCCCAAGAGACTCTCTCAAGACCATAAGTACAATGAAAGCCCTCGTGATAGAAGCTTGAGACTCCATAGTCCCCTAGAATGGAAAAAATCATGTGTCGATGAACATATCAATATGGATCCAATATGAAAGAAACAAAGGAAATGGAAAAGAAGGGTGAAACCACTAAATGTAAGGTTAAGTTAGAAATCCTAGTTGATGCTCAAAGGAGAATGCATGAGAATCCTAAAATAGAATCTCCAATTGAGGTAGGATAATAGGTGTGTTGAATCTACCATCTAACAGGAGATGTGTATTCTTTGATATATCCTCAACAACTATAGCAAGTGGCTCAATGAATGGAGTTGCAATGGTAGAAAATATTGAAGAGTAACCTTATGCAATGGATGGAATCTGAACAAGAGGTGGAGGTGTAGAAGTCACAACATTGATCTCAGGAACAATAAATAAGTTCAAGTGACCTGACTTCACTTTATTAGTCTCTCATGAAGAAGGAGAGTGAGTCTCTCATAGTAGATATGGTTAGAAAAGCAAGAGGAGTATAGAGAAGAAGAATGATCAACAGTCCCTACAAAAATAATATTGCATGTCTCACTATCTCTAATATGCATTGAATCTTGTGCAAATTAAACTATCTTCCCTATCCCATCGTGTATAATATGATAAATAGAGAGAAGGTTAGAGGAAAAAAATAGAACAAAAATTACATCATGAAATGTACCATCATCAATTCCAATAGAACCTTTCCCAAATATAATCATAATAGTGTTGTTCCCCATCAAAATGTGTGGAGAAGGAGAAGCCTCAAAAGAAGATAATGAATTGTGAGAAGATGCCATATGGTGTGAAGCACCTAAATCTAGTAGCCATGTAGAAGAGGGTGGAGTAGTAGTTTCACATAGTTCATGACCCTTTCCTATATCTTTACCATCTAACTGAAATGATGAGGAGGAGGAAGATCTATGAGAAGTAGAAGGAATATCAATGTTTCTCTTCTGAAGGAGAGCTGTCAAATTTGAAACCTCTTTGACATATCCATCTAACTTCTTCACATAGCAACGTGACTCATCATGATTAGGCTTATTTATATAAGCACAATTTTGTCTTTCTAGATTTGGTTTATCTCTCATAGGAGGAGGTGGACATGATGTGATGTGAGGGATAGAATTGATCTAAGACTTTGTAGGATGTGATTTTTATTTCTTCTCCTCCATCCCAAAATATGGTCGAGCTACAAATGCATAAGTTCATGAGCCTATGAGAGAATCCAACTAAGAGAGATTAGCTTTCTCTCAAGTCAAATGATTACAAAAACCTCAAAGGATGGCATGGTAAATCTATTACCCAAAGCATCTTTGGTGGAATACAAGGTAGAAGCAACAACTAAAAGTTCCATGAAGCTTAGAAAGAATTAGGTAAATGCACTCAATGCCAGTCTTGGTTTTCCCACAACCCTGCAATAAAGTTCTATGTTGTTTGAACTTCATCAATAAATCCTCAATGCAGGGAAAATAATAAAATACAAGAGAGGTAAGCTTTGCCTCAATCTAAAGTGTCCTGAACCCATTCATTGTACCAAACAAGACATCAAGCTTGGTCCACATAGCTAGAGGGGTATTGCACCAATCAAGATGGAATTATAGACTGTCAAATACCTATAAGGAAATCAACCTCATTTCCTTGTCCATAATTTTGATGTGCTTCATGACCTCAAAAGGCCTCTATAGAATTGGTTGCACTACATCTAAACAAGACCACAACCCTTTTGACTAAAGAAGTCATGTCATCAAAGACTTCCATGTGTGATAGTTATGAGGGGTCAAAATTTCTAGACAAGAAGAGGTCTCAGCCATTTTTTTAGAAGGTGTTGGATTTTTTTTGAATTTTTTTTTGGTTATTATTTTAAATAATAGAAACAATAATATGAAACACCCCCCACAATACAAAAAACTAAACACCATCTGCTAGAAGGAATGTATAAATAATAAGAGAGAAAAAAAGGTTTCAGTTGAGTATCACATGTACCTTTGAGAAATAATGATGAAAATAACAATAATTGATTCAATACTTGACCCTCGGTATGCTCTGCAAGTTGATATTGGGTCTCCTATTTGTTGTATCATTGATTTAATTCTCTTAATCTGATAACTCTATTCAATCCTTCACTGCTATGATTTCTCTCTATCTACTCTACTTTCAGAATTTCCTTTTTCATATACTCATAATCTCTCTCACATTCTTATGATTCTAGGGTTAGAATCCTCCTTGAATAGATTTTTAGTGAAGGTTCTAGATCTTGATCGACAGTTTACACTTCACCATATGAGTTTGTTGCATTACAAACTCTCATAAAACTGAACTACTTGACACTTAAATTCTCTCACGCTTAGTCATGCATATATCTTCATGTTGTTAATCGGCTCTTGATAACTTATCAGTATGCTTGGTCTTCATTGTATTTCTCAACTCACACTATATTGGTCAGATCATATCTTTTCTTGGTCTCTATTGAATGCTCGACAATCATTTTTCTACTTGGTCTAAGTACTATATGCTCAGCCTTTACTAGATAAATTGATCATACTGATGACCTTGTAATCTTGCCTAGTAAATGAATAAGTGTTTGGACACTAATGAGAAACATAGGCTTACAGATCAACAATCTCCCTCTTTGACATTAGTGGAAAAGACACTTTGTCATGAAATCATTTCATTGAAATATATATATATATATATATATATATATATATATATTGATACACTCCCGCTAAGACCATAATGTGATCCTATATAATTTGATATCTAATATTTGATCTATACGTTTGTTCATTAACTTAGTCTTCTTCTTTATTTCTTACCTCCCCCTGTCTCATTACTTCATTCCCCTTTCTTATCCTTATCCCCCTTGGTTTTGTCACTAACAGAACTTGGGGATTTTGGGGTGAGTTGAAACTTCTCAAAGAATTGTTGATGACTTGCCTCAATATCGGCATAGCATGTGTTTCATCACTCTTCTACATGTGCCAAAATCTGAAATTGAATTTCTAGCTCAATAGATAGATCAATGAATCCTATGAGGTTGGAAAAATGTGTCTCCTTCTTCAAAATATCTCTAGCAACAGAGATTACCTTATGAATTATCTCTATATGTGGCAATAATTGAAGTTGAATCAATTCCAACTTGTGCCTTATCTTTCTATCTTTAGTCATTAACTTGGCTAACCTCTTTTGATTGAATGTCAGTTACAATAAGAGGATGAGCTTGAACTTGCATTCTTTCCCAATGTAATAACATTAACTTTTATATCCACATGTAATAGCTCTAATGAGTGTATAGTATCTGCTATAAAGAAATCATTACCACACAATTTCAAATATAAAGAATTGATGGTCTTCAAAATTGTCTCCAATAGAAACCTCAACTTGTCTATGTACAAGTTCCTATGAAACTATTAGTAACACTTTATGCTCCATTCTTCTCTTAGACCATTGTAATAACTTCTCATTTGTCTCTATGTCATCTATCTAAATTCTATTGATTACATACACTAGCTAATTCAAAATTATATGTTGATTGTTCACATCCATGACTCCAAATATATTTTATAGTATAAAGTGCATGTCTTCTCTTTTGCTCCCTTCTTAGATGTTTTTGTTTTTCCTTATGGCTCAATAAGGTTTTTAGTTCTTTCATTTTCACTAGCGTAAGATTATTCAAATGATGTGTAGGTAATGTAATTACCTCATTAAGGTTCACTAACTCATCATCTTCCTCTTCTACATGATTCACATCTTGACATCATAAGGGTGTATCACTTGGTGGTGATAGTTATAATTTCTTCCTCTTTTCACTTGATCTCTCCTTTGGCTATTGCTTTGGTGTAGAAATCACCTATTGCATAGGTATTAGATTTTTTGGTTCTATAGAATTTGCACTTGATAGTTGAATAAGAGCTTGAGTAGCCTCTCATTCTTTCTATTTTATTTCATCTTCTACTAATTGAGTGCAATAGTCTTTCTCAAAATTTGCAATCTTTTGCAAAATTGGCATTTAAGTTGGTGGCATATATACAATTAATGCCTTACCAAGTATTTTGGCACTTGGATCCTCTATAGTTAATGTGACATTAAGATCATCAGTATTCTTGACTTCAGGCATTGGATATTCAACTATCTAAAGAAAAATTGGGTTTGTACAGAGTTTTCTTGAGTCATTCTTTGAACTTTGAATTTCCTCTTTAGTCAATATGTTAGGATTAGGTGGAGGGGTGTCGGTTCCACCTTCATTTTTTATAGATTCTTTCTATTCATACTCACTGAAAATTTGTTGGATCTCCTCTGTCATCTTGGCCATTTCCTACTTATATTCATCTTTGAATTTAATAGCATCTTGGTCTTCCCTCACCTCTACTATTGGAGTAAGAACTCCAAATAATTCTTTCCATACTCTAATGTTGTCTTGCTCAACTTCATAGCTTTATTCTTCAAAACTTTATATGCCCTATCCCTTGACATAAACTTCTTAACAAAATATTTAAGGGCTATAGACATGTGTGTCTTCCCTAAATCTATCATAACTTGTGTCAATTTTGTTTCTCTTATTTTATTTTTAGTGGATAATGCCCATTTCCTTTTGGAATTCACTCTTTTGTACAATCCCATAGGATAACCAATTCCTAATTCTAGGGGTGTGTTCTTGAACTTGATCATCATATCAATCATTGTACCTTCAAGTTTAACTTGATCATCATTGTTCAAAGAATCATATTGACTGTCTTTGAAATCCATTATACTTTCTGATTCTACCAGTTTTGCACATACTTGATCCATAATCATTGGACTACAGTCAGTTTCCTCCTCTTTGATGGACTTCCTATAAGTAGCTTGGTAGAAGTTTGTGATGACCTCTTTCTAGTGATGATTACCTTGCCCTTTGGCCTCTGAGGTGTCACTATTTCTTGTATGTCCTTCTTAAGGTTTTCTTGCACCTTGGGTTCAATTATGACTACCTTTTTTTGTTTAGTGCTCCTTGTCTTGACAACTACAACCTCTTTTCCTTTTCCTTCTTCAACCTCTGAGGTTTTTCTAGACCATTCTCCTTGTTCTTTCTTATTGGCCTCAATAACTTTCCTTTTCCTTTGTTTACCTATTTGTAGTGTGTTAGATTTTGTAGGTAGCTTAGCAATAAAAATCTCATATGTGTCAAACTACTTGACACTAGCATCAATTTCTTCTACTAAGAGTACACTAACTATTGTCATTATATCATCCACATTAATCTTATAGGGCATTGGCCTTAGCCATGCTACCCTCAGTAATACTACCTATGCATACACAAAATTTGTGTCTACGATGAAACATATTTCATCATAATATTTATCTACAACTAACTTTGGAATTCTCATCATGTTCTTCATTTTAACTTTAAATTCTTCAATGTAGTTATCAATTACTGCCTCAAAACTCTCCCCCAATCTATTTATTAGGTCATTTAGTTTCTCCATGGAAGTCCTATTCCTATCCCATCCAATTATTCTAATGGTAGGAAAATAATTTTATTAATAGAAAAATATGCAAACTAGTAGGGAACCAAACTTACAAGAGGTGTTCTTTGATTTCCTCACTACTTCTAAGTTCTTTGTAAGTTTGTGCAGTTGCAGCTTGGCAAGATCATATGAATGATCCATCTTCACAATTTTGTAGCCTAAATTAACTACAACTCATGACACATTGTTTAATCTTCTCGATTGATAAAACTTATGTGCAATCACACGAATAGAAAATTTAATTAATGGATCCTTGATGCCATTAATTTACAAACCATGATCATTCCACTTCACGTTGGTCAAGTTTTCAACCTCATTCTTTTTTTTACCCTTTATGCTCTTTGGTTGATCTAAAGTAGGGTATCTAGTTACCCTGTGAATGAATGCTTTGTTAATTTTGATCAGCCCACTTTCCAACCAAATTTTCATGTTATGACCTTGGCTAAGCATGATATTGATTCATTAGACCTTGAAAACTTTAGGAAATCCTAGGGCATGAGTAAGCCATTTCTTTGCAACAATCTTGAATTCATCCTTTAGGTTTCCATCAACACATGGCTTCTCATAAGTTGTTCTTATTTCAAAATCTCTAATTTTTCCAACTTTTCATTGATAGCATGATGTTAGGTCTTGCATATTCAAGACTTTGGGTGGAATTGATGATAGTGCTCCCATATCATCAATAATGTTATCAATGTTCACTAAATTTTTGAAGTTTGGTGGGGGACTTTGATCATTCCTAATTATTTATGCACTATTATCTTTTACCATTTCACTTCCAGATGCCATCTCTAACAAGGGTTTTAAACAAAAATTTCACATATATCTTCACTAAATATTTTAACTTGGCACTAAGAATGATACTTACTTCGCTTCACAAATTTTTGTATAATCTACTGAGATTCTTTGCTTTATTTTCTACAATCACTTTTGTCAACTTAAAATATTATCTTGAGCTCTTTGATCACTTGGTGGATGCAAATGAATCACTAAATTTGATTAATACCTTTAATCTTTCAATTTTTGGTCTACAATTAATGTCTTCATACTTGGTTGGTGTATGATAGCTAGCTCAATCTATACTTTGGCTTAGCTAAGGTTATTCACTCAGTCATAACCAATTCACTCAGTTAGTATGTTGTCTTCCTTGATAACTAGGTCTATACTGCAAGGCTCGATCAATATAGACTACCACTAGTGCTCACTACTTTATGACTTTTAATTTCTTACAATTATTAAGACATCCTCATTTATGTAGATATTAGTTTGGATCATGTCTATGCTAGGAATTGATGAAAAATATAACATTGAGTATACAGTTCCTACATACCTTATTTTCTTCAGTGAGATGTGGTGTGATCACCTGATCTGTCAAATTGGGTGATCATAGTTTCTTCTACTTTATTGCTCCCAACTCTTACTATCTCTATCCATGTTTTCTTTCCTTTACGTTTATCATTTCCATTACTTGGTGTTGATGTTGGTGTTCTGGTTTTATAGTTCATACTGATGTGTCCAACTTTGAGACAATTGAAACATACCATCTCTCAATTTAACTATTTCTTGTAATTTTCTCTCAAATGTATTTTGATGCAATTCTTTGGAATATGTCCATATTCTTCACAATTGTAACAACTATACCATGTATTATAATCCCAATTATAAGAATTGTCTTTCCCTTCTATATGAATTTGTTTTTTAGGTGACCAATTTGACTTTTCCTTAAGTATTTCATGAGCTCTATGTCCATAATTTTGAGAATTGTAGCAATGGCCTTGGAATTTGGATGTTTTCCTAGTTGATTCATTGTTCTTTGATTTACATTCATGTGCTTTATGTCCTAATTTATTCCAACTAAACAATTACCACTTGGTTTAGGTTTAGGAATTTGCTTACCATTTTTCTTTCTACAAATATTGGCTATATGACCAATCTTTCCATAGTAATGACATGTAGGTTTGCCTTTTGATTTTTCTTTCCTTTTTTCTCCACTCTTGGATGATTCTCCTTATTTAGTAGATGAAGATTGCTTGTTGTATCCAAGTCTAGAGGTGTCTTTTATTCTAGGCTAGGTTACTTCATCATGTCTTAAAACTGCTTGATTTCTTCATTTGGTTTGTTCATTCCTTCCATGAGTTCCTTTTCATGCCTTATCTCACTTTTTAATTGCTCATGATGTATCTTCAAATTTGTGACCTCCAAATCTTTTATGTTTGCTTCCTAAATTACAATTACTATTGATTTATCATGTCCAGCTAATGCAACACTAATATGGATGTACACCAAAATGAGGTGATCTAGAAACCAATAAAAAAACACATAATAGAAAATGAATATGAGAAACAAGATTTAGATCCAAAGAGAAAATATTTCATATATTTAAATCAAGAAGTTTACATCCAATATGCCTAGCTATATGACCTTCTAGATTATGGCCATTACAAAGAAGAATAGATCTCTAGACTCAAATGAAAACTTCTATTTCCAAACTACTCCACGCTAAGACTCCACACTTCCAAATTCTACATCTCCATGCTTGAATAATAATGACTAAGACTCTACCCAAGATCCCCTTAAATACTTGCATGGTCACAAGTCAAACTATTACAAATTACTAACTAAACAATCCCCTACATTAAATGCATAACCAAGCCACAAGTCAAATCTCAAAAAATATTAAATATCCATCACAAAATTAAATATGCGCTAGGTCAGCCCAAACTTGAACCAAACACAAAAAATAAATACTAGCACTCAACACATAGAGGATCACTCATCACCAACAAGAACACTTAGCACATGAAGGAACACTCGGCCAATACTAGATAACTCTACACACGCTGAAGAACTTGGCACACACTACAAAGCAAGATGGGATAACACACTAACACCAGGGTTAACACAATGTCAAAAAACTTCAACTCAAAAATCATTGAATAATTATTGGCAGTCGACAATGTCTGTAACTCAATAGCAACCAACAGAATTAGTGGGATAATGTGATAGCTAGGATGCTCCTACATCAGACTACTAGGGTAAATAGAAAAGACCTTAGATGCTCCTACATAAGACTCCCTAGGAAAATAGAAAAATGTGTCCCACATTTTGCTTCCAAAAGAAAATTTTGTAGACAACTTCATCTTCACTAAAGGTTTCCACTCCATCAAAAAAAAGAGATCAAATCTGAAAATCAACCATCTATGCTTCATCCATTCAAAAATCAAAATCTCATCCAACTAATTAACATACAAACTTAGCTAAAAATTACAATGCTCCATTGCAACTTATCATCTCCATCATCCATAAGAACATCCTCATACATGAAATAACATGTATATTCATTCCTCTAGCAACAATATAGATCAACAACATCATGAAAATCCACATTAGTAACAACATCTATATCCTTCAGCATCTCAGTAGCAACATATAAGTTCATATCCATATTGGCAATAATAGCACCATGTAAAGCCACATTAATAACATCTCTAAAATCCTCAACCACATTACCTAAAAGTAAATTCATCTTCTTACCATAAGCAATATCTAGATCAGCAACATTCGTAACAGAATGAACATATAACTCCATATTAGCAATGAAAACAACAGATAAGTCCTCAATTACATCCATTTCAATATTAACATCATCCCAAATAATAACATCTAAATCCTTACCAACATAAGTGAAACTCTCCTCTTCAACAATCTCATTGCACACAACAAGATACTCTATGATTTCCATGTCAAATTTATCAACCTGCTCATAAAAACCAAAAGATACTTCATCAGCTTCAGCAAAATCATCATGCACTTCCATGATCTTTCTTCTTCTCTTCATAATCTTTTTAATCAGCCAAGAAACCTTCTTTCTAATCCTTAGATGCCAACTCAAATCAGACTCTTTTCAGATCATCAATTATTTCATGTAAATCATCCCAAAAAGAATCATACTCATTGCTCTCAACATCATCAAGATGTCTTCCATGATCTTGCACTAACTCAATAGCTTCTACTCTAGATGTAAGTTTCCTCAACATGTCAAATAATTATGGATCCACATCTCTCCTTCCACAAACCATCTTTTCATAAACAATGATCAAGTAATGAGTCCTCTGTAAGTGGAAGTCAAATCCATAGATCTGCAACCCTGCATCAAATCACCAACTAGTTAGGACTTTCAAAATCAAATCCCTTCTCTGATAAAATTCACCCAACCAAGGTTCTAGTACAAACTACCTCACACTTTGGTGATCTACTTGCACACTCAGGAACAACTGGGCTCTAATACCAAATGATGCAGTGCTAATCTGGATGTACCACAAAATAAGGTGATTCAAAAACTAGAAACCAAACACACAACAAAAAATGAACAGGAGGAATGAGATTCAGATCCAGAGAGATAATATTTCATATATTTGAATCAAGAATTTCACATCCAATAAGCCCAACTATACAACCTCTAGGTTACGACCATTACAAAGAAGAATAGAACTCCAGACTCAAATGCAAACTTCTATCTCCAAGCTACTCCATGCTAAGACCCCACACTTCCAAATTCTACATCTCCATGCTTGAATAATAATGACTAAGACTCCACCCAAGATCCCCTTAAACACTTTCATGGCCATAATCGGCCTATTATAGATTACTAACTAAAAAAACCCTTACATTAAATGCATAACAAAGCCACAAGTCAACTTTCAACAAATATTAAATACCCATCACGAAATTAAATATGTGCCAGGTCATCTTAAACTAGAATCGAACATAGAAAACAAATATTGGCGCTTGCCGTTTACAAGACCACTTGGAAACAATAGGAACACTCAGCACATGAAGGAATACTTGGCCAATATTGGATAACTTGACACACACTAAAGAACTCGGTACACACCAAATAACTTGACACATATTGTAGAGCAAGATGGGATAATACGCAAACATGAGGGTTAACACGATGTCAAAAATCTTCAACTTGGCAATGATTGAACAATTACTAGCACTCAACAATGTCTATAACTTGATAGAAACCAATAAAATCAGTGGGATAACACGATGGCTAGGATGCTCTACATCACCAACTAGTTGTTTGTAAGCTTTTGTACTTCAAATTATCTTTCTTCAAGTCTACTAGTCATCTTCCTTTTGTCTTCTTTAGCCATGAACATGTCTTCCATTACTTTCTTCTTTTATTCAATTACTTCACAGAGTGTAATTGATTGAATTTATTGTTATGTCTTGAAACATTTTACTTCTTTCACTAGGGCACTATTCTTCTCTAGCAATTCTATCATTGCTTCATTATTGTTAGTAGTCTTTCCACTGTCTAGTAGTCCTTCAGTGTCAAATTTTATGTATTGAGTGTCATTTAGTTGAATATCTATCTCTCTTCTTCTCTTTAGGATTTTCCTTAACTCCTCTTTTGTTGTTTCTAATTTTTGCTACACAATCTAGGTTTCAATCATTTGATTCTAAATGATTGTTCCCATCTTGTACACTTCCATCTCCATGAACTTATCAACTCAAGATGTTAGGCTTCATGAAAATAAAATTGAGCTCTGATATCAATTGTTGGAATAAGTATATGAGAAACAAGATACTAAGAGGGGGGAGGGTGAATTAGGATCTTAAACTTTTAGCTTCAAAACCAATTATATAAATTCACACCTAATTTATTTCACAAATCTACCATTAAAAATGAAATGTTGTAACATAAATGAAATACATCACACCCATAAATAGTTCAACACATAACACAATGATTTGGTAACCCAGAAATACTTTAAGATTAAGGTGAAAATGGGGTGGCGATGAAACCCACAAATCTTCATTGTTGCAACATTAAAGTTAACTTGTTAGGCTTACAATGTTTGATCATAAAATATGATCTACCTTTTAAGGGGTCTACTTTGTTAAAAGATTAAGAGACTATTAGGTCTCACCTTGCTAAGGGATTTTACACTCACAATGAAGTAAAGACTATGTTAGGAGATTTACATAGGCCTATTAGGAACACTCTATTAAGCAATTTACCTTGTCCCAATTAACAATAACTAATTCTTCATATACTCACAATCTCTCTCTCTCATTCTTATGATTCTAGGATTAGAATCCTCCTTAAATAGATGTTTAGTGAAGGTTCTAGATCTTGATCGATGGTTTATGCTTCACCATCTTTTGTCATTTACATCCCTTTTTATGATTTGTTGAATTTCTCACCTTGGAATCATTACTTTATGTAATGACATGTAATCAACATCTTAGTTGTCTCTTCAAATATTAAATATCATACAAAAGTAAGCCAAAAATGGTATACATATGATTTTTGGCCATTACAAACTCTCATATCAAAACTAAACTACTCGACACTTGAATGCTCTAATTCTTGGTCATGCATAAACCTTCATGTTGTTACTCATCTCTTGATAACTTGCCACTATGGTCGATCTTCATTGTATTTCTCAGGTCATATCTCTATTCAGTCTCTATTGAATGCTCGATAATCATTATTCTACTATGGTATAAGTGTTGTATGCTCGACCTTTGATAGATAAGTTGATCGCAGTGATGACCTTGCAATCTTGCCTATTAAATGACTAAGTGTTTGGATACTAATCGACAACATCAACTTAGATATAAAACTAAAAAACATAAAAATTATAATTAAATTTATTAATGTGCTCTATCAATATAAGCATGTTGTATGAATTGTAAAAAAACTAAAGTTAAAAACTAAATACTAAAAAATTTTAAAAGTATAATTTGAAAATTAAATCTATAATTTCTATTGTAAAAAAACATATTATTAAAAACCTAAATGTAAAAATTAAATTCTAAATAACAAAAAAGTAATTTAAACTTACTTGGAAAACCATGCTTAATGTTGGAGAATTTTGTAAAATTATAAATGTGAATATCTATACTATTGTAAACAAACTTAAATTTAAAAAGTAAATACTAAATAACAAAAAAGTAATTTATTTAACTTACTTGGAAATATTTTCTCTAAACCAATTTTGATTATCTTCTTTTTATTTCACTCCACAATTTTGATATATTCTTCTACTTTTTAATTCGTAAATTTCATATCTTGAAATGTTTGGGGTTTTAGAATTTATATTTATATCTTTCTTTTTTGTTGCCCGGATATCAAAATTGCCTAAGTTCCTACCTTTTTGATGCTATGGCTATTTTCAGATTCTAAACATTAAAATGGTCACTTTCTCTTCAATTTTTCCCTTCAAATATCTTTGGCTCTTTCCCAGCTTTGTCCAGCACTTCAAATTTTCAAAATCCAACTTTTGAGTCAAAAGTTGTCCCAAGTTAATGGAAGGAACCAAAATCTTATTTTCAATTAAAATCTTAACCATTAACCTTTGAAGAGGTTAATATGAATTTCCAAAACACGTGTTTCACTTTGAAATATTAACCTCTCCATCAAAAGGTTAAGATAAGTTTACAAAATTAACCTTTTAAATGGTTAAGGTTTGGGGCTCAAAACACATATTTTGAACCAAAACATTAACCATTAACCTTTTAAAAAGAGGTTAATGTTCGAGTCCAAAATATGTGTTTATGAGATAGTTATTAACCTTTCATATGATAATGGTGAAGGAAATGAAAGGTAGAGGCAATGAAAATTGGGTTTGAGTTTCCAAGAGTTGAAGGGTGTTCAAATATAGAAGTAATAAGTGGCAATTTAAGCATGTAATTTGTCTAACATAATAGTCTCAACACCTAGAATAGAAAATATGAAGTTTCAGAGAACATGTCATACACTCCCCAGCATAGTTAGACATTCCACATGAATAGGGGTGATAAATAAGAACATCCCTTAGAAGAAGACATCACATGAAATATAGTTTAGGCATAAGGAGATGTTTCAATATAGATGTGATGGAAATTGTGAACTATGAAATACAAATATCAAAGAGCTATCTACTTACCCAAGTGCTTCACCATGGTTCATAACCCTCTTGTTATGATTGAAACTGAGCCTTCTGTTGGAAATGAGAATGAAGTAACTAAGAGGGGGAGGGGGTGAATCAGTTACTACAAAAACATTTCACAGTCCCTTAGATGTCTAAAAGTTTGATCTATTTTATAGATTACTGAAACTTGATATTGCAGCAAATAATAACAATCATTAAGAACTGATATCAAAACAATTCAGCAAACTCAAACACTAGAGACACCAGATTTAACGTGGAAACCCAATATGGGAAAAACTACCTATGTAACTAGTTATTGTTTTTCACTCTTCTGAAGTGAGCCCTGTTAGGAGCCAACCCTGCTAAAGGTTACAAAAACACACTGTTAGGTGTGACCCTATTAGATGATTTAAACATCTATTAGAAGTGGCCCTGCTAGAGGTCTTTAGAACAATTCAACTGAATTGTCACCTTGTTAGAGGATTTACAAAATGGTTGTTAAACCAACTCTGTTAAGAGATTTGGATTCACTGCTACAAAGGTTATAAAGCAACAATGAAGTGACCTGAATAATATGCAACTTATCTTTTGCTGATTACAGATCTCTATTCGGCTTGATTGGATCCTTACTGATCAAATACAACTTTACAGCTCCTTTAATCCTTCATCAGGATTCGCTCAGTCTCCTCTTATCCAAGTATTTTCTTTCACATCCTTGCTTCTCTTGTTCTTCACTTGTTTTTACACCTTTTTCTCACATTCACTTTTACAACTTGAATAACTCTATATATATATTTCAGATTATCAAGTCGGCTCAAATAACTTGGAAAACAATTATTCCAACAGTCGGCTGAATTGCAAGATTTAACAAATCCCTTTACTGACTGGCCCAGCATGGTAAACTCTGTTCAAAAATAATTCCTATGTTAACTGACTGAACCCGATTAATACAAAGAATTTCATGAAATCCATTAGTCGCCGAGTGAACTCGATAAGAACTGAGTTCCCTGAGATGACCGAGTGAGCTCGGTGAAACTGACTCCATTTTGATGACCAAGTGAGCTCAGTGAAAACTGACTTCTCCATCTTTTCTTCAATGACCAAGTGAGCTCGGTGAAAACTGACTTCTCCATCTTTCCTTTGATGACCGAGTGAGCTTGGTGAAAACTGACTTCTCAATCTTTCCTTCAATGACCTAGTGAGCTCGGTGAAAACTGACTTTTCCATATTTCCTTCGATGACCGAGTGAGCTCGGTTATTACTGTCTATTTTATTTTCTTCGATGACTTGGTTATCATTGTCTGAACTTGGTTAACTAAGATTAAAGACTGATATGACATTTTGTGTGACATCAAGGACAACACTATCCAACACCTTCTCCACATGTGGCTATGAAGAAAATTAGGGAGTTCAATGCCTTGCTAATTGGATTTATTCTTTCAAGATAATGGAAATATCAGTGATCAAATAAAGTCTAAATATGGGGAGCTTCTAGTTATGAGAGCTTACAAGTTGGCCATTTACATGATTACAATGAAGATGTAAAGCTTCATGGACAAAAATACAACAAGTGTTTGACCAAATCCTCTGAAAACATTGTTTTAAAATCACTACCAGAATTTCCTTTAGCCACTTTTGCACATGGGATAATAACATTCATAGTTGAAAAATGGGAAGCCTCTAAACTATTTTATGTAATGGCTTAGCTCTACCATTTCTTGTGAATCGGGTGTAGCTGCAAAGCTAGAGATTGGAATATGCAGGGTGGGATGATATGGTTTAGAATTGGATAGTTTTGTGGCATTAAGGAACCTTCTATACATTAATAGATGTGCATAGAGACCACATAATACATGGTCATTAAATTTTTTGTGAAAATGATAAGCCTCTGAAGTAGGATTAGTTGTTATTGTCTACTACACTACCTGCAAGGCCAACTTTGATAGGGTTTTTCCTTCATTCTATTTACACGTATAACATGTGCAACATGGGAACTTCATTGGTGTTATCCAAACTAGTGAAATTCTTAGAGGAAAGAAAAGATTGCATGGAAATATTAAACAAGGAAAAGCGACTAGGTGATCCGAGACTTTTCATCACATGAATTGTTTAGTGATATGTCTCTTTTCTTAGCCGTGGCTTTCCTTAACCTCTCAACTTGAATGCTTGATGGTTTAGCTTCAAAGACTTTTTAAGAGACATGAGATAAATGCCAATTCATGGCATAGACAAAGCATATAAACTGCATGCCAAAATGCCTGTGTAAATGCACACACCAATTTTTGAAGAATTGGATGATATACCTTGAGTGTAAAGTAGATATCTATGCTTTGAAATAAAATGGAAATTTCATATACATTAAACTCAAAAGCACAGACAAACTCCAAATTGGTATAGTCATAAATAAAGGAAGAAGTAATATTTTAAAGGAAAATCCAAGCTTTGGTGCATGTGGAAGGCTACATATATTCATCAGATTACCTTAATAGGAAACTTTGAGTGATGCATGAGTATTTCATGAACAATTTTCAAATTGAATTGTGAACTCTCCAATTTGTGAAGCATCTTAAAGGATTTGAAAACATTGAAAGTAATCAATGGGAAGGATCAATAGTTGAACCATGAAAAACAAATACCAAAGGCTAGATTATGCTCCCATTTTAAAAAGTACACTTCCTAACATTGGTGATACCATTTTAGGAAATGTTTGCACCTTCAACATTTTTGGTCATCTCTTGAGAACAAAGATAAGACACCTTTAGCTGAAAAGATATTGGAAAGCGGCCTGGCTCAAGCAGGAGGGCACCTCATCTCAGTACAATGCCCTAATCTAGTTTTTGAATGCATGAAGTCCTATCATCCAAATACCAAGGAAGCCATTTCATCAAATAATAAAGTGATTATCCATCTAGATCCTATTTCTATTGCCATTTCCTTTCGATGACTTACTAGAGTGCAATATGCCAAATGAATTTAAGAACATCTAAGGAGTACTTTATGGAAAATCAAACTCAATGTTTGAACATTATTTCTAGGTCATGGCTCTTGCAACCAAGGAAAGGGAAATCTCAACTAGCCAAGTCCATCCATAGATCATTATTAAAAAAAGATGTAGAAAACACAATAACTCTATTAAGCAGGATAATAGGACTTCAAGATTCACATGAGTTCGAGGTTTGGATGTTGTTATTTATTAACATGATCTATGAAGGGAAGTAACACATTGATTGGGCTGAAATTATCAGTGACTCATTGCATAGATAACTCATAGAACTCTAAGCAAATGATTCTTTCTACATGACTTCATACCTTTTCTATGCTATTGCAAGCACCAAAAGTTGGCTAGGGCTTAACCAACAAGATATATATGATGATATGGCTATTATTTACAACCATCTTCCTTAGATATAGTATGACAATAACCCACACCATTTCTAGAGAGTAAATGATGTATTCACAATGTTGACTATAAGAGAAATTCAGGGAAACATGGGATTAAGCAATGATGAAAGTACAAAAGTATGGAAGTGTTTTCATACAGTTGATGAAGTTCACTTACATCAGGCTAGCTGCCTATGATGGGTATCCCCTTATGCTACCTAGATTTTTTGATTATAAATTGGTCTTGATTGAAATGTGTAGGTAGATTAGTCAAGTTAGTAAGAATTTCAATAATAGGAGGATAGATGAAATACCCTTCCCTATCCACATTGGATATTATAGTTGTGATACTACATTAGATGCACAGTACATAGAGAGATCCATCCCCATAATTAATTTGCATCCTTATACTACGCATTTCCCTTATGATAGTAAAGGCTATGTAGTTAATAATTTAAAGCTAATCCCCAGTCTCAATCACTTTCTGGCTCTAGAAGATTTTTGGGAAGATTGTGAAAATGATTTTGAAGTTAGGAAGAGAGATTGGATGTAGCTTACTGTAAGGCAGGTGATAGACTTCAAGGTGGATATTGATGTGATAGGTATAAATGATGATGAATTTTCCTTGGTCAATCCATTCTACTATGATAAAATTGAATTACTAGATCTTCCCACTATTGATTGGTTAGTTTAGGAGTTAAAAAGCCTGAAGGAAAGAACTGCATATGTCCTCAAAAGAACAAGGGATTGGGTCAGTAGAATCAAAGCAGAAAAAGTGACTAGTGAATTTCAAAGTAAAGAGAAGAGAGGTAATCAAGGAGAATCATCTCAAATGGAATTTTAGGTAACTTTTGGTGAGAAAATACAAAAATTTGAGATGAGTGCTCTAGACCAAGATGAAGATCTAAATCAGCCAACTAAGTTTATAGTCAAAAGAAGAAGGACAAAAATTAAAATTAAATCTACTAGATTGAATCAGGAAGGAAATGAGCCTAATGAGAAGGATCAAAGGACTCCTCAAAATATTGAACAACATATCCCAGTTACATCCTCTCATGAGATAGTAATTCCTCCTTTGAGCCCCTCTCCTCCTCAGATATCATTAATAGACATCATGCAGTTAGATAATCAATTATCTAATTCAAAAGATTTAATGATGATTACTAAAAATATAACAAGTGACACACAAGTTTCACTTATATTTACTACACATTCATAGCTCCAAACCAATCTCCAAAAGAAGAATAAAGTTGTTTAGATGATCCTACCTCCATTTGATGTAATCTCTAGTTTCCTTTAGAAGCCTTCTAAAGTGAAAAAGACTAAAGTTATGTCTAGGTTGGCTATTGATAAAACTTCAGGAAAACTATGCATAGAAGTAGCCAAGCCCATAATTGAAAAGAATGTTGATGAAGCATCCAACTCAGATTTCATTCTAGATAAGGTTGATCTTGGTCCATCTATTGTAGAAAGAGATTTTCAAAATTTTGAGGTGACTGCTGCCCAAATGTTACAAAGAGTGAAGAAAGAGAAAAGATCCAAGGATCAACTCAAAGAGGAGGTTTAGATGCTAGTGTCTTACATCAATTTTATTAGTGATTCCTCTAATGTGAAGGCAATAGTTACTTCACTAGCCTTAATGGGTCTTGATGGTGTTCTTGACAATGCTATTGTTGAAAGACTAAACAAACACAAGTCACATAGTATGATGATCGAAGCTTGGATAAATAGAATGATAGAAGATGCTTCAAAACTCATAATTGGAGTGAAGGAAATATATAGAAAAGCCATCAAAGAGATACAAGAAACATCTAAAGAGCTAGAAAGTAGCAAAGATTAGAAAGTCACCTAGCAAAAAGTAGCTGATGAATTATAAGAAATGGCCAAGTTAGATACAAACACCCTGGTTTTTGAGAAAATTATTTTTGATCCAAGTGAGAATCAGACACATATCTGGAGTAAAATTATTAATTGGAAGATGATAAATATTAATAAAGGGATCACTAAGTTTGAAAAACTAATAGCTTCATGGCAACAATTGAAAACAAAAATTGTAGATGAACTAGTCTCTGCTATCACAAGTGGGGCAGCAGTAAACGATCTTCAACATATTTATTACCAATTTCTTCTTGATTCCTTCAGTATCCAAATTCATTCAAAAATGGAGAATCAAATATCGGATGCTGAAACTATGAGAAGCTCAGTCTGGTTGTAGTCATTCTGGAAGATTGCAACATTTCAGCCTATCAACAAGAGTTAGAAGAGATCCAGGATAAATACTTTACAACCAAACTCAGGATGGAGAAGGTGTTCATTCCCAATCATGATTAAATGATGATCATCCTTGATGCTTATAGATCTTTTTGGGATAAGTCAATCATGTCCACATAGATAGAGTTCATAGCTAGAAGACCAGTGATTGGATATGTATGCATTCTTAGTAATTCTAGCTAAAGTTTTGTTTTTGGAGTTTTCCTTGTATAGGTTAATTTTAGGAGGTTAATTAACCCCTCCAAAATTATGTATTTTGGAGATAGTTATTAACCACAAAGAGGTAGTTATTAACCTCTATGTCTATATAAGGAGTCACTTTTGCCTTTGTCTAGGACTTTTGGATTTGGAAATAAGGGGACACTATATTAAATTTTTGGTAGCAAGAAAATTTTTGGAAAGTGTTTACAGATCTTGTTCTTGTGATCAAAAATTTCCTTTATGTTCTTGGTGCAAAGAAATAAAAAGAAAACACATTTTGAGTTCTCTCTTTACATATCTAAAAGTTGATATGTTGATTCTTTTTAATGGGTGTTTTCACGGTATTTTGTGAACGTTCATGAATTATGGAATCAACATTGTGCTTAGAGTAGCCTTCAAGTGGAGATCTTGATTTTTGTAATTAGCCAATTTTTGTTAATTCAAGAAATCTGTGAAGTCCTATGGCACATTCATCATCATGAGCTTTCTCATCTTTTAAAGTTTGATTTCATTTTTATTTAAAAACTTCAAAATATATCATATGAGGGATCTGCACCTCTAAACACAGAGGAAGGCCACATACCATGGGCCTATCCAACTAATAGAGAAATTGATTTTCCACACACTCCATTGGGCTAAATCATGCATTTTATAAGTGACAAATTTGTTTACCAATAGATTCTTGGCCACTTTATTGGGGAGACTGAACAAGAAACGATTGACAAATGCTTGTGATGAAGCACGATGGTGCTACCACATAAGAACATTTTTCCTATTCTCCAACCAAATATTGGCTTCCAGGACACCTAGGAGGATATTATTTTAGACTTGAACACTCTAGCCTAGAGGTGTAGACAAAGTGCACAAAAATATCATCGAGTAAATTAAGTTCTTGAATAAGGAAAAGAATTTAGGGAAATCTTGTGAAGGGCTCCTATTGGTCAAAACATTGTAGTCATTGAAAGAATAGTAGTCATCCTGAAGAGAAACATGCAAAATCTTGGTCACATCCAATGGCAAATAAATAATAACCAATAAGTTGGCTGACAAAACATACACCTAAGTAAACAGACAAAAGGGTCTACTAGACAAATATTTTGAAGCCTTTTGGAAGTTAGATTTCAAGCTAGATACTCCTAAGAAGAAGGAGAAGGTTAAGTTTGTTAGCAAGCCATCTTCACCACCCAAGGATATTGTTTCTCCTACGACCATTCAAGCTTTGACCCTACTAGGTACCCTTATACCTCTAGCCATAAATTTTCAGCCTTTGAACATCATTGTCCCAAGCATGGCACAACAAGCACCGCAACCACTAGTCCCATGGGGAGTTGCTATTGGTCCTTTAGCTTTAGGGATCCAATTGCATGACATGCCTATTGGCTCCCGAAAAATTCTTCCTAAGTTATTCGGTGACAAAAAAGTCACTCCTGATTAACACATCAGTGCATTTTTTATGGCAAGTGAGGTTCTTAAAATTCAACATGAAGATGTTTCTATTCATCTTTTTGTTGAAACACTCACAAAAGTTGTGACTGAATGGCTTGGTCAGCTGCCAACTGAATTAGTTACTTCATGGGCAACCTTGATTCAAGCTTTCAAGAGGAGATTTAAAACTGCCAAAGATGAACATTTACTTCTCTCCTAGTTAACTCAAATGAAGAAAGAAATTCATGAACCAATGTGAGGATTCATTGCTCATTTTAATCAGATGGTAAATTAAATTCCTATCAACAAAAGACCCACTGAAGAAAATCAAATGACTTTCTTCATCAACATTCAACCTTCTTATGTAAGCTTTCAAATAAGAAGGGTGAGAGCTCCTAACTAGTAGCCACACAAAATTTAGCCATTGAAGTGGAGGATGACTTTCTTAGTTTAGGTAAATGGAGTCATGATCTACAAAAAGGAAAATGTCAACAAACTCCTATCACTATCACTAACCCTTTATATCGAAAATTGGCTAATGATGTGTAAATCAAGAAGCAGTTGCCCCACAATCCTTTGCCTTTGTATCAAGATATTCCAAGGAGGAATTATATGCCATATCAACATAACAGATAACCTAAATGCTACCCTAGCCTACACCAAGATTAGCCATCAAACATCTTGCATCATCCAGTAATCAACTTGCTATGTGTGATTTCCACCTAATGACAGATCATGATGGTGCAAGTGGTCCTAAGATTGCCAAATTCATGCAAATTCATTTGACGACAGAGAAAATAGAAGAATATGTGGCTCCTGAAGATGCAATAGAACCTACTATTAGGTCCTCTTCCATAAAATTTCTAGAATATGAATTTGATGGTGAGAAAGCTAAAGATATTAACAATCATTCTTGCAACGCATCTACAGCAAATTGGAGACAAAGATTAGAAGAGAAGTGGGGTAAATAAGCAAAGGATAAAGCCTCTGATGAGCCTTCTAAGAGAATATTATCTCATAAAAATACTCCAGAAGATCCTTCACAAGGAAAAGAGACAGCTAAATTCAAGTCCTCCCCCAACATTGAAGACTCTTTTGATTGTATTGATCATTGTAAGAAGACCAAAACGCAGATTTCTCAGTTGGACTACTTGAAAGCCAACCCACATAAACTGGATTGATCGATTCAATGCATTGGTGAAGGGAAAGATTTGCCTAAAATTAGAATTTCTCTAGAAGAGGAAAATAATCTAGAAGGGCTCATGACTGAGAAAGAATCATTTTTTACAACTTCTTTATCAGATAAACCCAATCCATTATATGTTTCCCTCTATATACATGGATGCAAGTTAAGGAATTGTATCATTGATTCTAGTGTGTTCAATAATTTTATGCCTTCAAAGGTGGATCATGCCCTAGGCCTCTCTCTAAATAAAACATCTAAAAAGGTGCACTCTATGGAGGCAAAACAAGTTCTACTAATTGGCCAGTTAAAGGATGCTCAAGTAGCTCTTGCAAAACATCTAGAAAAGAAGTTAAAACTGAATATCTTGGTCATTGATATCTCAACCAATTATGGGATTCTATTGAGCAAAAATAATTTCAAATATCTCAGTGGTGAAATCAAGATGGACATGTCTCATGCCCTCATCTCGATTGGAGATAAAGAGGTTCAACTCAATCTTGAACCTAAAGCTAAATATACAGTCTTGAAATTAGATGATTCAAGGGCCAAATTATTGTATGTTGATATCGAACATGGAACATATATGATGACATATACTAAAGAGGATGTAACTGAGCCTCTTATGTCTAAGATAACCAATGAATTATGGTCCATGGAGTTTGATTGAAGTTCCTCTTCTTCTGATTTAGGTGTTGGGATAGTTTTGATATCACCAAAAGGAGAGAAGTTCCCAAAAGCTTATAAGTTGGTTCTTGAAACCACTAATAATACCACAAAATATGAAGCTCTTCTAATTGACCTCAAATATGCAAGATAAAAATGGATCAAACAACTCAAGGTATTTAGAGATGCAGAACTAGTTGTCAACTAGGTGTGGAGGAAATATCAAACAAAGAATACAAGACTAAAGGCATATAGAACTAGAGTCTGGGATGAGATTGAGAAATTTGATGCTTTTTCTTTATCTTCTATTCCTTGTGAACAAAATTATAAAGCTAATTGTCTCACAATCTCTGCCTTTCTCCTTATTCCTCATCCTAAGTTCAACAGAGATATCTACATAGTAGAGATGATTCATAGACCTAGTGTGTTAGATAATGATCAACACTAGAAAGTCTTTGATGATGATGGGAAAATTATTGCATTTCTTGAGGGATGTCCTCTATTTTTAGATTTGAATTTTGAAGGATCACATAATTGTGATAAAATAGAGGAAGATAATCCTAAGATTATTCAACTACAAGGTAATGTTATTCCTAGAGGATTAGTCACCCTTGAAAGTCTTTTTGATAAAGAAGATAAAGGAAAGAGAGAGTCAAAGATACTAAATCTTTGGGTTATGAGAAGGTAAATATTAGTTCTAAATAAATTCCAAAGATGGTCCTAATAGGAAAGATTTGTCATCAGAAGAGAAAGGAGCTCGTTCTTGAATTTTTTGAAGTCTTACCAAGACATTTTTTCTTGGAGTTATGAAGATTTGAAGGAATTCATGAATGGAAAATTTAAACATCAGATTGCTTTGAAACCTGGTTCAACTACCTTCTAGAAAAAATATAGGCAATTCAATCTGAAGGTCATTAATGTTATATTTAGTGAAGTTGGTAAAATTCTTAAAGCAAGGATTATCTACCCTATCGACCATTCTACGCGGGGAGCCAAAATTGTCCCAACCAGGAAGAAGAATGGTGAGATAATAATATGTGTCGACTTCCAAAATTTGAATCAGGTTCCACTTAAGGATAATTATGGGCTCCCTTTCATGGATCATATTTTACAATTGGTATCTAGTTCTAAGCTCATGACAATATTAGATGGTTTCTCTAGTTATAATCAGATCAATGTTGCACCAGAAGATCAACATGAAATAGCTTTTACCACTCCTTGGGGTACATTTTCCTACAATTGTATGCATTTTGGTTTACTAAATGCTGGAGCCACCTTTCAACTAGCAATGGATCATTCATTTTCAGATCTCAAGAATAAGATCATCATCATGTACCTTGATGATCTTATAGTGTTTTCTAAACATGGAAGAGATCATGTGCATCATTTAAAATCTATCTTGCATCGATGTCAAACCCATGGTATCTCACTGAATCCTAAGAAGTCTATATTTGGAGTAACAAAAGAAAAATTACTTGGTCACATTGTCTCCAAAGAGGGTATTTGGATAGACCCTAAAAGGGTGAAAGCTATCCAACAATTATCACTTCCCATGAGTAAACCAAGGGTCAGATCTTTCTTTGGACAGATAAACTTCATAAGGAGGTTTATACCAAACTTCTATGAAATTATGAAGTTAGTTGTGGATATGATGAAAGGGGATACAAATTTTAAATGGATAAAAAAAGGTAAGGCTTCTTTTGAAAAAATCAAAACTGTGATTGCTAATGCTCCTACCCTCTCTTATCTAGATTTTTTTAAGAAATTTAATTTTTACTACTATGCATCTGAGAACACTTTATCTACTATACTCACTCAACCTCACAAAGAAAATGTTGAGGCCTTGATAGCATTCATTAGTGTTCCTCTTAAGAAGCATGAATTGAAATATTCTTTGATTGAAAACAATGCATATGCTCTAGTCAGAGCAGTGAAAAAATTTAGGTTTTACATCCTAAACTCTCACTCCAAGGTATTTGTTCCTGATTCGGTGGTGAAGACTTTTCTAACACAACAAGATATCGATGTGAACAAAAGAGCTTCTTGGATAGCTAAAGTACAAGAATATGATCTTGATATCAAACCCACAAAGCTCATTAGAGGGAAGGGTTTGTGTAGAGCTATCATAGAAGGATCCCCCAAGAATGAAGAATAAATAGAAAAAGAAATTTTATTAGTTCTATTCTATAAGAATTTGGTATAGCTCTGATACCATGTAAGAATTTTCCTTAGAGAAAAATCACCTAAGATCAAGGAACTAAAGCACAAGCACAATAGTAGACTAACAAGGTATGATCAAAATAACAATATCCAAGATTGATTTATCGTCATTCAATGTTCTATATGTGCATATACACTAGGAGTGCCTGTATATAAAGGCCTCTAAAATGCATCTAGATTGTCTCTAGAAGGTGCTAGGAGATAAGATAAGCATGACAACTAAGCACAGGTCTTATCATTCATTGTAGATGAGAGGATAAGTATGACAAGGTGTATCTTGTATAGAGATGTTTTAGACACCATGTGCTTAATTAGAGTGCTAACTTCTATGTTATAGACACCATGTGCAAAAAAGAGGTGTGAATTCCTTTTTTGTCAACATGACAACTCACAAGAGTATGCATACTCCTAGGTGTCAAGCTAATAAATAATAAAATAATGCATTAACCAAAGTAAACTTAAGTAAAGTCTATATAGTGAATACTTATTTACACCAACACCCCCCATTAAGTGCAATTTAGGGGAATGTACTTAAGCTCACAAAAACTAAGATGGAATGCATAATGAGTCTTGGCTACTAGGCCATGTTAGGTATGTTAGGAATAAGGTGTCTCAACCTTGTATAATTCCTATTCTTATTATTTGTATTATAAAATGTATTTCTTACAAATAATGTTGATGTGTCGACATCTTGAATTGTGTCTAAGGAGATCATGACTAAAACAGTTATGACGAATTCCTATGACATGTAAGAGCTATGTTAGGAAGATTCAATGATAGGTGAAGACATGTGGCAACTAAGATATTTGAGTACTGTACACTCTACCCCAATAGTGGGGTTCGAGGCATCGCCTCAAAAAAAATTTTGGGGTTCCTATTTTCTTAGAGAATGGTAAAACCCTAATATGGTTTACCTTTTGGAGTAGCCCGAAAGAGAAGCACATGTTATAAGCATTTTTAGGGTTGCGAAGAGATGTGATGCAAAAAAGGTGTATTGTTGGTACTGTGAGTAGCTACTAGAGTCTTCTGTTGTTGATGTTGAACTTGCATTGCAAGTGTATTGTAACCTTGTGTTGAAGATAATACATTGTACAGGTTCTGAAGGGGTGGGATTGTTTTATCGAAAGGTTTTTCCCCACCAGCAAATCCTTGTGTTATGTGTTCCTTTCTCTATCTATTTTCTGTATGCATGGTTGGCTACAATATTGTTGTTTACATGATATTGAATCTATAAGTGTAGAAGATTTTAATAGTATTTGTATCATACTTTCCTTATGAGATTAGTGTAGGAAGCTATTTTCGCACCTGAGTTTCCTTACAAGGTACCCATGTCCAAAAGTACAATGCAATCTCTTAGAAAGTGAAGAAAGAGGGAAAACCTCATGGGAAGAACCCTCCCCCAAAAAGAGAGATGAAAAGACAAGATGCATGGATGGATGGAGTAATCAAGACCCCCCATCATGACATACACCAAGTACATACAATGGAGAATTATAAGAAGGAAAAAACTTGATAAGAGGAAAATGTCCTCCCCATAGAAAAGAAGAAGAAGGAGACAAGGTAGTCCCCCCCCCCCCAAATGTAGAGTGTCAATCAGTGATAGCTGCTCCAATGTAGAATCTGATCCATGATTGCTTAATAATGTTCCTCCCCTTTGAAAGAAACAATGATATAGGTAGAAATGAGATGCTTCCCCAATGCATAGAAAGAATCCCAATGATAAATGGTGTCTCTAAAACCTACTTAACTATCCCTGTGTCAAAACTAATGGTCACCCCTTCCAACATTATTGAAAAGAATGAGTGCAAATCTAGCAAGGATCGATGTAGAACCTGTCCCAAAGAACCAACTATCTCCTCAAATGATAAAGAGACCTCCTATAACTATTGTACATAAGGATCCACAATCACATCAACCTAGAAAGATTGATCATGTAGAGAATGGATAGGAGGGTCAGAGTGAGCCCTCACAACAAGTGGAGAAGAATCTTCCTCATCAAAGAGAAGATGTATATCATCAATGATGTCTCCCAAAGCTGCTATGTGTGACTCTACAAACAAACCTAAAATGTTTATCAAGGAGTCATCTATTGATGTTGGAATTGGAAGACTAGGTGTACCCTATTGTGTTAAAGTACATGAACCTATCACTATGGCAATGTATGAATTATTCACCTCAACAAAGAGAAGATGAATGTCATCAATGATGTCATCTACATCTTCAATGTGAGATTCCACAAACAACCTTGCAATGTTTGGATGGAAGTTGTCCCATAAAGTTGAAGTAGGAAGACATGGTGAATCCTACTACACTGAATCAGGAACATCTAAGGTTGGAACTGGATTAGTAGGAGCAACAAGAGTATCATGAGGTGGCATCTCAACTAGAGTTGTCGGTACCATAACTAGAGTGACTGGAAATAGAATGTCCTCTAGAAATGAAGGAATTGTATGATCTCCATATGCTTCCCAAAGAGCCATCCAAATGTCATGAGGAAAACTTGCCATACTAAGAGGAGAAAAACATTCCTTACTCATACTATTGTTTAGAAAGTGAAGAAGTTTAGAAAGATATGTGCCCAATTAGGATTAGGTGGCAATATCTTCAAATAGAGATAAGGAAATACTTCATGATGTTCTCATAGATGATCAATTATTAAAGCACTCCATTTTGTGATAGTTCCTTGTTGTCAACTTCAGTCTAACACCAAACTGACATGTGTGACAAGATTCCATGAGATCAATCAATGAACCCCCCAAAATGCAAAAATAATCAATCAACCCCCCCTAATGTATGATTTAGGCACTTTATAGCCACTTACTAATTTATGAAATATTTCTAAAATTAGTATTTTTATCCACACAAGCCTATAATCTGATTGCAGATCTGGAAAGTAGACAAAAAATTATGCACTTTCAAAAAAATGGAACTTGATTATGTTCTAGATGAACCTATACTAAGCCTTTGAAGTGGTAAAAATTGGGATTTGCAATTTCCAAAAAAATTCAAGAAAAAAGATCTCAAACATCCTATACCATTGTGTAAATCATGAAATTCTAGCCTAAAACAAAAAAAAGATTGCTAAAAAAAACAAGTCTATATGAAGGAGATATCGCTATTTGAAAATCACCTCTGTAATTATTTTTCCTAAATCACTGCAGTCACACTACCAAAAATCAAATGACTCTATATTTCACCTCAGATGTTCGATTTTGATGAAATAAAAGTTGATTTCGGGGTTTTTTGACCTTCTAAATATGATGCCATTATCTGACTAGCACCAACAAGCTCCAATCTTTGCTTCTAAAATCTCTCCTACTCGCCTGATGGCCAATTTTTTTTTGAAAAATAATGCATATCTAAAATTTAAATTTAGAGATCTGAAATGATCATACCAATTCTAAAAATTGGGCCTTCAAGTTCTAGTTTGCAAAAAAAATTGCCTCAAATTTGATTATATCCTATGGTAGGCAAATTTATAGTCAAATTTTATCGAATCAACATTCTAGATGCAATGGCAAGGTCCGCTTTGGCTCTAGACACTCCAATGATTTCAATACTTTGGATCTAGGTCGAGGTCCTCCATAAGGTGAAGCAAGAAAATGGTCTCCAATGGCTATGTGAAGAGAAATTCCCTCAGCTCTTATACCATGTAAGAATTTTCCTTAGGGAAAAATCACCCAAGATCAAGGAACTCAAGCACAAGCACAATAGTAGATCAACAAAGTATGATCAGAATAACAATATCCAAGATTGATTTATTATCATTCAATGTTCTATATGTACATATAGACTAGGAGTGTCTGTATATAAAGGCCTCTAAGATGCATCTAGAATGTCTCTAGAAGGTGCTAGGAGATAAGATAAGAATGAAAACTAAGCACACGTCTTATCCTTCATTGTAGATGAGAGGATAAGTATGACAAGGTGTATCTCATATAGAGGTGTTTAGATACCATGTGCTTAATTAGAGTGCTAACTCCTATGTTGTAGGAACCATGTGCAAAAAAAGAGGTGCAAACTCCCTTGTTGTCAACATGAAAACTCACAAGAGTACACATACTCCTAGGTGTCAAACTAATAACTAATGAAATAATGGATTAATCTAAGTAAACTTAAGTAAAGTGTAAATAGTGAATAATTATTTAAACAAAAATATTCATTAGTAATGTTGATAATTGGTTTTCCAATATCACCTATTTCTAACATATGGAGAATGCCCAACTCATCTATGACCCAAAGAAAAGAGGACCCTAAAGTTGAAATCTACAAAATACATTATCTAGGGTGACACTTTGTATAAGGGAATAGATGGTACCTTCCTAAAATGTGTAGATTTTGAGAAAAGGAAGGAGTTGCTTCAATTGTTTCATAATAAATCATGTGGCAGTCATTACTTAGCATTAGTAATAGCCTATAAAGTTTTGAGAAACTATTTTTACTGGCCCAAAATGTTCAAAGATGTGGAAGAATAGGTCAAGAAGTGTGAACCTTGTCAATATTTCAAAGGAAGAGTCCAATTAGCAGCACTACCCTTGAAACTAGTAGTGATCGAAGAATCCTTTTGACAATGGGGTTTAGACTTTATTGGTCCTATCCATCCTTCATCCACTACCAGACATACTCACATTTTAGTGGAAACTAATTATTTCACCAAGTGGGTAGAGGCCATTCCAATCAAGAAAACAACTTCAGAAGTGGTGTGCAATTTCATCAAGCAAAATATTTTGGTTAGGTTTGGCTTTCCTAACAAGATTGTTACTGATAATGCTACAAACTTCTCCTCCCAAGAGATATCAGCCTTGTACTATCAATATAGAATCATTCTCTCTCATTCCTTAGATTATTTCACACAAGGAAATGGTCAAGTGGAATCAAGCAATAAAAATATTATGTCCATCGTACAGAAATTGAAAGATTTTAATTAGAGGTCTTGGCGCAAAGACTTGTATGATGCATTATAGGTAGATCATACCACTAAGAAGAGGGCAACAAGGCTATCTCCCTTTGAGATTCTATATGGTACTAAAGCAATTTCCCCCCTTCCTCTGGAATTATATGCTTTGAAGTTACAAGATGCTATTGAAAACTATGAATTTAAAGATGCCCTTGAAAAGAGAATATTATATTTGACCAAACTAGAAGAGGAAAGAGATGTGGTTGTAGATAGAATATAGGTACATCAATCTTGTGTAAAGAAGTTATTTGATAAAAAATCTAAATAGAGGGTGTTTGAGGAAGGTGGCCTTGTCCTACTTTGGGATAAGTGTAGAGAGACAAAACATTTGCATAGAAAATTTGACTCCTTATGGATAGGCCCATTTCAAATTAAAGTATGTGAGAAGAATTCCTTTATTTTATCATACCTAAGTGGTAACTAGTTGCCCTTACCTTACAATGGGTAGCACTTGAAGCATTATAATTAGTAAAAGGTGTAGTGTGACACCTTTTGATATATAAGTTGTCTCATTTTTGGTGTGCTCCTGTCAGTTTGTCTTGCTTTTGATTTTTCTTTCTGTTGTCCCATTTTTGGTGTTTGTTCGCATTTTTTCAAAGTGTTCCCTCAAGTGACTCTGTGGCCCAATGGGTAAAGCACTATTCTAATTTTTCTAGATTCGAGCTTCATCCTTATAAAGTCCTTGTCTTCAGATAGAGCCAATTGTTGCCCGGATATCAAAATTGCCTAAGTTCTCGCCTTTTTGATGCTATGGTTATTTTCACATTTTAAACATTAAAATCATCATTTCCTTTTAGAGTTTTTGAGAAATTTTTCCCTTCAAATATCTTTGGCTCTTTCCTAGCTCCATCTAGCACTTTGAATTGTCAAAATCAAGCTTCCAAGTCAAAAGTTGTCACAAGTTAATGGAAGAAACCAAAATACGTATTTTCAATCAAAATCTTAACCATTAACATTTGAAGAGGTTAATATAAATTTACAAAACACATGTTTTACTTTGAAATATTAACCTCTCCATCAAAAGATTAAGATAAGTTTGCAAAATTAACATTTTAAAAGGTTAAGGTTTGGGGGTCAAAACATGTATTCCGAACCAAATCATTAACCATTAACCTTTTTAAAAGAGGTTAATGTTTGAGTCCAAAATATATGTTTCTAAGATGGTTATTAACCTTTCAGATGATAAAGGTGAAGGAAATGAAAGGTAGAGGCAATGAAAATTGGGTTTGGGTTTCCAAGAGTTGAAGGGCATTTAGATATAGAAGTAATAACTAGCAATTTAAGCATGCAATTTGTCTGACATAATGGTCTCAACACCTCGAATGAAAAATCTAAAGTTTCAGAGAACATGCCATACACTCCCCAACATAGTTAGACATTCCATATGAATAGGGTTGATAAATAAGAACATCCCTTAGAAGAAGACATCACATGAAATACAATTCAGGCATAAGAAGATGTTTCAATACATATGCAATGAAAATTGTGAACTATGAAATACAAATGTGAAAGAGTTGTGTTGTTACCCAAGTGCTTCACCATGGTTCATAACCCTCTTGTTATGATTGAACTTGAACCTTCTCCACATGTGGCTACGAAGAAAATTAGGGAGTTCTGCCTTGCTGATTGGATTTATAATTTCAAGATAATGGTGATATCAGTGATCAGATAAAGTCTAAATACAAGGTGCTTCTAGTTATGAGATCTTACAAATTGGCCATGTACATGATTACAATGAAGATGCAAGGCTTCGTGGATGAAAACACAAGTGTTTGACCAAATGCTTTGAAAACATTGTTATAACATCACTGCTAGAATTGCCTTCATCCACTTGTGTGCATGGGATAGCAACATTCATAGTTGACAAATGTAAAGACTCTAAATCATTTTATGTAATGTCTTAGGTCTACCATTTCCTATGAATCAAGTATAGCTACAAAGTTAGAGATCAGCATGCGCAGGGTGGGATGATATGTTTAGAATTGGACAATGTTGTGGCATTAAGGAACCCACTATGCATTAATAGATGTACACAGAGACCATAGAATGCATGGTCATTAAATTGTTTGTGAAAATGATAAGCCTCTGAAGTGGGATAAGCTGTCACTACCTGCAAGGCCAGCTCTGATAAGGTTTTACCTTTATTCTCTTTACACATATTGCATGTGCGACAAAGGAATTTCATTGGTGTTATCCAAATTAGTTAGAGTCCTAGAGAAAAGAAAAGACCATGTGTAAACATTAACCAAGGCACAAGGACTAGGTGGTCCAAGTCTTTCCATCACATGAATTGTTTAGCAAGATGTCTCTTTTCTCAACTGCGGCTTTTCGTAACCTCTCAACTTGTAATTCTTGATGGTTTAGCTTCAAAGAATTTTTAAAAGAAGATGTAGCAAATATGGTAACTCTATTAAGTAGGATAATAGGACTTTAGGATTTGCATGAGTTTGATTATTGGATGTTCTTATTTATTAACATGACCTACAAAGGGAAGCAACACATTGATTGGGCTGAAATTATTAGTGACTCACTGCATAGAAAACTCATATAACTCCAAGACAATGATTATTTCTATATGACTTCATACCTTTTCTATGCTATTGCAAGCACCAAAAGTTGGCTAGGGCTTAACCAACAAGGTATATATGATGATACAACTATTATTTACAACCATCTTCCTTAGATATAGTATGACAATAGGCTACACCATTTTAGAAGAGCAAATGAGGCATTCACAATGTTGACTTTGAAAGAAATTCAGGGAAAAACGAGACTCAAAATTTCACCAGAAGTAGCGATTAAATTACAAAAGTATGGAAGTGTTTTCATACAATTCCTAAAGTTCACTTATATCAAGTTAGTTTCTTATGATGGGTACCCCCGTATGCTACCTAGTTTTTTCGATGATAAATTGGTCTTGATTGAAATGTGTTGATAGATTAGTCAAGTTAATAAGCTTTGCAAGAATAGGAGGATAGATGAAATACCCTTCCCTATTGGCATTGGATATTATAGTTGTGATACTACATCAAATACGAGGAACATAAAGAGATCCACCACCACAATTAATTTGCATCCTTATACTATGTGTTTCCCTTATGATAGTAAAGGTTATATAGCTAATGAGTTAAAGTTAAATCCCACCCTCAGTCACTTTTTGGCTCTAGATGATTTTTGGGAGGATTGTGAAAATGATTTTGAAGTTAGGAAGAGAGATTGGATGCAACTTGCTATAAGGTAGGTGATAGACTTCAAGGTGGATATTGATGTGATAGGTATAAATGATGTTGAAGTTTCCTTGGTTGATACCTTCTACTATGAGAAAATTGAATTACTAGATCTTCTCCCTATTGATTGATCAGTTCAAGAGTTAAAAATCCTTAAGGAAAGAACTACATATGTCCTTAAAAGAACAAGGGATTGGATCAGTAGAATCAAAGCAAAAAATGTAATTGGTGAATTTCAAAGTAAAGAGAAAAGAGGTAATCAAGGAGAATCATCTCGAATGGCATTGGAGGCAACATTTGGTGAGAAAATACTACAATTTGATACAAGTGCTCTAGATCAAGATGAAGATCTAAATCAACCAACTAAGTTTATAGTCAAACGAAGAAGGACTAAAATGAAAGGTAAATCTACTGGAGTGAATTAGGAACGAAATGAACCCACTCCTCAAATTGTTGAACAACACATACTAGTTGCATCCTCTCATGACATAGTAATTCCTCCTTTGAGCCTCTCTCCTCCTAAGATATCATTAATAGACATCATGTAGTTAGATAATCAATTCTCTAATTTAGAAGATTTCTAAAAATATAATAGGTGACATGCAAATTTCACTTCCATCTACTACACATTCATGGCTCCAAACCAGTCTCCAAAAGAAGAAGAAATTCATTTAGATGATCCCACTTCCATTTGATGTAATCTCTAGTTTCCTTCAGAAGCCTCTTACAATGAAAAAGACTAAAGTGATGTCCAGGTTGGTTGTTGATAAAATTTCAGGAAATATATGCATAGAAATAGCCAAGCCCATAATTGATAAGAATTTTAATGAAGCATCTAATTTGGATTTCATTCTAGATAAGGTTGATCTTGGTCCATCTACTGCAAAAAGAAATTTTAGAATTTTGAGATGACTGCTACCCAAATGTTACAAAGAGCAAAGAAAGAGAAAATATCCAAGGAGCAACTCAAAGAGCAAGTCTAGATGTTGGTGTTTTACATCAATTAGATTACCGATTCCTCTAATGAAAAGGTAGTAGTTACTTCACCAGCCTTAACAATTCATAATGGTGTATCTGATCATGTTATTTTTGAAAGAGTAAACAAACACAAGTCACATAATATGATGATTGAAGCTTGGATAAATAGAATGATAGAATATGCTTCAAAACTCATAACTAGAGTAAAGGAAATATATGGAAAAGCCAATGAATAGATACAAGAAATGTCTAAAGAGCTAGAAAGCAACAAAGAGCAAAAAGTCACCTAGCAAAAAGTAGATAATGAATTACAAAAAATGTCCAAGTTAGATACAAAACCCTAGTTCTCAAGAAAATTATTGCTGATTCGAGTGAGACTCAAATGTGTATCTAGGGTAGAAATATTAATTGGAAGATGATTAATATTCACAAAGGGATCACTGAGTTTGAAAAACTAATAGCTTAATGGGAACTAATTGTAGATGAACTAGTCTCTACTATCACGGGTGGGGCAGTAGTAAACGATCTTCAACATATTGATTTCCAATTTCTTCTTGATTCCTTCAGTATCTAAATTCATTTAGAAATGGAGAATTGAATATTAGATGCTGAAACTATGATGAAGCTCAGTTTGGTTGCAGTCACTTTGAAAGATTGCAACATTTCAGCCTATCAACAAGAGTTAGAAGAGATCCCCGATAAATACTTTACAACCAAACTCAAGATGGAGAACGTGTTCATTCCCAATTATGATTCAATGATGATCATCCTCAATGTTTATAGGGCTTTTTGGGATAAGTCAACCATGTCCACATAGATAGAGTTCATAGCTAGAAGATCAATGATTGGATGTGTATGCATCCTTAGTAATTCTAGCTTAAGTTTTGTTTTTGGAGTTTTCCTTGTATAGGTTAAATTTTAGTGAGGTTAATTAACCCCTCCAAAATTACGTATTTTGGAGGTAGGTGTTAACCACAAAGAGGCAGTTCTTAACCTCTATGTCTATATAAGGAGTCACTTTTGGCTTTGTGTAGGACTTTTAGATTTGGAAATAAGGGGACACTATATTAAAGTTCTGGTAGCGAGACAATTTTTGGAAAGTGTGTATAGATCGTGTTCTTGTGATCAAAAATTTATTTTATGTTCTTGGTGCAAAGAAATAAAAAGGAAACACATTTTGAGTTCTCTCTCTACATATATGAAAGTTGAGATGTTGATCCTTTCTTTGAAATTGGGTGTTTTCACGGTATTGTGTGAATGTTCATGAATTATCAAATCAACATTGTGCTAATAGTAGCCTTCAAGCATAGATCTTGATTGTTGTAATTAGCCAGTTTATGTTAATTCAAGAAAGCTGCGAAGTCATGTGGTGCATTCATCATCATGAGATTTCTCATCTTTTGAAGTTTGATTTTATTTTTATTTAAAAGATTTAAAATATATCATATGAGGGAGCTGCCCCTCTAAACACAGAAGAAGCCTACATACCAAGGGCCTATCTAACTGTTGGAGAAATCAATTTGCCACACACTCCATTGGGCTAAATCATGCATTTTATAAGTGACAAATTTGTTTACCAACAATTTTCAAATGTGATGGTTCACCTATATATTTCATTTTAGCAAATGTGACGATTCATTTAAATATTAATCATCTTTTTATTTTTATTTTTTATAAAATTTAACATTAACATGTTCACATGCCTCACTCCACCCATTTTGCCACTATAGGTTACACCTCTTGGCATAATTATCTTTAAACTACTAGCTCTACCAAATGTTCTATGGAGAATCACATAATGCATAAATCTTAACGTCCACAATCAATCATGTAATCTTACCTACATTGTATATAGTCATCGTGCTCTACCACACATGAGAATAAAACATTCAGTCCAAATTTTTCCTCCTCATTATAACAACAAATATTTGCTACTAATAATTCAAAACTCCCTCCCTCCCTCAAGGCCTATCAATATTATCCATATGTTACAATTTTTAGTACAATTATCATAAAGTAATAAGCACTTCTATATTTAATCAAGATCACCTAACTATAAATTATTATTTAAATATAACTTATATTAATCATAAATAGTATATTATCAACATTTTTAAGTAATCAATTTTAATACAAAGTTTCATAAAATAATCACTCGCTTAGACAAAAAGAAAGTAGTTAACTTAAAATATATTTTTTAGTTATTATTTTTAACTTTATTTAAAACTTACTAATCAAACATATAGCAATTCTACAACCAAACTTACCTAAGCTAACCTACAATTAACAATTAAACTAAAAACTTTTCTAAAAAATATTTCATCAATGAATATGGAAAGAAAATATAATTAAATATTTTATAGATAGATAATGTTAAAAAAGTATTCCAAATCATTTTTATACACTAATGTTTATACACTTTAAGATAAATATTTAAAATAGATGTTAAAATAAAATAATTAACTAGTTTAAAAATAATTCAAAATAAACGACTAAAAAAAAATCTAAATTCAATTGTAACTATAATAGAACATTCAAATATTAAAATTTATCCTCTTCTTTAGTGTTGATCTAACATAATTTTTAAAACATCTTATTGATGATATACTATTTATTTTTTCAAAAAAAAAAAAACTAATAATTTTAACCAATACATACATACAACAATTTGGTTTACAAATTAATCTTTAAGGAAAAAAATTGATAAATTTTATTTTAAATTTTATTTTAAAAAATTTAACTCAAGTTAAAAATAATTTTATAAACTATAAATAAATAATTGACAAAATAATGAATACTTAATAAACTATTCGTATTTCCTAAATGTGTTTCTTTTGAATACAAATTATTATATGAATTTAGTAATTGGAGATAAGATTTACAACATGAGTATGATGAAACCATTAATAGATTTAATACTTATGATCTTTTAACAAACATCTCAATTGTAAGAACTATTAATTGATTGTCGATTATGTTTTAAGATGGATTTATGTATACAATTAGAATAAGAAAATTACAATTTTTAAAATGTATTATCTAAAATTTATCACTATTCTTGTCAAAATTTTCTAAAAATTTGACTGTGACATAATTTCATATAGGGGAAATATATGCTACAAAGATTCATCAATTTTTTTGAAAATTTTGTAAGTTTCTTTGAACATTTTTAATAAAAATTAATATTGAAAGATATAGAAATTTTTTGGTAGATGCTCTCCCCTATGAAAGCATGTCTCTTATTCTAGAGATCTTATTTGTTGAGTTTTGAAATGGTCTCTTGATAATGACATAAAGATTCATTTTTGGTAAGATTGGTGGAAAGGGGATTATCTATTATCTTGTGTGCCTCATGCTTCTACCTTCATAGGGGAATGTATTGTTAATTATGAATGGGTGGATTTATGGATGATTAATCTTGCCTTGGATCCTCTTTAGCATCTTTCAATCTTTTCGCATTTCCACAAGTGTGATGTGGTTGAAGGTTTAGTGTGGGTCACTTAAACAATCTTTGTCCCAAGCTTTTCTACTCTTTGGTTTGGTATTCCGAGCTCCTCTCAAAAATTAACATATTTTCTAGATGTGAGTCAACAATAAGATTTCTGACTTAGCTAATCCCTCTCAATGTGCGATGTATTTTCCAAATATATATTTTTATGCATCAATGATTTTGAAGATGCTTTTCATATTTTCATGACTTGCACCTTTTCAAGGGAGTCAGAGCATTTTTTCTTAACCTATGGCATTTATATTGGATCATTTCTAATTTATTTGCTGACTATGAGCCTCAATGGTGTTCTCCCTTCTTTAACCATGCACTGAGGCAACTTAATTGAGCAACCTTTTCTCAACACATTCTAGTGTTATAATTGGGATTTGCGAACTTGATGGTGGTTCTTGTACAAATAAGATTTTAGGTTAATTAACCATTATTCTACATAAATCATTTATTAATATATTATAATAAATATTATATTATAACAATAATATTAATATATTTATTTGTATATATATAAATATATCTATTGCATTATATTTATTTTTTTGCATGCATATATGAAACAAGTGTCACTACATGTCATTATAGATAGTAGAAATATCATGAAATATTTTTAAATTTGTGGTAAGGTCTATAAGGTATGTGAAGTAATTAATGGAACATGAAAGAGAGACATAAGGATATAAAATTAGAGAGATGTAGATTTATATAGAGTAAACTATAAAGATGGGGATAGGGAATTAGAAATTGAAATTTTATGAATAAATATTTTAAAAGATTATAAAAATATACAAGACTATCGGCTTAACTTTCTTCTTTAATAGCAACAAATCCAATTTCATCATCTTCATCATCTCTTTCTAGGAAACTTATCATCTTAAAATAAAAGTCATCATCTTCAAACAAGTAATCTTTTGTGATCTTTGACTTAAAGGGATTTCTCGGTTTTGTCTTCTTTTCTCTCTTAGGAAATTGAAATGAAAAATGGCCAAGTTCTTTACAAGTGCAATAATCAAAATCTTTCTTTCCCTTAGGTTCTCTTTTCACTAGTAATGAAAGATCTTCATCAATTTTCATGTTTTCTTCTTGCTTGGCTAACCATTCTCTAGCATAATCTCCACTTGTTCTTGTATTCTTAGTTGATGTGGCTTTTTCTTTATGAACACTAAAATTAGTCTTTGGTTTGGTCACTCATTGTTTCTACTTTAATCTTTGTTCCAATTCCTACAACTTCCCAGGTAGTGTTTGTTTGGTAAAGTTAGGTGTGATAGGAATAGTCCACTCAATAGTTTGTACCTTGACCTTATAAGAAGGTGGAAAATATTTCAGAATATTCCACACGAAATCATCTTCAAAAACAATTCCATAACAACTCTTAATATCTACAACAATCATAGATTTCCTAACAAAATATCATCTTACCGATTCATCTTCTTGCATCTTAGCATAGAGCAAATTCTAATTTTGAAAGAGCTAGAAACATTACTTCTTTAGCATACTTGTTGTACATGAATAGATATTTCTTCTCTTTTGAACATGAATCCAACTTTTTTTCAACTACTACTACCTTGCTTTCCCCTGTAACCATCTAGTAGTCAACTCTCGTGTATAGAAAATGAGTCTTCATTTTATCCTTCCAATTTTCATAGTTCTCTCCATTAAATTTTGAACTTTCCTTATTGAATGTATCCATAGATCTCTTTAAGATATTAAACTTTCTCTTCAAGGACCTAATGCTCTGATAAGTTAATTATTATAAAGTAAAGTCCATTAACACAATTGAGAGGGGTGAAGGAGGTGAATCAATTATGTGATTAAACAACCTAAATAAAAGTTTTCAAATCTAAAACATATATCCAATAGACGCAGGGACCATAAGATAACAACCATGCACAATGCCATAAGATTTGTTAACTAAAGAAACCCTTGATCATAGGGAAAAACCTCATGGGGATGATTCCCACAAGATGATGTACTAATTTAAAATTTCCTTGTGAAATGATAAAACTTTGTTAGGAGCTAGTTACATAGAATTAGTATATGCAATCCTTGTTTGGAGACTTTAAATCCTTTCTAGATGATCCCAACCCTATTAGGAGCTTCTTCAACCCTGGTAGGAGTTGATAGGAAGTCAACTAAATCCACTTCCATAATTGCTTCAAAATAATCTTCACAAAATAATTCTCAAGATAACATATCCAAGGGTGAAATGACTGATACAACAACTTATCTTGCCAATATAGTTCCTTTGAATTTGTCAACACATCATCAACATAACTCTCCACTTTGATCTCATAACATTTGCATCCAAAGTTTGCCAACTTTCACAATTTCAAAATGAGATTATTATAATGAAGGAAAATGTCTTTCAATTTCTTCCTCGATGCACAATGAAATATAAAGGATGCCAATAAGACATTACATTATAGGTCACATTAAAATTTTTATGTTGACATTATTGACAAACCAATTCATGAATGCAACACATAAGTACTCAATCATCTCTCCAAACATTTCATTAGACTCATTAAAGGAATACACTCAACATTCATGCTAACATTACTTATTGCTAAAATATTCATAATCATACTAGGTAGCTAAATAGCAATTATGAACATTTTAAGGGGTTACATTAATAAATTATGCATCATTAAAACATCTCATACAGTGAAAGCATGGCACATTTTCTAGGTCATAGTGATTTCTTTCCTTTTTGGTGTTCACTCTATTCACTTGTCTGAGGAAATGAATTCTATAAATAGTAGAGATCCAAGGAGAAATACAAGAGGAGACCCAAAAAGTCAAGAGCCTGCTAATTTCTCAGAATGGAAGAAAGTCATGCACATCTATGAACAACTTGAGAAGCGGGGTTTAATTGTGCATATGGAGCACCTCCATGGCTTTGAGCTTGAAGCTACCCTTGAGTTTTTTAAAGGATGCAAAAATTATTCATCCACCATGTATGTTATTTCATGTCCTCTCAATGCATTGTTAATTTTAGATCCTCTGAATGAGGGCACCAAGTTCTTCAAGGAGATGAAAATCACCAGGGAATCTCTCAATAAATTTCCTAGCGAAGCAGATGAGAAGAAAGAATGAATCAAGGTAGGAAATTTATTTTCCAATTAGTAGATTAAACCTATTTGGCACTTGGTGCTTAGCTACATTATAGCCTATATTACCTAGGATGGTAGGAAGAAAAGGAGTCATTATTTTAACTTTTAAAATAAAACATTTTCACTATCTTGATAAGCTAAATTTCCCCTACTACATTTTCACTATGTTGCATGAAGGCCTTATTATGCTATTTAAAAACTACTATAAGGCCCGTAATATGTCCCCTATCCCAAAGATTAGGAAAGAAGAGAAACATAGATCCCCTATGATTAAGGGAAGAACCCCCATTTCAAGCAAGAACAAGATTGTGATTGAAGGAGATGATGATATTGGAAGTGAGGATGGGGAGGATGATTCATCTGCTGAGGAGTTGAATGATGAGAGGGTTTTGATGCATCTTTGTGAAGGAACTAAGGAAGGTATGGAGACTAGGGAAGAAGATAATTTCCCGCCAATGAAAAATCATAAAATGAAGGAGGAGACAAAGTTGGATAATTTGGCTCATATTGCTTAGAGATTGGGTGATGTTAACCTAAGAAATGAAGTGGACAAAGTGATTAAGAATATTATGGGTTATTATGCCTCTAAATCTAAAGACATCTCAATTGGTAAAAATGACAGGGGTAAAGAGGAGAATTAGGATCATTCCTCGGCCAATGTAGAGAAAGTCAAAGCTAAAATCAAATCCATTGATGTCTATGATTCATGGGTTCACAATGAAAAAAGTTCCCTTAAGGTGGTGGCCAATGAGTTACAAAGGACCGCCAAAAAGAAGTACATAATAGAAAGGAGGAAAATGTTACTGGTCAGCTAGGTGATGTAAAAAGGGGTATAAATAGTAGTAATAGAAAGATTCATTTGCTAGTCCAAAAGCTGCTAAATAGGGAACAAGAAGGCATTAAGCTAAAAGTTGATATCACTAGAGAAGAGAAGGATGATGACATCCAAGGTACATGCAAAAGGACTCAAGGAAGGCTCAACAAAAAGAAGATTGTGGCTTGTTCCAAGACTTTATTTAGGGATTCCAGGAGGTCACCAAGATCTAAGAGAGATTTCTTAAGTCTTTTCCTTGTTTTAGATAGTTTTTTTGGTTGTTGGTTTAGGTTATTGGTCATGTTTAACATTTCTTTTTGTTTCCCACATAAATGTTCGTAGGCACTTTTAAGATTCTTTTATATTTTTGGTAATAAAACTTTGGGCTTCAAGTCCTTGTAAAACTCATTTTTGCCTCTATCCAAAAAAAAAAAATCTTAGTCATACTGTTTATATTTTGGTTCCTTTAGAAAAAGATGTACTAGATATTTTTCATATTAATAAAAATTTCAAGTCTTTAGACCTTTTACTAAAGAGAATAAAAATTCCAAAAATTGAAGCACTGAAATACTAGTTTATATTCAAATGGATAATAAATGTATCTATAGTTAGATATGGTATTTATGTAGTAGAACTTGCACCACCTAGTGCAAGGGTTTAGTTTGTTTGAATTATGAGACGTTCAATTTTTTTAGCTTTCACATATTTCAATCCTTATACCAGTATACTACTATTGTTCCTCCTACAAGTTGTGGGGAAACCTATTGTAGAGAGATACATATTATCTATTTTTACATTTAAAAAAAAACTATTCCATTCATCCAGTATGTCCTCCCCCTCCTTATACTCCCATGTATTTAATAATTGCTACACATAGGACATATTATTCACAAGTAGGAGATATTTCTCACCATAATTTAATTTTTTCCAATGATTCATCTATTTTCTACTCTCTCTCTCTGCATAAGAATATAAAAAATCATCGACAAAAACTATGAAACTTTACAAATTATTTAACTATTTTTTTATTACTATAAATTACCTATTGATAAAGTACTAAACATGAGGTTACATGAGATATTTTTTATTAGAAAAGGTAGGAAAAGGGTCATGAACCCATGTAATAGCATTACATCACAAACCTAACTAGTTTGGGCCATAACAAAAAAAGCATCAGAAAGAAACAAATCAAGCCCAAATAGCTAGATTCCTTCTAGATCAAAATTAATAAAAAACAATCACATGTTTGAAGAGCAAGTAACACTATGATCCCAACAAACATTACTCAAACTATTGTACCTACTAAGGCATGAAAAAGTCTTCCAATCTCAACAAAACACATATAAGTTTTAAGTTTGTATCTCAAAATTATATGTGAGATCATAACAACCAAGTCTAAGAAGGAAAAGCACATAAGTGTTTGATAAAGAGACAAAAACCAAACATGGGAACAGCTGCTAGGCACCCTCAATATTTTCCCAATCTTTAACTAAGAACTTGAGGTCTTCTATCTAGTTAGTAACATCCTTAGGGATCTTCACCTCCTCTTCATTATTAGTGTTATTTCCCATCATTTTTGGGTTTTCCTCCACTTTAGTTTCATATATCACCTCTCCATTATGAGTGTTTTGGGTATTCTATTTTCTTTCCTCTATATAGTTTTAAACCTTTTTGGGTTTCAATCTTGCATACCTTCTCTTTCCTAAACTAGAATCATCTATATATTCTCAAGACAAAGTTTTCTTACCTCACTCTTCACCAATTGAATTACCTTTCAAATCCTACTTATCCACTTCAACAATCTCTTCTAAAATTATTCTCTTTTGAGGGGCTCCTACAAGAATGGTCTTAGTAGAAGCATTCTTGCACTCCTCAAGGGTTTCTTTTAACCTTAGAAAACTTGGTCTTTCTCTAGTTTTTACCTACATTTCCTGATTCTAGAAGGGCTTTCATGGGAACCTTTTCAGCTTCAATTTCTTCAATAACAAAACAAAACCTAAGGTTAGGAGGGGGACTTTAATTCCTTGATAGACACCTAACAAGACTAGGATGAAGAAAGAAAACATGGTGATAGATGACATAAATAAGGCCTTGGTGAATAGGAAAATTATCCCCATTAGCAATGCTATTAACTAGAGAAGAGTACATTAAAAAATGAACATTAATCCTCTCACCATGCCTTAACATATTGAGTAAAGGAAAATGATACCCATGATAGCTGGTGAAGCACTCAACTAGGGTAAAATACTTCATAACCCTCATGCAAACAATAGAAAAAGGACTAGGGAGAGAAAGGCACTCATACCCATTGTTTGACTTAACCCTAATTGACTCTTTAGTGTCCTCAAAAAATTTGTCCTTGAATTTGCTGTGATATTTTTATGTGAGATATTTTTATAATTAATTATTTTCCTTCATTAGGCATCAAATTTTCCTACCTTAGATTTGAAATTTTTTACATAGGATATGATTATTATATGTATATTCAACAAAATAGCCATATTTCTTCAATGGTGTCTAAGTTAGATTCATTATATCACAATTTTTTTTTAAATCTAAATCCACTAAATTTTAAAATAGTGGTTTCTGTCTCATTTATTTTCATATAAAAGACTTTCTTAGAGACATTTTACTATATGTAAAAAATCATTTTCGTCTCTTCTTGCTTAGGCTTATATTTATGGTTTTCAAATGATATTTTTTATTTATCATGAGGAACTTAAATTTTTTAATGTAGATCAAGATGTGAAGAAGACTTAATCATGAAAAAGAAAATTGTAAGGAACTTGGTAGGTCTTAGAACATGGTCTCATGAACAATATAGACATTCATTGGTAAAAACATATATTCACAAATGGAAGTTGCCAAGATAATGGACCAAGCGCCTTAGAAATATATGTTAGATTTTTTTGAGAAAGGTTTTCACAAGTGTATCATGTTATGTCCACTTTTCTATATGGTTTTATAATGAAGGGATGGGATAAAACCTCATCCTTCATTAATCTATAAAAAAAACTAATAAATTATGAATATAAGATAAGGAATAAAGAAGGAAAAAAATGCTTCTCAAAAGAATACTTATGTGAATTGTATAGATAAATTGATAAATTGTAAGAACATGAATTCATTAAAGAAAAATTGTCTTGATTAAATGCATATATAAATTGATTAAATTCAATCTACAATAATACATATAGAATCATAAATTCATCAAACAAAAAGTGACTCAATTCTCAAGACAAGGTATAAGAAGGAAAAAGAGGAGAAAAGGGAAAATGGTTAGTGTGTTTCAAACCAAAATACTCCACTATTGACAATTGCATTACTCTATGGTACCTCATTGAAAGAGTGTGAAAAAATTGGGGGGATGAGGAATTTTTCTTCTTTGTGGATTTCAAGAAGGCTTTTGACAGTATCTTGAGAGACAAACTTTAATGAATGAAAGAACTAGAAGTCCAAAAAGAGTATAAGACTTTTGTTTATAAGTTGTATGAATGAGTTCAAGCAAAAATCAGAAATAAAGATGACATATCTGAATATTTTGGGAGTGAAATTGGGGTCAAACATGGGTACCCTTTGTCACCTACTCACTTTAGCCTCTAAATTAAGCTAAAAGAGTGACTAAACAAGGCTACTCTAGAAGGCATCAATTGGCAAATTATGTCGTAAAATTACTTTTTTATGCTAATGACCTTATCCTTATTATAAAAATTGTGTAAGACTTGAGAGAAAATTTGAAAAATATAGAGTCTTTTTTCTCTGCAATAGGGATGGAAGTCAATATTGCTAAGAATAAAGTCATGATCTTTTATTTGAAAAAGAAAAAATAACAACACACATTAATATGTGAGAGCAACTCATTAGAAATAATGGAGGAGTACAAATATCTTGAAAGTGACTCCACTATAAATTAAGTTGGGAGACATGCAGATCAAAAATAATATAATGGGGACAAAATGCCTCTTACCTTCTTCAGAATAGATACATGAAAGTGGAACTATGGGATTAGAAAACTAGGAAGACCCTCTTGGTCTTTTGGTGGTTTCGGTTACTCTTTAAGGATGCAAGGTTTGGGGAAGCAAAATTTCAAATCATAAATGAGGACACATGGAATGAATAAAAATGTATCTCATCACTACTAACCTCAAGGTCAAGTAAACAGTTCCTTATGAGATCCTTTTCGCAGAGGTGACCATGTTCCCAATTGATGCTATTATCCAATTGCTAAGCTATCTAAAGAAGTGAGAACCATGGATAAACATTATTGGCCTAAATTGGTGGATGATAAGGAGATAAAACATATGAAAAAAATATGGAAGAAATAAAATAGAAAATGGTTGAACAAATGAAACATTAACCCTTAGGAGTGTCTAAACACCAATATAGAAATAAAGAAATGGGTGTTAGAGAAATTTAGAACTGCTACATAGAAAAATATGATAGGTAGGGAAAAACATATTACATCAAAGATTTTAATAACACATGGGAAAATGGGGGTAAATAATATTTAGGATCTGCAATTAAAGGAAATGTCAAAAATTTAATTTCTTAGTTAAGGGCCAACTCTCATCATTTACAATGTGATACTAGTAGATGGAAGGTCCCTAAAGAAGGGTGGGAAGAGATAATCTATACTCTCTGCAATAAAGGAGTGGTGGAAATGTAATGACATTTTCAAAGAGTGTGCAGCATTCAAAGATATTCACAATGAGTATAAGGATAGACTACATGTGAGCAACATGAAGGAACTTTCCAAAGAGGCAAAACTATGAAAGACAACTAGCTTCCTAATACATATCCACAACAAAAGGAACAACTTGGAGAAATTACAATATGCTTTTTAATTGGCCTTTTGGTCCCTTAGGCTGGTGGTCTCGTTGATGTCATTAAAAACCTTTCTTCTTATTATTCTTCCAAAATGGAAAATGGAAAATCGTGCCCAAATGTGAGAGAAATGAGTGTAAGTGTGGAACACATGGAAGTGTGCAACTGCAGTAGGAAGAATGCATGAAAAACTAACATTAAAGATCCATTTGAAACAAACCTTGCAATTAAAATCCTCAATGAGATATCCATGTGTCATGCCTAGAGAGCATTAGGGCCTAACAACAAAGGTAGCTTGGTAGACATAAAGGACATACAATACCCATGTAGGGAAATTATATCCAAAAGGTCACACCAACTTTGATCACTTGCTAGATGATCGTTTGTTAGTTTTGAAAGAAAAATTGAGCATGCATTGGAATAGAATCTCACTTTGCACTTGAGAGATACATGGCCTCAGAGTGAAGATTCTCACAAATTTAATGAGAGTCATGGTCAAAATATGCACTACATCAACAAATGGAAAAGTGTGATGTTGAAGTTTTTTCACACATAGTGAATCTTGATTTATCGTCTCCTAAAATATGAGAAACATGTTTTCCTTTGAAAATTATGAACCTCTTCCTTCTTATCAACAAGTTGCTTCCTATGTTTCTTTGCTTCCTATGAAAATTAATCAACATTTTCATGTGTTTTGGAAACCTCACAATCTTGCAATAGTGTTGAATTTCTATTTTTGACTTTGCTCATCACGAGTGAAACATTTTGTGTTACAAAACTTGTTGGGGTTAGGCAAATTTTGCAAATCATAAAAGTTATCATTATAATTTACTTCTTTTGAGCTAATCATTGAGTTTTTTGGTTGATACTAGTACACCTTTAAAATTGTCCTTGTCGAGAGTATGAAAGGTTGATGAAACCAAAAAAATTACTAACATAAGATTTAAAAAGATGCTTAATAAGATGAACTTTCAAAAGTTTGAACAGTTTTAAAAACTTCAAAAGTTACCAAAATGTGCAAATATACTAACAAAGAGAGAGAATGTAATACAAAGACTTAGGTGAAACTACTAGTTTAAAAAATTATATCAATTACCAAAATTGTTTTTAAAACTTGCAAAAGTATCTAGACATGACAAAAAATGGCCAAGTATAAAGACTTTTTCAGATTACCAAAGACATAATGAGTTTTTACACAATGACATTCAAAAATTATACATATCATTTTTGTCAAAATAGGATGGAATATTAGGGCCATGAAAAATATAGTAAAATCTTAAATTTTCTTTTTGGAAAATTCTTTTTTTTGGCATTTTTTTCTTACTTATGTTTATGGAAGTGTCAACATGATAAAACATGGTTAAGTGTGATAATGTTTTGAGATGGCCAAAGACTAAAACAGTTTTTATAATGACATTTAAATGTTTTAAACACTATTAGTTTTTTCAAAAATATTATTAACTTTTAGGGTCTAGACAAAGTCATGGTAACAAGGTTAAATTCTCTATTTGGAAACTTATTATTTGCATTTTTTCTTGCTTATGTTTATGATTTATCTTTAAAGTGTTAATGGATACACAATTAGGTTACATAGTGACAAAAGAGGAATGTCATTTTAGGTCTCATGTCAGACTAACAACTAAAGATGATTTGTAAAGATCCATGTTTTATTTTCATGAGGGTTATTTGGATGGTGCTTAGGAGGGATTTTTGGACTATAGAGATATCTATTGTCTCAACACTTATATTTCATCGCATTTCCTAGCCTCACTCTTGGACTTGGGTGGGCAAAAGGTGGATATGTTTCTATTGTTGCTAGATGACATTGATTTTTTTTGTCATATCATAATTGGAGGCCAAATTTGATGGGAAAAAATTACATTCCTAAGCTCTTTTATCCTAGTTCACTAGTTGCTTGAAAGCCTATTTCCAAAATTTCAATGATTGGGGTTTAACTTGACATCAATAATAAGTTGTGCAACTTTCGATATACACTTCTTCAGAAGGGAACTTGGCATCAACATTGATAACAACTTGGAGTGGGTAGACTAAAATTCAATTTGGAAGTAGAGTGATGAGTGAATTGTTCTTCATTTGGTTTTTAGTAATTTTGTTTTGATCATTGGGGCAATTTTTTCTAGTAGACTTGAATGCTCTCTAGTGATGTCCTCTTTTTGGTTTTGGTGACTTTTCTTTGTTTTATGAGATGTGGTTGGTTTCCAATGGTTGACATCGCTTGTTCTTTGTAGATGGAATTGAAGTTTTTGGATTTTTTTTAATGTGCCAAACTAAGCTTAACTTGTTTAGCCTAATCTTCCAAGTTGGATTTTAGTGCAGCATGTTACGTTTTTGTTTCTTCCTCTCTAATTATGTAAATTTTTATAATTAATCTATTTTTTCTCTTTAAAAATTAATGATTGAAAAAGAATAATCTCCTACTTATAATATCAATATATTTAATAATTATATAAATTAAAATAATTATATATTTATTTATTTATTTCATAAGTAATTGTTTGAAGCCTAGATTATTTATTAGTCATTATATAATTATTTTTAAGATTAATTATTGCTGTAATAATCTCAATTAGATTTGAATCATCAAAGAGCTCCCCAATGAGAGGCTCACAATTTACCGATGCATTGTAGGCTCTTCCCTAATTAATTTTTATATAATTACATATACACAATCATATAATATTCTAATATTCACAACAAAATATAAATATAAAATAATATTATATAAAGAAAATATAAATTATAATAATAATTTTTTTAATATTTTATATATATAATCATATAATATTATAACATTAACCACTGAATATGAATATAGATATAATAAATATAATAATATAGATATAAATAAATATTCTTATATAATAAAAAGAAAAATTCTATAATATGAATAATATTTTTTATATAATAAACTTAGTTGATAGGCTATTATGTAAAAAACTTTGGCCAGTTTCAATGACGTCTAATAAAAAAAAATTCCAATGCCATAAAATCAATTCCATGATTAAAAGTTGGTTCTACTAATGTGACTATAATGACCCTTTTTCCATTTGTATTTAATAAGATAGATTTTGAGTACATAATCATATAATCTTTCCATTTATTTCCCATATGATGATCCCGTTACCAAAATTTGAATTATATATATATATATATATTCTAACAATCACATCTTTTCACAATATAATAATTATATTATATTAATAATATATTTATATTAATAAACTTAGTTTATATTAATTAATATCATAGAATATATATTAATATTTGCATTATAACATATATTAATTTAATAATATATCAATTATATTATTATATTATAATACTTTATTAATATAGCATGTTGCTACATAAAGATATATCTTAATCGTAATTATATTAGATTATTATTATTATTATTATTATTATTATTATTATACGATATATATGATATTATTAAATGATTATAATACAATATTACTTTAAAAAATATTATTATTTTAATATCATTATTAATATTACTTTATATATAATATTTATTTATTATTTAAATTATATGCTAAAATGGGGATATCATAGTTCTCTCCTCTCGAATTTTCTTGTCCTCAAGCAATTGATCTTATCCTCATAGTCCAAATTCATTCTCTTTCCTGCATATGTGTTAGACACTTGCAAAGTAAAAATGTTAATACATAATAGCATGTATAAGAACAGATGAATGAAGACACAAAGTAGACACATTAATGCATGAAGACACAAAGAAAACACAAGGTAGACACACAAATGCATGAAGACACAAAGCAAACACATTGATACATGAAGACACGATGTAGACACATAGTATACATATTAGAATCTAGCTTAAAAATTTAAATAAGAAAGGGTAAGGAAATGTTATACCACTTTGATCATGAATGTTGTGCTCCTTTCCCCTGTCTTGAAATAAAAAGTTCTTGATGATGCATATTTTTAACAACTTTTCTATAGCTAGTACTATAATAGGATATATAATTCCATAGTGGATGGTAGATTTACTATGGATTCCCTCAAACCTTAGTCCATACTGGGATTCATTTTTCCCCAATGTGACCAATTTACTCCTCCCCTGTGCACACTCCCTACCCACTAGGGACATGCTTAATTTTGATGTGGATGGTAGATTTTATAATTGTCTCCCTTGTAGTAGGTCCCATGATGAATGGAAGATTTACTGCGGCTTTGAGGTTGGATACGTTCAACTTAGGGCTCCCTCAAACCTTAGTCCATATTGGCATTCATTTTGCCCCAATGGGACCAATTTACTTCTCCCCTTGTGCACACTCCCTATCCATTATGTGACTAATACAAGAGTCATATGATCTTTACTAATATTAAATTTATAATTGTACATTTTATTTTAATATTATTAAAGGTCTTATTTATTTACATTCATTATTACATGGTGGAAAGATATATAATCCCATATATCAAATCTCGTAATGGATGGTAGATTTATAGCATCTCAAGTTTGGACACGATCTATGTGGGTCTCTTACTAACCCAACGTGAACAATTTACTCCTCTTATACACAATCCCTATCCATTACATAATAAAATACTAGTATTTATAAATATGTCAACAATCTATTAATTATGGTTATACTAGATTGAAGAAGACAACATTCATTCCCTTCCTTGTTAATATCCTATATTTCTTATTGTAAATTAGATAATTGAAGATTGAACTTATTTTCAATAATTATTTAGAATAACAATAATGTCATAGATCTATCCACCTCTAATAATAATTGGTTGGACTTCCATATTTCTCCTATATATATTTAGATATATGATTTAATATTCATTAGACATTACTAACAATACAATATTCATATTTATAATAAAACATACCATAGAAATTTTTTTTAATAATGATAACAATATTTTAAATTAATAACTTAGATGGGGCCCATACCTTTGTTAACTCTAGTTTCTATTTATCTTAAAGCTTTCTCCCTTCAATAACTGTGGGCCCCTCCTATAAAGCTAGCTCAATGATAATGCAATGTTCTTCCTTTATAATTTAATCACAACAATGCATTGTCTTCACATATATTCACACTTTAAGAATTTTATTGAATTTGTATATTCCCCTTGCAAGGAATTGCACATATTCTTTAGAACAATTGCATGATTTTTTCAATATAAATCTGAATCACACCATATTTTATTCTCTAGCCTTTCTTTTAAATCCTATGATCTCCATTCTTTGTGCTAATCACATATTAAAAACTCTTGTAAAGCTCTAGTAGTTACTGAAAATAACATTATTGGTTGTGCCCTCATATTCCAACAATGCATGCTTCTTAGAAACAATGAGATTGTTCCAATTTAATTCTCTATGCTAATAGAAATGGATGATTCTAATGGATGAATAAAGGCAAGTGCTTGTCCGAATGGTGCATTTTTTTTCCTTTTTTATGAATAATACCTTCAAAACATATTGACCTATTCATATGGGATGCTAAAAAAATTTATGCTGCTCAAGGTTTGATGACAAGTGTCACTCTAGAGAGAAGGTAGCTGTGAATCCAAAGTAAATGACAAGATTCATCTCACACAACAATATTCTAAAAGTAGTTTGGAATAAAGGGAAAATGGGGGATATGGATGATGACTAGGAAGAAGAGATGGATAAAAGAATAGTTGTGGAAATAAACTAGCATTCCTCTCTGGGAAATATTGTATGAGAAGTAATCACTCAGTAACAACAAAATTGAATCTCGTATATAATCATTCAGGCACTATTTTGGAGTTGAAAATTGATGCTAAATGGAAATTTTAATATTGAAATGACTTCCTGGACCAATGGCTATACTTTGGGAGTTAGATTGACAAGGTTATCGATGATTTTTGAGCTCTGGCATGATGAAAAATAGCCCAAATCTCTTAATTATGGGTTGTATTTGTAATGTTCCCTTATGTTTCATTGAATTTTTTAAGCACTAAATACCATATGGAAATATTAAATGGATCTATTCGAGCAATTAGGTAAGTGTTCAACAATTTAATCTATATGTTCCTTTTTTGAATATATATCTATTTCTTCTATCCTCATTTTGATTATTTATATATAGAAAAAATATCCAGAGACGGATATTTTCTCCTAGTAGTATCAAGACAACTTAGATCTTATGTATGGTGGTGTAAAGGTAATTGAACTAAGATATTTTCCAAAATCCCACAGTGGCACATTTGTAATGGTGCATATTCCATAAGGTAGATCTATGCTCATTACTATTGAATACAGAGTAATTTATTGATAAACATGTAATATACATGTGTCGTTCAAATCTTTGTGATTACTTCCCTTAAAATCACTTCTTGATCTAGTCTTACAGTCTATTTCTTCTCATCTACGTAAATGCTAATTGACTATTTTGTTGTTAGTCTAGAATTTGGTTTGTTTAGTCACCTTGAGGTTCTATTTTTTTTTTTTCCAATTCTTCCCACAGTATGGCAAGATTATGCTCTAATACCAATTATAATAAACCTTTTTCCATTCGTATTTAATAAGATAGATTTTGAGTACAGAATCATATAATCTTTCCATTTATTTCCCATATGATGATCCCCTTACCAAAACATTATTATTTTAATATCATTATTAATATTCCTTTATATTTAATTTTTATTTATTATTTAAATTATATGCTAAAATGGGGATATCACAGTGATATAACAAAAAAATTCTAACCTACTAAAAACTCTTCGAAAAAAATAGTACCCACTGTTCGACATGCTCAGTTGAACAATTTTTGCTAAGGGTACCAAATATCATGAGTCAAAAAAGAAAATTTGGAATTGAAAACACAATGTTATCATAAATAACACCTCAAACTATGAGCTCTCTCTTAGAAGATTGGAGTTACAGTTCTTTTAAACTCAAGTGGGCATGAGAGTGAAGATCTTGAGCTTGAGTGAGTGGTCTCTTATGCAATAGATGATATCTTTTTATAATTACTTAGAAAATTTTCTTCTTTGTTTATATCAATGTCACTATGGACACATGTTTCAAATTCCATCTCTTAGAAAAGAATTCTTTATTAAGTGTTGCATAATGGTATGTGACATCATTTTTGTATGAGTTGGTTTCCATGTAAATTTACTTGTTATTTTGACATAGTATATTAAGTTTCTATTGGCTTCAAGTTTTGTATTTTTTATCCTAAAATTCAAGTCAAACATCTAATGTATTTTGTACTTTTAGTGAGCACATGTCCGCATTTGAAATTTTTCTATTGCCTTGACTTTGGTGGCACTTTGTCTTTATCTAAATTTCATGGGTCAACACGGGAAAATTGAGTACTACTTTCTTTTCCTTCATATCAATATTCTATGTTATTAACTTTACAACTACCATAATCACTTGCATTATTGATTTTCTTATCAATAAGGTTCACTTGGATCCTTGAACAATACATGAAGATATTTTTAAAATGTCCACAAGGCTAATAAACCTATGGGACAATGAAACAAAGATCTATATCATTTTCATGTTCATTTCTATCAACCCTTTTCTTATGAATTCACATAAAAAAACTAGTCATTTTTGTGTGGTCTTGTTTCATCAAAAATTTGATGTAGGTATCCATCCTTAAAATTTTCCTCATACTATGCACAAATATCCTAATAGGAATGCACTAAAAAAAGTGCACCTTTCTATTTCCTTTCAGTTTTCCTAGACCTCCTTGTGCATCACCCATCTACCCATGTCAGACCAAAGATGATGGGATCTAGTTCTCATCTTCACCACTAACAACCTAGCTTTACCTTTGATGAGCACCCATGGGTAATATTTATCCTCATGACACTTTGTGGGGCCAAACTCTTTTAGATAGTGTTTTTTCTTCCTCCCCATTTGTTTTGTCTGCATGACAACTTAAAAAATTTCCAATACAATTTGTTTTAATATTGTCATTAGTATTTGAAAAAATTTGATTTTCAATATCCCACTTATTTAGCCATTCCTTATTTGGTCTCATCCATGTCTTTTTCCTATGTTCTAGTTGTAGATACCTAAATCTAATCACATAAATATGAAATCACATTTAGTCATCTTAAAATATTTAATTATTTTAATGTTATTGTTAGAAATGTTTTAGAATAACTAAGAGGGGGTGGTGAATTAGTTATTCAAGGTCCAAATGCCCTATTCAAAATTTTCACTAAGTTTCATGAGCCCATTCAACCATTTATTCATCCAAGATTTAACTTATCTAATTAGTAGGTTACTGTAAATCAACATGCAAGCATAACACATAAGAAATCAACACATGACACAATGATTTATGTGGAAACCCAATTTGGGAAAAACTACTAGTAACATGCTACTCAATTCTCACTCTTCTGAAGTGATGCCTTGTAAAAGGCTTGCCCTATTAAAAGCTTACAACACACTATCAAATGTGACCTTGTTAGAGGATTTATCCACCCTGTTAGAAGTGGGCTTGGTTAGAGGACTTTAGAACATTCACTTCGAATGCCACCTTGTTAAAGGATTTACGAATGGTTGTTAGGCCAACCTAAGTCCATAGGATTTTCAGATCTAATACAATTGCTAGAGAGTATTAGAAAACATCTTGACTTGACTACAACATACAATTTATCTTGCAAATTTCAGATCACTTCTCAGCTCATACCCTTGCTTGGCCTTCAATCTCTGCAACTCTTAATAGCTTGCCCTTCTTTCAAGCTTTGTCTCCTTAAGTCTCCATACTCAATATACTAGTTCAATCATATCCTCATGACCACTCGTAGAAGTAAATCCTCTATGCTCTTCCTTCTCCTAGATGTCTCCCCCTTGACACCGTTATAACCACTTTGTAGGTTTAGCTCTTTTGCAGCAACTGTATTAGCAGCTCTTTGCTTCTTGGTCTATGACTCCTTAAATAGAAGTCTTGGAATTCCTTTTCCCATTTGATTCTTTCATTCTTTAATTTCAATTTGTATGGATTAGGTAGGATTCATTACATCTAACCAATATTTTGTTTCCTCTAGAAATTTCTTGAATAATCCTTTAGAATTCACCTAGAATATCATCCATCTTTGATCTTCAACAAGGAGCTTTTCAATTAGATTTCCAATAGCTATCCCCTAATTAATTAATTAATTAATTATAGTCTTATTTATTAATCAAATCTCCCTTCCTCTATTAAATTAATTAAATGCATAACCCATTTAATTTAATTTGAAATTCCTTATCTATTTAATTAATTTAATTAATGAAATCCCTCCAACCATAAACTAACCCTTCAAATAAAAAATTAGCCAAACTCAACTCATGCACCAATAATTCTCTTTTTAATTTAATAATTTATTTATTTAATTAAAATACTCACCCAACCTTTTTTCTAATAAATCCACCCACTAGCCACATCATCTAGTCAATTGAGATCCCTTGTCCATGTATAAACTCCCTCTCCAAATCACTTGAACAAATCAAGGCACGATTTACTTGTCTTGACTTAGAGCTCAAGTCCACTCTCCTTCCACATCACCCTCTCCCACCTCTAAAATCCACCATTTTGAGAGATAATTACTATCAAAAAGCTAGTACTATACTCATAATTCTCATGCATCCATCCACGATCATTCATTGTTAAAGCATTGAGCAGACAATTGAGCATGCATCCATGATCACGACCATATGTGCATGTTGAGGAAGCCATGGAGATACAATGTTTGTATTTTCTATTATTTGGTTCTCTCTTTAGTCAATATATTTGTTTCCTTTAATTTTAGTTTGGGTAAAAGCACAAACCTTTGTTACCTTTTGTAAAGAAAAAGGATCTCATAGTGCAAACTATTCGACTTTAATGACATAAAACTTGTATTTCTAATTAAATTTTGAAGATGATGTAAACTGATGAAATGTGTGAAATTTGATGAATTTTCTATTAGAAATGTTTTAAATAACTAGGGATGTTAAATTAGTTACTAAAATTCTATATGCACCACTTGAACAACTAAATATTAAACACATCATTGTTCTGCTTATCCTACATATCATGTTGTTGCTCGGTCTCTACTGTAAAACTATCATAAACTTAACTTTCATTGCATAATGAAAACATCATCACATGTAAAAAATTCATAAGATATTCATCACATTTTGACACTAGGATATTACATGGAAACCCAATTTCAAAAAAATCACTAGTAACATGTTACATTTTTTTACTCTTTTGAAGTGAGCTCTATTAGGAGCAAACCTTATTAAAGGTTACAATACACACTGTTAAATGTGACCTAGTTAGAGGATTTAATCACCCTATTAGGAGTGGCCTTGTAAGAGGACTTTGATCTCTCCATTTAGAAAGTCACCTAGTTAAAAGATTTACATAGACTGTTAAGTCTTCAAATGACTATTAGGTCAACCTCTATTAAAAGGATTTCAATACAAATTGTTTACAATGATAAGAAAGAAAATAGTAGGTTTTGATCTGTGTGACTACAACTCACTTTTGTTGGTTCATATCTTTGTTCAATCCTTATGTTGGTTCACTGATAAGCCTTCCATTTTCATCTATGATCTTGATCTACTTGGACACCCTTCAAGAAATTAGTCTACTTCTTCTCATCAACACTTAAGCCTTCTTCTCAAATTCACTTATCAACAATAGCATCACATCTACAAGATTTCTCTTTTAGCTTCACATATATACTCAGTTGTGTATATTTGATCAACCTTTCTCTATATGACTTCCTTCACATACAAACTCATACATACACTGGCTAGGGCTGGGCTGGGCACCAAATATTCTTTTTATATCATCTTAAATAGACAATTCATGCTTTACCATTTTATACATCCACCATAGATCTTCAGGTTTTATGATTAGATTCAACTTGATTCAATGTATCTGTACATCTTCTTGATCATCCTCTAGAAACTTCTATAGAATCTTTTTGTTATGTCTTTACCTAATTATCACCTTGAATTAAATGATCCAACTCATCAATCTTATCTTCAACACATTTTACATCTCCCAAGAAATTAATTGAGCCTTCTTGATCTTATGATTTATTTAAATTTGATCTTTTACTGTCACTCAATAATCACTAAGTTCTAGCACTCGGTCAATACTAAAATACTAGGTCACTAAAAATCTTTCTAGCTCAGCATCAACTAACTTTCTTGGTTGATGCTAATGCTCAGTCAACACTAAATTTTCTTTACACTAACTATGGGTCAGTTGACACTAGCATTACTCAGCATTCCTTAGTATTTTACTCTTTTCTTGGCTAGGCTTGGCCTCTTTGACATAAATAATTAATTTTCTTTATCAAAGTCTATCTAATCAAATATCCATTGTAACTTCCTTTTCATAAATTTAACCTTTCCCCTAGGTGTTATAGTTATGAGTAACTCCCAAATCTTCTTCATCAATCATATAGATATGATAGTTAGATTAGGTATCAATATGTCTCATCCATAGATTTGACATCAATGACAAAACAAAAATTGTTCCAATTATAAGTTTCCAACATTTTATGCCTACAATTTTTTAAATTTTTTGAGTAAGAATTTATTCATTTTTTCAAAATTCTGAAGTCCTTTTCTTTAACTTTTGATGTATATTTTCTTTGTTATAAGTACTTGAGGTTTCCCTAATCAGAAACCAATAGTTTTTCCCTCTCATCAAAAGTTTCCTATCAAATCTACACCTTTTTGAAAAAAAATACATATTCCTAAAGAGAACTTTGTAGGGACAAATATAAATTTTGAATTTTGAAATGATTTACTTTATGCTTTTCATTTTTTGAAGGAGCATCTTCTTAAATATGCAAATACCCAGTTATTATACTTTGAAACTATAACATATTATAACTAACTAAAACACTATGAAATGTATATAATGATTATATTTATTCTCAGATCTATAAAAGGGTATTTTTAGTTTTTGGAAAAAGTTAAGTTTTGATAGAGAAATGAGACTTGACCAAAATAGGTTTAGAGGTCCTAAAAGGTGACACGGATCTGTGCTTTAACCCTTTATGGATGTTTAGTCTCAGTTTCGTATCCTTGGCACGCTAGTTTCTTTCACATACATTTTGGCATTCCTAGTGGGACCCACTTTATGGGTCATTCCTTCATCTTCATTGGTTCTATTTTTATTTTATTTTGCTAATAGAACTAATAACTCTAACATTTTGTGTTTAGTGTTGTTGCAAGTACATTTTCATGTTTTGTAGGTTGAATGCATAGGAAGCAACCCAAATGATACTAGTACAATCAATCAAAAAACACACAATAATAGAGAAAAATTTCTTAGATCCATGATCCCATGACCACAAGAACACTTGTATGAACTAATAGGAAATTGATCCTGCATTTGCAAGAATGAAGATCCAGTATTTAATTTAATAAAAATACACTTCTTCTCACAAATTTGGCATTTGACTAACCTTTGTATTCCCACCCTCTTGGGAATGTGAGTTGACCCTATAGGATCACTCTATTCTATATGCAGGAACGAGCCTCTAAAAGAGCACTTTGTGATAAAACCACATGTGGGTGTCTTTTCTTTTTTGCTATTTTATTTTACTAGTTTTTGGCATGATTTCAAAAGCTTCTTGAATGCAAACTTGGGACTGTGAGAACCATTTTTGACTTGCAAGAACACACTATTATAATTTTTCCACTATACAGGGTGTTGTTTTCTATCATTATTTAGCTTAGTTTGAGTAAAAATTGAATTCACATTTTGTATGGTTTCTATAAAAGGAACAATGCATGCCATCACACTATTAATTCTTGAATAATAGGGAAAATGAACAAGACAATGAACACTTCAATTTGGGCTTTAAAAGAATCACACAATCTTGAATGCATAAAGTTTAAATAATATTTCAAATCACAACTTCATTGTGGAACTTATTTTTTCAAGAAAAGGAATAGGAGACTCGATACATTTCTAATAATATGCAATGGAGATGTTGATGATTTCTCTTTAGCATCTATTTACATTCTTCTTCAACAAGCTATTATGGTTTATTTCTAGAACTATGATGCATTCGCCTTCAATAGGAACTACTTGAGTCACAAATTTTGTTTTCCTTTTGGCATTTGGAAAGACTATATTTTAACATTGATGCAAGACTTTCAATGTTCCAATAAAAATTTAAGATATCCCTAATTAGGATAGCTCTTCTTAAATTCATTTATATAATTTTTTGCTATTCATTCATTTGTATTTATTAATAAATTTTGAAATCAAAAATCAAAAATGATTTTTCTTTTAAATATGTATTTAGATAATGAAAATTGTGATTCCTTTTTTTTTTTAGACTAATTTTAATAGAGCTAGTGGAAAGGTTTTACTTTGGATTAATGGATATCTGATTTTTTTAACCTATTTAGTTTTTCATCATTATCTACTTTTTAAAAGGGCACTAAAAATGAAAAGTGCATTAGCTTTTCAATTTTAGTAAGCTTTGATGCATGTGTATGACCTATTAGAAACCTTCCATTTTAGCATAGTAAGAAAGAATTATACCAATGAACTTCAATTTATACCTTCCAATCTCATCCATTTGAAAGTGTTGAAAGTCTTATAAAAAAAGCTTAAAATCTCACCAATGTTATATAATATATGTGATTTAAATGATGTTAAGGAAGAGAATATGTTGTTTTATGATAGATTTGTTGAAATTTAATATGGAGGCAATTCAAATTTAATTAATTATTGCACAAACATAATTAGCCTATCCATCAAAAAAGGGAGATAATAGATGAATTGACCTAATTAAATAATAATAGAATAAAGACTTAGAAATTTTTAATTTAGAAACTTTTAACTTGAATGCAATTATTTTCAAAACTAACTTTTAAAGTGATCACACATATTTCTAATTATGAACAATAGTATTAGGGACATGAATTTAATGATTACGATACTCCCACTAGAGTGAAGCCAAAGATTTAGAGAAATTTTTAGTCTCTATACATTGTTTATTTGCACCTAGTTTATTTTGTTCTTCTCATGTGTGTTACATTTTCTATTGAGTGGTAATTTGCAAAGGGCTATTTTATGAGTTGGTATAATAGGTGGAGCTTTGAAGAGAAGAGAGCTAGGGAAATATGATAAGTGGAGAAAAGAACTAGAGGTCTAGGAGAAGATTAAAAATGGAGGACTAGATCTGTTTATGTAGAGGATGAAGGATTCAAAGCTAGAAATGATGGAATGATTTCTTCAAGGTTGGGATGTGGGGACTATTAAAATGGTAGAAATATGTTTGAAGTTAAATATTCAAATCATGGTGACAATCATAGGTCTTAAAACAAAAGGTATTAATTTATACCAAAATAAAGAGGTTTTTGAAGAAGCTGTTAAAATATTTCCTAAACTAGAAGATGAGACTTTAGTCGAGGAAAAAGAGGGGGTTTATGTGATTTCTTCAATCAAAAACCTTATGGAAGAATGTCCTTAAAATTGTAATGCAATACATATTTTTGGATGGGAATTATGATAGAAACCATAACTATCATCTAGTTCATCTGAGTCACTTTAGGTATAAGAAAATAGTTTATTTTCCTTTGCATTTCCTCTATTCCTTGACTCACATCATCAATGCCTATAGGGATAAACCAAATAAGCCCATTATGCATGTAGTGTTGATGCATTTAGTTTTTGAATTTATGATGGAAAATGTGAAAGAGTCCTTCTTGCAATCTATGTTGATAAAAAAAAAGGATATAAAGCTTTGAGCCTAGGAAGTAGTCAAGGAAAGGGTAAACACATGATTGTTGAGCTAGGTGAATCTATGACAGAGTTAACTAAGATGAAGAAACATGATGTGAATTATCAGGAGATGGAAATGGAATTTGAAGGCAAGAGTTAGGATGAAGGGAAGAGTATGAAAATGATGAAAGAGGGGGAGAGTGATCACTCATATGATTATGTGAAGAAAATGTATAGGCCCCACAATAAATGCTTATCTCCTATTTCTACTAACTCAAAGGAGAAAAGAGGAAATTCACAGAATGATAAGGATGAGGAGGGAAAAGAAATAAATAAAGAGGAGAATGTTGAGGAATCAAATAAAGGAGTTGGTGTAGGAGCACCTTAGGGAAAGGAAAACCCTAATAGGAATTTTGGCTTGTAAATGGCCTATCCAACCATTTACCAAATAAATACTAATCATAAAGTCCTAAGGTATGTTTAGAGAGTTTGTAAAAAGTTGAGAGAAAATGTTGGTTGTGATCTAGTTGTTAAGACCCACTTATTGCTATAAGGTCCTAATAGGGTCAACTATGGTCAAAGTTTAAAAATACCTCCAATTTGAGGGATAGGTGTTAAAATATGGTCCATAGGTTATTTTGGATCAAATTGGATGGATTTGAGTCAAACTAGATAGGTTTGAGGTGTTAAAAGGTCACCTTTGAAAATATTGCAAAAGTTGTTCATGACAACTTTTCCACAATTTTAGGAAGAAGCACTAAATAGGTGTAGGATTTGACCTGAGGGTCTCAATAATTGAGAATAATGTATATAATGACAAAACATTCTAGTTTGAGGGTCTGGTAATTATTTTATACAAACTAGTCATGAGCAACGAGAAAAGAATTGATAGGAAACCGTTATTTTTGGTGTGAAGCCTATTGTTTTGGATTGGTACTATGATTTTTTTTGCATGGATTAGTTTTTTAAAAAAATGTAATTACTTTGTGTGTACTCTTTTGAGGAACTTGGACACATTTTGATAGGTTTTAGAAATTATCTAGTTTTTCTTTTCCTACTAGTCTGTACATAGCAGCCTGGACAAGAATGAATATGACTTGGATGTCCATGGTTAAAACTTAATGACCTTTGGGATTTAAGTAGAAGGCTTTATAAATTATTTAAAAATTCATTTTGGTGGTTTTGTGAAATTTTTTGGTGTTTTTATAAGTGATCCCTAGGAAAACCTAGAGTTGTTTGGTTAGGAAATTGAATGCTTGCAGGTTAGATTAATGGAGTTTGCTTGATTGGTATGAGCCAATCTACCTTGGGAAATGATAAAGGATTGAGTCAAGTGTCCAAAACTCACAAGATAATATATAAGAAGAATATCCCAACATCAAATGCACTGAGTTGTTGTCATTGCCCTAGAAACCCTCAAAAATAGGGTTTTCTAGAAAGGTACAGTACAGACACTTTGGAGGGCTATAACCTAGAAAATCCTTGAGTCTAGGTTGATATGCTAAAAATTCTAGAAGGCACCATTTTGGGGCTTGTTAAGAAATTTTTTGAGTTAATTCAATTTCCTTGTCTGTAGGAGGCATAACTGGGGCTCATAGGGCTGCATGGCCTAATAGAACAAGATTATGTTTTTTAAGGCTAAGGTTTTGAAAGATGGTGAAAAATGGTTGGGAAATGATCAAGAATATTTTGAGGGTGGTCAAAACACTCATTTTCCTTGTTGGGATCCCTAGGTGAGTTTGTCTACTTATTAACCACAAAGGTGTATATTTTGGGTTTGAAGGGTTAGGAGAGTAACTTGAATTGATATGTGAGTTTCTAGGTTAGAGAGGACTAGGAAAATATCATCTAAAGTAGGATATCAAGAAAGGACCCTAGGAAGGCTAATAGAAATCCTTTGATAGAGAAAGAAGGATCTAAGTAGGATAAACTCCTCATCAAAGTGGTATTAGAGCCATTGAAAGGCTTGGGAAGTGAGTAGTGGATGTCAGTAGAGGGAGAATCCATAGGTGAAAACACCATGTTGACCAACAAAAAATTAGAAAGGGATTTGACAGAGTAGCAAGAGAACATACTTCATAAAGAAATTGTGGAAGAGATGAAGCAAAAATTGGAACAAGTGGTAGAGACTACAGGAAAAATGAAAGAGAAGTTAGAAGAAGAGAATGACAAAGGCAATGGAAAAGAAGAAGAGGAAATAGCACCCACACCAAATCCTCCATTAGCAGAGGAAACTTTCCTCAAATCCTTAAAGGCACTAAGTGGAAAAGAACTAGAAGGCATACCTATTTTTAGTGGGACAATGGATGTAGAAGCAGTGATGATATTTCGAAGGCCCAAAGAGTAAAGATAGGAATATCAAGATTAAAAGGATAGGCATTAACTTGGTGGAAGTTATTGTAAGAAGAAAGAGAAAAGGAAAACAAGAAGCCCATGAAAAATTGGAATAATATGGTAGCCAAGATAAAAGGGAATTACCTACTAGAGGATTATGATATCCAGATACATAAGAGAAGACAAAACTTGAGAAAAAGAGACCTAGATGTGTCTTCCTATATAGAGGAGTTTCAAAAATTAAGCCTTAGGTCCATAATAAAAGAAACTGAGAGCATTAAGGTGGCTAGGTATTTGAATGGCCTTAAATGGAACATACATGAGGAGTTGAGTCTCTTTTTCCTTACAAAACTACATAGGTGTAATCAAATGGCTCTTAAGGTGGAAGAAAATTTGAAGAAGAGAAAAGAATCTAGCAACAAGGGGAGAGGAAGAGGTAGAGATTATAGAGGTGGACATAGAGGAGGTTCTAGTGGAAGAGGAAACAAAAATAGAGGCCAAGGGGACTCTAAATTAGATGAGAAAATCCATGAATCTAGTAACAGAGGAGGCTATGGTAGAGGAAGATGTTTTCCAAGTGGTGGAAGAGGAAGATTAGGTGGATTTGCGAGAAGTTCACACTTTTCTTCCATGAAGTGTTACAACTTTGAAAAATTGGGTCACCCTACCTATAGGTTTCCTAACAAGCCATCATATTCATAAGGAGAGAAGAAGATCAATTATGTGTAAGAGGAGGACTATAAACATTTAGACTTAAGCTTGGACTTGGAGAAAGCTGAAAATCTGATGTTTAGAAGAGTGTTGATAAAAGAACCTATTAAAGAAGAGCATATGTAAAGCAGGGCTCTCTTTAGGGTAAAGTGTAAGATATTGGGCAAGGTATGTAGAGTCATTATTGACTTAGGGTCCACTAATAATTTTATCTCAGAAGAGGCAGTCTAAAAGTTGAAACTTACCAAAATATGTCATGTGTGTCCCTACAAGGTCACTTGGTTGAACAAGGAGGAGAACATACAAGTTAATGAGCAATTATGGGTTGAGTTTTCCATAGGAAAGTATCAAGAAAAGATACTTTTTGATGTATTACCAATGGATGCATGCCATATGTTGCTTGAGAGACCATGGTGGTATGACTAGGAAGCAATCCATCATGATAGGGAGAACAAGTACACATTCAAGAAGAATGGAGTCACTTATAAGATACAGTCATTACTAGAAGAAGTTATTTTGGAAAAGGTAGAAACCAATGCACTCTTCATGAGCGGAAATTATTTCTTAAAGGATCTAAAATAGGGAGAAGGAATTGGTTATGAAATCATAGTGAAGCCAAAGGAGGAGGAGTCACCAAAATAAACACCTATACCTACAGAAGTACAATAGTTTTAGATTAGTTTAAGGACATCATATGTGATGGAGCACCACCTAAATTACCCCCAAAGAGAGAAATCATTCATCAATTTGACCTTATACTAGGTGCATCTTTACTAAATAATGTTGCATACAAGATGACACCTGAGAAAAACAAGGAGATTGCAAAGCAAGTATAGGAGCTTCTTGAACAAGGTTTGATTAGAAAAAAAAAATAAGCCCATGTGTTGTTCCATTTTTCCTAGCTCCTAAAAAGAGAGGTAAATGGAGAATGTGTACATATTCTAGGGAAATAAATAGGATAAAAATAAGATATAGGTTTTCTATTCCTAGGATAGAAGACCTAATGGATTGTCTTGGTGAACCTAGATACTTTTCAAAAATTGATCTGAGTGGATATTAACAATAAGGATGAAAGAGGGCGATGAGTGGAAATATTCTTTTAAAACCAATGAAGGACTCTATGAGTGATTGGTATTTCCATTTGGTCTTACCAATGCACCAAATACATTCATAAGGGTAATAAATAAACCCCTAAGAGAATACATAGGTGTGTTTGTGGTAGTATATTTGGACTACATCCTAACATTTGGTAAGACAAAAGAAGAGCATATGAAACATTTGGAAAATGTGTTGAGGAGAATACAAGAGAAGAAGTTGACCATAAACCTTGAGAAGAGTGAGTTCATGAAGAAGGAAATTATTTATTTAGGTTTTGTGGTTTCACAAGGCAATTTCAAAATGGACAAGAGTAAGGTCCTAAGCTGGCCTATTACTAGGAATACTACTGAAGTGAGGAGTTTCCATGGGTTAGCCCAATTTTATAGAAAAATTGTGATGAGATTCAGTAAGATTTGTGCTTCTATGAATGATACAATAAAAGGAGGCATGAAGACAAAATTTGTATGGACAAAGGCAATAGATGAGAGTTTTTAAATTCTAAAGAAGGAAGTAGCCACTCAACCAATATTGGTTCTGCTAAGTTTTGAAAAAAAATTCATTATGGAATGTGATGCAAGCAACATTAGAGTTGGAGCAGTGTTAAGCCAAGAGGGGAGGCATGTAGCATTTTTCAATGAGAGGCTCAATGAGGAAAAGCGAAAATATTCTTTCGATGACTTGGAATTATAAGCATTAGTTCAAGCCCTCAAGAAATGGAGGCACTATCTACTACCGAAGGATTTTTTTGTCTATACTAACAATTAGGCACTTAGTTTCATAAATACATAACATAACCTCATCCTTAGGCACATCAAGTGGATCAAATTCTTGTAATCCTATACATTTACCATATAGAACAAGAAGGAGCTCAATAACAAGGTGGCTGATGCCTTAAGTAGAAGGCTATTGATTTTTCAAGAAGTCAAATTGTCAAGTATAGAGATTGAGGAATTCAAAGATCTGTATGGAGAAGATGCTAATTTTGCAGAGGTATATAAGGTATGTAGCAATTTTGAAAACCACTTTCATAGCCAATTTTCTAAGTTTACTTTACAAAATGGTTTTTTGTTTAAAGGGAAATAGTTATGTGTATCAAGAGGGTGTATGAGGGAAAAATTCATTAAGGGGAAACATAATGGAAGTATGAGTGGTCGGTTTGGCCTTTATAAGACCCTAGATCTAGTAGAAAGGTTCTCCTACTAGCCCAAGATGTAGAGGGATATAAGAAGGTATGTAGAATAGTGTGGGATATGCCAAAAGGCTAAAGGTGCTTCATCTAATGCAAGACTCTAACAAGCATTACTCGGCCTTGGGAATGCATTAACGTGGATTTCATAGTTGGCCTACCTAGAAAAATAATAGGATTGGATAGTGTATTTGTTTTGGTTTATAGGTTTAGCAAGATGAACCATTTTATACCTTACAAAACCACACATGATGCTAGTCATATAGCCCACATTTTATTCAAGGAGATAGTCAGAATACATGGTTTTCCAATGAGTATTGTTGTAGATAGAGATGTTAATTTTATGGGGCATTTTTGGAAAACACTTTGGAAGAGGTTAGGCACTAATTTGGCTCACATTTCTTCCTATGATCCCCAAATAGATGGGCATGCAAAAGTGATCAACAAGGTTCTTGGAAACCTACTAAGGTGTTTAACTAAGGAGTATGGATAAGGATGGGAATAAGTTATTAATTAGGTAGAGTTTTCTTATAATGATAGTAAAAATACAACAACAGGGTTGAGTCCTTTCTAAATAGTCTATGGGTCACATCCAAGGGGCATTATGGAGCTTAGCGAGCTACCAAGGCATGAAAAAATCAGTGGGAATGCAAATGATTTTTCCCAATCCATGAAAGAGATTCATGATCAAGTGAAGTAGACATTAATGGAGGCCACTCAAAGGTTGAAAGAAAAAAAAGATGAGGGAAGAAGAGATCTACAATTTTAGATAGGAGACTTGGTAATGGTTTTTTTGAATAAGTCTAGGTTGCAAAAGGGCATCCCAAGTAAACTTCAAATGAAGAGGATTGGACCATGTAAGGTGTTGGAAAAGTATGGTGCAAATTAATATAAAGTTTACCTACCCAAAGACATGCCAATCTCCCCCATATTCAATGTTCAAGACTTGATACCATACAAAGGTCTAGATATGAATGAGGACAGTATCAGATAGAATTAAAAAAGGAAGTCACGGAACTATAAGTACCTAAAAAGTCACAACCTCAAGCTTATAATACACTAGACTCTAGAGTAAAGAAGAGTACTAGAGATAGGGTATACAAAGATAATCTCATTAAATGGAAAGACACCCCTAAAGATGAAGAAAAATGGAATCAGTCTAGACTTCCTCTCACCATAGCTAACTTAGCCTCTTTCTTGTAGAGGAGTATAGTGCAAGAGAACCTTAGGGAAAGACAAACCCTAATAGGAATTTTGGCTTATAAATGGTCTATCCAACCATTTACCAAATAAGGACTAATCATAAAGTCCCAAGGTGTATTTAGAGAGTGTGTAAAAGGCTGAGTACAAGTGTCAATCATGGTCTAGTTGTTAAGACCTAGTTATTGCAATAAGGTCCTAATAGGGCCAACGATGGTCAAAGTTGCTAAATACCTCAAAATTGAGGGATGGGTATTAAAATATGATCCATAGATTTTTTTGGATCAAATTGGATGGATTTGAGTCAAACTAGATAGGTTTGGATGTTAAAAGGTCACCTTTGCAAATATTGCAAAAGTTGCTCATGACAACTTTGCAATTTTACAAAGTTGCTCATAACAACTTTGCAATTTTTAAAAGTTGTTCATGACAAGTTATCCATAATTTTAGTAAGATACACTAAATAGGTCTAGGATTCAACTTGAGGGTTTGAGAAGTTGACAAAAAGCTATATAAGGACAATCCATTCTAGTTTGAGGGGTTGGTAATTTTTTTTACATACTGGTCATGAGTAAGGAGAAAAGTATTGATAGTAAATTGTTATTTTTGGTGTGAAGCCTATTATTTTGGATTGGAACTCGAACTATTTTGCATGAATTAGTTGCTTAATTGCATCTATTTTCTCTATTCCTACTTTTTGGAGGAACTTGGACACACTTTGATAGGTTTTAGAAATTATCTTCTTTACTTTTCTTGCTAGTCTATACATAGCAGCTTGAACAAGAATGGCTATAACTTGGATGTCCATGGTTAAAATATAATGGCCTTTGGTATTCAATTAGTAGCCTTTTTACATTATGAAAATATGCATTTTGGTGGTGGTGTGAACAAGTTTGTTGTTTTTGCAAGCAAGCCCTAGGAAAGCCTGGAGTAGTTTGGTTAGGAAATGGAACACTTGTAGGTTAGATTAATGGATTTTGTTTGATTGATATGAGCCAATATTTCTTGGAAAATGACAAAGGATTGAGTAACTTGAATTGATAGGTGAGTTTCTAGGTTGGAGGAAACTAGGAAAGATGCTCTAAAGTAGGGTATCAAGAAAGGACTCTAGGAAGGCTAAGAGAAATCCTTGGATAGAGCAAGAAGGCTTTAAGTAGGAGAAACTCCCCATCAAGAGTTCCTCACCTTGATGACCATGTTTAATTGGAGGAACATAATGTGGAAATTTCTCCTAATATCTTATTCTAGAAAGAGATTATTTAAGATGTTGATAGTCATGAAAAGAAAAATAATAAAAGAAATTCCCCCATGACCAATACTATTGGTTTGGATGAGGTTAAAGTTAATCTACTAAAGGATGATCTTAAGATATGAATGTTGAACCTCCCCTTTGAGTGCTATAGACAAAATAGGTCATCTCTCTTTACACATTCCAAATGGAAAAGTGGTTGTTTAATTAAATAAAACTCTTGAACATTAACTATAGAGCCATGCAAGAGAAGATGGAGGAAATCCTCAATAAAATGTAGTGTGGTATTGATAAATAGAAAATAAGAGAGCTCACTTGAATACTAATAACGTCATTTAGAGTTTGACAAAAAGAGTAGAGAAAATGGAAAGATGATTAATGACATGATGAAGAGCTTGTTAGAAGCTACAATTGAGAAAAAAAAAATATTTCCATTGATGTCAAACCTTATTGGTAAGATAGTTGCTATTTGAGTAGAGTGCCATATCCAAATGATTGATGGAGATGATTTGAGAAGAAGGACATAACAAAAGGATCTAGAGGAAAGGTTGAGTTATGAGAAAACTACAATGAGAACTTGAATGAGTTGGACTTTGACAAGATAGAGTGATTATTTAATCATGCTACAAGAGAAGAAGATAGTTGTGCTTAACCCTAGAAGAAGTGATCAAAGATTTACCAAATGTATATGCTTGACCAAAAAAAAGATTGAAAGGCTAAGGAACTGGAAGTTTATGCCAAGCGATGCAAGAGTTGACCAAGTGAGAGTATAAACCAAGAAAAATATAGTGTAGATCAAGCATCAACATTGATCAAGTGTCAGTATATGTGCTAAATAGAAAAGTTAGTAGCGATTGAGTAATCCAATGATCACTAAGTGTTAGAACATAGTGCTAGCCAAGGGACAACATATGACATAATATGATGAAATCATTATTTCCAGCCAACAAATAGATTTCTTTGGATTTTTAAAGCATGTCAAAGATAAAGATAGATGAGCTAGAACATTTAATTCAAGAAAGATCATGTTTGAGTGTTTCTATTTAAGAATTCAAGGATAAGTTTGGATAAATTTCTAGAAGAGAAAAAAGGAGACAAAATGATGGAAGGATTTGATGAATCTAACCTAACCCTAAGATCTATGGAGATGATTAAGTAGAAAAAGATCACAATTACCTATTTAAGGAGGTACAAGGGCTAAGATTAAAGGGGCTAGTAGAGCTGGTGAAGACCTAACAAGGTTAGATCAGTTGTTGATGCTATTGATTGGAAAACTTGAGTAGGAGGCTAAGAAGAGTTATGATGAGGCAAAGAGTGATTGCTTGATGGAGTGCCAAGAAAATTAGATATAGAGATGAAAATTAAGGCCAATTAGTGGATCAACATATGAACAAAATTATGGTCTATATTTTTGAAGTGATTTGTATTTTTCATATCAAACTTGTTGTTACTTTCTAATCATTGTATCAGTATTAAAATCCTTTAATCAAGGTTGACCTAATTGACATATGTAAATCCTTTAATTAAGGTGACATTCTAATGAAATGTCCTTATATCCTCTAACAAGGACACTCCTAACATGGTGATTAAATCCTTTAACAAGGTACATTTGAGTGTGTTTTGCAACCTTTAATAGGGTTGGCTCCTAAAAGAGCTTACTTTAGAAGAGAGAACATTGGTAACATATTACTAGTTGATTTTCCAAAATTGGGTTTCCACATTGAATCGTAGTGTCATAGTTGTGTGGATGTCATGTGAGATGTATTACTATTAATGTTTTACATTCTACAAGTATGTTACTTTTAGGACAGTGAGTTGCAAGTTTGTGTTACTAATTTCTTTCTATAGAGATCGAGTTATTGAATGTTTCAATCTGAAGTATTTGAAGTGATTAAAAGTTCAATTGATACATTTGGACTTTGGATAGCTAATTCACCCCCTCTTAGTTATTCTAAATCATTCTAATAGAGCTACTGGGGATAATAAAGGCCACTATTGACTACATGAACAAATTAATCAGTAATGTGAATGAGAATACAAACAAGCTATTGGTTCCCAATTTAGAGGATCCTAAGTATGTTGAGAACTCCCCAAGGAAAGTGAAAGGATTAGAGTGATTACAAGGGAACTAAAGGTGATGAGCATGAAGCCAAATAAGATAGATTTAAAACTCCCATTGAAAAGATCAAGGAATTAAAGAAGGAGATAGTCTTGCATCTAGCGTAAGGTCAATTATCCTGGTTTATTTTATTTTATAGTTTCTTTTCTTTATGTTGTCCCATTTTGGGTTAGTTGTTAGTACTTGTTTAGGTGATGTATGTTTTAGCTGGTGTTTACATATTTCTTATTATGACTTCATTGATATATATTTTGTATTAATTGTTGGGGTTCCAGGTCCCCTATAAAAAATATGTTTTAATCCTTAATCAAAACTTTTAACATGAAACTTGTTGATCTTAGACTAGTTTTGACAAGTGAGTGTCAACAGACTTAAGCCATTTACTTAGTTCATGTTGAACTAGTAATACATGTTGAGCACAACATGTAAATATTAGACCATGCCATGTTGCAATGGGTGTTGAGTCACTCATATGCTGAGTCACTCAAGCGTCGAGTAGATAGACCATGTCAAGTGATTTAGGAGCCAAGTAAATAATGGATGCTAAGTAATTCAGGTGCCAAGTCAAAAATAAAAATATAGTGCATGTTGAGCATCAGTGACTTCATATGCCGAGTGACACAATTTTGACATATTTTTTTTTAATGGCACAAACAACTATGTAAACCATTTTTAAGCCAACTCAAGGATAGATTGTGATCTTTTGGAGATAAGGATGAATCTATATTTGGATTACCTATGTAATTACATGTAGCCAATTAGAAAATGGGAAGATTTAAGTAGAAAAATGAATAAATCTCATCCATAGATTCATACCTAATCCTAAGCCACCTAAGTCTTTTTAAGGAGGACAAAGCCCTAAACTCTAAAATAATGAGCGATCGAATTGGAAGAGCAAACAAGACAGATTGCATAGCATACAAGGTGACTTAGAAGTAAGAGTGAATTGCATAATTAGTTAGAGAAGAATAGAGGATAGGGATAAGGATACAACATTGATACATCAGATTGTGAAGGATCAAAAGATAATGTGTAGAGGTGATTTGTTATCAGGAAAAGAAGTTCTAATTGCAAGATCTATGTTGAGGCATTTTAACAAGTGATTTTAGTACCTAAAAGAGTAGTCCTAATAGGTTGTATGAAATTCTTTAATAGGGTGCTTACTTAATTGTAAGTTGAAGTCCTCTAACCAAACACACTTCTAATAGGGTGTTGAAATCCTCTGACAAGGTAAGACCTAATAGTCTTTGTAAGCCTTTAATAGGGCAGCCCTTTCATAGGGTAGACCATAATTCATGGTCAAATCATTGTAACCTTCATTAGATACACTTTATTGCTATAGTAGTGAATATTTACGGGTTTCATTCCCACCCCAATTTTATTTTCTCACTTGGAGGGTTTCTGGGTGATCATATCTAGTGTTATGTGTGTGATTGAATACATGTTTATAGATTTTAGATGCATATGTTTTACATGTTATTTTAGTTTACATATTGAATGCATATGATGAATGAATGGTGAAAGTTTTATGGGTACAAGTTTAAAATCCTAATCCCCCCCACATAAGGTTACTCTCTTCCCACTTGTAATTCCAGCAATTGGTATCAGAGCCTTGTTCTCTGAAAGAGAAGCTTTGTAGCTTTGAGGAAAGATCTTGAAATAGAAATCAACAACCTGGGAAAGACTATTGAGAACCAAGAGATTGAAATACATCTCATACTACATCAACTAAATAAGGCAAGAGAGGAACCATAGAAATCCTTGAAGAGAAGGAAAGAGATTGCTATTGTAGAGAATGACACACTATACAAAGAGATAGACACTACTAGGCTATTTACAGATGGAAATACCAATGAATTTGATGTAGTAGATGTAAATCTAATGGAAAAGAATAGAATCTAAGCTGAGGAAATCAGAAATCTCAAGCTAGAACAAGAATCACAAGCTATACTACTATGTGAGGTGATTAAATAGAAGAAAAAACCCATGGAAGACAAAGCCATGATTGAAGAAGACAAAAGAATTATGATAAACATATTGGAAGAGAAGTCAATACAGCTAACCAAGATCTCCAACATGCAATTGGATACTCTAAGTCAAATGATGAATGCCAACTATGAACTGAATGTCAAGGACATTAAGATAACTATATTAAAGTTGTAGAATGAACAATTTCAGAGTGACTTGAAAAGAGAAAAGGAATTTGCTGAAAGTCTCAACAAGCTAAATGAAGACATCAAATACTTTGAGCAATTACTGAGATCTCCTAGATCCAACAAAGATACATCAGGATTTGGCTACACAAGCACTGAAGAAGGATAATCATCCAAAGTCACTGAAGAAAGAAACATCAAAGATAAGGATTCCAAACCTACTTGTCATAGTTGTGGTAAGAAAGGACATACTACTAATGTGTGTAGGAGAAAGAATGCAAATTAGAATGTCAACATGACTCATTGTCATAAGTGCAGCAAGCAAGGTCATCAGGCACATGAATGCAGAACTAGGACCATGCATAAGAAAACATTTGAAGGATATTGCTACAACTATTAGAAGTATGGACATAGCACCTTTGAATGCAGATCCAAATGCATTTGGTCATCAAACAAGCCAACAAAGGTAAGAAACAATGGAAACTTTAATAATTGGGATTATAATACAAGATATAGCTATCACTATTGTCAAGAATATGGACATATTCCTAAGAGCTATATTAGGACACACTTCAGTGGAAACTATAAAACATGGTTGAGTCAAACTACATGTTTTAGCTATTTGAAAACTGATCACATTAGTAAGCATTGTCCAACTAGGTCAAAGTCACCAAGTTGTGAATTTGATAAAGGAAAAAGCAAGGCAGATGTTGAAAACATCATAGATGAGATGAACAAGACATGGAAAAAGAAAGATGGTTGCAGCATATCAAATGAAGAAGGTATCACTTCATCCAATGGGTCAGGTGATCACACCTCATCAAACTAGGCAATCAAGAGGTATGTGGAACTGATATTCAAGTGTTATATCATACATACATTCCAAAGGAGGTAGTACTAAAAAGACTACATTAGCATGAGTAAAGATGCAAGATGTTATTGAAAATTCAAGTTAGAACTTTATGTTTTTCATGTTGTTGCTGAGAACAAAATGTTTCTTGTGTGTGCCGAGTGGAATGTTAGTTGATGTCAAGCTGCCAAACTATCTAGTTGATGTCAAACTCATAGTATTTTTCGAATGATGGAAATATCAATTGATGTTGAGTGATTCTAAAAATAGTTGATGCCAAGCTTATAGCTATGTAAGAACTCAACATTAAATACAAGGCTTTTGAAGTGTATATGATCAATTTCTACTCATTATTCATCATTTTGAATTCAAGCAAGAGAAAGTAGAGTAGAAGATGATTCAAAAACTTATTGAAGGTATTTGCAAAAATTTTAGAAATGATCTCACACTAGCATATAGATTTCACAAGGTATTTATCAGAAGCTAAGCTATGTAGTTTACTTTTGCATAAACCCTAGATTGAAAAAATGACATCTAGTTCAAAACATATTGAAGGGAAGGAAGTTTTGAATGTCCAGCTTGTCAATAATGAAGTGAAACAACTAATTTTTAAAGCTATCCCTAACATATCCTATAAACAAGATCCTTCTGGTGCACTGTTAATGATCCCACCAAACATTATCTTGGTGCAAGATGTTAGAAAATTCTACAATTGAAAAATAGGAGGTATAGGAGACATGGAGGTTAGAGATGCATACAATAAATTGTGTGAGAATGGTGTTTTGAAGGAAGAATGCAAAATCATTGAGAAAAAGGGTTTAACATGAGCCCTAGATTTTTTGAATGTGTTTAAAATTGAGTGGATAGGAATTGTTCTAAGAAAAAATCATGACAATTCTTTATGGCTAGAAGGAGGACCAATTAAGATCACCAAGAGAATAATTCATAGGGTTACTAGTTGTCCAACCCTATATCAGCCAAAGACACTCAGAAGTGACTCTAAGGAAGTGATTGAGAAGAACAATAGAGTAGTTTGGAATAAAAGAGGTATGACTATAGATGCCATCACAGATCCACTGCTAAAATTTTTTGTAAGGGTAATATCACATAAATTCTATCAATCTAGTTGATTGAATAGTGTACTCGACATTGTTGTGGATGTTGGCTACAAGATTGTAAAGAAAGATCATACATATGATCTGGTAGAGCTACAGTTACAACAACTAATGGAGAATCTTGGAGCTATCAAAAAGACCAAGAGTGCTCAATGCAAATTTGGTTTACTTCTAGTTTTTGTATTCTTTTATATACATAATACATTTCCCTCTTTTGGTATTGTAAGACAATTGTAGTGCAAATCAATGAGTTCATTGAGTAGATGGAAGAAAAATTTGAGACATTAATGACAAGTTGTTTTGAAGATTTTATGAAATTAATAAAAGAAAGAATGAGGATACCAGTTTCTTTTGTTGAATAACATTATAATGACATATGCTTTCTTGTTGATGCTGATTACACTTTTGTGCAAGCTGCCACATCAAGGGTAAGATGGTTAAGACCACTTGGGTATGAAATTAATGTTGACGAAGCCTTAGCAGCACATCACTACACTCTTAGAAGAAGAAATTGATAAAAGTGCCAAGATATTTGGAAACTATGAGATGGTAAAGTCAAATATTACCATGGAGTTGAAAACTTCCTCTGCACTCAAGAATAAAGATAAGTTGGTTAAGATGTTGAAAGAAAAAATTGGAGAAGGTGCAAAGGAGGAGGAAGAAGAAGAAAATTATGAAGAGGAAGAACGAGCACAAGAACCTCTTTCATTGACTCAAGGCATGGGAGAAGATAAGGAAGAGGAGGAAACTAAAGTTGTTGAGGGAGAAGAAGATGAGGAAGCACCCACTCTTATTGAGCCAAAGAAGAGGAAGGCTAAGGCACAGCTAGAGACAAAGAAATAGAAAACTATCAAACCTAGCCTAGCCAAGCCCACAATTCTTACCACAAGAGCAAGCACACATGCTACAACTTAGAAGGCCAAGGAAAAGTCCAAGAAAATAGAGCAAGGTGGCCAAGAGCAAAAAAGACAAAGAAGAAAATATGTGGCACAGCTAGATTCAGATGAAGAAAGGATAGAATCCAATAAAAATAACCAATTTAAAGTGGTAAGTCACAATCCCCTATTTGATCTTGAAAATTTATGTGAAAATATCAAAAGTGGTGCATATTTATCTAGTTTGAAACATATTGATTTTGATAAACTTGGAAAAGAAGAGAAAAATCAAGTGGAAGAGGAATTATATGCCATGATGTCTAAGTTTAAGAACACTCCACTAGAATTTTCCAACACAATACCAAAAAGTTTATAAGATGTTGTTGAGAAAAAGTGGCATTATTGTTTGAATTTAGAAAAACTAATCAGAGAAACCACATTAGCTAAAGTAATGCCATAGCTAACAAAGGGACAAACTGCTAAGATTGTTAAGAGATATGTAGCTAGGTTTACACCTAAATATAGAGCCTTTAGCATTCTTCAAAATAATATTGAATATGTGGTTAAGAAATCAACCTTAATTTGGAAACTTATCTATGGGTTGACCACTGTGAAACAAGGGGAAGTTGACCTTTCAGAGGGTTAAAAAGATGATAAGGATGATGATAAACAAGATGATAAATATGATGACAATGATGATGAAAAGGAAAATTATGATAACAAAGATGATAAAGTTGGCAAAGAAATAGAAAAGAAAGATGATGACAAGGCAACAATTGAACAATAGCAAGATGAACAGAGTGTGCAAGACACACAAGTGCCTAGTGTCAGTCCCCCTCATGACACAAGTGAAAATACTAATACCATAACTATAAAGGATGTTTCTGATACATCAACTCAAAACATAAATCCACCTATTTTAGAAGACCTAAAGAAGATTCTAGACCACTCTACTCTCTAAGAAAAACTCTATGAAAATCTAGTTTTGGTCCGTGTAGAAGAGTTGCAAAAGTTAGTAACTAAGGTCACAAGGGAAAAGGTGAATACACAGGAACCACCTTCTTTCATCCCTTCATTTACTAATGTAAAACATTCAATTCAAATAATAGTAGATACATCTATTGGAATATTCAAATGGGAAGAATGCTTCTGAGAGGGGGGGTGAATCAGAAGTATTGCATTTTATCCATTAAACCTTTTAACTGAAAGTAAATTACATGCATGTAAAATATTCAAACAACCATGAAAAAAAAACATGCATCACCACATAACACTTGAGATTTTGGTGACCCAAAAACCCTTCAGGAATAAGAAGGTAAAACTGGGGTGGGGATGATATCCACAAAATTACTGCAGCAATAATTGTTTTGACCACTTTTGATGGTCTACCATGTTAAAGGCTTGCCCTGTCAAAGGCTTTAAACTATGTCAATAGTGACCTGGTTAAAGGATTTACAAACACTTTACATGAAGTGTTACCCTGTTAAAGGATTTAATCACCTCTTCAAAGGATCTACAACCTAGCTGTTAAGCTAACCTATCAACATAGGATTTTCTTTGTAATACAATTGCTAAAGAGTATTAGGTATAATAAACCTGATAGCTTACAATCTATGATTGCTGAATTAAAGCACTTGATCTACTTTCTCTAATCTTGATTCTCTAAAATTTGATAACTGTTCATATTGCTTGCTTTGTTCTGATCAACTGAATATCTAATTGATGCTCTTTTTCTCTAAGTCTTTTTCCTCTTTACTCTAAACTCCACTATAGTTTTCTCATACATTCCTTCATCCATCTCTGATATAATGTGATTTCATCTTCCTTATAAAGACATTCGAAGACTTAGGGTTAGATATGGATCTACAATCCATATTGAATCTTTGTTTCTCGCTCATTCCTTGCACTTTTATTATTGGTTGCATGCCTTCTCCATTTTTCTTATTGGCTGTATGTAGATTGCATAGGAAATACAAAAGATTTGATCTATCACTTAGATCCTTCAAGATTCATCATATGTCAGCCTTAAAAATGGTTTACATTTGATTTTGTACCTTCTCAAACTCATATATTCATTCTGTGTTACTCGGCACTTACTAATTCCTAATGCTTGGCACATATAAGAAACTAGCTCACTCGACTACTGTAGTGATTCTATTTTGTTCGGCATCATCTTTGAATCGGCACCTAAATATTACTCGGCACTTGGATCTTGGTTGGCACTTGTAGTCACTCAACACTTGATATTCACTCGGCACTTAAAGGTTACTCGACACTTGAAGATCATTCGGCACCTATTGGAATTCTGACTCGGCATACATAGTGTACTCAGCTTCAATGTAGAAAGTGGTTAAGTGGGTTGGCACTCAAATGTCAAAACCATTCTGAGACTAACAATCTCCCCCTTTGACATAAGTGTCAAAAAAACTTAACTAAGCATTATTTATCTGACCTTATGAGTACATTCACTAATCTACTCAGTATATATATAAAAAGGTTTTAAAAGAAAACTTGATCAAAATTTTGTAACTCAAAATTATTGTAACTCCCTTGAGTTGATTGTGCCATTATCTATGCTATCTTGGTAACCAAAATTTTGTGTTGTATATGTCTCATGCTCCCCCTTTTATCTTGTCTCCCCCATTCTCTTCATAATATCTCCCCCTTTTTGACACTTATGTCGAAGAGTTCTAAGGGTTAAGACCATATTTTGCCAAAAATGCACTATTTACTTCCATAATCATCTTGAGAGCTGCATCCCAATTATGCAAAGCAATTTTCAATGACTTGTGTTGGATGGAAGTCTTTGCAACAAGGTGAACAAGTCCATCTAAAGTAGAAAGATTAGGATCTTTCTTGAGAATAGTTTCAGCATAGACCTATTCTTTATGGAGTACTTCCAAATGTGGGGTAATAGAGGATCGGAGCTGTATCAGTTTGGCCTTGATGTTGGCCTCTTTTTCTATCAACACATCTACTTCTTTCTGGGTGTGAAGCGTTTGATTAAAGTGCTTCTCACTTTGAGCTGGATCTTTTGGTAGTTGCATGCTTGAAATCTTTAGATTCCTCTCCAAGATCATTATTTTTTGGCTTGTCTCCTGTGTGAAGTATGAAAATTCACACAGCTTTTTGTACAATGAGAATATATTCTCAAGTACCTTTTTTACTTTGTCAAGAATCTTTTCCAATTCAACCTGGGAAAGTGCAATTTCATTAGATATTTTCTCATTTACTTTCCCTTGGAATTTCCTTTTAGACCATTCCATAAGTTCTACATTGGTTTCTTGGTCTTCATTTGTCCCTTGGTCAACAATATTTGATAATTGTTCCATTATATGCTTTGACTCATCTGGTGATTGCAAACTGAAGGCATCCATAAAGATGTCCTTAATCTCATTTAATGTTTTCTTTTATTTATACTCCTTCCTAAGTATCTCCTGCCTCTTTCTTCTATTCAATGCTTCCTGCACCTTAGTGATTTGATCAATGCTTATTGATTTTGAGTCATAACTAGGTATAATTATCTCCTCATCTAATTTAGGGTCTCCATAGTGAAGCACCCTTGCAAATTTTGTAGTACTTGATCCTGGTGCTGACATTTGTAGTGGCACTGCATCATTGCTTGGTTGTTTCAAAGGAGTGCTTGGGGTAGGCAAGTTTATCAATGTTTTTATTGCCTCTTGCTCTTTAGGGGTTTCTTTTGCTTCCTTCTCCTTTTTTCTACTACCTTGATCAATTATAGAAATGTGAGGAAATGCACCTTGTGTTTGTGTTGTAGGAACAGATGTAACATTATGTCCTATTTGTTCTATTTCTTTGTCTCCTATTGCACTCTACTTGTGTACTATGGTGTCAACTATTCCTAAGGAAACAACTATTTTCATTTGAAGTTGACCACTAGTAGCTATAGAGATGATGGAAGGTGGTTCTTGTGGATTCACCTTATCTCTAATTGTGTCTTCTACTAACTTTTGTAATTCATCCACACTAACCAATACTGGATCTGTACATAATTTTTTTTGTTGTGTGGATTGTTCAAGGATTCTTTTGAGATCCTTTGTAGTTAAATAATTGATGTTCTGAGTAGAAGTGTCAGGAACATCCTATATTGTTATAGTGTCTACAGGTGTGATGGGTACATGAGGAGGGCTAGAAGGTGGCAATTGTGTGTCTTGCACACTCTAGTCTTGTTGCTACTCTCATTTAGCTATTATCGTTTCATCTTGTTTTTGTGTCTCCTCCTCCTCACCTTTTTCTTTCTCCTCTCCATCTTTCTTTTCTTCTTCCTTCTTTTCTTCTTCTTTTTTTATATCCTTTACTTCTTCCTCCTCTTTCTCACTAGGCTCTTCATGTTCTATGTTTTTTCCCTCAAGGGAATCTTCTTCTCCATCCTTGATAGGAGTCAAACCATATATCAACTTCCATATTTTTGTTGACTTACTGACAACATCTTCAATCTTGTTATGTAAGATATCAAAGGCTCTATACTTTGGTGTGAAATTGCCACTATATTTCTTATTAGCCTTTGTTATTTGACCTCTTGTTAGGTCAGGCATCACCTGTGCTAAGGTAGATTCTCTTATCTCCTTTTTAATTTTCAGAAAATAATGCCATTTTTTTTCAATTATCTCATATAATTCTCTAGGCATGGTATTTTCTAGCTCTAGAGATGTATACTTGAATTTAGCCATCATGGCATATACTGATTCCTCTATTTTTTCTTGCTCTCCTTTACATAGCTTATTGAAATCAATGCTTTTCAAGTTAGTAAAATTTGCATTCTTAATATTTTCACAAATTTTATCTAAGGCTGATTTAGGAGGATGACTTACCACTTTGAATTGGCTTATATCTTCTGACTTTGTTCTCTCCTCCTCACTAGAATCTGGTTGTGCTACATATTTTCTTCTTTTTATCGGCACTTCACTAGTCTATTCAATAGCCTTCTTCTTCTCTTTGATTTGTTACTTGGCTTTTTGTGAAGATGCCCTTGTGGTAACCCTTGTGACTGGTATCTGTGGCTTGACTTGAGTTGGCTTAGCACCCTTCTTTATTTTAGGTTGGGTTGGAGACTGTACTATTGCCTTTCTTTTCTTTGGCTTGTCTTGGGTTTGTGCTTCCTTGGCTTCTTTTTCCTCAGTGCCTTCCTCCTTATCTTCACATAGGCCTTGAGTCAATTCCATTTGATCTTGCCCTTGTTCATCCTCATCATCTTCTTCTTCTGCTTCAACCTCAATTCCTTCACCAAATTTCTTCTTAATTTTCTTCACCAATTTATCTTTATTCTTCATTAAGGAGGCAGTCTTTAATTCTATTACAACTTTAGCTTTAACAACATCATATGTGCCAAAAGGCTCGGTAGACTTGTCTATTTCTTTTGCAAGCAATGCAGTGATTGTTGTTGATGCTTCATCCACATCTAGTTCATAACCAAATGGCCTTAGCCATCTCACCCTTGGAACTACTACTTGGATATAGGTGAAATCTATATCAACTAAGAAGCATATATCATTAATATGTTTTTCCACTAAGGAAACTGGTATTCTTACCCTTGCTTCATGGATTTCTTGAAATCCTCAAAATAGCTTTTCATATGGGATTCAAAGTTGTCACCCATCTGATCAATAAACTCATTAATTTGTGTACTTATATTTGTTAGGATTCCAATTTACCTTTCTTATAGAAGGAAACTATTCCATTATATAGAAGAATATACACATAAGAACTGGACCAAATTTGCATTGAGCACCTTTGTTCTCCTTATTGCTCCTAGGTTTTCATTTATTTGTTGCAGCAAAAGTTTTGATAGATCATATGTGTGATCTCTCTTTACCAATTTTTAGGCCATATCAACTGCTATGCATGGCATGCTATTCAATCTACTGGATTGATAGAATTTGTGGGATATTATCCTCATAGCAAAATCTAGAAGGGGATCAGTGATGGTATTAATAGTCATGCCTCTCTTATTCCATTTTGCTCCTGTATTTTTTTCAATGATCTTTTTGGAGTCATTGTGTAGAGTCTTAGTCTAATCTAGGGTTGGAAAACTAGTAACCCTATATACTATCCTTTTTGTAATCTTTACTAGACCTTTTTCTAGCCAAAAGCATCCATCATGAATTCTTCTTAAAATATTCATATCCATTCAGTTTTGAATCCTATAGGATAAACTAGAGCATTGGTCAAACCCTTTCTCTCGACTATCTAGAATTAATCCTTCACAATCTTGTTCTCGCATAGTCTATCATAGGCTTTGAATATTTCAAGATCACCTATGGCACCAATTTTTCATTTGCAAAACTTCTGTACATCCTGCACCATGACTAATTTGGATGGAACAATGGATAATGTGCCAACAGGGTCATTTCTATAGGCAACTTTTGTAATTGGCCTAAATTCAGGTTGTTTAACCTCATTACTGACTAGCTGAACCCGATGACCTTCTTTTCCCTTGGGGTTCTTAGAACTAGAAGAAATTATTCTGATCTAAGGTTTATAAAAAAAATTTAACATTACGTAGCTTAGCACTCAATAAATACCTTTGATCAACAAATTTTATGCTGAATAGATGTTGAAATCTGTGCAAATGGATTCAATGCAGTTCTTTGATCTCTCTTGTGCTCTTCTCGTCTTTTCTCGACATTTGAATGGTGAGAAATGATCAATAATCAACCTTATACCCTTCAAAACATAGCATTAAATGCTTAGTGCTTGTACAGCTATAAACTCAGCACTTGAAGGTTTCAACATGACTCGGTATCAACTATCAACTTGATTGCTATTAGCAACTTGGCATGCATTGGAGCTTTACTTGGCATCTGAGGAAAACTCAGTAGTTTTGTAAGAATCTTTATATTATGACTTGGCATCTCTAATCATGCTGATTTTTCTTTGCAATACTTCTTTGTCTTGGGACTGATGTATGATAAAACTTTGTATATCAGTCCCATACACCTTTCTCATGCTTAGTATGGTAAAGTGTGATCACTTGACCCATTGGGTGAAGTGATCCCTTCACTTGATGTGATGTACTCATCTTTCTTCTTCCAAGTCTTATTCATTTTTCCTCTTATTTTCTTGACATTAGTCTTTTGTTTTCCTTTGTTGGATTCAGTTTTTGGTGCTTTGGACCTTATAGGACAATTTTTGCTGATATGACCAATTTTCAAGCTGCTGAAACAAGTGGTTTGACTTAGCCACCTGCTATAATTCCCTCTGAAGTGTGTCCTTATATATTTTATAGGGATATGTCCATATTCCTGATAATAATGATAGCTATACCTAGTGTTGTAATCCCAACAATAGTGATTTTCATTGCCTTTTGTATTTGCTAGTTGATTCGATGTCCACATAGGCTTGGATCTGCATTCAGAGGCTCTATGTCCATACTTCTTGCAATTATGGCAATGTCCATCAAATCTTTGTGTCCTTGTTACTTTAGTCCTGCAATCTTGTGTCATATGTCCTTGCATGTTGCACTTGTGACAGTAACCCTTGCTTTTGGGTGTATTTGGTTGATTGATTCTTCTACTCCTGCACACATTAGCAGTATGCCCCTTTTTATTATAGTAATGACAAGTGGGTTTAGAAACCTTACCTTTGTCACTTCTTTTCTCAACACTCTTTGATGATTCCCCAACTTCAATGCTATTTTATCCAAGTCCTGGTGTATCATGGGCTGATCTTGGGAATTTAAGCAACTATTCAAAGTACTTGATGGCTTCACTTGACTTGTTGAGATTCTCTGCTATCTCTTTTTGTCTATTCAATTCATTTTGTAGTTGTCCATTCTACATCCTCAAAGTAGAGATCTCAATATCTTTCATATTGAGTTCATGATGAAGGTTCATCATTTGGGCAAGTGTATCCATCTGCATGTTTGAGATCCTTGTTAATTTAATACACTTTTCCTCAAGTCTTTTTGCAAGATTACTTTTGTCATCTTCCATCATGACTCTATCCTCGATTGCTCTTTTCTTTTGTTCAGTGATTTCACATAACATTATGGCCTATGATTCATGTTCCATTTTGAGAGATCTTATCTCTTCTGCTTGAACTTTGTTTTTCTCCATCAGTTCTACTATTGCTGCATCAAACTCTTTAGTGTCTCCATTGGCAAACACTTGTGTGATATCAATCTCCTTGTAGTTTATATCATTTTCAGCTATGACTATCTCCTTTCTTCTTTTCAAGGATTTTATTAATTCCTCTCTAGCTTCCTCTACCTTGTGTAGAGTGAGATGCACATCTATTACTTGGTTCTCAATGATCTTTCCAAGTTTGAAAACTTCCATCTTTAGATCTTTTCCTCCAAGTTGTTAGGCTTCTTTTTGAGAGAACAATGCTCTAATGCCAATTCTTGGAATATTCAAATGGGAAGAATGCTCTGAGAGGGGGGGGTGAATCAAAATTATTTCATTTTATCCATTAAAACTTTTAACTAAAAGTAAATTGCATGTATGTAAACATATTCAATAAACCATGAAAAATAAACATGCATCACCACATAACACTTGAGATTTTGGTGACCTAGAAACCCTCCAGGAATAAGAAGGTAAAACTGGGGTGGGGATGATACCCACAAAATTACTATAGCAATAATTGTTTTGACCACTTCTAATGGTTTTCCATGTTAAAGGCCTACCCTGTCAAAGGCTTTACACGGTGTCAATAGTGACCTGGTTAAAGGATTTACAAACACTTTACATGAAGTGTTACCCTATTAAAGGATTTAATCACCTCTTCAAAGGATCGACAACCTAGCGGTTAAGCTAACCTATCAACAGAGGATTTCCTTTCTAATACAATTGCTAGAGAGTATTAGGTATAATAAACCTGATAGCTTACAATCTATGATTGCTGAATTTAGGCACTTGATCTTCTTTCTCTGATCTTGATTCTTTGAAATCTAATAATTTTTTGTATTCCTTGCTTTGTTCTGATCAATTGAATATCTAATTGCTACTCTTTTTCTCTAAGTCTTTTTACTCTTTACTCTAAACTCCACTATAGTTTTCTCATACATTCCTTCATCCATCTCTGATACAATGTGATTTCATCTTCCTTATAATGACATTCGAAGACTTAGGGTTAGATATGGATCTACAATCCATATTGAATCTCCATTTCCTGCTCATTCCTTGCACTTTTTTTATTGGTTGCATGCCTTCTACATTTTTCTTATTGGCTGTATGTAGATTGCATAGGAAATAAAAAAGATTTGATCTTATCACTTAGATCCTTCAGGATTCATCATATGTCAGCCATAAAAATGGTTTACATCTGAGTTTGTACCTTCTCAAACTCATATATGCATTCTGTGTTACTCAACACTTACTAATTCCTGATGCTCAATACATATAAGAAACTAGCTCACTCAACTACTGTAGTGATTCTATTTTGCTCGGTATCATCTTTGAATCGGCACCTAAATATTGCTCAGCACTTGAATCTTGGTCAGCACTTGTAGTCACTTGGCACTTGATCTTCACTCGACACTTAAAGGTTGCTCAGCACCTGAAGATCATTCAACACCTATTGGAATTCTGACTCGGCATACATAGTGTACTTGGCTTCAATGTAGAAAGTGGTTAAGTGTGTTGGTACTCAAATGTCAAAACCATTATGAGACTAACAACATCTATTAAGGTTGGTACAAGAGTCAAAGATGATACTAGTGAGAAGAAGCAAGCAGAAGAAAAAGATATTACAAGACAACAACAAAAAATAAGATAGATAGATCCAATTGTACCTAAAGCACAAGAACAAGGTGTTATTCAAGTTATAGTGTTAGATCAAGGTGAGCCTAAAGAGGATGAGAAAACACTTAAGGTAAAGGAACAAGAAGCCATCCAATCATTAGTAACTCTACCAACATCTGGTACTCCTTTTGCACAAGTTCTTTAGAAGCCGAGCACAGAAGCCATTCCATTGTAAATCTTAATGCCAATCCCTAGTTCATCAAAGGTTTATAAGGTAATTCACTATGGAGACATAATTCTTGATGAAGAAATTGTTATTCCAAAATTTGACTATGACACCATGACATTGGAGAAAATAGGAATTTTGCGACAAGCCTTAGAGAAGAAAAAGCATCAAGAAATTCTTAAGAGAGAACATAGGTAGAAACAAGCACTCCAAGACATTAAAGACATCTTTCTAGATGCATTCAATCTACCAACTTCTAAATAGACCAAGTCATTGATAGAATAGCTGATAAATATAGTAGAAAAGGTCAGTAGTGAAGACCTTGATACTACTACAAAAATTTTAGAATGGTCTGAGAAGAAGTTTCAAGGAAAAGTGAATGAAAAGATATCCCATGAAATAGCATTGGCTCAAGTTATTGGCAACTAAGGTTGAAGATGTGAAGAAGGTACTTGAGAATATATTATCATTTTATATAAAGCTATGTGATCCTACACTATTCACTCAAGAGACCACGAGCCATATTTTGAGTCTGGAGAGAAACCTCAACATATCAAGTACTAAGCTACCTCAAAACCTAGCTCAAAGTGAGAAGCATTTCAGAACATTGCTTTAAACACAAAGTCAATTAGTTGTATTGATAGCATATGAGGCTAGTATAAGAGCCAAATTGACATGTATACAGGCATCCTTTACCCCACACATGGAGATATTACACAAGGAACTAGGTTATACCGAGACTCTACTAAAGAAAGACCCTAATCTTTCTACTTTAGATGGCCTAGTGCACCTTGCTACCAAGCTTGCAATCTGAATCAAGTCATTGGATGTTGCATGTGACAACTGGCATCCAGCCCTCAAGATCATAATGGAGGTCCATAAATCCTTTTTGGATAAACTCACTATACTTGTATAACCCATTTGATATAAGTTTCAAAAAGGGGGAGAAATATACTATGGGGGAGATACAATACAGAGGAAAATAAAAGAAAGGAAGAGATAGAATATGAGAAATATATTTGGGGGAGTATGAATAATAGTAGAGTATAATACCATGTTATATCATTGGGGTGATATATATTTTTGAGATTCATTTTTGGAAAGGAAAGTAGTAAATAGAAACAGATATTAGCCGAGACAGAGCATATCAAATGAAAGAGTATCAGATACAGGGCATTGAAGTTAGAGAGGAGAATAGATTTTGGATACAAAACAGACACATTAACTCAGGGAGAGTTATCAATTTTGAGGTATATAGGTTATTGCAGAATTTTTGAATTTTGAAGTTTTGTATATAAGATGAGTAATGGATATGTTATGCTCAAGAAGTTAAGGATAATATTGTATATTTAAGTTTTTTTGACACTCATGTCAAATAAGGAGATTGTTGATCTTAGATAGGTCTTGACAAGTAAGTGTCAACACACTTAAGCCATTTACTCAGTTCATGTCGAACTAGTAATACATGCCAAGCACAACATGTAAATATTAGACCATGCCAAGTTTCAATGAGTGTCGAGTTACTCATGTGCATAGTCACTCAAGTGCCAATAAAATAGACCGTGCCAAGTGATTCAGGAGTTGAGTAAATAGTGGATGCCAAGTAATGCAAGTGTTGAGTCAAAAAAAAAAATGTAGTGCATGTTGAGCATTAGTGACTTCATATGCCAAGTGACACAATTTTGACATTTTTTTTGTAATGGCACAAACAACTATGTAATCCATTTTTAAGCCAACTCAAGGATACATTACGATCTTTTGGAGATAAGGACGAGTCTATCTATGGATTCCCTATGTAATTACATGTAGCCAATTAGAAAATGGGAAGGTTTAAGTATAAAAATGGATGAATCTAATCATAGATTCATACCTAACCCTAAGCCATCTAAGTCTTCTTAAGGAGGACAAAGACCTAAACTTTAAAATAGTGAGTGATTGAATTGGAAGAGTGAACAAGACAGTTTGTAGAGCATACAAGGTGACTTAGAAGTAAAAGTGAATTGTAGAATCAGTTAGAGAAGAACAGAGGATAGAGAGAAGGATACAACATTGATACATTAGATCACAAAGGATCAAAAGACATTGTGTAAAGATGATCTGTTATCAAACAAACAAGTGCTAATCACAGGATCTATGCTGAGACATTTTAACAGGTGATTTTAGTTAAATCTCTGAACAAAGTAGTCCTAATAGGCTATATGAAATCCTTTAACAGGGTGCTTACTTAATTGCACGTTGAAGTCATCTAACTAGGCACACTTCTAACAAGTTGTTGAAATCCTCTAACAAGGTAAGACCTAATAGTCTTTATAAGCCTTTAACAAGGCAGGCCTTTCATAGGGCAGACCATAATTCATGGTCAAATCATTGCAACCTTCATTGGATACACTTTATTGCTATAGTAGTGAAGATTTGTGGGTCTCATTCCCACCCCAGTTTTACCTTCTCACTTGGAGGGTTTCTAGGTGATCATATCTAGTGTTATGTGTGTGATTGATTACATGTTTACATATTTTAGATGCATATGCTTTACATGTTATTTCAGTTTACATATTGAATGCATATGATGAATGAATGGTGAAAGTTTTATGGTCCCAAGTTTAAATTCTTGATTCACCCCCCAACCGTCACAAGTTTACTTTCTTCCCACTTGTAATTACAACAGAACATTCTAGTTTTTTTACTATTATAAAATTAGAAAATAAAATTTACACCAAACCATTTTATGACTTTACATTATTTCTAAGGTTAATTGGGGTTAATATTTTAATTCAATTTAATCTTGGCTTCAAACTCTTACCAATAAAAAATAAAAATAACAATAACAATTCAATTCAATTTAGGGTTAAATTATTTGAAGTTATTAGGTTATTTTGGGGTAAAATTAGAGTTTGAATTCGGGTTTAATTGATTAATGTTAGGGTTAAAATCAAAATTTAGTTATAATAAGCTTTGGGACAAGGATTCTTTAGAATCAAACTTTAACTATAAGGGTTAGGGCAAGGATTGGGATTTTTTATACATTTGAATTTTTCTATTACATAAATAGATAATTTAATTTAGTTATGTTTATTTTCAATATTTTAATGATTCTTATGAACAAAAACATATATTAAAAAATATTAAATGAAATTAATATTATTTTTATTTATTTAAATAATATTTTATTTTATTCAAGAGTTACATTCAATTTGTATATTCATTCTTATTTAATATAACTTTAATTAATTTAAAAATAATATATTTTATAATTAAATTATTAAAAACTATTAATTTTAGACTATATATAAATTGTTGGGCTAAAATGAATTGAAGAAATCATGAAACAATGTATCTAAGATATAAAAGGATGGAGTAATTAAGGATCATATCAACAATAGATGTTGATTAATTAATTTAGATTAATAAAATTTTAATTAATTTCTATTTAATGTTAGCTTAAAATATATTATGTGAATTAGAGAAGAAAAAAAGATATGATTTAACTTGATTTTTAATTCTTATTTTGTTGGAAAATAAAGTAAAATTATATATATATATATATATATATAACCTTTATTTTCAACTCTTTTTAATTTTTTTGAAAAATAAAGTAAAACAATTTCAATAGCATAATAATGAAAAAATCCAAATTTCTTTTTAAAAATATGATAGATGTATATAAAGATTGATTTTCTTACTCAAATTTGGTAAAATGTTAGTTAAGTTTGACATTCTATGGAATTTGAATAAGGAGATCAACCTTTTAGTCAAACAAATATAACCCACAATGAGCTCAAGGTTAAGGGATAGAAGACACATAGTGGCACACATTCTAACTGCATAACCCTAACTATATACCCCACCGTAACATTAAATCTTTAAAATGAATACTAAATGTAACTATAACCCCAACCATAAGCCTAAATCCTAATTTTGACCATAATAGTACTCATTAAATACTAAACCTTAATTAAATATGCCATAAGCTATTCACAAAGGTAAACCATAAACCTATTTTTTACCTAACCATGATATAACTAGTAATCATAGCTATGTTAATTTATTCAACTTATAACATTAAACCCTAGCCATATTAACTCTAACCATAACTCTAAACCCTAACCCCAACCATAATCATACACCTAGACCAAATCCTAACTATAATGATAATCCTTACCTTAATCTTAACCTTGATCCTTATGCCAACCAATACCATAGCCCTAAAAAAATCTAATTCTTTACCCTTCACCTAATTATAATTCCAAGCCCAACCCTAATAGTGATTCCAACCTTACCCTTGGCACTCTTAAAAACTCTAATCCTATCGTGATTCCTTTTATAATTATAATATAAATTAACCCTAATTGTAGTTCAACTCTAAGCTTATCCATATACCCAACCTTAGTATTGAACCATAACCATAACCCTAGCAATAATAATAAATATAAACCAAGCTCTAACCATAATGATATCTATGAACATCATATAAATTGTAATGCTAATTGTTAACCCTAACCAAATTAAATTTTTTAATTTGTTGTACACTGCTACTAGCTAATATATACTCTATATTTAAAATACACCAATATGCATAGAGGTGTTAAAATTAATGTTGAAAAATAGTGCCTCCTTGCAACTCCAAATATTTTAAATACAATATATATTAGCTAGTTTATTTTATAAATAGTAGTAATTTATTTATTTTTCTTGATGACTTTTATTTTTCTAATGATTTAAATTTCAAATTTTTTCATTTCAAAACACAAAATTTTCTAGTGAATCAATTTTGCATTTCTTAATTTTTTGTTGCTATTTTATGTAATGCTTCCTAAAATTAAACAAAAGTGTCAAAACAAGTTTAGTCAAATGATTTTTGAACAAAATTATAACTTGTAGAGTAAGAAATCTAGAATACAAAATCTATGTATCAATACTCAATATTTATCAATGATGTCATACTTATTCAGAAAACAAAACAAAACTACAAAAATAGAGAAAACAAAATTATGATATAAAAAATTTCATCTACACTTATTTTGCATAGATGTTGTCTATTTTTTTCCCCTAAACAATGACAAAAACTATTGTATTTATAGACCCCATATAGGTTTTTGGAAGATTCTAGAATAGATATTTCTTGAAATTAATCCAAACTATTTCTTATTGTGAGACATGCATTTTGTAGTAGCAAAACTGAATTATGTGATAATGCTTAAAAGAATTATTTTTTTTTAATGCAACACAAGGAGTATATGGAGGAATTACCACTGACAAGTTCGCCAATGATTGTAGCATGGAAGATATTACAAGTTTGTATAATTTCGTATTGCTTTCTTTCATTTAATGCCTATGATTTTTAATCCAATTCTGACTTTGATGAAACTATATTTAATTCATGATTTGGCTAATCTGAAGCCTAGTCTCTCTCTATATCTAGCAATGACAATGCAATATTATAAGTTGTTAGGGTATGTTTGGTTCATGAAAAATGATGAGAATTGGATTTTTCATAATCCAGATTTAAATTTTTTTGTATTTGTTTCAAAAGTGGAAAACTAGAATAAGAATGCAAGACTTTTAATTTTGTCTCAAAACTAGGTTTTCAGACATCCCACTAGCAACTAGGAATTGAAAATCATAACTTGGTTATGCTTTTTGAGGAGAGTAAAAAATAGATTGGATTATTTTTTTAAGTCTGCCTGTAACTCCAAGCTTGCACATAAAAATGTATCTTCCCACTCATCTTCCAAATGGAAAAAAATGGTTCAAGTAGAATGCAAAAAATAGGAATGAAAATTTGCAAAACCTTGATTTGGCTAAATCAAAAAAAAAAATTTAATAGGAAAAAGTGGGCGAGCCACTGTAATATTATATTAATAAAACTAATTCAAAATCTCAACCAAGAAAGAATCTACAAGAAAACTTGGAATCATCGCTCACTGCAAAAAAATAATTCATCTAATATTAAATGCTAAGTATAGTTAGTAGATGCAAAAAAGTAGCCAATTTACATCATGAGGTATATACTGCTTCCAAACATATAACTAAGCAAATAGCAAAAATACAAAAATTAGTACTTCAAACTTTCATTCTTCCATCTTGACATAGTACTGAATGACCTCCATTTTGTGAACATCGTCACCCACAACTAGAATGCAACCAGTCATAATGGCAGCCTAAGTGTGTGAGTCCCACCCTAAATCAGTGATGGAGCTCCCTCCAAAAGTACCCAGTGAAGACACAACTAAGTCCCAACTATTGCATTGTTCAACTATTTTTTTATGGAGACCAACCCATCATAGACTTTACATTGCACTGAGAATGTTTTTGAAGCCCAAAATCCCCCTGCTCACATTCCAATTGAGGTTGTTGATCATGCCAAACATTCCACTTTGCACATGGAGCATCAAACGGCCTAGCTAAAGTATTGCAAACATTGGCTAGATGGGGCATTTGAAAACCTTAATAGGCCTAAAATGGCATACCCATTTTTTCCAACTTGATCTTCCAACTAAAAACCAAGAGCCTGAGCTAGGACCTATAATGTAGACTTCATATGTGAAGGTCTTTTTTTCAATGCCTTTTTGGAGCACTTCATATGTAATGAAAACTTCATGTTTTTGCAACAACTAGGAACGTGAGAACAAGTTTCCCTCTATAGCATGCCCTTCCCATAAGTCATAATGTTGCATGGCAATTTTAATCTTATTATCAAAAAAGAAATAATGATTGATGATCTTAGTGGCTAATGATAGTAGGAATTGGGGTGATTTCATTATATCCATAGCATTCGAAAGAAATATTATCACCATGTTTAAAGGATAGAGGAAATTCTTTGAAGATGGATAAACAATTTCCTCCCCAATTACCTACTTTATTGCTCAAGGGATGGAGGGAGAGTGAATAAAAAAAATTAATTCTAGGGCAGCATCATCTATTTGCACTAGTAGCACATTTTCTTTAGGGCTTGGTGGAATCCATATGCAATAATTCTTCAGCAAGATCAACCTATGCATCTTGTGGCAAGTCTTGCAAATAGGAAAAATGTCCACTAATTTCAAGATTTTCATAGCATTTCCAAAATGAAATAGGTAGATTATTTTATAACCATTGAGTACGTACTTGGGTAATTGAACAATAATAAGTTTTGATATACAAGATCAATGTCATTAATTGTGAGTAATGAAGTGGCACAAAATAGGCAATTTGGCACATGAGAAGTGAGAGGTGCCATGTAAAAAATTTGTAATGACCATCCTCTAAAATCTGTAAGGCATACTTATAATTTTGCATGTTAGTGTTACTAAAAATTGTGTGGGAAAATAATGTGGGTAAAAAGGACCCAAAGTTGTCACTTTAATGAGCTTGATATTTCCAATCATTACCACTTCATGATTGGGCTAAGGTATTTCATAATGGAAGGCCTTCATATCTACCATAATCAATCTTTTAAGATCATTATGTTGTTCAATCATATTCATTGCATGTAGAGAAGATATGACCAATCCAACACATCCCAAGTTTGAGAGAAAGTGTGCAACTTTATTTCCTTCCTGGAATCTATGAAATACACATCTCTTGATACAAATCTAGGAGCCACCAAATTTGATTTAAAATGTATGTAAGATGCCAGGAGTCTATTTGCCTATTGATGCAAGCATTAATGATGACCAAGAGTCTCATTCAATATGAAAATGACAATTATATCCCTATTTAGCTAGAATTAGTCCTGCAAAGAGAGCCTATGCTTCAATAATGTTATTACTACCAATAGGTAGAGGGGATGTAGTGAGAGAAATTACATTGCCCTAGTAGTATCGGATACATGCCCCTAATCCTAATATTCCTAGATTTCCTCTTGAGGCTCCATCAAAATTGAGCTTCATAAAACCCTCTATAGGTAGGTGCTAATAAACATTAGACTTATCTACCAGCATTCTGACTAACTTACTTGTGCACCACCCAAATGGGATACATAACTTTTTCTATTCCTACAACATCCTAGCATCCCATGGAGTGACAATAGCATTAAATTTGTATATGCTTAAACTCACATTAGTGAGTTCTAAAATTGATCTTTCAATGCCTTCTAAGACCATGTAAATAGGAGAAGTTTGTTTCCTAAATATACATTCATTTCTTTCCCACTAGATGGCCCATATGACTAGAGTCGGGACACATTTCCATAAGTTAGTAAATAGAGAATTTGGGTAAAGAACCATCCATGCTTAGAAAAGGTCCCATATATTATCCTGAAGTGGAGTACTATAATTTGATTTTTTTAGGACAAATGTCTACAATTGATGAGAAAAAGGGAAAGTCATAAGAAGATGATCCACTGATACCTAGAATGCATTACATGGTAGACAATTGAATGGTGGACCAATATGCAATCTAACCATTCTATCACTTGTCAATATTCTATGTTTAAATTCAAGGCATGCAAAGCAACTTGCCTTTGGTAAAACAACATGATTCCAATAAAATGAAAATGCTATAGAAGGAACTTTATCCAATCCTATTTGCTGTAATAATTCGTAACCCTCTTTAATTGAATAGTTACCATCTTTAGTTGGGGCCCATAATAATTTGTCTTCACTACCCGAGAAAAAGACATGTTTATTTGTTAAGATGTTGTGGAGAGAATCTTTGTCATTTTGTCTCAGTGGTAGTTGATCTAGGTCCTCCCAAATGAATTTCCTTGAATAAATGTTGACTATTGATACAAAATGACTAACTTGTGTTCCCTAATGAGTTTCTAAAACTGTTATGATATCTTTTGAAGTCTAGCAATTAGATAATGGAGGTTGACCATTCTATGAGACTCTCCATAATTTAACCATATTCCCACTATTAACTTCCCAAGTGACATATTTAAGGGAAATGTCTCTTGAAGATATCATAAAGTCTCATATGACCAAGTCCTTTGAGCGATCCAACATTGACAAGATTCTAGATGGGACATTGTTATCCAAATAATTCTGTTGCATAATCAGACACTATGTGCATTGAGGTTTATTATACATTTTCCATACTATTTTTCCACCAAAAGCCTTATTTATTTTTTTAAAATCATGTACACCCGCTCCTCCAACTGTAAGAATGTGTGTCATATATTGGAGGGAAATGAGAATAATTTTCCTTACCTCATCCATAATTCTTGTCCAAAGGAAATCTTTGACCAACTTTTGGATTTGTAGTAAGATTGATGGAGGGGCCTTAAGGATAGCTAGATTATAATTTTTAATTTTTGAGAGCACCAATTTGATAAGAAGGATTCTTCTTGATAATGATAACCATCTAGCTTTCCAAGCCACAATTTTTCTTTGAATATGTTAAAGGACTGAAGACCAATAATTTATTTTATTTGATCCCATGAAGAATAGTATACCCAAATTAATAGAAGGCAAGAAGTCCACTAAAAATCCCAATATCTAAACTATATTATCATATATGACTTTGTTAGTGTTGAAAAGATATATTTTTGACTTTTGTGCATTTATTTTCTGCCCTAATACATCAAGATTATAGTTGTAGAAATCTCAATTTCTATAATTCCATAAACCAAATAGACCATTAATTACACTTTATGAGGAGGGGGAATCCTCAACAAGGTAGGATTTCTAGGGAAGCAATGATTTTATCAGTAACCATCTGCTTTCTATTACTACTGATGCTCAGAAATATGTATGCCACACTTATTTACTAATCTCCTCATTTCTACCTAGTTTTTGATATGACTAATATGATGTCATGCAAAATTATAGGCTTATTTACCTTTTTTTATTTATGTGTTTCATAATAGTGAAAAAAAAAAGGATTTCCCAAGTATGGTAATAATGGAACTTGAGTATATCTAGATCTTTGTATTTTGTCTCATTTGTAGATCATTATAGTAAGAGGACATTTGTGTATTTCCTCATAAGTAAATATCAATCTTTTAGTCAGTTTATGGAATTTAAATCCTTGGTTGAAAATCATACTAGTAGAAAACTTAGGTGTTTGAGGACTAATAGTGGTTGTGAGTTTTATTTAGTAAAATTTGGCAGGTTCTATAAGGATCATGGAGCTAAGAGACATAAGACAACTACATACACTCCAAAATAGAATGGAGTTGTAGAGAGGATGAATAGAACATTGATGGAGAGGGTTAGGAGTATGTTGAGTGGTATTGAACTTGAACAAAAGTTTTGGGCTGAAGTTGCAGCCACCACATGTTATTTAATTAGTAGGTCCCCTACTTGAACACTTGTTGAGAAGACACCCATGGAGGTGTGATCTAGCAAGAAGCCCTCATTAAGACATCTCAAAGTTTTTGGTTGTGAGGCATATGTTCATGTGCCAAGTGAAAAAAGATCAAAGTTGGAGAACAAGGTACTTAAGTTTATATTCATTGGCTATGGTGTCAATGTAAAAGGTTGCAAGCTTTGGGATCTAGTTGCAGAGAAGGTGCTCTATAATAGAAGTGTGATATTTCATGAGGTAAAATCTTCCACAATTTATTTTCAGCAAAAGAAGAAAGAGATGCAAAAAAAGGAATTAGTTCATATTCCTACTACCTCTAATGAAGAATAACTACAAGCTCCTGATGGAATTGATAATGAGGAGAGCCTAAGAAGCTCTGAAATTTTTGAAGAGAAAGAACCTGAACCTCAAAATTTGAGGAGGTCTACTCATGATAGACAATGCCCTGCTAGAATTGGTTTTTCACCTAACAGGTTCTGATATTCTTTGTTGGATTCCATTTTTATGCTTTCTTTGATTGCTAATTTTGATGAGTCTAGGACTGTTAGAGAGGCTATGGGTATGATCGATGCATATTCTTGGATAGAGGCCATGAATGAAGAGATGATAGCATTGAAGAAAAATGCTACATGAGATTTTGCACCTTTTCCTAGAGGACAGAAACATGTTGGATATATATGGGTGTTTAAGAAGAGAGTGGGTCCATATGGAAGTGTTGAAAAGTATAAAGAATGGTTGGTTATCACATCATTTGGTGAAAAGTGTAGCAAATATGACATCCATTCATTTGTTGTTATGATCTAGAACATCTTATTATTTTCAAGTTGAGGAAATAGATGTGAAGATAACATTCCTTCATGGTGATTTGAAGGAGGAAATTTACATATCATAGCTAGAGTATTTTATCGAAAAAGGTAAAGAAAATTGTGTTTCTAAGTTGAAGAACTCTTTATATGGTTTGAAGCAGTCTCCAAGAATGTGGTATCAAAAGTTTGACACCTATGTGTTGTCCTTATGATTTCTGATATCTAAATTTGACCATTGTGTTTATTATACATCTAAAAATGGTCACACTCTTATCATAATCATGAATGTGGATGATATGTTGTTTATTGGGAATGTTGAAAGAATGATTTTAGAGTCAAAGTCTTAATTAATAGCATAGTTTGAGATGAAATATTTCAATGCAACTAAATATATTTTTGGGATTGAGATCATTAGAGATAGAGCCAGCAAAAAGATTTAGATGACCCAGAGAAAGTATATTAACTTGGTGTTGGAGGAATTTAGCATGACAACTTCTAGGTAGTTAGTTGTTCCAATGTTACATGGAACGAAACTTTCTATGAAGGATTGTCCAAAATCTCTTGTTAAGATGGAGGACATGTCTATAGTACCTTATGTGAGTGTTGTTGGCATCTTGATGTATGCTATGGTCTATATGAGACTAGGCATTTCCCAAGTCATGAGAGTCCTTGGCTGGTATATGGCTAGTCCTAGAAGGGTGCATTGAGGTGCAACTAAGAGAGTGTTCAAATATTTGAAAGGTGCATCTGATTATTGCTTGTGTTTTAATAGTAACTCTTTTGTATCTCTATGTTCTAATTTCACAAATGGATATGTGGATTCATATTGGTCAAGTGATATTGATAGCAAAAGATCCACTAGTGGATATGTTTTCCAATGTTTGGTGTTGTAATTAGCAGGATGAGTAAGCAGTAGGTTGTAGCTACTTTTTCAACTATAGATGAATAGTACATGGTTGCTACTCATGCTTCTAAAGAGGTCATTTGACTTAAAGGGTTTTGTTCTAATATTGGTTTTGATGCAAGATAGATTACTATCTATTGTGGTAGCCAAATTACTATTTTTTAGCAAAGAATGCTACTTTCCATGCTAGAACAAAGCATATTGATGTACAGTGTCATTTTGTTCATGATATAGTGGAAGATGGAAAGGTGAAATTGGAAAAGGTTTCTACTTTGAAGAATGTTTCAGATATATTGAAAAAGCTAGTGAGCACCAAGAAGTTTAAATTGCATCTTGATTCTATTGGCCTTGGGGCCTATGATGTGATATGATAACTCCTATAAGTGTTGAAATTATTTAGAATAACTAAGGAGGAGTGAATCAGTTATCCAAGGTCTAGATGTACAAATAAAAATTTCCAATGCTTAGTAGACCCATATCCATAAAACATTATCATGCATGCATCCATTAGATCATATATTACTTAAACTTTAGGTTACTATCCTAGGTCAAAACAACTTTACAAAAATGTAAACATGAAACAAGATGAGAACATTCACACAATTTGACACAAGGATTTTATGTGGAAACCAAACTTAGGAAAAACCACCAATAACATGGTACTAATTCTCACTCTTCTCAAGTGATACTCTATGAAAGACCAACCCTATTAATGGTTACAATACACACTATTAAATGTGAGCTAGTTAAAAGATTTTAATCACCATATTAGGAGTGAGCCTTGTTAGAGGACTTTAGACCATTCCATTAGAATGTCACCTAGTTAAAGGATTTACAAATGACTGTTAGGTCAACCTTAATCCAAAGAAGTAACCCTAGACTAATACAATGATTAGAAAGTAATAGTAAAGCTAAATTTGATAACAAATTACAACTCACTTGTAGATTATAGATCTCTATTTTAGTCCTCCATTCTACTCGGAATTTACACACTTTAACTTTGATAGCTTGTTCACCCTTCAAGAATTCATACTCTTAAGCCTTCTTGATTTGTATTCCAACTATAGTCACGTTTTTTTAGCCACTGAATGAAGCAATACTCTAGACTCCTTGTCATCCTTAGGTTCTTGCACATGACAACCTTTTCTTCTAACCAACTATCTCTATAAATAGAGAATTAAGATCTTTTTTTCTTAACCACAATCATCCATTTTAGGGTTAGGTAGGATACAATGAATCTACCCACTTTTCTATTTGGTTCCTCTAGAAACTTCTAGAATCTTCCTTGAATTCACCTCAAAATGGTTTACCTTGAATTCTATGCCACCAATTCATCATAGTTATCTTCCACGCACTTCACAAAATTCAAGAAAATAAAGTAGTCTGCTCATATTCATCAAATCTTTGATTCAACACATTTACTAATACTCAAAATCAATATGTTGTCACTCGGCCAACACTAGTTCACTCGAAAAATGCTAAAGTTTTCTAATGCTTGACACCAACTAAACTTTAATTAGAATATAATAATAATCACTCGAATTGCATTTTTTTTCATCTTTGCTCGGCACCTCTTGATTTTCACTCAACTTCCACTAATTTCTACTTGACTTGCACTAACTTCTTAGCAAGGCTTGGCAAACACTTTTCTTACTTGATCTTCTTCCAATATTAACTTGAGTAACAATACACTATAGTATCAATGTCTTACTTGGTCTTAGTGCTTCTTTTACATACCAAATATCTCAACCTTTCTCTAGGTGCTATTGTTCTCTCCTCTTTTCAAATCCTCTTCATTAATCAACTAAATGATATCTTTCAGAACAAAAAGTAATTGTCTCACTAGTAGGAAGCTAGTTTGATAATCATTGACAAAATATTGATTGTTCCAATACGGGTTCTTCACTTCAAAATAATCTCATATCAACAATCTCCCTCTTTGGCATTGATGGCAAACTAATACAAACAACAATACCAAAAAGAAAATAAATATTTGGAATTTCTCCCTCTATCAATGTAGTATATGTCCTTCCTCTATGTAGGGTAATGTGAGCTTTGTCAAGTTTCTTTACTACTCCTTCTTTCTTATATCTCCCTCTTGAGAGTATCTCTCCCTCTTTCTAATACTTAGGTGTTTATCTCTACTTATATCCCCATGTTCTTATCTTCTCTTACTAGGTATGTCTTTTTTGAACAATTATTTCTCCCTCATTACTTATTTTCAAGTCCACTATCTCCTTCTTGTAGTCATTTCTCCCTCTTTGAAAACAATGTCAAAGTCTTGGAAACTTTGTATGTAGATATAATCAATTCCATATTCTCCCTCTGTCACCTTTCACATGACAGTAAATTTTCTAATTCGACTCCATTACTTCAAGTAGCTCTTAAAGTAATATCCACTGCATCAAGTTGTAGGATACAACATTCAGCTTAGATGATGCAAGGCACTACTTATGCTTCTTAAGTAGCTTTGGATAGGGGTATCACCCCTAGTTTACCTCTTAGATACTCATGACCATCCTTAGGTAAATATTTTGTGAATATATCAATTATTTGTTCTTTTGTATTCAAATATTCCATCCTCACTTCTTTTTCTTGAACTAACTCTCTCAGGTAATGTTATTTGATGGCAATGTACCACTTAGTCTTTGTGTGCATCATAGGGTTCTTTGATATATATAGAACTTGCATTATCACAATAAAGTATGACAGGTTCAGTGATTTCCTCCTTCCTACCTTTAAGTATTTATTTGATCCACACCACATTTGTACAATTTACTGGATTAGCCACACATTTAGCTTCTATAGTAGATTGAAATATGCAATTTTGTTTCTTGCTGGTCCAAGTGACCAACCTCTTTCCTAAGAAAAATTCTTCAGCATTAGTTTAGACTCTCAACTCAAATTTTTCATTTTTCTTATAGTATATACCATAGTCTTATGTTCCTTTCAAATATATCTTGATTCTCTTAATAGCCATCAAATGATTCTCCTTAGGATTTGCAAAGAATCTTGCAAAAATCCCAATAGATAATACAATTTAGGTCTATTATGTACTACATATTGCAATTTTATAATCATAGACCTCTATAATGTTTGCTTCACATTAGCGAAATCATCATTCTTTGAAAATTTGTGTCTTGTCACCATAAATGTGCTAATTGGTTTTGAATCTTCCAATGCAAAAAAATTCAATATTTCCTTCACATACTTAGACTAAATGATGTATATACCATATTTCATATGATATACTTGCAAACCAACAAAGAATTTGATCTCTCCAAACATAGAAATCTCAAATTATTTCTTCATTTCATTTGCAAATGCTTTACATAATGTATCTTGACTTTCAAGTATGATATCATCAACAAAAATTTTAAATAGTAAAATACCTTTACCTCCTTCTATCTTCAAGTACAAATTGTTGTTATCGTCAGTCTTCTCAAAACCAATCTTCACAAGATAATTCTGAAGCCTTTCATACCATGCTCTTCAGGCTTACTTTAAACCATATAAATTTTTGTGTAGTATACATACCATATTCTTGTTGTTAACATCAAAAAAACCTTCTAGCTATTCTATATAGATGTCTTCTTCTAATATGACATTTAGAAATGTTGACTTCACATCCATTTGATAAACTTTGAAACCTTTGTATGTAGAGTAAGCAAGAAGAGTTCTTACTCTTTCCAATCTTGCAAAAATGGAAAATGTTTCACCATTGTGTTCTCCTTTTTCTTGTGCATACCCCTTGCAAAATAATCTTGACTCATTCCTTGTGACTTCACCATTTTCATCTAACTTGTTTCTATACACCCTCTTGGTTCCAATCACATTCTTGTCCTCTAGTCTAGGAACTAGAGTCCATGTTTTTCTTTTCTCAATCTACTTAATTTCTTCTTGCATGGCTTTACTCCAGTCCTCATTTTCTAAGGCATATTTCACTATCTTAGGCCATCCACTTCTTAGCTAGCTCCTTGTCATTTTTCTAGCATCTTTATCTCCAATAATTTATTTATTAGGTTAATTTATTTTGACATATTTTGACAATATTGGTTTTTTTCTTCTTTCTTCAATAGGTCTATCAACTTTAGAATCACTATGTACTTCTCTATTAGGTAACTCAACATCTCTTTCATGTACACTTATCTCAGAATTAGAATGTTCCTTAGATTCTATCTACAACTTGGCTCCTGACTATAACTCAATTCTTGAATGCAACTTAAAGCATTCATTGTATGTGACTTGGCTATTATTGAAACTTTATGTTTAGTTATAACTTGATTTACAACATCTTCATCACCAAAAATACCTTCATAAAAGTATACAAATGATTTTTTCTCTTCAGTTTCCTTCATAGGTTTAGCTTCATGTACCTTTGTATATTCATCAAACTTTACATTTGCACTTTCTACAACTTTGTTAGCGTTAGTATTTAAACACATGTAAGCTTTACTTCTTGTGGAATAGCCAAGTAATATACCTTCTTCACTTTTAGCATCTAATTTACCATTCTTGAAATCCTTAAGAATGTAGCAGTTGCTTCCAAATACCTTAAAATATTTTATATTGGGCGAGTATCCATACCATAATTCAAAGGCATTGAATGAGTACCTTTCTTCACTTTCAAATGGTTCAAGGTATAGACAACTATACTTATAGCCTCTCTCTAGTATTCCAAAGCAAGATTCTTCTCTATCATGAGTGTTGTAGTACAATTCATTATAGATCTGTTCCTCCTTTTAGCAATCCTATTTTGTGGAGGGGTCCTAGGTGTAGAAGTCTATATTTTGATTCCTCTATCATTATAGAACATCTCAAACTCATTTGATATAAATTATCCACCTCTATCAAATCTCAGACATTTTAAGATTTTTTCTTATCTCCTTTTTAACTCTAGCTAAGTACCACTTAAACATTTGGAAAGCATCAAATTTCTATTTTGGAAACATCACCATCATCATCCTAGAATAATCATCAAAAATAAGGATAATGTACTTGTCACCTTTGTAGCTTTGCACATCAATTGGTCCACACAAGTTAATATGAATAATCTCCAATTTATTTTTAAAGTTGTGAGTCTTACTTTTAAAACTAGATTTTGTCATTTTTCCTAACTGACATTGTTTTCATATCATGTTATTAGGTTTCTTCAATTTAGGCAAACCTCTAACTCTTTTCATGTTACTGATACTAACTAAGTTATCAAAGTTAACATGACATAACCTCTTGTGTCATAACCAAACATCATCAAATTCTACAGCAAGCTAAGTAGCATCATTCCTATCAAGATAGAATAGATTACCTCTAGTCTGATTACCTTTCACAATTAGTTTCCCACCAATGTCATAGATCTTTGATATCTTGTTCTCAAACTCAACTTTGAATCCTAAACTATTCAATTGTGACACACTCAACAAGTTATAGTTAAGTCCTTCTACATAATAAGCATTGACACACATGATCTTTTCTACCAGTTTAATAGATCATTTTCCTTTTGTTAGATAGGTTTTATCACTACCAAACCTTACACTATTTCCATCATAATAATCAAGGGTAATGAAATTACTTTTATCTCCAGTCAAGTGATGTGAACACCCACTATCAATGATCCATCTATCACTCTTGTTCAAATAAGACACTAGTGTAGTTGCCTCATTCTCATTAGAATCATCCTTCATTGCAATATACACCACTTCATCATCATGGTTGTCAGATTCATCTTTGATTTCCTCTTCAACAATGTAGCAAGACTTCTTTCCTTTATCTTTGTAATATTTTTTGTCCTCATCTGTTATACTTTTGTATTTGTCTCCACTTTGATTTTTCTTCTTCTCTGGACATCTAGTAGCAATATGACGAACCTCATTGCAATTAAAGCATATGATAGGTAGCTTACCTTTGAATTTTTCATTTCCTTTGTGAAATCTCCTTGCTAGCAGTACTTCAAGCTATTCTTCATTCTCCTCATATGTATCACTGTCATTAGAGACACATTTGACCTTTTTCTTTTTCTCTTTAGGTTCCTTTAATCATAATTTATCTTTGAAAGTTAATTCAACATTCTAGATTTGAAGTTGTCATAATTGGAGAGTTCAAATGCAATGAGCCTACCTACCAAACCTTCAAGAGATAGATTAGTACCAAGTATACATCTTAATTATTGTATTGCAAAGACTCTAATAGAATAGATGGGAAGAAGTGTCCTCAATGATTTTCTCAATATAGTATCATCAGTGATACTATTAGTTCCTCTTGTAGCATTAAAAACATCTTTTATTCTAGAGAAATATTAAAAATGTTTTCACCTTCTTGCATCCTCATGTCATCAAAGTTACATCTTATACTTTTAGATTTGGCTCTCAAAAAAATTTTATCTCCTCCATAAACGGTGTGAAGAGCATCCCACATCTTCTTTGTAGTATCAAAATCCTTGATATCATCTAACTCAAAATAACTTAGGGAAGATGCAATCTCTAACATTGCTTGATTGTGTTCTTTCTTCTTATTTAGATCCTTAGCAATTAGGGCTCTAGTAGGATCAACATCCTTAATGGTGATGGTATATTTTGCATGCTCTCCAAGACCTCCTAGGTGTAGCTTCATTAGACTTTTCCATACAGGGAAGTTTTCCTTATTGAGCTTGGGTAACTCTCTTTTAAACATCTTGATCTTTTTCTTCTAGTACCTTCAAACTAGTCCTCTTAAGCACTATGACTCTAATACCAATTGTTGGAATTCTTTAGAATAATTGCGATTGGGGGTGAATCAGTTATCCAAGGTCCAGATGTACAAATAAAAATTTTCAATGCTTAATAGACCCATATCCATAAAACCTTATCATGAATTCATCCATTAGATCATACAATACTTAAACTTTGTAGGTTACTGTACTAGGTCAAAAAAAATTGCATAAATGTAAACATGAAACAACATAAGAACATTCACACAATTTGACACAAGGTTTTTACATGGAAACCCAATTTAGGAAAAACTACTTGTAACAAGCTACTAATTCTCACTCTTCTAAAGTGATGCCCTATGAAAGGCCAACCCTATCAAAGGTTACAATACACATTGTTAAATGTGACCTAGTTAAAAGATTTAAATCATCCTGTTAGAAGTGAGCCTTGTTAGAGGACTTTAGACCATTCCATTAGAATGCCACCTAGTTAAAGAATTTACAAATGACTGTTAGGTCAACCTTAATCCAAAGGATTTACCCTAGACTAATACAATTATTAGAAAGTAATAGTAAGGCTTGATATGATAACAAATTATAACTCACTTGTAGATTATAGATCTCTATTTCAGTTCTCTAGTCTACTTGGCTTTCACACACTTGAGCTTTGATAGCTTGTTCACCCTTCAAGCATTTATACTCTTAAGCCTTCTTGCTTTGCATGCCAACTACAGTCACTTCTTTTTTGCCACTAAATGAAGCAATACCCTAGACTCCTTGTCTTCCTTAGGTTCTTGTACATGATAACCTTTTCTTTTGACCAACTATCTCTATAAATAGAGAATTAAGATCTTTTGTCACTTAACCACAACTGTCCATTTTAGGGTTAGGTAGGATACAATGAATCTACCCACTTTTCCATTTGGTTCCTCTAGAAACTTCTTCTACAATCTTCCTTGAATTCACCTCAAAATGGTTTACCTTGAATTCTGTGCCACCACCCCATCATAGTTATCTTCCACATGCTTCACGCAATTCAAGAAAATAAAATAGCTGGCTCAAATTCATCAAATCTTTGATTTAACACATTTACTGGCACTCGGCATCAATATGTTATCACTTGGCCAACACTAGTTCACTTGGAAAATACTAAGTTAACTGATGCTTGACACCAACTAAACTTTACTCGACATAAACAAATAATCACTCAGCTTGCACTATTTTTCATATTTTCTTGATATCTCTTGATTTTTGCTTGGCGTCCACTAATTTCTACTTGGCTTGCACTAACTACTCGAAAAGGCTTGGCAAAAACTTTTCTTACTTGATCTTCTTCCAGTCTTAACTTGATTAATCTTTCATTTCATACTTTAAGTAGATAAAGAATACACTATAGTATCAATGTCTTACTTGGTCTGAGTGCTTCTTTTACATACCATATAACTCAACCTTTCTCTAGGTGCTATTGTTATCTCCTCTTTTCAAATCCTCTTCATCAATCAACTAAAAGATAGCTTTCATACCAAAAAGTAATTTTCTTACCAACAAGCAGTAGGTTTGAAATCATTGAAAAAATATTGATTGTTCCAATACAGGTTCTTCACTTCAAAATCATCTCATATCAACAATAAGGTCTTCATCAAGTGCAAAATTGATGGGATAAGTTGAATCCTTACGATGACTTGATGTTTTCTTTGTGCTTTCTTGGAAATTTGCTAAATAAAGATGAAATCTTGCACAAGGATAGACTTCAAGAAGAAAAATGAAAGTTTCTCACTTTCTCTAATTTATTCTCTTATGTTTTGTTTTAATTCAAGAGTTGAGCATAAGAAAGTTTCTAAAATATTTTGAAGATGCATTGAATGTAGATGCTTTAGAAATGATTTTCTCTTGTATAAAAACTATGTAAGTACAAAGCATTGTTTGAAGAGAGTTGTTATCCTATCGATAGGGATAACTTTAAGAAACCCCTCCCCAAAATAAATATAAATTCATGGAAAATCAAACATTAGTTTTGGGGGGGGGATTAATTTCTATTAGAAAATTTTATTTTTTGATGTCAAGAAAAGTTTAATTTTACATGTGATTTTTCTCTGACCATTAAAAAAATTCATAAAATGTAGGTGATTTTGTCCCTTTTGATAGAAAATATATATATTGTATAAGGCAATTTTTCCTATTTATTGGAAAACTATATATATTGTATTGCACAATTTTCCCCCATTTATTGAAAAAATATATATAGTTTATTAGGAAATTTTTCATGTTTATTAGACAATCTATATATATAATTAGGAGATTTTTTCTATCTATTGAAAAAACATATATCATGTGTTGGGGAATGTGCTAGAAAATGATGTGATTACTCAATGAATCAATGACTAGAAATTAATCGTATCTTTTTCAAAATATTTTTCAGATTATCAAAATATTAAGCTTAGTATTAAATCAAAGAGTGATAAGAAAGTGAGGTTTCTATATGATTACATCTATGTGGAATATCCTATTGCATTTATGGAAGAGTTGAATCTGGGTCAAAAAAACATTCTTTAAATTGCAAAAATCCTATTCAATGGTTGTCATTATCAAAAATGTAGTTAGCTACCAAAAATAGGATTGCGTGTAGAAGAGGGATCATCAAATAAAAATCCAAGCTCTATTGTCAAACCAAATTTGACTATGGAGGAGGATGAGGATTAAAGTGATCTTACTAATAGGATTATTATAGCTTTGTAGGTTCTCTCTACTAATCTCAAGGAAGCCATCAAAGAGCTCAAAAAGGAGTAGCAAAAGGCAGACCTCTGAGCAATATTCATTGAAAGGGGTCTAGGCCCTACTAATTTTGAAGAACAAATTGCAAATGTCGTGGAACAGAAAAATTGGAACTTTAACACTTTTGGGATGTTTTCAAGGGTAAAGAAGTGTTACATGAAGAATATATATATATATATATATATATATATATATATATATATATATATATATATATATATATATATATATATATATATATATATATATATATATATATATATATATATATATATATATGAAGATGGAATGTAAAGAAGATATAGAGAATATAATGCAAAGTATATCCCTTTTTGTTGATTTTTGATATTTCAATGGCCTAGTGTTTCATTTTGGGTTGTAGTTATTTTACAATAATCAGATGATGTATTTAATTATTATTTTCCAAATTTATGTGAACCATAATTTCATTTTCTAGTGAGTACTTACTGACTAGTAGTAGTACATAATACATACTACACATGTTGCATGTGAGTGGCAATTGATGTCTGAAGTAATGGATTTTTGGGAAATGTTCCTAATAACATGTCATATCTCTAACATATGTGTGTAACTGGTAACATCCATCTACAAACTATCATTCAATGATAATATGTCAACAGTTTGAAGGTTTGTTCTAGGCCAAATGTCTTGAATGAAGCCTCGACCTTGTTCAAGTCTCTAGAATGGTGACACATTTCCTTCCACCTTGTACCAGTTGTAGTGGACAGTAAATAGATGTCTTGTCATTGTCCATGACATTCCTTCTTCCATCGGCTTTACACGTATTACAACTTTTTTGGCACAAACTTTCATTTATGTTGAAGATTTGCAAATATTTAATCATTTAAAATAATTGAATTGGAAGCCAAATAGACAAATGTGCAGGGACCATCACTCATCCACTCAGCTTATTTATAGGCAATTGAGCTTCTTCTTTCATTATTGCTTATCTTGTTTTTGGAAGTCAATAGTTTGGTAATAGGTATACTTTTAGTGCTTATTAAATCATGGGTTGGTTTACTTGGTGTGGTAGAATGGTAGTCATTGATATTAATTCAATATGGACACTCCAATACACCTCACATGAAAATTGAAAGAGGAACAGAAGGCCTTTTAGGTGATGTCCCTAATGAAAACCTCTTGTCAATTTGTAATGAGGTTTGTTAAGATCCTTATAGTTAATTTGAATTATTACTATTTTTCTTATATATAATATAATTGAGATTATATTATGTTATTTTCTATACTTATATATATTTATAATTATATTGTTTTTGATTAGATAAATAGGTTTTACAGGAACCCTAAAACCCAAGAGTTAAAACATTAACAAGGCTAATAATAAGCATGAAAAGCCCAACCAAAAGAGTTCAAGTTCAAAGGCTGATAATAAGCCCAAGGCCCAGCCGAAAAAAAAAATCATAGAAAAGACTAGGAATAGATACAACAAGAAATGACAAAGGAAAAAGCCTTGACAAAAAGCCAAAAAAATTGATTGAGAAAAAAGAACAGGCAATGGACTAGTCCTCGTTCTTTCTGTCTAGGTCTCACATGGCCTAAGCAGCCTCATAGGCCATCTGGTTCTCCTCAGCCTCTTGCTAGTGTGCCCTTTGATCCTCCTGGTCCTGACCATTGTTGATGTTGTCCTTTGCAACATTTAATATTGTATCATATTACATCTTGAATGGTTTAATCAAAGTTTGTTTTATTTTATTAATGTGGCTAATGGAGCCATGATTCTTACATGAGTCATGTCCATCAAGTGGATGTGATTCATGTAAGTGTCACATCCATGTAACTTTCTATAAAGGTTCAATGGAACCTTCTTAAAATCAATCGAACAAAATCATTACATCAGTCCTTCCTTAGTATATGTGACATTAGTAGAAATACATAGTAGAGGTGACATCAGCTGCAAAGACAATTCAACATATATAATTTGATTTTATTATATATTAAGTGTATACTAAGTGAAGTACTTAGTAAAATTTATTATTAATTATAATTATAATTAATTATATCTTCTTGTAAATAATAATCTAAGATATTTTATTAGTGAATATAATATTTTATTCTGTAAAATATTATTACGAAATTAAAACATATATTTGTCTGATTAATTTTTACATGGTATCAGAGCCTAGTTGAGGAAAAATTTGTTTAGACAAAACTATCAAAATTGTAAATGGTATGAGGCTAGAGGATCAACTTGAAGGAAACTCAATTTTTTTAGGATGGAAACTATGGATGAAGCTAACACTAAAAGAAAATGGTCTAAAGAAATTCATCAAAAACTTAGATTCACTTAAGGGAAGTGATTGATCTAAAATATAGGAAATGGATAACATCAAAGCTATGAGATTGATTGTTGATGTCGTTAAAAACCATTTATTACCAATCATTTAAAAATTTGAGATAGCACATTAGATTCTTAAAGCTCTTGAGAATATGTTTGAAATCAACAATACTACCAAAATAGTTACTCTAAGAGACAACCTCTCAAACATCAAAATGACTAAAGGAGAAACCATATCTTATTACTTCATGAGAATAACTGAACTAATAAATCAACTATCCACAATAGACCATAAATGTAAAGGCAAAGAGCTAGCAATAATGGCATTAAAAGGTCTACCAACATCATGGGAAACTTTCAAACAAGGATTGTGCATGCAATAAAAAGTTCCTAAACTCAATAAAATCAAAGTTGATTGCTAACAAGAAGAAAGTATGTGATGATTTCACTACTTCAAAAGAAGATTTTCAAATTCTCTCCTCACAAGTAAATAAAAGGCAAAAACTAGATTCAAAAAGGAAACATCAAGACTATTAAAAAATGTAGTGCTATAGATGTGATAAATATGGACACCTAGCATATCAGTTTCCTGATAGACTCAAGCAATAGGCATCATTTGTTAAAACCAATAGTCCTATAAGACATTCAAAAAATGATGCTTTCTATTCTACACTTTCTAGTGATATATCTATCAGATCTAACACATGGGTAATAGATAGTGGAGCATATCAACACATTACTAGTTGTACTGATATATTTTTGGATTTGATTGTGTTAAGATTTTTACTATCAATGTTTAAAATCACAATATGTGATCCATCATTAGGATGAAGAGCAAGAGATTAAGTGATGTGTGTGTGTGTGTGTGTGTGTGTGTGTGTGTGTATTCATCATCAGGATGAAGAGCAAGAGATGCAAAACAAAGTAGGTTGCAGATGATGGCTGACCCAAAAGATAAAGGGACCAAGGCAAGAAGGATAGCACACACCCTAAGGTTGAAGAATGAAAATAAAATAAAATAAAAATAAGAAACAATAATAGAGTAGACAAAAGGACAAGGGGCCAAAAGGAACACATTCCAAGGACAAACCAAAAAAGAATTAGAAACTGAAAAAAGCACCAATTGAAAAAAAATGTTGAATTTTGTGAATTGACAAGTGAAGATATCAAAATTATATAACATCTAAAATATGATATAACTAAGAGTGTGCCTTAAATTATATTGATGAAAAATAACAAGAATGAAATAGAATATATCATATATACATAGGCAAAAGACATGAAATGGACAAAGATGAAAGATACATGCTTGCTTTTATATATATGGGTAAGTGCACCAAGTTGTGGTGCCAAAAGGGGGCTATAAGTGGACACCTTTTTCCTGAATCAGCACTTTTTGAACTTCAACAAGAATTTGAAGATAGTTACACTCAAAATTTTAAGATATGACAAAAACTAAAGTCATAGTCCTTTGAATCTAGTTTCTAAACTATTAGTTTTTTTTCAAAATGGTTTACTTTTAGGTCCTTAAAAAAGGGGGCCACTATTTATTCCAAAAAAATAACACAACACAAAGTGTGGCCCCCCTAAAATTTTAACTTTCTTTTTGAAATTATTTAATTGCACTGATCAAAAGTTACTTGACACTATGTAGTTTATCCCAGATTTTTCAGGCAATTTTATAATGTGTACTTTTTTTAATGAATTTTTTAACTAGATTCATCCCAAAAATGTGAAATATCTATGTGCTCCCCCTAAAAATAATTGAAAACTAATCTAAAATCAAAACCTTTTTTTTTCAAAGTGTGTAGAATGGATTCTAGTTTCTAAAAAACTAAGTTGTTGCAAAATTTGATGAACAAGCTAAAATCTATAGCCCAATTAGTACATGGTAGTTTTTAACAAAAAATGGACATACATTCAAAAGAAATTATAGATGAAAGGCTTAAAATAGTTCAAATTAAAAATAAATTATATGGTTATATAGCTAACACAGAGACCTACAATGTCATGGAACCTTATCTTATTGATGGCCAACTAGGAGGAATCTTGAAGGAGAGCACACAAGAAAAAACAATCATTTTATGTATGTTTGTAGAAAAACACATCTCAGACCTATTTACAAACTCCAAACCTTTGGGTTAGATCTCCAAGGCAAAACCAAGCCCTAGGCTTGGTTTTAATGCAAATCTTTGAATAGCGTGAACACCCTATAGTGTGTGCATGCTATTTAAATCTTTTGAAATTGGGTCTCAATAGCACATGCACACTACAGTGTACATGCACTATTGAGACCTAAATAGTGCATAGAGAAGGAAGAAGAGATGTAAAGAAAAAGCAAGAGAAAGGGAGGGATGGCTATGTGTGTGTGTGTGAGAGAGAGAGAGAGATAGAGAGAAAGTAGGAGATGGGAGAGGGGAGAGAGAGGAAGTGAGAGAGAGTAGGGGTGGCAGAGAGCATACGAGATGGGAGAGAGAGAAAGTGTGAGAGAGAGTAGGGGTGGAAAAGAGAGAGTATGTGATGAGGGAGAGAGATTAAGAGTAGGGGATGGGAGAAAGAGGAAGCATGAGAGAGTTAGTAGGGGTGGTAGAGAGAGTACGAGATGGCAGAGAGAGATTAGGTAGTGGAAGAGAAAGTGAGAGAGAGAGGAGGATGGGAGTGTGTGTGAGAGAGAGAGAGAGTAGGGCATGGGAGACAGTGTGAGAGTTTGAAAGTGTGAGAGATAGTAGGGGCGGCAAAGAGAGAAATTAGGGGATGGGAGAGGGGAGAGTGAGAGAGAGCAAGGGATAAGGGAGAGAGAGAGAGTAGAGAGGGAGAGGGAGGGAGAGAGAGAGAGAGAGTAGGCGATGGAAGAGGGAGTGGGAGAGGGAGAGAGAGGGTGGAATGGGAGTGTGTGTGAGAGATCTAGAGAGTAGGGGATGAGAGAGAAGAGAGAGGGGGGATAGGAGTGTGTGGCATGTGTGAAAGAGAGAGAGTAGGAGATGGGAGAGGGGAGAGAAAAAGTAGGGGATGGGAGAGAGAGAGATTAGGTGGTGGGAGAGGGAGTAGGAGAGGGAGAGAGAGGGGAGAATGGGAATGTATTGAGAGAGAGAGAGAGAGAGTAGGGGATGGGAGAGAGAGGAAGTGAGAGAGAGTATGGGTGGCATAGAGAGAGTAGAGGGTGGGAGAGAGAGATTTAGAGTAGGGGATGGGGAGAGAGAGAGAGAGTACAGGATGGGAGAGAGAGATTGAGAGTAGGGGATGGGGGAGAGAGAGAATAGGCAGTGGGAGATGGAGTGGGAGAAGGAGAGTGAGAGAGATGAGGATGGGAGTGCATGTGTGTGAAAGAGAGAGTAGGGAATGGGAGAGCAGGGAGAGAGAATAGCTCAAGAGAGAGTTGGGGATGGGGGAGAGAGATGGGAGATGGAAATGTGTGTAAGAGAGAGAGAGTATGGGATGGGAGAGAGTGTGAAAATGTGAGAGAGTATAGGGGGTGATAGAAGAGAGTAGAGAAGGAGAGAATGAGAGTGAGAGAGAGAGAGAGTGAGAGTGAGAGTGAGAATGAGAGAGAGAGTAGGAAGTGGGAGAGGGAGTGGGAGAGGAGAGAGAGGGGGGATGGGTGTGTGTGAAAGAGAGAGAGTAGGGAATGGGAGAGGGGAGAGAAAGAGACTAGGAAATGGAAGAGGGAGTGGGAGAGGGGGAGAGAGGGGAGATGGGAATGTGTATAAGAGAGAGAGTAGGGGATGGGAGAGAGTTTGAGAGTGTGAGAGAGAGTAGGGGTGTTAGAGAGAGAGTGAGAGTATGGGATGGGAGAGAGAGTAGAGAGGTAAAGAGTAAGAGAGAGATAGTAGGCAATGGGAGAGGGAGTGGGAGGGAGAGAGAGAGGGGGAATGGGAGTGTGTGTAAGAGAGACAAAGTAGGGGATGGGAGAGGGAGTGGGAGAGAGAGAGAGGGGGGGGAATGGGAATGTGTGTAAGAGAGAGAGAGTAGGGTATGGGAAAGAGAGGAAGTGTGAGAGAGAGTAGGGGTGGCAGAGAGAGAGAGTATAGGGTGGGAGAGAGAGATTAAGAGTAGGGGATCGGGAGAGAGAGAGAGTACAGGATGGGAGAGAGAGAGAGAGAGAGAGAGATTGAGAGTAGGGGATGGGGGAAAGAGAGAGTAGGTGGTGGGAGACAAAGTGGGAGAGCGAGAGCGAGAGAGAGGAGGATGGGAGTGCATGTGTGTGAAAGAGAGAGTAGTTCAAGAGAGAGTAGGGGATGGGGCAGAGAGTGGGCGATGAGAGAGGGAGTGAGAGAGGGAGAGAGGGGGGGGATGGAAATGTGTATAAGAGAGAGAGAGAGAGTAGGGTATGGGAGAGAGTGTGAAAATGTGAGAGAGAATAGGGAGTGGCAGAGAGAGTAGAGAGAGAGAGAGAGTAGCGGATGGAAGAGAGACTAGGTGGTGAGAGAGGGAGTGGGAGAGGGGGAGAGAGGGGGGATGGGAGTGTGTCTAAGAGAGAGAGTAAGGGATGGGATAGAGTGTGAGAGAGAGTAGGAGGTGGCAGAGAAAGAGAATGAGATGGGAGAGAGAGAGTGAGAGTAGGGGATGGAAGAGAGTGTGAGAGAGTAGGGGATGGGAGAGAGAGTGATGGTATGGGATGGGAGAGAGAGAGTAGAGAGGGAGAGAGAGAGTGAGTGAGAGAGAGAGTGAGAGATAGTAGGTAGTGGGAGAGGGAGAGGGAGAGGGAGGGGGGATCAGAGAGTGTGTGAGAAATCTAGAGATTATGGGATGGGAGAGAAGAGAGGGTGAGAGAGAGTAGGTGGTGGGAGAGGGAGAGAGAGAGAGTAGGTGGTGGGAGAGGGAGAGTGAGAGAGAGAGTAGGGGATGGGAGAGAGAGTAGCATAAGAGAGAGAGAGGGGGGATGGGAGTGTGTGAGATATAGAGAGTAGGGGATGGGAGAGGAGAGAGAGAGTAGGGGATGGGAGAGGATAGAGAGTGAGAGAGTAGGGGATGGGATAGGGAGTAGGAGAGGGAGCATGAGAGAGAGAGAGAGAGCAGGCAATGGGAGAGGGAGTAGGAGAGGGAGATTGAGAGAGAGAGAGTAGGGGATGGGAGAGGAGAGAGAGATTGAGAGAGAGTAGGGGATGGGAGAGGAGATAGAGAGTAGGAGATCGGGGATGGTGGGATAGGGAGAGATGTGTTTTGACATAGTGCATACGCACTATGTCAAATCACCCAAAAATGGTAAAAATGAAAGTTTGGGACCCATTTCATCCATTCTCTGCTTTTGATCTATTGTGCATTCTGTTGTTTTGATAGAAAACATGGGTTTCAACATAGTAAACACTATTTGAAGACTTTTTGAAGCTAGCAAACACCAAATTAAATCATTGGATATGTGATTTGAATACTTTTTGAATTTTTTTGTATAGAAAAGGTCAGTGCAATCCTTGTTAAATAATGTTTGTTGATATATAGATACAAATTTGATTATAATTTGACATGTTGTTTAATATATAGTGAATTCATTGAAATTTGTATGTTTGGATAAAATGTTATTTTGAAATGGTTAGAAATTTGACAAGTTGTTTGATATATATAATGTATTCATTCAAATAATTGTAATTTTTATATGTATTTGAATGATTTTTAATTTACACATTGTAAGTAATTTAGATGTTTGAATAATTTGACATGTAGAAATCATCATCATGCCAAGGAAGAAACCAAAAACTCAAACAAATGAAGATAGAGAGAGAGATTTGGCAATTGAAAGAGATAAAATGAAACTACTACATGAACAAAGAAAAATGTAAAGCAATAATGAAGAATTGACTTTCGAAGAGGATCAAGAACCACCAGTACAAAGAAACAAAGAGGAAAAATTAGGAAGACAAAGAGAATGAATGAGACTGTTATGGTCAAGAAGACAATTGAATTGTGAAGCTACACCATCTTCCAATGTTGGAGTCATATCATCCTCTCATGTTGAAGAGACACTAATTAGTAGATCCGACGATGTACACACTCCATCATGTCATGTTGAAGACACAACATCAACACATCAAGTAGGTGATATTCCATCTTTTGCATCTTATTGCCAAGGCACATCATCTTTAGTTCAAGGTATGTAATACACTCAGCCTTATGTTGATGTTCAAAATGTTGAAGGAATGGAAGAGATTATAGCACCTTCTAGAATTAATTTTAGAAGACCAAAATATTTGATTGATATTGATACTAACATTTTGAAATCAATGCCTAACCAGATTAGCAAGCGTACTTGTCAAAGAAAAGTTAATTGTATGTGGAGATTATTTTTTGAAGAATTAAATACTATAGGTTAATGCCAATTATTTGTTGAAATGATGAGGAATTTAAAATTTAGGCCTATTATGAATATTCTTGGGCTAAGAATGATGGATGATTCAAATGAAAAAAGCATTGTAAAGAATCTAATGAGTGCTTATGACAAAGTGGGTTCTAAATCAAGCACCAAAGATACTAATATCACAAGATGAGTACTTACATCCACAATAGTAAGTATGCAAATGAAGAAAGCTCGACTCATGAGAAAGACAAAAAAAATATTTAAAATTGTTAGAGGTACTTTAAGGAGAGCCATGCTAAGGTGTGAGAGATTGGAAGATCCAATAAAAAATGAGTTATGGACATTTAGTAGTAGACTATCGTAAAAGGATAAAGAAATTACTGAAGCTTTGAAATCATTGATCGAAGATTTTTGGAAAAATAACACACGTGTTTCCCCTAAACAAAGAGATGTTTTAAGAAGGAGGATTGGTGGCCAAAAATGTGACCCAAATGCAAAACATTTTTTGGACTCAACTCAGACACAATTTTTTGCAAAATTTATTGGTATGTATCCTCAAATTTGAATAAGTCAAAGATTTTTTGAGATGGGTAAATATCTTTATGTAAAGATAAATCACACATGCACAACTTGTTGTTGTAGGATACACTTTGAATTTTCTAACAATTTTGATGTTTTTAGGCATATATGTGTGTTTTTGCATTCTGAGTTTGCTTTGCAGGATAGTGACATGAATGAGCCACCAAGATCTTTAAGGAAATTCATATCAAACATTTTATGTGAAATAGGGGATGGCCAACAATTTTACAAGACATCATGCTTGGATGATACATGCTTATTTTGTGGTTCTTTGCAACTTTTATCAACTTGTCAACATATGGATAGTACACATGCAATTGCAAATGAAATAGTAGATTATGAAAAATTTAAGATAGTGGCATATGCTCTAAAAGATGGGAAACTAGGTAAAAGATGTGATTTAGTCATTGAAAAGATTCCAGTGTATGAGTTCATGAAGATTTTTCATGAAAATATTATTTACGAGTATGCAAGACATACACATAGAGCTCGATGGCTGGATTTGCAATTCAAGTTGTGCAAGGATACATTTCCATTGGATACCATTGAGAACTACACACTACAACCACAAAATGAGGTGCAAGCAAAGTATTATACTTCTCAACAGGTTTCCATATTTTTTCACATAACATTCATGCATTCACCTACAAGTACAGAGGATGATAGGAAGATTTTGAGGGAGTACCATTTTTACATCAGCGATGATCGATCACATTCTATGGAGTTCGTACATGATTGTTTTCAACTATTTTATGGAGATTTGGCTAATAGGGACATAGCATATCATCAACACATTATTTGGTTAGACAATTGTGCATCTCAATTCAAGAATGCACGGATGTTCTATTAGTTGAGTAAGATACACAGGTTGTGTAGAATTCAATATATTTGGAATTTCATAGAGGTTAGTCCTGGAAAGGGAGAGCATGATGATGCAGGTCTGTGCATCAAAAGAGCCTTAGCTCATGAATTAAATAAAGTACAAAGATGGAACAATATTGATTGATGCAAAATCCATCATCCAGTGGTGTAACGCTACAATAGGTTCAAGTAAGGAAGGTGAGTCTATAGTTTGTAGATTTTTTTGGTTGATAGATAATACTAACATTGCACCATATGAGGATAGTTGCACACTAAAAAGATCTAGTGAGTTGCACTCTTTTAGAAGCTATAATGATGGTTCATGGAGTATCCACACAAAAAAAATGGTATGCTATTGTCCATCATGTGTAGAGGAAAATTGAGATGACTGTGAGTCAACTGAATGGGTGGACAAATGGGATATATAGGTTTTGGACCCAATTCACACCTATCATCCCCCACAAGCATTGGAAATGGTAGAGATGGATTTGTCTATTGACTTTCACTGCTTGTTTGATCTAGTGCAACTAGTAATATATATATTTATATATCTTTGTAATTTTAATATGTAACTTTATAACTTTTATCTAAGTATTTTCTGAATTAATGATCACATTTTGTACATTAGTCACTATAGGCCATATTTTTGCTATTATTGCACCTGAAGACAATGAAGAAGGGATAGATTATTATTTGTATCATTGTGTCCAAGACAAACAAAAATTGGATCACTCAGTTATAGATGGTGAAGGTTTAGAGTACCATGTTGGTGTGGTGGTTGTAAGTGGCACATGGCTTAGACGATATTCTATGAAGAACCCTAACTTGTGGTTATTCGAGGATTGGCAAACTGATGGGGACAGGACCCAAGAACAGAATGGACACAATAGAAAAAGGGAAATTGTATTAACTAAAAAATAAGCTAGTACATTTAGTACAGAGAAAATAAACTTCAAAACATGCCCTAAGGGCTTACAATAGCATAAATGTGGAGATAATTTATCCTTTCAATACCTCCTCTCGAACTCCACTCCGAACTACCTTTTACAATGCCAAAAATCTCTTTAAATAGACCTCGAAGGATTAAGGACTAGGAGTACATTTTAGAAAGTGCTAGTAGGCATCCAGCAACCAAATAGAAGGTTCCAAAAGCTGCGTTATAAGTCGGTGCAAATCTAGAAGAATTCAGAAACGGTAACTAAACTTCTGAGAGGCATAACTTTTGAACCGTAGCTCTGATTGACAAACCGTTTACATTTCCAAAAGCTCTCAAAGTGCTTTATAGCCCTATGGACCAGCTTCACTCATCCCCCATTTTTCAGCCCTTTTTGAGGTCATTTAATGCCCCTAACCTAACTTGGAAGCATTCTTAGGAGGTCTCCAAAACCTGAAAAATTGCAATAACTTTCAAACCGTGGGGCCTTTTGACCTGATTCTTTGTCTGGAATGCTCTAAATTAAAATTACATTCATCTGCCCAATTCACACCTTCTAGTTCACCAAAATAATGGCCCAATTACATGCTCCTATTTTTTCAAGATTTTCTAGCACACTGATAGTGGAACTGTGAGAGTTGGAACCTTTATTTGACCCAAATGGGTGTCCAAAAATGAAAACACATGAATAAAAACTAAGTCTAAGTACATTTTTTGAGTGACACATGATTGCCCTTAAACCTCTGGATGCTCCTGCATCAGACACCCAGGGTAGATTGAAAAGTGACCCTGTCACTTTATGAATGGTAGAGGAAATCCCAAATGGGAAACCTCAGCTACTGAAATCCAAGTTGAGTCCTCGATTGGTCATCCTTTCCATTTGACCAAATACTCTTCATACTGCCTATTTTTGGTACTCCTACCCACATGATGATCTAGAATGTCTTCTATCTCCTCCTTCTTAGAAGCAAGAATTGGACATGGCTCTAACACCAGCTCCTCATCTACACCATCATCATGATACTCTGTTAAATCTGCAATGTTAAAAATGGGAGAAATGTGAATACCGTCTGGCAGCTCCACTTCATATGCATTTCCTGAGTCATGTTTCTTCAAAATTTTGCAGGGGCCAAATTTCTTCATTTTCAGCTTGTTTCAAGTACCGGCTAGAAATATTTCTTTTCGTAAGTGCACCATGACTAGATCCCCTACTTGGAATTCCTTATGTCTTCTCCTTTGATCAGCCCTAGCTTTATACTCTTGATTCATCTTGGTAATGTGTGCTTGAACCTCCTCATGTAGATGCTTGATATGTTTAGCAAATTCTTTTGCTTCAGCACTTGTCCTCTCCCCTTGCTCTACCTTCCTCAATTCTGGTGCAGTCCTTGGGCTATTCCCATATACAATTTAGAATGGTGATTTTCTAGTACTCCTATTTATAGAGTTATTGTATGCAAACTCCGCTTGTGGTAGAATCAAATCCCATCCCTTGGGCTTATTCCCAACTAAACATCTCAGCAAATTGCCCAGACTTCTATTTACCACTTTTGTTTGGCCATCAGTTTGTGGGTGATGCATTGAACTGAATTTCAAGTCAGTTCTTAACTTTTTCCATAATGTCCTCCAGAAATACCCCACAAATTTAGCATCTCTGTCAGAAACTATGCTCCTTGGAAGACCATGTAGTCTTACCACCTCTTTGAAAAACAAGTCTGCAATATGGACAGCATCATGAGTTTTGTGGCATGGAATGAAATGTGTCATTTTGGAGAACTTATCACCCACCACAAATACTGAGTCATTACTCCTTTGTGTCCTTGGCAATCCAAGAACAAAATTCATACTTATGTCCTCCCATGGCCTTGATGGAATAGGCAATGGCTTATATAGACCAGTATTGTGACTAAACCCCTTGGCAACTTGACAAACCTGGAAACTCTGTACAAACTTCTTCACATCCTACGAAATTTGAGGCCAAAAATAATGTTCTCTAAGAATGGAAATGGTCTTATCTTGACCAAAATGTCCTACCATCCCTCCACTATGTTTCTCCTTAATCAAATTTTCCCTCATGGAACTCCTTGGAATGCACAATTGACTACCTTTGAACAACATGTCATCCTGAATCAAATAGTCTAACCACTTGGTTCTATCTACAGCAACAAGTTCTTTACAAGCTTTCCATGCTTCAGCAAAATCAGGATCCTTGGGGTACAAATTCTGGAGTTCATCAAACCCAACTACTTCAACCTGCATTATTGTAATCAAAAACTGTCTCCTACTTAGTGCATCTACAACCCTGTTAGATTTTCCACTTCTATGCTTCAACACAAATATATAACTCTGCAAGAACTCTACCCACTTCATATGCCTCTGATTCAATTTACCTTGGCTATTTAGGTACTGTAATGCCTGATGATTAGTATACAAAATAGATTCCTTTGGCAATAAATAATGCCTCCATTTCTTTAAGGCCTGAACTATTGCATAGAATTCTTGATCATAAACAGAATACTTCTTCTTTGCATCATTCAATTTTTCACTAAAATATGCAATAGGCTTACCTTCTTGGCTTAATACAGCCGCAATAGCACTACCAGTGGCATCACAATCCACCTAGAAAACCTTTCTAAAATCTGGAAGTGCCAACACAGGTTTTTCTGTTACCTTCTTCTTCAGCAATTCAAAACTTCTCGCAGTTGTTGTAGTCCATTTGAACTCTTTTCTATCCCCTCTTATTGTATCAGTTAGGGGTGCACATATGCCATTGAAATTCTTAATAAACTTCCTATAAAAACTAACTAGACCATGAAATGATCTTACCTCAGTAGCAGACCTTGGAGTAGGCCATTCCAAGATGGCTTTTACCTTCTCTAGATCCATTTTGAGACCTTCGGGTGATATAACAAACCCCAAATAGACTAACTTCCTTTTTGCAAAGATACACTTCTTCAGATTAATTAATAGTTTCTCTTCCATTAGCCTTTCAAGGACACTACGAATATGCAATAAATGTTCTTCCAAAGTCTTGCTGAAAATTAAAATATCATCCAAATAAACAATAACAAATTTTCCCAAGAACTTCTTAAGTACCTCATTCATGAGCCGCATGAAGGTGCTTGGGGCGTTCGTCAATCCAAAGGGCATGACTAACCACTCATAAAGACCCTCCTTGGTCTTGAAGTCTATTTTCCACTCATCTCCTTCTCAAATCCATATCTAATGATAGCCACTCTTGAGATCTATCTTTGTGAAGTACTGAGCTCCACTCAAGCAGTCCATAAGATCATCCATCCTTGACAAAGGAAACCGGTACTTGATGGTTATCCTATTTATAGCTCAAGAATCTATACACATCCTCCACTCTCCATCCTTCTTTGGTGTGAGTACTGTAGGTACTACACATGGACTCAGGCTCTCTTGAATCAAGCCCTTCCTCAACAGCTCCTGAACCTATCTATTTAGCTCCTTTGTTTCAGCAGGAATCATCCTGTGAGCAGCCTTGTTAGGCAAACTAGCTCCTGGAATTAGATCTATCTGATGACTAATTTTCCTTACTGGTGGAAATCCATCTGAAACATTATCAGAGATAATATCTCCAAACTCCCCTAGTAAATCTGAAACTTCAAGTGGTATTTCACTACTATCTTCTTTATCTTTCCTAGGAATCAAAGCATTGCACATATGCTGATGTTTCATGCCATCTAAAAACTTCCTTTCATCAACAAGACAAATTCTAACACTGCTACATACCTTTTCACCTTCCTTTTTCATGGGCTTCAATTTGTGGTGAACTCCATCCTTTGTCAAAGAGTATGTGTTTGCATGTCCATCATGTACTACATATCTATCAAACTACCACAGTCTACCCAACAATAGATGGCAAACATCCATCGAAATAACATCACAGAGAACTTCATCATGGTAACTCCCAATTTTGAATTTCACTAAAAATTGTTCACTTACCAGGACCTTATGATCATCTTTTACCCAAGCAATCCGATAGGGCTGGGGATGTTTCTCCCTTTTGAGCTTCAGCTTAGAGACCATCTCTTCTGATACCAAGTTATCAGTGCTACCACCATCAATGATCATGTCACAACATCTATCCTCAAACTTGCATCGGGTATGAAACAAACTCCTCTATTGTCCTAGTTCAATCTCACCACTTAGTAGGACTCTTTAATTTACAAAGGTCTCTCCTCTTTCTGCATCCTCTGAATGTGGTGATTGTGCATCCTCATCCACATGAGCAACCCTAGCTTGGCCCTCAGCTCTCATATCTGTCCTTCCTTGTCATTGAGGGCATTCAAAGGCATGATGACCTTCTTCATTGCAATGGAAATAGGTACCACAAAAGCTGCATCTTCCTTTTCCACGTCCTCTACCTCTTCCTCTCTGATTTCCAAAGTCTTGATCATGGGAGCGGTTGAAACCCTCATTCCTCTAGTTCCTACTAGTACCCACATCTTTATTTTTCTTTTGGGTTTCATTACGGCCTCTAGATGATCTACCACTTCCCCTTCCTCCTTGATCGTGCCCTCTTTGTCTTCCTTCAAACCTTTTATTCAGATTCTCTTCAACTCGTACGGAAAACTGGTATGCCTCTTCAACGCTGGTCATTCTTACCAGACTTAATTCCTCCTGGATGCTAGGTCGCAACCCTCTGATATAACGAGCAACCTTCTCCTTATTTGCTTTTGCATGCCCCGCTCTAGTCAAGAGTCGATAAAATTCCTCTGTATATTCTTGGACTGATCTTCCTACTTGCTTTAACCCATGCATCTTCTTAAACAAATCAAGCTCATAGTCCATAGGAATGAACTGCTTCTTCAGTTTGTCCACCATGCGATCCCACCTTGTGATCTTCTCCTTTCCTCTTCTATTTCTTTCCAATTGGACCTCTTGCCACTAGATTTTGGCATGGCCTTTCAGTTTGGCCTTTGCAAACTTAACCCTATCTGGGTCCCTGATATCCTCATACTCAAAGTATTCTTCCAATTCATTGATCCAATCGATCAACTCATCTGGTTTCAAATTTCTTGAAAATACACCCACTTCAATTGTGGGTCTTTTTTCAAACTTAGTAATGGCCCTAAAAAGCCTTTCCTCTGCATGATTTAGAACTTCCTCATCAAATTCCCCTTCTGGTCCAATTTCATCTTCTTTTTTGTCATCTTCACTTTCATCACCTGTGGCCACAATTGTTCCTCTACAGAGCTCCTCCTGCAATGCTTGTACTTGCCTTTGGAGGGCTCTAACCTCCTCAAGATTAATAGCTCTGGCCCTTCTGCCACGCTCTCTTCATGGAGGCATCTTCTTAACTCAAACTCACAACCACACAATCTTGGTACAAACTACCTCACAGTCAGTGCTCTGTCTACACACTCAGGAAAATCGGCTATGATACCACTTGATGGGGACAGCACCCAAGAACAGAATGGACACAACAAAAAAAGGGAAATTTTATTAACTAAAAAATAAGCTAGTACATTCATTACAGAGAAAATAAACTTCAAAACATGCCCTAAGGGCTTACAATAGCATAAATGTGGAGATAATTTCTCCTTTCAGTACCTCCTCTCAAACTCCACTCTGAACTGCCTTTTACAATGCCAGAAATCTCCTTAAATAGACCTCGGAGGATTAAGGACTAGGAGTACATTCTAGAAAGTGCTAGTAGGCATCCACCGTCTAAATAGAAGGTTCCAAAAGCTGCATTATGAGTCGGTGCAAATCTAGAAGAATCCAGAAACGGTAACCGAACTTCCGGGAGGCATAACTTTTGAACCGTAGCTCCGATCGACAAACCATTTACATTTCCGAAAAGCTCTTGAAGCGCTCTATAGCCCTATGTACCAGCTTTTCTCATCCCCCATTTTTCAACCCTTTTCAAGGTCATTTAATGCCCCTAAACTAACTTTGAAGCATTCTTAAGAGGTCTCCAAAACCCAAAAAACTGCAATAACTTTCAAACCGTGGGGCGTTTTGACCTAATTCTTTTTCTAGAATGCTCTAAATTACAATTACATTCATCTGCCCCATTCACACCTTCTAGTTCACCAAAATGATGGCCCAATTACATGTTCCTATTTTTTCAGGATTTTCTAGCACACTGATAGTGGAACTGTGAGAGTTGGAACCTTTATTTGACCCAAATGGGTGTCCAAAAATGAAAACACATGAAATAGAAACTAAGTCTAAGTACATTTTTTGGGTGACACAAGATTGCCCTTATACCTTTGGATACTCCTGCATCACAAACAAAGAGGAAGATTCTTCATTATTCAAACCTTGTTGTTGCATCAAATGTCCACTTGATAAAATATGGTGAAAAGCCACATAATAAGATTCTTTGGAAAGTTCACGAGCTAGACCACAAGGCAATACTTGAGACATTGAAATGTAGAGCAAATCTAGTTGGCTCATTAGATTGAATTGGATCTAAATACAATGTTGCAACCTCTCCGCGAAGACTTTCCACATGACAAGGTGGGTATTGTTATTATGTGTAAGTAATGAGACAAGTTTAACTCATAGATTTAATGTTTTGATTTTTTTAGAATCTAGATACATTATTTGAATTTATATTAGATTATTTAATAGGACCCATTTTTATATTAGTCATTTGAATAAGTGAAAGTTTAGAATTTGTTGTTTAGATCAAAATGTAATGAAAGAACATGAAAATTGTTAGAATGTGAATGCTTTGTGATGTAAAGTCATGATTTTGTGCATGTAACTAGAAACTTCAAACCGGTGAAAGCAAGGATACAATGGGAGAAGTTTCCAATACTCATCAAGCAACGATTATCATACAACTCAAAAAGAAAGGATTTGTACAAATGGATAATTCTTAATGACAAGCTAGATTAAATTTTTGTCATTCTCTAATTTTTGTGGATTAATCTTATCATAGATTTTTTACTGTGCTAATTCTTCATTTTTAGGTCACTAAAGAAGAGGGCTAATAAAGTCAAAGCACCGGTGATAAATGGTGAGATGCCAAAATCATCTGCAAAATGGTATTATCAATTCACATTCTCAATGTTTATTAGTGCCTTTTGTTCAATTACCATTGTGTGTTAATCATCTTATGTTTTGGATTGCAAAGGATCACAATCATCAAAAAGTAAGAAGGAAAATAGGTCTCGATCTAATGATAATGAGGCAGTTACAGATATAGTTCTCTCTAGGGGTAATGTTGTTTAGCTAATGTATAAGTTGGGAGAACCAAAAGACTATTTTGGTCTACTGAAAACAAATGGAACTTTTGATATTTTAGGATATATGATGGATTTGACAATAATTAAAAGTATACAGACAATCAATTTACTTTTCCATAAAATGGTTCCTATGTTAACAACTTTTATTGTATTTCTTGATTTTGTTCCAGCATTTAACATGATTGTAATATTGTTTTGTAACTGAAGGAAGACAAAGCAAAAAGAGTAAACAAGTTTCATCTTCAAAAACACCTACAAATGGAAGTGGAAGAAAATCTAAGGGAGCTAAGGAAGTGAAAACTATAGAAGATCGAGACCAAATAGGGATATCATTAGATACAGGTGAAAGGAGTTCAAATGAGGAACCTTTGGTATGTAAACTCCAAAATACCATTTTTGGTTTTAAACTAAAATTGAGTATGCATTTGACTTACCTTGAAAATGTAGAATGCATGGAGATCACATGCATGCACTAATTAGTAGACTTTGGGAGTCAGGCTTCACTTCAAAAATATATGAAGAAGATGCATAGGTATTGGAAACTTCTCAAATTGCTTAACATACCCGTCACCTTTAAAAATAGTTTCTACAAAGACAATACAAGGCATTTCATGAGACATTGCAGTGATCCTTCATAACACTACCTTCCTAAATGGCTCATGATGCAAGTTATAATGTTTTAGAATGTTAGGACTAGTTTGAAGTTGATAGTAGCCCATTTATAAAGGCTTGATACTCATTGATGTTTCTATAAACCTTGAGTCCTTAAGATGTATAGGGCATTTAGTATCTAGGGAAATAGGTAGAAATGCCTTAAATAAGGATAATTTAGGTCCTAGGGTCCTTAGGATAAACTAGTCTCTTTTATATGTTAATAAGTCCATTTAAATTATTTGGTAAAGTTTCATCACATAGCAATTTCAAAAATTCAAAACTTACAAAGTTATAAATTTGAATTTTCAAATTATAATGGTCATGGATATTTAGGACGGAATTAGTTTTGTTATTATTTTAAGCCAAATTAAACCATCAAACCAATTTGGATCGGTTGGGGTAGTTGATAGAATTTTATTAAATGTTTCACAAATCGATTGTATGGGCAGAGAATCCATGGAATGGACTGCTACAACAAATTAAATAAAAAAATCTGATTTCTTGCAAATTTAAAGGGTTTTTTGGTATGATTCAAAGTTCTTAGTGATTGGATTTCCTTGGAAAATGTTTTGATCATTCATATTTCATCTCTTTGAATTCTTTCATGTTCTAAAAACCCTACTATAGTCATTGTTAATCATTTTGGTACTGTTCAGTCTTTGGAAAATTTGATTTCAAGACAGTTTTTTGTAGATTTCACACTATGAATGTCATTCTATTAATGTAGCACTCTGATTCTCATAGAATTGCATCCTATTGACATACATAATATCAATTTAACATGTATAGTATCTTACTAATCTTGGAAATGAAAGCTTGATTAATTTATGTGGTGATAACCATAAAGAAGACTAAGAAACTAAGTGAAGTTGGAGGATAGGCTGAAGGTTAGAGAGTTTTGGCCAAATAACGGCACTATTTTATGATGGAATGTGTATAGACATGTTGTATACAAGGTGTTCCAACCTTTATTTGTTGTAGGAAACTTTGGGAAGCTTGACATTGAGGAAACCCTAAATTTAAGGGTTTCGAGGGCACAATTTGGGGCTTTTGTACCTAGAAACCTCTTGGAGTCAAATTGACTTCATATTACTTTTATCTAAACCTATTTGTGATGCTATACAAAGATTTAGAGGCTGGGAGTTTGAATGGTTATCACTTCCTTTGTAAATGCATGAGAATTAGGCCTTAAAAATTTGAGAAACAATGAAAATAGTCATATACCTTCCAAAGCAACCTACCCTATCCTTTTGGTATGTTAAGGAAATCTACGTAGGGTACTAAAATATGTAAATTATTTTCTTGGTGTTTTGGAAAAAGTTGAAGAAAAATCCTTGTGAGTGTTGTTGCAGGGCTACAAGGCATGCTATTAGGCCTAGTCTGAGGAATATTGAAGTTTTGGTGTCTAAACCATTGAAGAAAGTTTGAAACCTATTCAAGTACCTTTTATTTCATATTTTAGGGCACTTCTTGGTGGATAATTTACCATTTCACTTATTGAAGGCACTTTTGGTCACTAGATTCAATTGTGCATTTGATTGAGTTTGTATTTGGACCTTGGATCCACCATATTCCCTTGCCACCTCTGCATCATAGACCCCATCTTCTCCCACAAACCTAAAGCATGAAAGGGAAGCATGAAATTTTCAAATTTTTAATACATTTCCAAGAATGGGCAAACTTTAGGCCAAAATGGCACACGTGAGGTTTAAGTAGTTAAAAGTCATTGAATGTTAATGTCATACTCAAATGTAATGTCAGTTAGGTCTCTTAAGATACCTTAACATACTAAAATGAAAGAGTAGGTTGTTTTGGAAATTATATGACTGTCCTCACTATGTGGCCCCAAAAAGCATAAAAATTGGGTGAATTTACAAAGAAAATATATCACAGAAATATCCCCAAGTTTCCAAACCATGGACAATGTCATTAAATGGTTCAAAAACCTCTAAATCCAAGAGGAAATCAACCTAGCATACTTGTAACATCAAAAACCCCAAAATACCTCTCTTAAACCCTTGATTTGAGGGTTTCTCCAATCTCCTTTCTGCAAACACTTCTAGACCTATTTGGTGGTTGATTCACCATGAGTTTGACAATATATGGTCAACCAAAACATTAAAAAAATTTTCCCTTAAGGCCAATCTCTCATAGCTGCTCCCTAGCTATCATTTCCCTTAGGGAACACTTTGCTCCAACCAATGATCACTCCACTTCTTCAATATGTCTACAAACAAGTTCATTAGTAACTATGATACATAGTTGGTATTCATCCTTCCATGGGTCCTAGGCCTTTGGGTCCATGGAATGGGTATTAATTACAAGTAAATCTTCAAAACAAAGTAGAAGACTTAGTAAAATCAGTCAACTTTTTGTAGGTGTAGGAACAATCAATGCCTAATGAAGATATGTAAAGTCATTTGATGATGAACCATGGCTATTGAAGCCATCAAAATGTAAGGAAAGCATGAAATTGTCAAATTTGTTATACATTTCCAAGAATGGGAAAAATTAGGCCAAGAATAGGAAAACCTAAGCCAATTTGGTTCATCAAATTCATAGTATGGAGAATTCATAGGTTATTCAAGGCTAAGATACAAGATATGCATAAATAGATGTAAATTGCAAAATTGACAAAATATTGTCAAGAATGCCAAAAATGGCTAAGAGAAAGGACTAACGGATATGTTTAGAGTTTTATAGTGTAAATAAGTTAAAGAATCTTTAGATTAGTATATAAATGTTGAGTTTTCAAGTTGACAACTTTGTTGTCAACTTGGCAACATTTTCATATGTTAAGTTAGAACACTATTGCAGATAGTTACAAATAGTTAAGAAGTTGTTCTAGGATTTGTGGGAGAAGATGGGGTCTATTTAGAAGTTCTTCCATGTTATTAGAAGGGAGAGATGATCCATAATGATAAAATATGTAATGGAACCCTAAGTCTGATCTTTACAAAGCATGAAAAAACACTCAAAGCAAGTGGCTGCTATAATAAACAAAATGCTTATTACAATCCATACATTGTCATTTTTCCTTCTTCCAACCCCTTGAAAAGGTTGAGTTTGACCTTATATAGGATTATAATTTAAATTTACCACTACTTAAAGTGGTTGAAGGGCTCCCACAAAGAAGTTTCCCTTTTTGCATAAAAGTTGCAAAAGTTGTCAATGACAACTTTGCAAGAAATCAACAATTTTTGCAATTTTGCAAATTTTTTACCCAAACTTGCTCTACTTGCTACCAAACTTTCCAAAAGACATAATATGGATCCAAGACACCTAATAATGACCCTAAAATAATTGATTACTTCATTTTTCCCTCAAAACCCAAAAATGTTATATTGAGCCAAATGAGCAATTTTGAGTAATTAGGAGCAATATTGCATTGTGGCACTCTTCTAACCTATCTAACCTCACATTATGACCAAGTTGATCCTATTATTATTCTAGTGATGTGGCTAGAATCACTATAGGTCAAAAACACCAAAGAAGCCCTAGGAAATCTCACACAACCTTCAAATTTGCTCCAAGGTTTGAACTAATGTTATGTTCTACTCTCACAAGTGTATATCCCTCCTAGGAATCACTAAGGAAAGTTTCAAGTCTCACCACTCCAAGCAAGACACAAAGCTAATCTGAACCCAACTTGAGCAAATAGAGCCAACTCCCTCAAAATGGGCAAAATAGGGATTTTGTTGTTCTAGGATTTACAACTTCCAGCAAAGGCTTGGAAAAACTTAGACTCAACCTAAATAAGGTAAATCCACTATTGGTTGCACTCCGAACAACCCTCAACCAGATTTGCAAGATTAGGCCTAGAAGCATATTAGGTCTCCTAATGTTGATTTTGACCAATAACTCTAAAACTCACCAAAGGACCTAAGGAATAAATTATAGATTTAAGCACTCTTTGCCTATTTCTTACTAACTCCAAAGTTGCAAGGACCAACTCCACTCTGGCATATCCTAACCACAACCAAGTACATAGACCTAATTAGTTACTTTAGGCTTGGTTTTCAAAGAAAGTGGTAAAAAATGGGTGCATGGAATCTAGTCTCCACTTCTAGGTTGTTCTTCTAGCTAAAACAAGGGCACTTTGTTCAAACATCAGGTCCTCAAACCCTTTCCATCACTCTATCCACTTGAATTTCTCCAAAACAAAGGTCAAATACATGGGAATATTTGACCTAGGGCTCATCCCCAAAAATCACCAACACAACTTCCTACTCCCAAACTACCAAAATATAATAGACTACATTCCTAACTTTCCTCATACTAGGTAAGAAGGAAATGTACTGATAGGAACTCAAGTTAGGGTCATTTTTATGACCAAACCGTGAAATTAAGGGTCTCACAGACCAACACCCTAAAAAATTTGATAAATTTTGCAAGGTAAATGATGAAAACTCCAAACCAACACCAAAATCTTCTAAAAAGATAGCTTCAACCTCTCAAATTCCAAAGATCATCTTGTAGGCCTTATATTTTGTACTGTACAGAAAAAAACTAGTAAATTGCACAAGAAATCAGCAAATTCTATTGGTTCTGGGAAAAAAATACAATTGAATCTTCACACCCTCACCATCCTTGAATTATCTAATCCTAAATAGGCCATTTCTAATAGGTTTAACCACCCCTTGATAGTTTTGAACTGTTGGAATTTACATTTCAAAAAGTTGTCAACAAAAATGCAAAAGTTGCTAAGCAACTTTTTAGCAATTTTGCGCTTATGACAAGTTTTATTGCAAGAATGTTTGCAAATGGAATTTACTCACTTGTAGGAACCTTATTAATGTTGTAAACACCTATACATATCTAGAAAACATAAAAATGACCAAAAATCCACTTATTGGACCAATTGATACCCAAGGCTTATAGTTGTACCATGGGGTACTATGTCCATTACAAGGTGGATGGGTCATAGGGAGATCCTTATTACATCATGAAAAGAAAGAGGGTTAGATGCTTTGCACCATGGTGAATATTTGGATCATGGTAGATAGGCATGCATGCATGGAGATGATGTGCATGCACTGATTAGTCAAAATGGGAAAAATGAGGATTTTGTTGTTCTAGGCTTTTCCACCACCAACAAGGGCTTTTGAAAACTTAGTCTCAACACAAATAAGGAAAACCAACCATTAGTTGTACTCCCAATAGCCCACAACTTAACTTGTAATTTTAGACCTAGTAGCCTTTTAGGTCTTCTAAAACTAATTTTTACCAATAACTCTAAAACTCATCAAAGGACCTAGGGAATAAAATTCTTATTCAAGTACCCATTTCCAAGCTCTAACAAACTCCAAAGTTTCAGAGACCAACTTCACTCCAGCATATCCCAACCAACACCAAGTACTCAGGCCTAATTAGCCACTTTAGGCTTGGTTTTCAAGGAAAATGGTCAAGAATGGGTGCATGAAATCAAATCTCCACTTCAAGGCTATTCTTTAGGCTCAAACAAGGGCACTTTGTTGTGGAACCAAGTCCTCAAACTCTTTCCATCATTCTATCCACTCTAATCTCTCCAAAACAAGGTCAAATACATGTAGATATTTGACCTAGGGCTTCCTTCCAAAATTCACCAACTTGTCCTCCTACTCCAAAACTACAAAAATTAGGTAATATACAACCCTAACTTGCTCCATACCAAAGAAGAGAGAAATCCACTAGTGGAATCTCAAGTTAGGGACATTTTATTGTCCAAACCCTCAAAACAACGGTTTCACAGACCAACAAGTAACAAAATTTGATAACTTTTTCAAAAAAAATGGTAAATTCTTCAAATCAAAGCCAAAACATTCTAAATAGGTAGCTCCAACTTTTTAGTGCAGAAGATTCATCCCCCAATTAGTGGATTTTGTACTACATGTGAAAAATCAGAGAAAAGTGTTGGAATAACAGAAACTTTATTGATTCTTGAAAGCAAATACAACTGAAACCTCTATATTTCTCCCTTTTCAAATGCTAAGAGCCTATATAGGCTATTTACAACTGATTTAACCAACCCTTGGTTAGTTTTAGCTGTTGGAAGTTGTATTTTGAAAAGTTGTCAAGAAAATTGCAAAAGTTGCTAAGCAACTTTTTCGCAATTTTGTAATTTTTATGCTAAGACAAATTTTATTGCAAATATGTTTGAAAATGGGCTCCACAAACTCCTAGGGACCTTATTAATTTTCTAAACACCTAGACATGCCTAGAAAACATAGAAATAACCAAAAGTCCATTTATTGGACCAATTGATGCCCAAGGCTTATATTTGCACCATGGGGTCTTGTGTCCATTAAAAAGGTGGATGGTCATAGTGATATCATTAGATCTATCCCTTGACCTTATTACATCAAGAAAATAAAGAAGATTAGGTGCTCTGCATGAAAAAATTTCTAAAACCCTTGATTTCTGGCCCAAGAAATGAGGGTTTGGTGGAAGTGTGCTTAGATATGCATGGATGCTTAAATAAAATTGAAAATCCTTGTATTTAATACATTTTCTAAGACTTTTTATGGTTTTTGAGTCATGGAAGTAAAGTAATATAGAATTTCCTTCTTTGATCAAGGGCTAATTAGGCCTAATTGAAGGGTAGGTTGTGAAGGAAGTCTTCACCAGTCTAAAGGTTAGAAACTAAGATTGATATGAATTTAATATCTCTAAAAAGGGTATTCAAAAGTGTGAAAACATTCATAGGTTGCTTGAGAATGTTGATTTCAGTGTTGGCAGGCTACTAGACAAGCCTAAAAGGCCATAGGTGAAGAATGGTGAAAGATGGGTTGATAGGAATGAATGGGGAGTTGGAACATGAAAAATGTATTATTTTAAGATGGACTAAGGTGTTAGGATCAAGGGTTGAGGTAGGAATTAAGTTTTGGTGTGTTGGAGGCACTAGGTACACTAGGTGGCCTAGGATGGTGTTGGTGAAATGAGAGATTGGAATAAGGAAGTAGGAAGGTGAATTTGATTGGTATGGTTGTGGAAGTTATTTACAAAGTTAGAGAACTCTGTTTGACCTTTGAGTAGGACTGATTCCTTGAGTTGATTCCAAGTTTTTTGTTGAATCCTCAAGTTAAGTTAGCCTACGTAAGGTGAAAATGGAGGGTTCTGTATCATAGGTCCTGGTGTACCTTGTAGTTTCATGTGTCCACTTTGTGCCCCTAAACCAATAGCAACAAGAAGCATGAATACCATTTAGAGCCTTCATATCATCATTAATTCAAATCCTAAATCATTTTCAACACTAATCAACAAGAACACTAAAATATTGAACTCAATCATAACAAAAGATAGATTATTATACTCGAACTCATGAAAAATACTAGCTAACAAATGATGGATTATTATACTCGAACATTAGGCTCCTTCCTCATTTCTTCTATTTGTTATGATGTAGAAAGAGAAAAAATGCATAAAATGTTGTCCTCTTGCATTTTTCTCCATATTGTTCCATACGATCAAGAACATAAATTGCAGATTAGGATATTCATTTTTCTCCTCTATAACATATCAAAAGATGAGGTATGGTTGTTTTGGACTAAGTCTTTATTGTTACAGTATGGGCCAATTTTTAGGCATAAAAATGAGCAATATAGGTGATTTTTAAGGAAAAAATGATTTTTATGTTTCTTAAAAGGTTATAAAGGTCCTTAGAATCATTAGGTTAAGTTTTAGGCGTCTAGGAGTTAAGATGTCAAAAATTGTAAAAAATTACAAAAGTTGTCAAAGCAAAATTGCAAAATGGCTAATAGTTTTATAGGAGTTTGGGAATTGGCGAAGGGCTGAGCATTTGGAAATAAGTTATTTTATTGTTTTTGAACCTTTTCCAAGTCGTAGAATTGAAATCAAGTGAAAAATGTAAAAATTGCACTTTTTGTGCAAAGTTACATTGTTGAAAGTTGTAAAAGTTACTCAAATTTGCAACTTAATGGAAAAAGGGTCATGGGATCGAATTGTTTATTCTGTTAGCTCTATGTGGATGGGTAAACCCTATCCCCAACCTCATTTCATCTTGTTCAGTACTCAAACATTCTCATAAAAGTCAAACTAGAACGTCCCTAAGGGTCACTAAATGCCATAGGGTTGTGATCTTTGATGGGGCATATCTCGGAGCATGTGCTAGCTATGGATGTGATTCTAGTTCCTATAGGACCATGTTGCAGAGATCTACAATAACCTCTCTCTCTTTTTAGAGATCATACTCTATTTTGAATTTGCAATGCCATCTCGGGTGATGTTGAAACTTGTAGTGTTGGCCAATACAAAGTTGCCAATTGCCAAATATCTCTCACCTTTTGTTGTGGGATCAAACTATCTACTCCATTAGCTCTAGGTGGCTGGGTAAACCCTATCCCCAACCTCATCCCATCTCATTTAGCACTCAAACATTGTTGGGCATGCTGAACTAGAACATCCCTAAGGGTCACTAAACACCATAGGGTTATGATCTTTGACAGGGCATAACTTAGAGCTCGTGCAAGGTATGGATGTGATTCTAGTTCCTGTAGGACCATGTTATAGAGACCTACAATAGCCTCTCTCAATTTTTAGAGATTATACTCTATTTTGATTTTGTGACTCCATCTCGGGTGATGCTAAAACTTGTAATGTTGGCCAGTACAAAGTTGCCAACTGCCAAATCTCTCTCACCTTTCCTCATGGGATCAAACTGTCTACTCTGTTAGCTCCAGTTGGTTGAGTAAAACCTATCCCCAACCTCATCCTATCCTATTCAGTGCTCAAACATTCTCGAGCATGCCGAACCAGAATGTCCCTAAGGGTCATTGAATGCCACAGAGTTGCAATCCTTAATAGGGCATATCTCAAAGCTTGTGTGATGTATGGATGTGATTCTAGTTCCTATAGGACCATGTTGTGGAGACCTACAATAACCTCTATCACTTTTTGGAGATCATACTCCATTTTAATTATGTGACACTATCTCAAATGATGTTGAAACTTGTAGTGTTGGCTAGTACAAAGTTGCCAACTACCGAATTTCTCTCACCTTTCATTGTGGGATCAAACTATCTACTATGTTAGCTCTAGGTAACCAGGTAAACCCTATCACCTTGTCCTATCCTATTTAGTGCTTGAACGTTCTATGGCATGTCGAACCAAAATGTCCCTAAGGATCACTAAATGCCATGGGACAATAATCTTTGACAGGGCATATCTTGGAGCTCATGCAAGGTATGGATACAATTCTAGTTCTTAGAGGACCATGTTGTGGAAACCTATAGTAACCTCTCTCACTTTTTAGAGATCTTACTCCATTTTGATTTTTCAATGTCATCTTGGGTGATGCTAAAACTTGTAGTGTTGGCCAGTACAAACTTGCCAACTGCCAAATCTCTCTCACCTTTCCTCTTGGGATCGAACTGTTTGTTCCATTAGCTCCAAGTGACTAGGTAAACACTAGCCCCAACCTCTTCCCATCCCGTTGAGCACTTGAACATTCTCAAGCATGCCAAATTGAAACATCCCTAATAAAGATAATGACACATTAAGGGGCTTACAAGAGTTCATAAGTTTCTATTTATCTCCACCACATTGAAAATATCATGGAGAAAACATGGTTTGATGTGTAGAAGGATAAGATTATAAAGGGCTCATAACTTTTCCTCCTCATCATAACTCATGATCTTAAGGGTTTATTAGAGGTAGGCTTAATATGGAACATATTCTAATGTGCCATAGGTTTATAAGATTGTGTCAAAACTATCAAAGGAATGATAGAGATCACTATTTGCATTATTATGAGGGTTTACGAAGGAATAATCAATGCATCACTATAGAGACAGCATTAATGATAATCAATGCATAAGGTAAGGGCATTACGAAAGAATGAGATCAAAGGAAAATATTCAAGGAAACAATAGTGAGTGTGATGAAAAAAATTTTAAACCTTTGTAGTAGTTAGATCTTTCCTTCATTAATGTTTCATTAAATCTTGAGAATCCTATTACATACATCCTATTTTTCAAAGTGCTAGGATCAACATAAGTGTAGCATTAAAAATATTCATCCAATTTTGGGTTGGAAGTTGGAGAATCTTGTGGGAGCATATTTGTCCAATTCTCATAAAAATGTGATGTCATCTTTTCCACTCACATTAGGGCTAAAGGTGGGTTGTATTTAGCATAGGTGAAATGCCAAGATAGTCTAGATTCAAAGAACTAGGAACTAGTTGCATCATAATTGTCTCAACATGATGCCATAAAAATACTCCTCTTCAAAGTTCTTATCCTTCTTAATTACAACAAGTATGAGTCCACAAGTTGCTATGGGATGGATCATATTGTTGTTTATGGGATAATATTTTGATATGCCCAAACATAATGAATGAATGATAATAGCTCTTTGCATTTAGATAGGGAATTAGAAGTTAAATTTCTCTTTCTTGCCTTTAAGTAGTTTAAAATTGATTTCATTTGTTTCTATTGATTTTGTAGCACATTTGAATTGTGGTTAACTTTTTCAAAGGTAATTCTTACAATTTGGCAACACATAAATACTTTACAATTCTTTAAAAAATGATGAAAAACTATTGATGAGTAGACCTACCATATAAATTTTATATATTAGTTTGTTAACAACAAGGAATTATTTTCTTTAATGTTTTATCCTAACAAGTTGTTTTAGAAATCATATATTGTTGAATTGATTGATTTATTATTTGTTTCACTAGCAGTAATGTACAAAAAGTTAGTATGAATACTAAATAGAATAAAACTAAAACAAATACTTTTGTGTAATTTTAATCATTTTATAATCATAAGAAAGTGCTTCTTATATATATTTAGTTGGTCAAATTCATTTGGATTGGTTAATGGATTCATGTTGAGTCTTCCAATTGTTGACCGATAGCCATTAAATGAGACCAAGCTAGTTAAAAGTTTGTTGGGGATAATTTTTGAGGACTTTATGACATTATTGACACTCTCATCTCCAATTCATAAATAAGGAAAAATATGAAAAATATGACATGATCTTGGGTTGAAGTAAAATCTCAAGACGTGATGCACTCAATGAGCCATAAGAAATGGAGATGTACATTCCCCAACTTATAATGAATGGTTGGATATAAAGGCTCCATATACTAACCCAAAAATGGAAGCCAAGGATGTAACCGTGCATGTATTGGCACAATCTCCCTACAAGGATCCCAAGTATCTACTATTGTTATTCATTTGGGCATCACTATATGATCAAGAATGTTATGAAATATTGAAGCATGTAATAACTTCTCCTATGTCTCTAGAAAATGTAGCATAAGTTCAGGGTCCCTTGGCTCCTAGGAATTTGTAGCACCTATTCTCAATACTATAAGATTAACTTCAATGAAGAGTTGAGCAAAAGGAGTTGAAGAAGCAAGTTCTACTTTTGTGTAAATGCCAAAATCACGAGGCTCATTCCCTTGCATAAGCCTTTGCCACAATGACATTACCTCTAAACCATGCAAAGGATGTTGAAGTGGTTCCCAACATTGAAACACTCTTATGAACAATGTTAGAGCTAAACATTATGCATAATAGACAACATCTTATCTAGTGTAGTACAAGATTGAGTAATTCTACCTATAAAATTCCATCTTCTATAATGTACAACATTGACCAATTTTGCATATAAGGAAATATATGCATTGGAATACATGTGAGTGCCCATTACAATTGGTATTCTATGATGGTAGATCTAACATATGGAATTAATGAAACCTTGAGAATCCTATTAGGCTCTATATCATAACTAAACCTTGCAACTAAGGTAATGTAATATTTTCAATTTCAGATTTGTTATATGTTTGTAATAATAATTTATGATAAATGTTTAGATGCATAACATAGAAGGAAGGCTTTAAACATGAACAAGAAGATCATAAATCAATATGTCAATGACATAAATTGCAAATGATAAATTTTTGGCTTTAACATTGATAAAGTTTATTGCTAATCAATATTGTATCAAAAATTCAAACTGATTAGGTATTGAATTAAGCTTGATAAAAAAATGATAGAGAAGGAAAACTTTAAACATGAACAAGATCATAAATAATATGACAATGACATATTGGAAATGATAAACTTATGCTTAAACAGAGATAAAGTTTATTGTTAATTAATATTCTATCAAAGTTTCAAACTGATTAGGTATTGAATTTAATGTCATACATGAACATATCTAATTTAATGCCATACACAAACATATCTAATTTAATGTCACACATGAACAAACATATAATATAAAATGATAACCAATAATTTCATGTACATTAACAAACACATAATATATTATGATAACCAATAATTTCGTACATGAATAAACATATCATATATTAACCAATAATGTCATAAGTCTAATAATGTCATGCATCAAATAAATGTCATACATCAAATATAAAATGTCATATATACATCAAATGTATATTGAATATGTCCACTGACATAAAATCCAACATATATGTCTGCTAATGCGTATACATGTACATGTCTATCAACTATATCTTCTCCTTCCCATGAGGGGAAGGAAAAAAATCTATAGAGGCCTTTGATCATCATGTGGAGGGAGATGGTAGTGATGATGGGGTCTTCCTCACATGCTCGCTTGTCCTCTTGTTGAGGCTCTTCTCTAACTCAAGATGATACAAACAAAGTAGATATGAATCAATAATTATTATACATTGAAATCAAATATATGTATACACAAAATTAATTATTTTATTACCACCATCATATAGTTGCTCTGCAAGTCCATCTCAAAGGCTTGTGGACGATCAGGTGTGACAAGATCCTACAACAATTAAATCAATATAATCCCTTATAAATAACATTAGAAATTTTGATACTAACTATTATAAACAACAACTAAAACAAAGGAAATTCTTTCATACCTTAGTCAATGGCTATGAACTAGCTAGAGTTGTAGCCACTCCATGATTGACAAACTGCTTGAGATGAGGAGGAGTCTTCGATGTCATGAGCTGCATGTCATACAATACACGTTAAATATAACATGAAACATGAAATAAATATAACCAAATAAATTAAATTAATATGAAACATATTTACCTCTACGAAGCTCATGTCGCATCTAGCCTCGGAGTCTATAGTGAATGTTGATAGTCCTATAGAGAATTGATGCAAATGCATAAATTTTTTTGTCAATCCTTCATATGATTACTTAATAAATATATATTCATTTAAATGATTAAATTGGTACATACCTCTGGACTTTTCAAGGGGATGAAAAATGGGGCTAGGGGACCGCTACTAGGGCTGCCAACACTCTGACTCTAAATTTTGAACAATGTCAATACATGCTAATTAATTAGTCATTCACTATACATATGAAATGTGCTCAAATTATTTTATTATAATTGTAATTTACCTGTGTGTCTATGCCAAATGTCTCATTTAGGAATTGATCAATCACTAGCCCATCATCTGTACCATCTTCAACAAGACTTCCAAATGTGCATAAGGATTTGCATGATGTGTACATGTGACCATGACATGCAGAAGGCTCCTCCTCAACTAATGGACTCATGCAATGAATGAGGGTCTACGTCAAAGCTCTAATAGTCCCTAAAGTGTTGGTCTTTACATGTTCCTTCACAACTGATGGAATAGTCACATGCTCACCATGTGGCTTGACCATAGGTGCCCTTACTACATTAGGGTCATGACATGACCCTAGCCTCTCAAATGATGACCCCCCACCTCTACCCTGAGAGTCTAATATATCAAAATAATTGGGGATCTCCCCAAGGACAAACTCACAATACAATTTCTTTAAGAAATACATTGGGACCTCATGATTATTGCAAGGAGGGGCATCAAAAACCATCCACCATCTATCCCAAAAATTATTTCTAATAGCATCATGTATGCACCAATGGATGGGAAACCATTTAGTACTCTCTCTATCAGTATCTTGTTCACTCTCTAATAGTACTTTTTCACCAGGTTTTCTAAATAATGCACATATTCTACCTTTTGGTATATCTTTTTTTTTAACATCTTGATATGATAACTTATTTGCATAATATCTTTTTTGTTCATCCCTCTTAACCTTCCAAACATCTAACTAACCACTAACAAAATAAATGTGGGTCTTAATGAATATGAGGGACGATGCCAATTGAGCTCTCATTGGATTGGTTTGTCCACATTCTTTCAACCGACCAATGATTCCTTCTAATTTAGTTTTGCCTCTTTCTATTTCATTTATTATGTTTTCTTGTGTTCTAGGAGGAGGTCTTGCAATTGGTTTAGGTTGCATAATTTTTTGTTCTTGTTGTGGAGGGTTTTGGTTTTGATCTTCTTGAGGGTTTTGGTTTGAATCTTCTTGGGGATTTGCTGGAGGTCTTGCAATTGGTTTAGGTTGCATAATTTTTTGTTCTTGTTGTGGAGGGTTTTGGTTTTGATCTTCTTGAGGGTTTTGGTTTGGATCTTCTTGAGGATTTTTTGGTTCATTATTGACATTTCCTGATAAGAACTCAATTGAAATCTAAATAAATAAATAAATTTAAAGAAAAATTGAAAAAAACCTACAAAATAATATTAAAAACATATAAAGCAATGCAAAAAGAAAGTTAGATAACATACGGCATGTCGTGATCTCGAACTTCAACAATGAGGAGGCATATTTGCAAGGTAGATGGTAGAAAAATTGTTTTTTTGCAATCTACGTATGCACTGTAGTGAGGAGAAGTAGCAAAAAAGAGTTAAAATGAATGGGTTGCGGGTATGCAGCCCATTTATAAAAATTAGGTTTTTTTAAAGTGCATACACACTATAGCTCATGTGTGCTATTGAAAATTAGAAAAAATAAAAATGGTGTCACCTTTTTGGCACCACAACTTGGTGCACTTACCCATATATATGTAAGTATGTATGTATGTATCTCTGTGTGTGTGTGTGTGTGTGTGTGTGTGTGTGTGTGTGTGTGTGTGTCTATAATCTAAAAAAATAAAATATATGTGTGTATGCATTTTATACTATGTGTGTGTATTTATATTGTGTGTGAGCTATATATATAATATAAACATATAATATATGTGTGTGTAATAAGAGAGTGTTTATTTATATTGTGTATGAGCACATGCAAATATATATATGTAGAAGTATGTGTGTGCTTATATGTAAGTATATGTCTGCGTGTGTATAAGAATATATATGTATTTTTATATTTACGTATAAATACATATATATGTAAGTGTATGTATATATACATATATGTATATGTATATATCTAATACGTGTATATATGTGTAAATATATGTATTATATCTGTGTGTATATATACTATATATATAAGTGTATATATATATATATATATATATTTATTTATTTATATATAAGTATGTATATGTATCTACCTATATATGTGCACTTATATATAAATATATGTGTGTGCATGTATAAGAGAAAATATTTAAATGTATATGTGTATTTAAATATGTATGAATAAATATATATATATGCATATAATATATGTATATACATATATACATACATGTATATATATGTGTGTGTGTGTGTGTGTGTGTGAGTACATAACTCTATATATTAATATACACATAATATCAATGAGAACAAAATTAAGAGACAAAGATGGGGCAAAGAAACAAGGAGGAAATGAATAGATTGAAAAGAAAAAAGAGAGAAATCACCTGAACACTAGAAGAACACCCAAGCCCAAGCCAACCAAAAGGTGGTGTGTGAGAAGTGCACCTTGTAGACACTTAAATCTGATTACATCAATAAGTAATCATATTAATTCATCTCCTAGGACATTATTGATTAAATATTTACTATTTAATTAATTAATTGTCATCCCCTAGTTAATTAATTATTTTAATTAACTATAGTCCAATTGATAAAATCAAATGATCACCCAAAATCAATTTATCAATTAAATCCCAATTCCTCTATTAAATTGGATAAATCATCAAATCTATTAAATTTAATTCCATACTCTCACTTTATTGAATAGAACATTTAATAAAATATCTAAAATCATAAAAACCTTTCCTAAACCTTATCCTAACCCCTAATCCAACCTATTCACCCATACTAACCTCACTTAGCCTCCTATCTAACCCATCCCATCAAAGTTAAATCACTTACCCCCTAACCTCCCTTCTAAGATAATCCTAAAACCCCTTCTAATCATGTGCACAATCATAAGCATGAGTTAAGACTTGCTAACCCAACCCAAAGTCAACAAATATCTTCTCCCCTCACCCTCCAACATTTATGACTCTTACACCTCTCCCATCCTCTCTTACATCTCTTACATCCCTCTTACATACTCAACCACCCTCATCAAGCCTTTCACCAACCCATTTCCTATCCTATCACATGCATTCTCCTTGTGACACTTGTCACCTCACCATTGGTGCTAAACAAGCACAATCCATGTGCTCCCTTTTGAGTGCATCCTGACCCTCCCTCACCATCTCATCACCTTGAAATCTTAACCCTCCATTCCTACAACCCTTGGCCTATAAATTGAACCTTCTCCCTTCAAAAAAAATCCACATTCCATGTAAAGTTATAATACTATCTTGAGAGCTCATAAACTACCAAAATACTATTATAATGTTGGAATCACTCCATGAATCCATTGTTGAAACCTTGCTTCATTCACTCCACCCATCCATCTAAAGCTTGAGCATATCTTGTGAGCATACACATCTTAAATCAAGGACAAATCTATTGCATCATGATGTTATACCATTAGGAGCCTACCATTCTTGGTTTGCTTCCTTTTGTGGTGATAACAATCAGTCCTATCTTAAGTGTTAACTGCTTTAGTTTTGTTAATGCTTTCTTTATTAGTTAGTATTTAGTTTGCACTACTAAACTAGGTGATACACACCCCTAGGAGCTAGAGGGATTACTAAGCATCAACCTAAACCTAGACACCTAGAAAGACCACTCTAGTACAATCAAGAAGAGCCACACCACAAGCAAGAACCAACAAGAAAAGAAGAATCGCAAAGGAACAAAAACCACCAACAAGGTGGAAGGATATGTGTGAGTCACCTAAAGTAAAAAGGGAGAAGAAAAAAGAGGGGACAGGAAACCCACTCGGTGGATGGGGAGTAATCATGCAAGAAGGAGAGGGGGGGAGAAATAGGAAGGTCAACCTTTGTGATGTCAGACTCTATCCTATGAGGCCAAAATTGGTTTCCAAGAGGGATTGAGGATCTAGCCATCATCATGATTAAGGTTGATGGGGTGGTTGTAAATCTTGATAGCTTCTTCAAGTTTCCTTTTGAAGTAGTTGTCCTCATTGGCAAGGACCTTTGTGTCTTCCAAGAAAATGTGATGCCTGGTTGAGAAGGAGTGCTCAGCTAAGGCAAATTTTTACACTCTATTATGTCTAATGTCAACAATGTGCACTTTGATATGGGTGTGGAATGAGTAGCCCATTTTTCCAATATAAGGTGTGCCATAGGAGAAAACTACTTTGTAGACCCTTAAGTTAGAAAAAGTGTCTCTAGAGTCCTTGATCAGTGGAACATGGTACCTAAGCTTGGAGATGGGTCTGAAGGCTACATGTAGACCTTTCTTGGTCAAGATCTTGGAGATTTAATGGGAAAGGCCTACCACAAAGGGGAGAGAGGCATTCATTTCAACACAAGAGGGGGTAGAGAAGGTTTGGGAATAAACAAGGAATGGTGGAAGGACTTGACTTAGTTGAGAGCCCTAGAAATTTGTCTAGGAGAATATCCATTGAGCCTAAAGACTTGGCAAGAGTGGTCAAGCTCAAGGCTTAAGTAATCATTATCACAAATTCTATAGGCTCTCAATGTAAGGGTCTTTAGAATATGCAATTTTTGGCTAGGATGGTGGTGGGAGGAGGAGTGTATGTACAAGTCTATGTGAGTTGCCTTTCTAAACACACAATGACCAAGGGAGCCATCAAGTTTTTTTATGAGAAGAAGATGAAGGAAAGGAAATCTATTTTCAAACTCAACCTCCTTGGTGAAGGAAATACAAGGCACTAAGTTATTGATTTGTTGGTGGAACTCCTCTAATTTTTCAAGCCCATGAGGCAAACACATATTAGTATCATCAACATAATTCTTCCACCACTTAGGTTGAAGAGAGAATGATCGAAGGCACAACTCTTCAAAATGTTCCATATAAAGGTTGGCAATGATAGGGGAGAGAGGGGTTTCTATAGCCACACCATCAACTTGCTTGTACATGACCCCTTGGAAGGAGAAGAAAGTGGATCTAAGGCACAACTATCATTACTATGAAGATGAGCATCCTTGATGAATTCTATAAAGTGGGTTGAGTCTTTGACAAATGAATTAGATTTTTCGACCAAGGGTGAGATTATTTTGGCAAGATTGGCAGCTAGAGGCTATGTGGGGGAGCCTATGGTGTCAACAATTGGTCTAAGGGGAATACCCTTCTTGTAAATTTTTGGGACACCATAGATGTGGGGGGTGACTTCTTTGGAAGAGATTAACCTCTTTTTGATGTTAACATTGAAGGACGAGGCCAAGAAACTGGCTTAGACTTTTTAAAATATTGGTTTCAAAGAGAAATTAGATACAATAAACGAAGATTGCATTGATGATGTAACAATTGGAGATGACACCAGATACCCAATAACACGAGGAATTGGAAAATGTACCATCAATCTAGAATTAGGAATTACACTTGAACTCAATAAAGTTCTTTATGTTCTTGGCATCAAAAGAAATCTAGTTTCAACCGTAGCTCTTGAAGAAAAAGGATATATAGTTTCTTTTATAGAAGGGAAATTACTAGCATGGCCTAAAAATTCTAATATTAAAAATTCTCATAAGATTAGTTCAAGACATGGATGTCTATATAAAACTAAACTTATGCCCTTCTAAAGTACTACTACATGATTCCTTCAAAGAAATTGAGCTATGGCATGGAAGATTAGGTAACTTCCTCTTTCAAATATTACCTTCTTTAGAAAATATGCTAATAGGTTTACCCAAGTTAGAATCAAATTATTAAGGAATTTGTAAAGGGTGTGCATTAGGTAAGGATACTAAAAATCCTTTCCATATTAACACAAGCAAAACCAAAGGAGTCCTAGAGATTATTCATTTAGACTTATGTGGCCTAATGCCTATTGTGTCCCTAGGAGGATTTACCTACTTCATTATAATCATTGATGACTTCTCCAAAAAGACTTGGATCTATTTTATAAAATTTAAAGAGTCTAATGAAGTCTTGAAAAAATTTAAAGAATTTAAAGCTCTTGTTGAAAACCTTTCCAGAAAGAAAACTAAAATCTTGAGAACAAATAATGGCAAGGAATATATATCTAAAACCTTTCATAATTTTTCTAGAAGTGTTGGCATTAAGAGAGAGCTAATTGTTCCTTAAAACCCTCAACAAAATAGGGCAGCAGAAATGAAGAATAGAACCATAGTTGAACCTTACAAGGCTATAATATTTGATCAAAATCTATAAACCTTCCTTTGGGGTGAAGCCTTAAACACTGTCATATATATCCAAAATAGATTTCCCCACTCTCATCTTGATCATAAAACCCTTTAACAAGTGTTCTCTGCAAAGAAACCAAATCTGGGCCACTTCATAATATGTGGATGTCCTTTATATATCCACATACCTAAAGAGAAACTTTCAAAAATTGAACCATCCAGAAAAAGAGGATTCCTTGTAGGTTATAGTGAAACCTCTAAGGAATATTGTATCTACTTCCCAAGTCAAAGATACATTGAATTAAGTATAGGTGTGATTTTTGATGAAGATATTGGATACAAAAAGTCCAAAGTAGATGATGAGTCAAATTTTAAAGAACCTATTAAAGATGCATCTCCTAAGGTTGAGATGGAGATTAAAATGGAAGAAAATGATTCCTTTAAACCTATGGATACAAATGATGAACATAAAGAAAATAAAAGACCTAAACAAGCCCAAAATTTGATTGGGGAATCTAAAAACTTTACTGCCACTATTGGATGTATTAGATAAAGGAAAATACCTAGCATATTCTCTAATTGCATTACACTTATGAGTGAGATCTCAAATATTGAACCATAAAATGTAGAGGAAGCTATGAAAAAACAAAATTGGAGAAATGTCATGGCTGAAGAATATAACTCTATTCTTAAGAATGAAGTTTGGGATATTGTTCCTAGACCTAAAAACAAATTAGTTGTGTCATCAAAATGGTTTTATTAAATTAAGCATACTTCAGATGGAAGTATCGACAAATTCAAAGCAAGATTTGTTGCAAGAGGATTCTCTCAGAATGAAGGAATTTATTATGAAGAAACTTTTTCTCCAATAGCCAGATATACTTCAGTTAGAACTATAATTGTAATTGTTTCCTCTAAAGGATGGAAAATTCATCAAAAGGATGTTAAGATAAGATTCTTAAATGGGATATAGAAGAGGAAGTCTATTTGGAGTAACCTAAAGGATTTATAGTGTTAGCTTAAAGAATAAATTTGACAACTAAGTGTCAATACACTTAACCAAGATCAAGAGTAAGTGTCGAGTAAGATAAGGTGTCGAGTGATAACAAGTGTCGAGTACAACATGTTTCGAGTGATACAATTTTTGTTCAAGTGCCAAGCTATCCAGGAAATAGTATGTGCCGAGTATCAAAAATACTTTAGGAGCTGAGTAACTCAATAGAATAGCATAAAAGTTTGGAATTGCACAAATTATGATGCAAACAATTTTTGCAGCTGACAGAAGATAAATCTTGAAGGATTGAATGATAAGATAAAATATTTTAATTTTCCTATGCAATTTACATGCGGCCAATAAGAAAAATGCAAAAGGAATGCAACCAATCAGTAAAAGACAAGTATTGAGCAGGAAATTGAGATTCAATATGAATCATAGATCCAAAACAAACCCTAAGTCTTTGAAGTCTTTATAAGGAAGATGAAATTCCACTGTAAAGAGAGATGAGACATATTGAAGGACATACAAGGGTGCATAAGCAAATCTATTTTCAGAAGCAAGAGTTATCAGATCACAAAGGATCAAGATCAGGAGAAGGCAGAAAAGGAGCCTATATTCAGCAATCAAGGATTGTATTCTATCAAGTTTATTGCATCTAATACTCTCTAGCAATCGTATTAGAATGAAAAACCTATGGTGATAGGTTAGCTTTACAGCTATTTTGTAAGAATCTTTTGATTAGATGATTAAAATCCTTTAACCAGGTGACACTTCATGTTAAGTGTTTGCAAATCCTCTAACCAGGTCACTATTAATACAATGTAAAGCCTTTAACAGGCAGGCCTTTAACAAGGCAAACCATCAGAAGTGGTTGAACTATATTGTTGCAGTAAATTTTTGTGGGTATCATCCCCACCCCAGTTTTACCTCCTTATTCCTGGAGGGTTTCTGGGTTACCAAAATTCCAGTCTTATGAGTTATTGATGCATGAGTTTTTATTTGATGTATTTACATGCATGCAACTTATTTTTAGTTAAAATTTTATTGGCTCAAGTTTGATACTTATGATTCACCCCTCATCCCCCCCTCTCATAAGTACTCTTTCCATATTTGAATATTTCAGAAATTGGTATCAGAGCTAGCCAAGTTCTCACAAGGAAAAGCCTGACAGCTTGGAGGGAAAAGATCTAAAGATGGAAGCTTTCAAACTTGGAAAGATCATTGAAAATCAGGTGATAGATGTGCAAATTTCTCTGCATAGCTTGGAGGAATTCAAAAACAAATTGAGAAACTCATTAAAAAAGAGGAAGGATCTAGCCATAGCTGACAATGATATACACTACAAGGAGATTGACACCACCAACATATTTTCTAGTGGAGACACTAAAGAGTTTGATGCAACAATAGCAGAACTGATGGAGAAAAATAAAATTCAAGTAGAAGAGATAAGAACTCTCAAGATGGAACATGAATCACAGGCTATAATGATATGTGAAATTATTGAACAAAAGAAAAGAGCAGTTGATGATAAGGTCATGATGGAAAATGACAAAAGGAATCTTGCAAACAGACTTGAAGAAAAATGTACTGAACTAACAAGGATCTCAAACATGCAGATGGATACACTTGCGCAAATGATGAACCTTCATCATGAACTCAATGTAAAGGATATTGAGATCTCTACCTTGAAGATGCAAAATGAAAAAATGTAGAATGAATTGAACAAGGAAAAAGAGGTAGCAGAGAATCTCATCAAATCAAGTGAAGCAATCAAATATTTTGAATAGTTTCTGAAATCACCAAAATCTACCCATGATACATCAGGACTAGGATACAATAGCACTGAAGTTGGAGAATCATCAAAGAGTTTTGAACAAAGAAGTGATAAAGGTAAGAATTCAAAACTCACTTGTCATTTTTGCAATAAGAAGGGACATACAACTAACGTGTTCAGGAGTAGAAGATTCAATCAATCAAACATTCCCAAAAGTTTTTGTCACAAGTGCAACATGCAAGGACATATGACACAAAATTGCAAATCCAATGTTACAAGGACTCAAAGATTTGATGGACATTGTTATAATTGCAACAAATATGGACATAGGGCATTTGAATGTAGATCAAAACCTATGTGGACAGTAAATCAACCAGCAAAGACATCAAACCATGAATTTTGGGATTACAACACCAGGAACAGCTGTCACTATTATCAAGAATATGGACATATCCCATAGAATTGCATAAGAACACATTTTAGAGGGAACTACAAAATATGGTTGAGTCAAACCACATGTTTTAGTTGCTTAAAAACTGGTCATGTCAGCAAGAATTGCCCAACAAGGTCAAAGGAATCAAGTTTTGAGTTCCACAATGGAAAGGCAAAGATAGATGTTGGACATATCAAAAGTGAAATGAATAAGACATGGAGGAAGAAAGATGAGTCTAACACATCAAATACAGAGACCACTTCACCTAATAGGTCAACTGATCACACTTCATCAAATTAAGCAAAGAATGAGTGTGAGGGATTGATAAACCTAGTTACATCATAAATCAGTCCCAAGAAATATAAGAACTGCAAAAATGAAATCAGCATAAACAAAGATGCTAAGTCAAAATTGAGAATTTTTTTTTTTTTTTGATATGTCAAAGTTGCCTTCAGGAGCCGAGTTGCTAACAACGACCGATATTGATAGTTGATGCCGAGCTATGAAATATCAATAGGAGTCGAGTAAAGTAAAACATAATGGGAGCCAAGTTATAATGAAACCTTTCAAGAGCCGAGTAGATAGTTGGCAGTGTACTAAGCATTTATTACTCTATTTTGAAAGGTACATAAATCCTATTTCTAATCATTTTCTCACCATTCGAACAAGAAGCAAAGCCGGAAAAGGAGCGGAGAAGATCAAGAACAGCTCAGAAGCCATTTGTAAAAGATTTCAACAGCGATTCAAGACAAATTTCATCGATTTAAGGTATTTTACTTAAGTCTCGAGCTACATAGGACTTACAAACTTGTTTGAATTATAAATCCTATTTTGGAAAACAATGGCATCTGGGTCAAGAACCATCAAGGGTTTAGAGAGTCATGAAGTTCAGTTGGTCAATAATGAAGTAAAACAACTTGAATTTAAGCCCATTCCAAAAGTAGCATACAAGAATGATCCTGCAGGAGCATTATCAGTTATTTCGGATAAGGTTGTTATGGTACAAGATGTTTGCAGATGTTATAATTGCAAAATTGGAGCCATAGGAGACTTAGAAATTTATAATGCATATAATAAACTGTGTGAAAACAAAGTACTAAAAATGAGTTTTCAATAGTAGAAAGAAAAGGGTTAACCAAAACCCTAGCATTTTTTACTGTTTTCAAAATAGAATGGGTACGGATAATTTTGAGCTGAATACATGATGAAGCTTTTTGGTTAGAATCAGGGCCAGTAAAATTTACCAAGAAAACTGTTCATAAGGTTACTGGTATTCCAACCCTAGATTGGCCAAAGACCCTACAAAGTGACAAAAGGGAAATAATAGAGAAAAATGTAGGTGCCAACTGGAACAATAGAGGAATGACTATCGACACAGTCACAGATCCCCTACTAGATTTTGCTATGAGAATCATTTCACACAAATTCTATCAATCAAGCAGGTTGAACAGTGTACCTTGTATAGAAGTTGATGTTGCATACAAGATAATCAAAAGAGATCACACTTATGATTTGGAAAAGCTCATGTTTCAACAGATTAATGAAAATCTGGAAGCTGTAAGGAAGAGCAAGGGAGCTCAATGCAAATTTGGATTAGTTTTGATGTGTATGTTCTTCTATCTGATGAAAGAATTTCCTTCTATGGAGAAAGTAAAATGGAATCCAGATAAAACAATTGTTGAACAAATTAATGGATACATTGAACAGATGGGTGAAAATTTTGATGCCCAAATGACTGGTTATTTTGAGGACTTCAAAAAGCCCATGAAACAAAGAATGAGAATTTCAGTCTCATTGACTGAGAAATATGAAAAAGACATTTGTTTTCTTGTAGATATAGATTATACTTATATACAAGCAGGTATACCTAGAATAAGATGGCTTAGGCCACTAGGTTATGAACTTGATGTTGATCAAGCCTCTGCAGCAATAACAGCTCTACTTGCAGAAGAAGCTAATAAAAATGCACCAATTTTTGGAACCTATGATGTTGTCAAATCAAAGGTAATAACAGATTTGAAGACTGCTTCGGCAGTAAAGAAGAAAGAGAAAATGGTGAGACAAATCAAAAGAAAGTTTGGTGTGGAAGAAGAAGAAGGGACAGCAGAAGAAGAAGGAGAAGACATTGAAGAAGAAGGAGATAAACTTCAAAGTCAGACTCAAGGGTCAGGAGAAGACAAAGAGGAAAGTTTTGAGGTAGAAGAAGCCAAGGAAGCACCAGTTAAGAGAAAGACCACAACTCTCTCTGCTCCTAAATCCAAAGGAAGGAAAGTAGCTGCCCCTACATCAAAGAGACTACCACAAGGGCTACAGCTCAAAAAGCCCAAGAAGAGGCAAAAGGAAGGAAGAAAGACTCAAAGAAGACTTTTGTTGAGTCAAAGAAAAGGAATTTCATTCCCCAACCTGAAACAGATGAGGAGAAAACAGAGTCAAAGGACAACAATCAATTTCAAATGGTAAGACACAAACCTCAGACTGTTGTTGATAAATTATGTTCAAAAATTAGAAATAATGATTTAAAAGGTCTAAAGAACCTAAATTTTTCTAAGCTCACCAAAGAAGAGCAAAATAAACTAGAGGAATCTGTGTATGCTATGATGGCTGCGTATAAACACACACCTCTAGAATTAGATGAATCTATCCCGAGAGAATTGTATAAAATTGTAGAGGATAAATGGCATTTTTGTTTACAAATGGAAAAAGAAATAAGGGAGTCTACATTAGCAAGATTGTTGCCTAATCTAACTAAAGATCAAATAATAAATGTCGTAAAAAGGCATAATAATAGATTTACTCCCAAGTATAGAGCATTTAGTATATTACAAAATAAAATTGAAGAGGTAGTTACCAAATCCACAAGATTGTGGAAAATAGTTTACAAGAAAATTGAAGATGTATATAATGAAGAATATAAGGCAGAAGCAATTGCCAAGACAAAGGAAAAGAAAGCATCAGAAATAAAAGAGAAGAAACTAGTGGAGGAAAGAAAACAAGAAAAGGAAGAAGAGGCACACAAAGAGGAGAAAGAGGAAGAGAAAGATACAACTGAGCCACAAGATCAAAGTATACAGACATCTCCTCCTAGTCCTCCTCATGCCACCATCACACCTGCAGATATCATAAAAATAAAGGATGTTACAGATACTTCAAATCTAAACATCAATCCATTAACTGCAGAGGATTTGGAAATCCTTGACCAATCATCACTTGTAGCAAAATTAAGTTCAAATCTTGTATTGGTCAGTGTTAATGAATTACAGAATCCAGAAGTCAAGATAAAAGCACAAGTGCCACCTTTGACCACACAAACTACTGGTATTCTATTCCTTCCACCACCACCTCCACCAAGTATAATCACTAATACACTCCAAGTGCCAAGTACAGTAGCAGGGAAAATAAAACAAACATCTAAACAATCAACAAGTTCAACCCCACCTAGCATTCATAAAAGGGATATTCAAGTTGAAGAAAAAGATGAGACAAAGAAGAAGGATGATATTGCAATACAAACATTGGTTGCATTACCAAAATCTAGTACTCCCACACAAACTCTTCAGCAGCCAAGCACAGATGGACTACAGTTGTAAATTAGGACACCAGGCTCGAGCTCATCAAAGGCAGTCAGGAAACTTCACTATGGAATTCCTAAGCTTGATGAAGAAATAAAGATCCCATATTATGAATCTAGCACTCTTACTGAAGAAAAGATTAATGAAATTTAGAGTGCATTAGACAAAAGAAGGAGACAAGAAGCACTAAGAAAGGAATACAAGCATAAGCTTACATTGAATGAAATTAAAGATATATTCATAGAAGCTTTTTGCTTAAAATCTCTAGATGAGTCAAGACCAATCATGGAACAACTATCTGATATAGTTGACCAGGTGACTAATGAAGACCAGGAAACAAATACCAAATTGTGTGAATGGTCAGAAAAGAAGTTCCAAGGTAAAGTAAATAGTAAAATATCTGATGATATAGCACTGTCACAAGAAGAACTGGCAAAGAAAGTTATAACAGTTAAAATTGTACTAGGAAACATCTTTTCCCTATACAACAAGTTGTGTGATTTTTCCACATTCACACAGGACACTAGCCAGAAAATACTGAGCTTGGAAAACAATTTAAAAATTTCTAGCATGCAACTCCCCACAGATCCAGCTCAAAGTGAGAAGCATTTTGTCCAATCGCTTCACACACAAAGAGAGCTAGCTATTTTAGCAGCAGAGGAGGCAACCACAAAAGCCAAATTGATACAAATTCAATCATCAATTACTCCTCATTTGGAGTTACTTCACAAGGAGCAGATAAATGCAGAGACAGTCCTCAGGAAAGATCCCAACCTTTCTTCATCTGATGGACTTGTACACCTAGCAGCAGAGATTGCCATCCAGCATAAGACATTGGATGTTGCATTAGCAAATTGGGATGCAGCTCTGAAGGTACTCCTTGAAGTAAACAGCTCATTTTTGGCCAAGTATGGCATTTCATTGTAAAGACCATTGACATAAGTGTCAAAAAGGGGGAGAATAAGTAATAAAAGTTGAGTACAGGAATGAAATGATAAGTATAGTAATAGGGGGAGATAGCAGAGATAGAAAATTTTAAAATTTTGAAGATAGCAAAGATAAGGGGGGGATAGCACATTGATAGCAAAAAGGGGCAGATAGCACATTTTGAGCAAATTTTGAGATAGAAAATTTTGAATGTAGGATAAATTACTGAGTCACATGGATCTTAATTAAGTGTTTTTGCCACTCATGTCAAAGGGGGAGATTGTTAGCTTAAAGAATAAATTTGACAACTGAGTGTCAATACACTTAACCAAGATCAAGAGTAAGTGTCGAGTAAGATAAGGTGTCGAGTGATAACAAGTGTCGAGTGCAACAGGTGCCAAGTGATAACAAGTGCCGAGTACAACATGTGTCGAGTGATATAGTTTTTATTTAAGTGTCGAGCTATCCAGGAAACAGTATGTGCCGAGTACCAGAAATAGTTTAGGAGCTGAGTAACTCAGTAGAACAGCATAAAAGTTTGGAATTGCACAAATTATGATGCAAACAATTTTTGCAGCCGATAGAAGGTAAATCTCGAAGAATTGAATGATAAGATTGAATCTTTTAATTTTCCTATGCAATTTGCATGCAGCCAATGAGAAAAATGCAAAAGGCATGCAACCAATCAGCAAAAGACAAGTATTGAGTGGGAAATTGAGATTCAATATGAATCGTAGATCCAAAAAAAACCCTAAGTCTTTGAAGTCTTTATAAGGAAGACAAAATTCCACTGTAAAGAGAGACGAGACATATTGAAGGACATACAAGGGTGCATAAGCAAATCTATTTTTAGAAGCAAGAGTTATTAGATCACAAAGGATCAAGATCAGGAGAAGGCAGAAAAGGAGCCTGTATTCAGCAATCAAGGATTGTATTCTATCAGGTTTATTGCATCTAATACTCTCTAGCAATTGTAATAGAATGAAAAACCTATGGTGATAGGTTAGCTTTACAACTATTTTGTAAGAAACTTTTGATTAGGTGATTAAAATCCTTTAACCAGGTGACACTTCATGTTAAGTGTTTGCAAATCCTCTAACCAGGTCACTATTAATACAGTGTAAAGCCTTTAACAGGGAAAACCATCAGAAGTGGTTAAACTATATTGTTGCAGTAAATTTTTGTGGGTATCATCCCCACCCCAGTTTTACCTTCTTATTCCTGGAGGGTTTCTGGGTTACCAAAATTTCAATGTTATGAGTTATTGATGCATGAGTTTTTATTTGATGTATTTACATGCATGCAACTTATTTTCAGTTAAAATTTTATTGGCTAAAGTTTGATACTTATGATTCACCCCCCCCCCCCCCCTCATAAGTACTCTTTCCATATTTGAATATTCCAACATATAGTACATAATAAACTAACATGTGTGTGCAAATTAAAGAAAGCCTTGAATGGTTTAAAACAAGCTCCTAGAGCTTGGTATGAAAGAATAAATCACCATCTATCCAAACTTGGATTCTACAAAAATAGTACAAATCCAAACCTATATTTCAAAATATAAAATAATGATATGGTAATACTAGTTCTCTATGTCGATGAATTGCTTATTACAGGTGAGGGACATCTTATAGCAAAATGTAAACAAGATCTAGCTTTTGAATTCGATATGAAGGACCTAGGTCTTCTACATTACTTCTTGGGACTATAAGTATGGAAACATACTAATAGAATTCTTATGAATCAAGAGACGTATACAATTGATATATTAAGAAGATTTGGAATGATGAAAAGAAAACCTATGAAGACACCCATGGAAACAAATCTTCTAAAATTAAATGAAGAAACTAAAGACTCTAAAGATGTTGACCCCACTCTTTATCGTCAAATTATATGATCTTTAATGTATTTAGTAAATACTAGACCTGATATATACTATGCAGTAAATTATCTAAGACAATTCATGAGTACACAAAAGAAAATTTACTTAGTAGCTCTAAATCACATGCTAAGATATCTTCGTGGAACTATTGCAAATGATCTAGAATACAAGAATAAAGATCTCAAGCTTAGAGGATATACAGACTCAGATTGGGTAAGAGATTCAATATAACACAAGAGTACTTTAGGATGTTGCTTTACCTTGGGATCAGGAATGATATCATGGTTTAGCAAGAAGTAATCATCAGTAGCTCAGAGTTCTACTGAAGCTTAATACATTATTGTTGCAATGGGAACCAAATAAATAGTATGGTTAAGAAATATTATCTTTTATCTATTCAAGAAACCTTTAGAACCTACTATAATCTATTATGATAACCAAAGTTGTACTAAACTCCCTCTAAATCTAGTGTTTCATAATAGGTCTAGATACATTGAGTTAGCATATCACTATGTGTGAGATATGGTTGAGAAAAATGTAATTGAGCTTAATTACATCAGTATAGAGTATCAAGTTGTCGATATCCTTACCAAGTCCCTTGCCAAAACCAAAGTGGAAACATCTAGAGAAGGTCTTGATATGATAATTTTTCCTTAGTACAAATCTCAATAAATTGAGATTCATATTATTTGTTGTATCCAAAATTGTTGCAATTTTGTGAATCTTATTGAAACAAATGTCTTTCATATGATATTGTGTTAAATTTATTATAAGGGTATAATCTTATTTATAAAGCTATGTTATTCATTTTGAGTAAGTTTTGTACTTAAATCATGAGAATATGCACCTTGTGAGACTTACAACTAAGTGCCTAGATGTCATTACCTTGACTATCCTTGAGTTGTCAGTATAGTAGCATATTGAGTATAAGGTAAGTATGCATTTTGTGAGACTAAAAACTAAGAGCTTAGATATCATCATGTTGATTATCTTTGGGTTGTTTTTATAAATGCATACTAGGTATTTTAATAACTAAGAGCTTAGATAACACTTGTGATCATTTTTGGGTTATTCAAAATATCGATCATCATTTCCTTTATATTATAAAAATCTATGTATCCTTCTTGACTAAGAGGGTATCTTAAAATCCTTATAGTCAATTTGGCTTATTGCTATTGTTCTTATATATAATATAATTGAGATTATATTATATTATTGTATATACTTATATATATTTATAATATACTACTACATTTAATATTGTATCATATTACCTCCTAACTAGTTTAATCAAAGTTTGTTTTATTTTATTAATGTGTATGATGGATTCGTACTCTTACATGATTCACATCCACGTGAATTCCTATAAAGGTTCCACTGAACCTTGTTAAAATCAATCAAAACAAAAAAAATACATCAGTCCTTCCTTAGTATACATGATATCAATAGAAATACATAGCAGAGGTGACATTAGCTCCAAAGACAATTCAACATATATAATTTGGTTTTATTCTAGATTAAGTATATACTAACTAAAGTACTTAGTAATTATTATTGTCAATTATAATTATAATTAATAATATCTTCTTGTAAAGAATAATCTAAGATATTATATTTTTTAATATAATATTTTATTCTGAAAAATATTATTAAGAAATTAAAACATATATTTGTTAAATAATTTTTACAAGGTTGTTCCTACTGCGCATTTCATTATTCTATTGGAAATGTAATGCAAGCTAGGTGACTGAGATGGGGTGGGGGTGTAGGTTTGGATTAGGAACCACTTAAACTTCTTTCACTTAATCCACTTTGTTATGTTATCTATTCTATTTGCATGGATGAAACATAAATCAATTAAGTAACAACACCATAACACAATATTTGGTAACACAAAAACACTCCAAGTAGAAGGTAGAACTAGGGTGGGGATAACACCCACAATGCTTTTCTACTATAGGAACAAAGTTGGCATGTTAAGGCTTACAATTGATCACTTCTGGTGATCTACTCAATTAAGAGTAATAAGGACTGGTAGGTCCACCTTCTAAAAGGATTTATATAATACAATTAAGTATGTACTATGTTAGGAGTTATTGCAAAGGACTGTAGGTCCACCTTATTAAAGGATTTGGGACTAATGAACCTATTAGGATGAACTAGTGGATTGATCTCTAAAATGCAACTTTGGTTGCTGATGAAGATCCTTTGAAGTAAACTAATTACCTGACTGTGATAGATGAGTCTCTTTCTTTCCTTATGTTGCTTGTAGCATTTTAGATATTTTTCTCTTCCATATTCACTTTTATTCAATGTTCTTCAACTCATGATACAATCATATTTTTGCATTAAAAAAGTACCTCATACTTATATCCATCTAAATAATTTCATCATAGGTTAGTTACCAAAGAAATAGTTCCAAAAATAATTACCAAGTCAGCTCAGTATTGTAAATAGGGTCCAATGACTTACTCAGGTGATACTAAAGATACTAAGGCAATATTGTCACCTTGGCTAACTCTAGCACTTGATTGATACTGGATGCTTAATTCATAATGATCACTCAGTAAATACTTGTGACTTATTTCACATTGCTATGTTAGCTTGATCATCATCTTGGAACAAGAATACTCTACTGACTCGGTTCTCACTAGAGGTTGATAGAACTATCAAATCAATTAACACTACAGCTCAATAAGAACTATCAACTTGGTTGACACTAGAATTTCATGCTAGGTTAACACTATTAGCTTGTTTCCTTTATGAGCTTGGTTAACAATGCAAACTAGTAACTTGGTTATTGTTTTCTTCCCATTATGACTAAGTGTTTTAACTCCAATTGACAATATATCTTTCCATGAGATTAAAAATCTCCCCCTTTGGCATTAGTGGCAAAAACACTTATCATGCACAAGATCTAAAATTAAAATTTCTTTAGTCAAACTCCCCCTTTGAGTATGTTATGTTTTGTAGCTCGGTTTGCACTGAAGACTATGCAACTTGGTTTGAACTAAAAACTCTATTTTTGATTTTTTGAAATTCTTTTTCTTTTTTCCCTTTTTACATATCTTTCTTGTTGTATAGATTTTCTCCTTCCCATACATATCTCTCTTTACATGTATACAAATATGTACATTTCTTTTCCCTTTTGTGTACCTTCTCTCTTTATATACTTTCCCCCTTGTTTTTGTTACAAATTCCAAAATAAATATACAATGTTATGCCAAAATTTTATGGTGTACCTTCAAAATCACTAATAAAGTCTTATCCTAGTTATCTTGTAGCACTTTCAAAATGTGTAGATCATTCTAAAGCTCTATTGATAACTCATACATGTGATCTGCTACTTACATATTTGTATCCTTGACTTGTATCCTCACATGATCCATTCTCTTTTTCATGATGTCCATGTGGGGAAGTATCACACTTTCTATATAAATTAATGTTTCCCTTATTCTAGCTTCTTCTCTTAGTAGTTCTACTTGAAGATCTGTCAAGAATCTAGTTTTTTCAAAATGATTGTAACTTGAGGCTTGGATTGAATACCAACTAAGTTGCACAATCCTTCACATCCACATCAATCTTGGCTAGTTTTTCTTTATTTTCATGGTAAAGTTAGTGTAATCACTCAACTTTACAAATAAAGATACAACATTATTTACAACAATTTATACTATAGAGACTAAAGTAGATAGTTCTACTTGATCTTGATAGCCCTTATTTTCATTGTGTTGAATTTTGAAAATTCATTGTGAAATTACTTTTGAAATATGTTGCATTGCTAGAGTTTGTGCTTTATTTTTTTATCAGTTTCCAAAATCAACCCTAACCTAGTCATTTTTTCCTTAGCCCAATGTTGTAAATATTTCTCTAGTGGGATAATGTGATATCCTAAGGTTGTAACTTCACCCTTGTTATGAAAAAATTCATTAAAATCTACAATTGTTCTTAACCTTACCCTAGGTTCTATTTCAAATAGAGAGAGTGTATGTCAATCAAATATATGTTATTATCTTATGATCAAGGCTTAGGCATCTAGTCGTGAGCTAAAAATTTCCATGTCTCAATGTTATGATAAAAGGGTTAGCAAAGGATCATAGGGGTAATATATTTGAGTTTCCTAATATTAAGTTATGTTATATGGTCATAGCATCGCAAGTGGTCAAAATGAGGTCTTTTATCTTATGATTCCCTTTGTGTCATGCCATCTTAAGTTTCTATTGGAAATTTTTTTAAATTAAGGTGTACAATGTTACAAAAAACTGTTGCTTGTGGGATCATTAAGGTAGAATTTGAGGCTCACGATCATGTGACAAAGTGGTGATCATAAGATCACAAGGACATAAAGTGCAAAGGTATGTTCAAGTTTCAATCTCATGACCAAAGGGAGATCAAAACATCGTAAAGTTATTCAAGGAGACCTCTGAAGATACAAAAGGCTTATGATTGTAAGATCATAAGAGTAAAATATGAGGTGTCTGATGGCATGATAAATAAGTATTTTTAAGATTGTAAGTATCAAATGATAAAGAAAGGTGGGGCCAAGTGCATTTCCATAGAGTTTTGAGACACATGACAATTCATGTCTTTTGATGCTATGAGATGTAGTAGATTGTAAGATCTCAAGGGAAATTCTACAGCTTTACAAAGCTACAAAGTAGTGTTAGATTGTGAGATCGTGAAGATGAAAATTGATGTTGTTCAGGCTATGATAAAGAAAGAATGACCACTGTCATGTGGTCATAGGTAAATAATAGCAACTAAAGGTAAGCTCCAATGTTACAATGATAGTTTAGTGACTGTGATCAGGAGGTCATAAGAAAGGGAAACTTGAGTTACAATGTTACACCAAAGTTGTGCTCGTAACATCGTAAGGGTGTGAAAGGCAGTTGCTAAAGTTATGAAAATGTCTAGTTAACCATGATTTTAAGACTGTAAGGTAAGTGATAGTGAGATAAGATGTTATGATAATGTGTATAAATCATGTCTCGTAAGATCATAGGAGACTTATGGGTAAGATTTGATGCCACGTTAACTAGTGTAGTGTAGGATTGTAAGGGTCATTTCCAAGGCTTATGACAAAGTGATAAAGGGTACAAATTCAAATGATCATAAGATTATAGAGCTAAGGTTCCCTGCCTAAGATGATATAAAGGGTTCCTTTTTAGAGTGTGTCATTAGATTATAAAGCCTAGTTTGAAATGAAAAGTGAACTTTACTTTTTTGAGCTAGAGAAATGAAAAAATGCTCATGGCCAATGAAATTTGAGTAAAGTAAAAAAGCTCCTAAGATGGATAGTTATGTGGATGCTCTATCTAAGGAGATAGACAACACTAAATTTAAATCTTGAGCATGTAGAATATTAATGCACAAAGAAGGTTGATGAAAGTATGCTCAGCATAAAACATTCCATAATCCAGTAATCCATTACTAGTTGTAGAGATTAGAGAATTTAGAGTAGTTGCAGAGCTTTCAGTGTTAGTAGATTATTATTTTTGGAGCTATTTCTAGAAGTTTTCTAGTATTCCCAATCTACTCTCAAAGATGTTTGACAAAGAAGTTGAAGAGATACAAGCTTCAAACATGGAATTTATCAAAACTTCAACTTCAAAGGGAGGGAAATCCAAGCAAAAAAAACCTAATAGGTTTGTTGAAAAATAGATCAGATTGTTCCCAAAATCCTCTAATGCCATTAGTGCAAATGACCATGACTTCATAGACCCTTATTTATTTTGTAGAGATGCTACATGCCCTAGAGTCACTAGTTACAAATTGTTCATATATTTTTACCATAACCAAGCTAAGAAGATCCCTATTTGTAATCCTTGGAAGAAGAATTTGGAAAAACTTATCTTTCCAAAGGTTTTTTTAGACATTGATTTGGTAAAGGCCCTAATCAATTCATACAATATGGATATCAATTATTTCCATATGAGGGATGGAACCATTCTATGCACATTGGACTAGGCTTCTTTCATAGAAGCATTTGGATTGGATGGTGCTATGAGAAAACCAGTAGACCTAGTTGACTTGCAAGAGAGGTTTGAAACAAACACCAAAGCTTACACAAGGAAGTCTATGTTATAGCATATTCCCATGGACTTGAAACAAGTGGGTGACTACCCTAATAAAGTAGACAAGAAGATACCCTTAGACAAGTTCAAGAACTACTTTGTGAAAATAGTATATGGTGTCCAAAAGGTCATAGACAGAACTAACATGGTGTATGGAGCCCAATTTATTATTTCCATAGATGTGCAAGATGTAAGGTCCTTCCTTGTATGTAATTATCAATACGAATGCTATGTTAAAATTTTTATATGAGATTGAAATGGATAAGATGTAATGTTTTATGTTGTGAATGCCCTAATGAAATTGTGATCAGTTAATTCTTCCCTGTTTATAATGCTTAGTGACTCAAGAACTACTACATTATCTCAACTGTGTAAATATTAAAATTCTACTAATGACAATTCAAGGCATTTTTCACCCAATGATAAGGATGTTGATTTTGGTACCTCAATGATTAAGTTTTATGCTTTCAAATAGTTCAGTATTCCTTAATTAGTGATGTTATGATGTTAAGTAGATGCATGCCTAACGATGATTATTCTAGTATGTTAATTTGAATTAATGAATAAGTTATGGTATATTGATTTTGTGTCTACTGATGATTAAATGTGAGAAGAAATGAATTAAATAATTAACTATATAAAGGATTCATGTTTTGACTTATGTAACTATACAAATAAGTTTTGAATATATGTATGTGATTTTTTTGAACTACTGATGTCTGCAATTAGTGTGCAGGATACTTAACCAGCAAATCAAATGGAAAGACAAGACTCAACCCCTTGCTATTTGTGCTATTTGCATTGCCTTTCTTTGAAGGTTGTTATATAGTCTTAAGATTCTCCTAGCTTTTGTTTGGGTTCTATTAAGTCCTTAGGGCCTAAAAACATTTAATTTAAGTACCCTAGGGGTAAGGGTAGGGGTGGGGAGTACTTTCCACCCCCTTAACCTCTTTGGTTGACTTTTAGGGTCACTCAAAAACCCTATTTTTGGTTTATTACGAAAATTGATTTGTCTCCTCCATGAGTTGGTGACTCAAACTCCACCTTAGGGTTACTTAAAGTCTAGTTGAATTAGGATCATATTTAGAGGAATTTTTGGGAAGTTTTGGGGTTGTTACCCAATCTCTAGTTTTAGAGAAAGTTTGAAGATTTTAGGAAGAAAAGGAAAAGCTCTTCTCAACTTTCCATTTTACCATAACTTTTGGGTGAAGGTAGGAGTTCTTCACTCTTTGATTTTTTTTTCTTCTTTTTGTTCATGCTTGAATCATGTATAAGGCATTATGTTGTTCTTTTTTTTCTTGCTTGTGTGTTGGGATTGATTTGGAGGGATTTTACCTTGTTCTTGATGTTCTTCTTATGCTTGTCTTGATGTTTTGTTTTGAGGGGATTTCATGGGGATTGTTTTGGCATTACTCACCCTTGCATAGGGAAGAAGTGGCCATTTACGGAGGAAGGGCCTTAGTTGGACCTCAATGGTGTAGAGTCTCCTCTCATGGTGAGAGGAGGGAAAGAGGGTAGGGTGTATGGGCCCCTACTTGTCATCACATACCTTGTTTGATATTGTGAATTCTTGATATGGAAAGGAATAAAAATCCTTGTGATAATAGCCTCGAAAGGGCTTTGTAGAAGGGAAGTTCTTGAAGCTTTAGCCTCGAAAGGGCTATGTTGTGGTATGGTGATTGATATCTCCCATTGGGAAAATCCACCTCCCTCCTAGTCAGCTTCTATGCTTGGACCTATTGTGTAAAACTGGGTTGGGTTGTATGCTTGAATTGTTCTTGATGTTGTGATGTTTCACCCCAGGTCAGCTCTCATCTTCTCCATGTTTTCCTTGAGGTATTGAAGGTATTGAAGTAATGCACTTGTGAAGGACCTAGAAGAGATTTCATTTGAATTGGAAAATTATGTAAAATGTATTTTAAATTTTGATGTAATTGGCAAAGATGTCAAGTTTTCTTACTGGTTCTTTCCCGATGGAGCCCTTGAACCTAGTTGATTTATAGAAGATAAAAGATTGAGTAATGTTCTTGCATATGAGTTTTATGGCTTTATTTTTTCTTCTTCAATTTTTCATGTGCTATTTAAAAATTAGATGTGATGATGTTCACTCTTCCTTAGGCATTCCTATGTTTTTGAAATCATATTCATAAGATTAATATTAAGTAGGTAAAATGAAGAAAGGATGGAATGATTGATCTTAAGTATATTTTGTGTGAATGTCTGATAAGAGAATAACTACATATTAAATCAAAATTTTAGTGTTTGGATACCCTACTTTGGATGCAATTAATTATTTTTAGACTTGTTGAAAAATCACTAGTTTTGTTATGAATTGAGATACATATTTCTCACCTTTCAAGTTATCCTTTAAATTATTGAAATTAGATTCGAGCATTATCACTAGGAAGTCTTTTTTTTTTTAAATTTAAATCATGTAACTTTATCTCTTGAGAACTTTCAAAAAAAATATATCCACCTATAGGATGTTGTAATATATATGGAGAGATATAAACTCCTTTTCTTGTGACAGAGCATATTCTTCATAGATACTTTTAATGTCCTTGATTTATATTTAATAAAATAAATATCTATAATAATAAAAAATATGTATATATATACTAATGATTATAATAAAATTTATGACTTCCCTATTACTCTACTCATTCTTAAGAATCCAACGACTAAACTTAAACATTCATTATTCCACCCTAGTTTCCTAGGCGACAACTTTCAAGAAGGGACTGATTTGAGTTTTAAACTAAAGTCAATGCTTTTTATGAGGCATAACTCATGTACCCAACACAAAATTCATAGCCCTCTGGGCCACATGCCATGTCGGGGGTGTGATCATTGCATGTGGGGGCAATGTATTAATTGGTGAAGGCTGGTTTAAAACTTTAATCTTTTTTTCCCCCTTACCTTTTTGGCCTTTTTCCTAGGCATGGGCGTACCTTTACTGGGCATATCAACTATTGTGTTTCTTGCAGCTTGGGACACCATGCAAGGGACATACTTGGGGCCTTGTGCCCACATATGGTAGGGAGGCCATGATGGCAGCTAGGGTAGGGAGTAATGGGGATTGAAGCTTAGTTAGTATTAGTTGTGGTAGATGTAAACTTAGTTTAGATGTATGTTATTTTAAAAAGTTTTAATTTAAATTAGTTTTAGTTTAGAATGTTTTAATTTAAATGTTTTATGGAAACAAGTTGGTAAAGTTATATTAGTGTTTAATGATGTTATGATTTAATAAAGTTTTATATTAAAATCAATAAATGGAATAAGTATTAAAATTGGCGTGTTTTTTTGCCCCGATATTTTGGGCATGACATTTTGGTATCAAAGCCAAGTTTTGTGACACTTGGGCAATAATGGTTCCATGTTAAGGGTGGACATTTAAGCATTACTATGCGAAGTAGGGAATATCCCTTGTAAACTTTTAAGAAGCTAATACATTCGGTCTGAACTATGATACTGATAAGTAAACCTAAGCGAAACCTGAAATTAGCATCAACAAATGTAAATGGTTAACCATATTAGCTAACCCCATCTTAATGACTGAAATAGAACTGACTAGAGGTAAGGATGTTATATTTATATTAAAGTATTTCGAACACAATCACCCTAAAACAACCTTGAATCATGAGAGTGGAAAATGAGTACATAACCTAGTAATAAGAGAAAGTGTTTCTCAACATCATAGTGGAAGTCAGACTTTGTCTGACCCAGTCACTCATGGAAGCATCATAGTTATATTAAGTATGGAGGTGATTTGGTAAACTAGTATTGTTTTAAACTTTTCAAACATGAGTAGAAGAAGCCTATGATCTTCGTAATTTAATTTTATACCTCTAGATTAGAAATACTAAATAGATGAATGTATAGTGAGTAAATAGGAAGGAAACACTTGAAGAGTGTATCACATTACCGAATTATTGGGATACCTCTAACCTCTTAAAGATTTTATGTATCTTTCTCTAGTAACCCTTAGAAAGCAAACAAGAGACAATTTGGAATCTGTAAGTAATATTGGAAAGCTCGAATGATAGGATTACTTATGTGAGAAGTTGTTCAACAAGAAAGAGTTAGTAAGGAACGTACAAAGGAAGAAAGTATCTCAACCTACTATTAAGTATGGAACCCTAATTAGGGAATGAAACTATCTAAATTAAATGGTGATAAGTATGTAACTTGTAGAATTGAACTGGCAAGATAGAAGATGAAAACTTTTGAGCTACAAGTATGTGAGTCTATTCATGAATAGCAGGCTTAATGAGTAAGCATGAGTGATACTAAATTTTAACTATCAAGTAAATTCTTGTAGACTCTAGTATTGAAATTATTGGATCAATTATAACCCTACAATTCAAAGAAAGTAAAGTCACAATGGGGTCATCAACCTAGAATGAACTAAAAGTTTAAGTATCAAGGTTATGTTATAAGCGAATTATAAGCCACGAGGCATGTTAAGAATGAAGATGAAAACCTATATTGACACAAGGAGATAGTTGTAAGAGTAAGTAAACATTGACATTGGATAAGTAAGCATTGGTGACATTCTAATAATGGTTTTATACCTAAGTAGTTGCAAACCTACAACCTAAGGAAGTATTCATAAGTCACGTATGACTAGGAACATGTGAAATATGGATTACTAATTTGAATGATAGCATTTAGTACATTCTCAGATGATAATTAGAACTTGTGTGAAGGACAGAATAACATAGAAAGTGATATATGTATATGTATAGAGGGTCATACCAATTTGGTAAGAATGATAACACAACTTCAGCTGCCATATTGTGGCAAATTTGACCTAAGAAAGATTATGGGTATATACCGTAATATGTAATTATGGTGAATGGAGGATGAGAGAATCTGGTTTTATAATTTTGATTTAGAGAACAACTCTATTGACACTAAAGTTTCCCTCATGTTTAGATTTTTTGAAAGGGAACCAATGTAACAACAAGAGGATTGAATGGGGGCTTATATTAATATCCTCACATTTGTAATTTTGAGTGAGTCCTGATCAAGCCAAACCACCTTGTGCAGTAAACCCTAATCATAGGGTGATGTTGATGAAGATAAGTATGTAGTTAGTATGTGGAATCAATCAGAGTTTGAGTGGCATGGTCATTAGACCACCATCTGAAATCAATTCTAGAATTCCTACAATGTATTTGGAAGACCTAAGATGCTTCATGTTCCTCAGTAACCCTAGTATGGCCACATTATGTCAGTAGTGTAAATTTTTTAAGTGGATGGATTTATGTTCTTATTTGGCTGATTTCAAATTTTGGTACTCTTAATGTTCTTCCTTTTTGTTGGCAATGTGATGTGGGGCTATTTAGCCAACTGTATTATTGATGATTTTATTTTGCCTCTTGGTTATGTCTCTAATTCTTGATTTAAAATTTTATGATTGTGGCCACTCTTTATTTCTCTGATTTTAGACTTTTGCATTGGATGTTTCATCCTTGTTGTTGATTTTAAATTGTGAGACACTTTCTTTTAAATGTTGTTGGCAAGTGACTTATGATGGGTCTACCAAAACGGATTCCTGATGATTAAGTGGATGTTTAACAATAGGGTATGGGGTCTCTAGCATGAGTATTCATGCCCCACCCTCCCCCAAGACTTTGAGAAATGGGCTAGTGATTTGCATTGACTACTATGAGTAATGAATTGCACCCAACATAAGTTTGGTTAAAGTTACGAGTTAACCTAGTAGAGTTGTAGGTGAGAAAGGTGCATGTGTAGTGATGAACTTGTTTTGTGGCCTATTAAAGAATCAGTTCATCGTGGAAACTCTAAAGTAAAAGTGTTTAACCTTAATAAGAAACAAGTTTCTTATTATGAAAACCTTGTTTGAGGGAGTCTCGTACAAATGTTAACCTATGTCTGGAATGTGGGGTATCTATGATATTTAGAGAGTTTGTAAGTATGTTATGCTAGATTTAAATGTTGTTTGGGTGTGACCTATATGTCTTGAGGAATAATTGATCCTAGAAAATGTAACCACATTAGAGTTTTGGATTGAACTTCTCTTTTCAACAATGGTAATCAGACAACTAGGTGATCATGCCATTGTATGTATGTGAGTTATTGATCATTCTTGTAATAGGAGTAACTTTTGGTACAAGTTCAAACAAGGTCTATTCTGGTAATAGGAGTGTTGGGATTGATTTGGAGGGATTTTACGTTGTTCTTGATGTTTTTCTTATGCTTGTCTTGATGTTTTGTTTTGAGGGGATTTCATGGGGATTTTTTTGGCATTACTCACCCTTGCATAGCGAAGAAGTGGCCATGTATCAGGGAAGGGCCTTAGTTGGACCTCAATGGTGTGAAGTCTCCTCTCATGGTGAGAGGAGGGAAAGAGAGTAGGGTGTATGGGCCCCTACTTGTCATCACATACCTTGTTTGATATTGTGAATTCTTGATAGGGAAAGGAATGAAAATCCTTGTGGTAATAGCCTCGAAAGGGCCTTGTAGAAGAAGGGAAGTTCTTGAAGCTTTAGCTTTGAAAGGTCTATGTTATGGTATGGTGATTGACGTTTCCCATTGGAAAAATACACCTCCCCCCTATTCAGCTTCTATTCTTGGACCTATTGTTTAAAACCGGGTTGGGGTGTATGCTTGAATTGTTCTTGATGTTGTGATGTTTCACCCTAGGTCAGCTCTCATCTTCTCCATGTTTTCTTTGAGGTATTGAAGGTATTGGAGTAATGCACTTGTGAAGGACCTAGAAGAGATTTCATTTGAATTGGAAATTATGTAAAATGTATTTTAAATTTTGATGTAATTGGCAAAGACATTGAATTTTCTTACTGGTTCTTTCCCGATGGAGCCCTTGAACCTAGTTGATTTATAGAAGATAAAAGATTGAATAATGTTCTTGCATATGAGTTTTATGGCTTTTTTTTTTCTTCTTCAATTTTTCATATGCTATTTAAAAATTAGATATGATGATGTTCACTCTTCCTTAGGCATTCCTATGTTTTTGAAATCATATTCATAAGATTAATATTAAGTAGGTAAAATGAAGAAAGGATGGAACAATTGATCTTAAGTATATTTTGTGAGAATGTCCGATAAGAGAATAACTACATATTAAATCAAAATTTTAGTGTTTGGATACCCTACTTTGGATGCAATTAATTGTTTTTAGACTTCTCAAAAAATCACTAGTTTTGTTATGAATTGAGATACATATTTCTCACCTTTCAAGTTATCCTTTAAATTATTGAAATTGGATTCGAGCATTATCACTAGGAAGTTTTTTTTTTTTAAATCAAAATCATGTAACTTTAGCTCTTGAGAACTTTCAAAAAAAATATATCCACCTATAGGATTCTATAATATGTATGGAGAAATATAAACTCATTTTCTTATGATAGAGCATATTCTTCATAGATACTTTTAATGTCCTTTATTTATCTTTAATAAAATAAATCTCTATAAAAAAAATATGTATATATATACTAATGATTATAATAAAATTTATGACTTCCCTATTACTCTACCCATTCTTAGGAATCCAACGACTAAACTTAAACATTCATTATTCCACCCTAGTTTCCTAGGTGACAACTTTCAAGAAGGGACTGATTTGAGTCTTAAACTAAAGTCAATGCTTTTTATGAGGCATAACTCATGTACCCCACACAAAATTCATAGCCCTCTTGGCCACGTGCCATGTCAAGGGTGTGATCATTGCATGTGAGGGCAATGTATTAATTGGTGAAGGCTGGTTTAAAACTTTAATCTTTTTTTCCCTTACCTTTTTGGCATTTTTCCTAGGCCTGGGCATACCTTTACTGGGCATATTAGTTGCTACATTTCTTGTAGTTTGGTACACCATGCAAAGGACATGCTTGGGGCCTTGTGCCCACGTATGGTAGGGAGACCATGATGGTAGCTAGGGTAGGGGGTAATGGGGATTGAAGCTTAGTTAGTATTAGTTGGGGTAGATGTAAACTTAGTTTAGATGTATGTTATTTTAAAAAGTTTTAATTTTAATTAGTTTTAGTTTAGAATGTTTTAATTTAAATTTTTTATGGAAACAAGTTGGTAAAATTATATTAGTGTTTAATGATGTTAGGATTTAATAAAGTTTTATATTAAAATCAATAAATGGAATAAGTATTAAAATTGGTGTATTTTTTTGCCCCGATATTTTGGGCATGACACAAGACTCCAAACATGGTGGAGAATATGAGTATGTTGAGTATATTCTAGAGAAGATAAAGGGTAATATTGGACTGGCATAGATTAGAAATATGGGAAACTTCAAATTCCATCATTACTCATTGCTAATGCATCTAATCCTATACAAGAATATGGGATACATAAGTCCAACTTTCATTGATCACACTTTTGATGCCAATGGAGACTTGCTAATTCAACTGTGGACATCGGTATGGGATAGTTCCTATCATTACTCTAATCTTATTGCATTTTTCAATAATTTCAGTATAGTTATAATGAAAATGTTAGATCTAGGCTATTTTAGGGCCCCCAATATTTTGAAGAGTCTTTTAAGACCTGCCCTACTCCTAGAGAATAAAAAATTAGATTATAGTTAGGGAGCTATATTTATTTTTCCTACATTTTCCCTAATGATGGTTTATGGTTGTCCTCAACACCCACATATATTTCCTAAATTCATTCCCCCTAGACTGGCCATCATTGAATTTATCTGGCAACTATTCATGGTAAACATAGAGTACTTAGGACCAAAGTTTCACAAGGGCATATTCTTATGTAGGTGTTTTAGGGTGGGGGACTTTTCAATTGGAAAAGAATCCCTAGAAAAGATTCTTTCTTTCATCCACCACTACAACCTGTCAATTACCCCATATAGGATGTATGACCCTGATAAGTGGATGAGGAACACCCTCAAGGAGATCAAAAATTATGTATTACCAACCACAAAGGAGTTTCCCATGAAGACCCTATTCCCAATATTTTTGCTAAGGGAGAAGCAGCTAACAAACTATCCAAGTTTGATTATGTGTTGAGGATAGAATGGGAGCTAAAGAGAATTAATCCTAATTTCCAAGGTTTTTACCTAGATGTCCCTTACCCACAGAGGATAAGGAAGATGGTTACCAAACATGGTGAGATTATGGCACAAATGCCAAAGGAACCACTTGAATAAGAAGAGAGGGTGAACCCAGATAGCCCTAAACCTAATGTGACCTTAGAGATTGAAGAAGATGAGCCTACTAAGGCATCATGGATCACCAAAGGAAATAAGAGACAGAAGGTAGTTCACATCCTTGAGAAGGTAAAATAAAGAACTTTGTAGATCTTGCCTAGTAAAAGTTGGTACTTTGCTGACTTGAGACAAAGTTATATCCAAGATAGAGTCACTACAGCTGAGAATACATTGACTGACTTGGAGCTAGTAGTAGCAAGGTTGGATGACATGATTATCCAAGATAAACAATTCATAGAAGATGATGAATTCATCAAATCTACTGAATTTAAGAGCTTCGTGTATAAAATCAAACATAGTAAGTTGGTGTTGAAAATGAAACTAGGTGAATCAGATGAAAAGTAGCAGGAATTAGTTGAAAAATGGCATTTTGATGATCCTAAAAGTGAAATGATGACTCTTAAGGAGGCAAGGGATCTATTGCAGAGGAGTGGAATGCTACTGGTGCCTGGTTGGGATATGAAAAAGCATTTATACTTGACCAAATTAGAAGACAAAACAATATCATCTCATATGAGGCATATGGTATTAGTGGACTATAGAGATGATCTAGTTTTAATATTGACACCAAGTCTCTAGTAGTGTAGAGCATGGCTCCTTCAACAAGCAAGCCCAAACCTATGGATGTGCAGAGCACAGATCAGGGCAATGTGATAGTATGGACATTACAAGGTACTTCAAGTAAAAGTATCTCTAAGGTTGTAAAACACTTTTTATTTATAAACAAGGCCAAATTGGAGGAGATTGAAATAAGGTCATCCAAATCCTTCCAGGACTAATTGATGCTAGGAAGCTTTATGAGGATGAACTGAGGAAGAGCCATGTATACAAAGAGAAAATTGAAGAGCTTGAGGCTAAGGTTCAAGGATTAGAAGTTGAAGTTGCATCTCTCAAAGAGAAACTATCCAATGCAGAATAGGTCGTCATTGTAGAAGAAAGTGGGGAATAGGATGTTCATGAACAACCATCCAAGGTCACAATAGCGATAACTACATAGGTATATGAGCTAGAGGAAAATGATATAGAGCCTAGGAGAATGAGAATTGATGCTCTACAAACACAACAAGGTGATGAGGTAAGGAAAATTATCCTTAGATGTATAATAGGCCACTACAGAGTTGAAACTTTGAAGTATATTTCTCAACAGGCCCATACATTATTTGTTTCTTTACAAGATGTGGAGCAGGTTTGCAATGAAGCTCTTACATGATTATCCCCCACATTCAATCTTTGGGGACCATACATTCAATTCTTAGATAGGCTTATTATGTTGATGGCTAAAAATCCATACTTACCTAATAAGATTATTATAGTGAAGGGGGGCTTGGAGATGGTAAAGGAATTTATTGGCTTCTTTACTAGAAAAATGCAAATAATACAAGGAAACTTGAGATTTTTATCTTAGGGAATTGAGCCTTGTACTCCACCAATTTTTGATGTTGGTAGTAAGTTGAAAGATTGGTTGTTTGATTCATTCAGTGCAATATTAACTCAAGAAACCATTGCAGCAATTTTTGAAGACAACTATGATATCCCATTCAACAATTTGATTGACTCCTTGTTTAGAGCTGAAGTATATTTAAATAAATTTTCAATGGAGTCAAAATCTATAATAGATGCCAGGTGGACTAAATCCACAAAGGACTTAGAAGAAGTTAAATCAATTGTGTGGCCCACCAAAAAGGAGATCAATGTTTGGGAAGTGGTGGGAGAGATTAAATCTTTGTCAATAGGAGGTAGTTGAGGATTTACTTATTGAAGATGGTAGCATAGAGGAATGTCTTAATTGTATCTTTTGTGTACATGTCCTGCCACTTTTCACTTCCATTAATATTTTGACATGTGTCCTCCTCCCATCTGAAGCTTGTTGCAATCCTTTATAAGGATTTCCAAGATGTGGAGTAGAGGTCAAAGTTTCGTAGAATTTTCAGTTATATGTCATTTACAGTTTGTCTAGTTTTTTTTATTGTATGAATACATGCAATCTTGCAAACTTGAGGATACAGTGAATATGAATGATCAAGTTGTCAATTTCTAAGTTATATTTTGAGTCGATATTAGTAGTGTATTCATTTTCAAAGGAAATTAATACAAAAGGAAGTTTTGCATATCTATGTATCTAATTTCTGTCTCCTTTCTTGTATGTTTGTGATTTTGGGTTTTAAGTGAACAATGTTCTTTTAGTTCAAAGCAATTTGGATCAATTGTGTCTTTTAATGATTTCTTTTGATTCCAAAGACTTCAGTAATCACTTTTAGTAATTGATAGGGTTTTGGGTATATGAGAGGGATATGGTAAGTATGAAATTTAGAGTTCATTTTTGACAAATTTAATTGCAAGTCAATTAAATAGGTCTAAAGTTGTTGGTTTTGACTCTATATAAGAATGGATAAGGCATTGATCAATTAATTTTAGTTCCAAGTTGATGATTCATATGGTTGTAAAATGAAAATAACAATCAAAATTAATTTTCCATTTATGTAATGAAGAACAAAAGTTGCTAGTCAACACTTATTTGTGATAGCTTTCCTTTTGGTTATAACTAGCTATTGTAATCAAAGAATTTGTTGCCAATCTAAGAAGAAATTGTGAGCAATATCTGCTAAAAGGGATAGGTTTGAAAGAAGAAGTATTAGTGAGCAAGTGTCTCAAGAGAAAATCAAAATAACCAATCACATTCATATCCCTAAGGTGCACCCGCCTTGGCCCTATAGAGCCTAAAGTGTAGAGAGTTTAATGTACTCTTTTCAAGTTGGTTCATAGTTGAGATTAATCTTGTTGATTATGGGACCGAACTAGTCCTTAGGATTTTTTTCATCTTTTGCATCCTGATATTGGGTATAGAGTAACCTAGTAATCCAAAAAACACCAACAAATCTATTGCTATTTTATGTGCTACATTCTCTTGCACTTTATTCTTAAACATCCTTTCATCTTTCTCAAGGAGTTTTTCCTACCCATCAGTGTCCTCATTGAACTTATTAACACTATCGATTAATTTATCAATGATAGGGGCTTTTTCTTTTACCTCTATAGATAGAGCATCCACAAATATTTCTTTAATTTCTTTCAAAATGTTTCTTCTATCACTTTCATCCCTTAGCATCTGCTGCTTCGCCCTTTTCTTCCAAAATTCTCTTAAAATATCCATTTTCTTTGTAGATAGATTGTATTGGTCCTAATTTGGCCTCACAATCTCTTCATCTAGATCTATGTCATCAATTATCTTTTCTTTTCCTTTTCTCTTAATAGCTAATGAAGGTATGATATCTTTGCCTTTGTCAACTAAGTCCTATTGTAGTTTAGTTGAGACTATGGAAGCCTGTTGCTAAATTACCTCTGGGAGAGAGCTTAGTGAAGGTTTAGCAATCTTCACTTTAGATCTTTTTTGAACTAGGTTCAACTTAGTGGATTGTTTCTCAAATGTTTCCTTAGGAGGAGTGGTAGGAAGTGATGTCATAACCTCTGCAAAAATCTTCTTAGGATCATAATCCTCAATTGTCTAAACCTTTGGTAGGTCTCCCTCTTCCTTGATAACAAAAATGTTCTTCCACATATTTTTTGTGGACTACATAACATCTTCTATCTTATTGAAAAAAATTTGAAAATCTTTAAATATAGGAGTATGTCTACTTTCATGATTAGTCATTGCCTCCTTGATTTCTTTGTTAGAGAGATTTGGCATTATTTTTCTCAAAGTCTATTCTTTGATGTATTTTTTTTGGTTTCACTACATTAACCCAATAGTGATAGATAGCCTTCAATAGGGCTTCATGATCTTTCCCTTTAAGTTCAAAAGGTTCATAATTCCACTTTTTCATCATCTCAACCATTGCATCTTCAATCTACTTTTGTTCATCCTTGCTTCTTGTTTCATATTTTAGATATTTGGAATATGCCATCCCACTACCTTCTTTTAATGTCTTTGATCTTTGTTCAAAGGTATATGGTGGCTTCTTGAGTGAGATAATAGGAGTATTTTCTTCATCTGAGTCATCATCCTCTTCCTCAAGTTTTGATTTCTTTCTTTGCTTCCTAGGTTTGGTGGTAGTAAAAATAGGAGTACACCATGTTGTTCTCTTTGGTGGAGGTTTTGATGGGCTCTTCATCTTCTTCTTAGGAGGTTCCTCTTCTTCTTCATCATCCTCAATTTCATATTCTTCTTCATCTTCCTCTTCTATAGCATCACCTTTTCCTTCAGTGAGTTTGAGAGGTGAATCTATTTTTGTAAGTTTCTTTCCATGTTTTCTAGCCTCTTCTTTCCTCCCTTCAAAATTTGAGAAATCTGAATCTCAAGTGAGATTCTTATCTCGGTTTCCTCATATATTCCAAAATATGTAGCCTTTGGATCCATAGGCTTGTTGATGAGAGCCTCAATAATATCACTTGTATTATTAATATTTATCTCATATGCCATAGGTTTTACCTATGCAATCCTAGGTCTGATTGCCTAAATATAAACTTTATCACAATAAACCATGAAGCATATATCCTACTCATACTCATCTACCAACTATTGAGGGATCCTAAGCCTACTCTGCATCCTATCCTTGAAGTTATCAATGTATGCATCCATGATGATTTCAAAGTTCTCACCCATCTCATTTATGAATTCATTAATCTCATACAATATTGAGGTGGCCTTCCTCCAAACAATATTTCCTTTTGAAGGAAAGAACTTTTGTACATAAAAGAATAAATAGAATAAGAGTTAACCAAAATTGCATGAGTTGTTCTTAGTTGAGGCCTAAATTCTCTCCATGTTCTTTCTTAGCTAGACTGTTAAAGCTCGACAAGGTCAAATGATAGGTCTTCTTCACGACCTTGTATGACAAGTCCACTACTTCACATGGCACACTACTTGGACAACTTGAACTGTAGATTTTGTATGCTATGACATGGATACCAAACTTGATTTCAATGTCAATCAGATTGTTTAACTTCATACCTCAGCCATCCCATTTAGCTAGGGTTATCTTTTCCAATTGTGTTTGTCCTAGGGTTTTGGTAGCCTTTGGCTTCCCCAATATTGGATACCCAATTATCTTGTGAATCATCTTCTTCATGATGGGATAGATCTACTCCAAATAGAATTTCATTTCATGAACTCAACTTAGTATATGTCTAATCCATTTGATTCAAAAATTTCTTGGCAAGTGTATGATTTGGGTCAAACCCTTGGCCTCCATATGCTTGTGTTCTGGATTCAACACATCATTTTTTCTCAATGCACTATATGTCTGATCCAACTGAAAATTCTTGAATTTTTTAATAGAATAGTAATAAAATGATCTGACATCATAAATGGGAAGTACCTTGGGAGGAATTGATGAGTGTTCCCTTTGTGGATTCTTCTCCTCAATAATTTTGGATATAGCTTAAATTTTGGAGGAATGTAGTTTAGACACTTTACCAACATTTTCAAACCCTTTTTGACCTTTATACTAAAAGATGTTGCCATATTGATCAATTGATGAGGATTTCAAGATGGTGGCTTTTCCTAAGATTTTCCTTCAACAAATTTACTTTGAATTTTCTTGTGGGCTTGAGAAATGTTGGACTCTTTGAAAACACTAAATTTGAAATGAAAAATGAAACTTTGATTTCACCCTTCTATCAATTTTTCAATTTTAGGGCTCCATTTATGCTTCATACCTAGGTAGGTAAAAGATGCTTGGTTTGATCTTCATCTCTTGAATGCTTGGATAGAATTATCAGACCATGTTCAATTGATTTAGTGACTTGGTCAAGTCTATCTATGTTTAGTTAGGTCTAAGAGGTAACTTGATTAGGTCTAATAGCTTAGTTGGGCCTAAGGAGTGACACGGTTATAGCTAACAACTTAGTCAAGCCTATGACTTCCTTCTATCCAAGTGCATCTAATATTTTGATCTAAATTTGTATGCTTGGATGACTAGAATGGATGTGGAATATGAATTTGATCACAGCTCCAGTGGTCTCCTTGCCTATTCAAGTAGAGATAATTGAATCACCCAATCCATTGCCTTGGGTGTCAATAACCTCATATTTTTACTTGAATTCTCTGGAGATTTCCTCACCCATTGCTACTTCATTTGAGTCATGATTTATCAACCTTTTATTTCTTTTCATCTTCAACTTTACCTCTATTCATGTAGTTCTTTTCTAGATGGCCAAGTTCTTTGCATACATCACATTTTTTTGTAGGATTTCTTTTTCTGAAGTGAGTCCTCATGCAATTAGCTCCTATGTGTCCAAACTCTCCACATTGATAACATTTTTACCAAGTATTATAGTCCCAACCAAATATTTCTTTAGCAAGTTGTTTAGTAGGATTCTAATTTTTGGTTTTGCACTCTAAAAATTTATGACCTTGTTTGTTGCATGTAAAACATTTTCCTTCAAACTTAGTTTTCTTTGTGTCTTCACTTTCTCTATGTCCAAGTTTGTTACAATTGTAACATTTTCCATTAAACTTTGAGTTTCCATTACTCCAACATTTTTTTTATGTATGCCCTATCTTTCCACAATAGTTTCATGTAGTTCTTTTCTTGTGTTGAGCTACTTGGTGTGATGATTCTGCTTGTTCAGTGTAGCCTAGTCCTTCATTTCCTTTGTGTCTATTATGAGATAGTTTAGCTAACTGATCCATGAATTCTTGTGATCTCATCATTCTTTCATTGGTTTATCTTTCTACTCTAATATAATTTATGAGTCTTTCACTTTCTGCCCTTAGAATGATGACTTCTTGATTTACAATATTCAGCTAATTTTCCATGTTTTCCTAATGTAGTGAAAGCCAGTGGATTTCATTGTTCTTTTCTTCCAACCTAGTGTTGAGAAAATATTTTTTCTTCTTCTACCATATTTTTTTCATTTTCAGCTTGGTTCTTATGTTCCATGACTTCACATATCCTAACTAAATGAATCTAATGTTCTCTTTTCAATTTTCTGACTTCTTCTTGTAGAATAATGTTTCTTCCAAGTAGATCTTCTATAGTTTCATCTGCTTCATTTGAACTTCTCTCTTTGCACATATCTTCAATTATTTCTTCCATGTATAGATTTTCATTCATCTTTTCTTCCAATTATTTTCTCCTTTTCAAGAATTGAGAGAGTTGATCCTTCAGTTTCTTGATTTTTTCCATGGCCACATGTACATCCAAATTTTCATTTTTAATGGATTTATCTAGCTTGTATACTTCCATTGTCTTTGATATTTTCTCTCATGTTGCTAAACTTCTAATAAGAGAGCCTCACTCTGATATCAATTTTTGTAAATGTAATGCAAGCTAGGTGACTGAGAGTTGGGGGTGAATCAAGAACCACTTAAACTTCTTTCTCTTAATCAAATTTGTTATGTTATCTAATCTATTTGCATGCATGAAACATATATTGGTAAAGTAACAACACCATAACACAATATTTGGTAACACAAAAACCCTCCAAGTAGAAGGTAAAATTGGGGTGGGGATGACACCCACAATGCTTCACTACTATAGTAATAAAGTTGGCTTGTTAAGGCTCTCAATTTATCATTTATGCTAATCTACTCGGTTAAGAGTAATAAGGATTGTTAGGTCCACCTTGTGAAAGGATTTATACAATACAATTAAGTATGTAGTCCGTTAGGAGTTTATCCAAGGGACTATTAGGTCCACCCTATTAAAGGATTTGGGATAGATGCACCTATTAGGATGAATTAGTGGACTAGTCTTTGAAATGAAACTCTAATTGCTGATCAAGATCCTTTGAAGTAAATTGATCACTTGACTATGATAGATGAATCTCTTCCTCTCCTTATTTTTCTTGTAGCATTTTAGATATTTTATTCTTCCTTATTCACTTATATTCAATGTACTTCATCTCATGATACAATCATATTTTTGGATAAACAATATACCTCATACTTATATCCATCTAAGTAATTTCACCATAGGTTGGCCACAATAGAAATAGTTCATAAAAATTTTACCAAGTCAGCTCAATGCTATAACTTGGGTCCAATGACTTACTTAAGTGATACTGAAGATACTTGAGTAACACTGTCACTTGGCTAACTCTAGCACTTGGTTGATATAGATGCTCAGTTCATTTGAATCACTTAGTAGATACTTCTAACTTACTGTTCACTACTCTACCAGATTGATTATCATCTTGGAACAAGAATACTCTACTAACTCAATTCTCATTGGAGCTTGGTAGAACTATGAACTCAGTTGAAACTATAGCTTGGTAGGAACTATCAACTTAGTTGACACTAAAGTTTGGCAGTAACTATCAACTCAACTGACACTATAACTTCATGCTAGGTTAACACTATTAGCATGGTTCCTTTATGAACTTGGTTAACACTACAAATTGGTAACTCGGTTACTACTTTCTTTCCATTATGACTAAGTGTTTTGATAGTAATTAATAATATATGTTTCCATGAGATTAACATATTCATGTTGTGAAAAGGGTTTTGGGGCACAATTTTTTGGAGAATGAGAATAGATATCGTGTCAACATGGACATTATGTCTCATTTTCTAGCATCTCTTCTTGACCTCAAAGAATAAAGGGTCGACATTTTTCTTCTCCTAAGGAAGAATTTTAAAGAAGATTTCCTGGGAAATGACATTGACATTATTGCTCATGCAATATTGAGGGTGGGGATCGCTTGGGCAAGTGAAATACACAAGCTTCTAGAACTTGGCCAGAACGTGGCCCTACAACCATTTATGTTGAGCCTAATTGCTGGGCAGTTGAAGCACTATAATAAATGGGCATGATTTGATAGGGATTTTCTCCAAAAATGGTATAATATAGATGAAGTGGCACAGGACAACCCGTGGCTACAAGAATTCATAGCCTTAGTCGGGTCTTGTGCTTTCTACAATGACTAGTATAGTAGTACTAGGATTTTCCCCTATAGTCGAGTTTCACTTTCTATTTTGTTAAATCAAATTACAATCATTGTACATGTGTGAGGCCTCGCCCTGACCCATCGTAGCATAGTGATACATTACTACTATTTTTTGTTATCCGCGACTCGAGATGTCGGGACATTATCTGATGATTAGAACATATTTTATTTTTTTCATGTTGTGTGATGTTAGTTCCAGATATATTTGATGATTGTCATTTAATGATCTTGTATATGTATGTTGATGAAATCAGTAAAATTGAGATTTGATTCAAGATATTTCAATGGTTAAGAATTATGTAGGATGAAGAAACTCTTATTTGATGCATGTTTTAATTTATGAAAATTTTGATACATATACGTTTATATACATGTGACTTTTAGGACTACTGATGTGTGCAATGAGTGTGCAGATATTTAGCCGAGGAACCCTATGAAGGAATAAAAAAAAACTGATCTCCATGTGCTAAAATTTGGAAACCCTATTGTTCGTAATTGTGTTCTTTCAGTGTCGCTTGACACTCGTAAAATGTTTATGTACTTAATTTGTTAGTTAGAGTTGTTAGATGGACCTATTTTATTTCTAGATTTTTTATTTTGACTCTAACCTCTTCCCTAAGGCTTTAAAACATGTTTTTTTTCTAACCTTAGGGTATGGGTATGGGTATGGGTTAGGGGTCTTTTCCAACCCCTAAGCCCCTAGCTTTGACTTTTGAGGGCACTCAAAAAGTCCCTTTTTGCCTTTGTGCGAAAATTGCAAGTGGTTGTCATGAGTTGTCTTACCCCACCTCCTTTTTAGGGTTTAACCATGATGTAAGTTGTGTTAGGAGTTTCTAGAGTGGCTAAGTGGGTGGAGATAGTTATTGCTCTTTTTGGGTGGTTGAGTTGGAGGCTTATTAGAGGCCTTCCTTTGTTTAGTGGTGGGGGGTTACCCAATCTCTACTTTTAGAGAGGATTTCTTGAAGCTTGAAGGAAGGAGGGATACTCTACTCAAATTGGTTCATTGCCATTACCTCTTTGTGAAGGTAGGAAACTCCCATTTTCCCTTATTCAGTGTTTATGATTGGTTTCATGTTCTTGTTACCTTGTTATTGTTTTACTGTTGTATGGTTGTGGGTATGTTGGGAAGTTTTGTAAACCTTGTTATTTTGGTTGTTTTCCTTTCTTGTTTATGTTTGAAATTTTGAGTTTCCTTGCATGGGTGTCTTGGTATTACTCACCCTAGGAGAGGGCAGAAGTGACCGATTTTGGGAGAGGTCTGTTTAGTTGGACTCCAACCTGTGTAGAGTCTCTTCTCAAGATGAGAAGAGGGATAAAAGGTAGGGTGTTATGGGCCCCTACCCGCCAGCACAAGCCTGGTATGAGTATGGCAAGTTTAAATGGAAGAACGGAAGTTCTTGGTTATTGGCCCCGATTGGGCATCTAAATTGGTATTGTGCTTGACTTCTCTAGTTGGAAGAATCCACCTCTCCCTAGTCTTGATTCACTGTGAATCTTATTGTGTAAACCATGTATGATTATGCATGCTTGATGTTCTTTTGGGTTCTGCTTGGTTGTCACCCGATCAGTTATTGGTTTCTTCCATGGTTCTTGATATGAGATTTAGAAGACATTACAAACTCCTTGATTTGGATCATGAAGGAAATTTAATGAAATTATTGGAAATTGGGATTGAGATCCTATTGTAAATTGTATTTTTTTTTTAACCTTGTTATATATGGCAACGAAGCCGGGTTTTCTTCCTAATTCTTTCCCGGCTGAGCCTTGAATCAGGTTGATAATAAATAAGTGATTGAGAAAATTTTGCTTCTCTTAAAATTTTTGTATTCTATGTTGTCATATGAATGTGTATCAAAGATAAGATGAAACAATGATATCAAATTATGCAAGATTCAAATTGTAAATGTATGGTATTTCCTTGAGTTTGGTATGATTTAGTCTATGTAAGGTTGTGTGGAAAGTGAATTTGCAAGAACATGAAGGAAGGAATTATGTCAAGATATCCAACTTAAATCTGAAAACATGATAGAGAAATAACTTTGTGTATTTGGATACTCCTTTCAAAAGGAATGGAACATTATCATTTTGACCTCTCTTATTGTCTCAAATGCCTTAAGACTAGTTTAGTCATTATGTTGATCCATCAGCTTATTAGACAGTTAAATGAATACGTAGATGGCTATTTCATGTAATATGGTATTATTGAAATGCTTGGCCATTTGAGGTTCATGGAAATAATGAATTAGAAATTCATAGGAGAATGCATACACCTATTGTGGTAATATAATTGCAAAAGAAAAATATACATTGAGTTCCAAGAGAGAGTAGAGAAATTATCAAATAACCCACCTACAGGATTCTGGAATTTGTATGGCAAACACATATTTAGTTGATTCTATTACAAGCTAATAAAATAATAGATTCCTCAATGAAATAATAAATTTTAAAAAATATATATAATAATAACAATGCTTATAAATATATATATATATATATATATATATATATATATATATATCTAAGCTACTAAAGTCTTTTCTCACCATATAATCTTTATGCATTAAGTCCTCCACCCGCTTGAAGCCAGCTCGTAGGAGGGTCATGATGACCCTTTTGTATTGGTGAGGACGTCAATCTCAGGTGACGTCACCCTGTACTTGTGCAGGGGTCGACTTCCTTCTTGGAAAGCGCAGAGATTTTAAAACAACCATAGTATTTATGCTGAAGATATCCTTAGGGTCGATTGGTGGGAGTACCTATGTACTAGGCGTTGTTGGAGTAGTGTCATCCTATGTAATGACGTCACCTGCCATGCTTCCCCTTTTTGGGCGCCAGTTTTGGGTTGCGTAAAGGTGTGTTAAAGATTAGACTATGTGTTTCATCCACCTTCCTCACCAATCACTTTCTTAGGGAGCTTTTGGTTGGTGGACTTGCTGTCCCATGTACTTGGGTCAGGTCCACTTGGGTTTGCATGTTGCAGACCCTCGGGTTGCGTAGGTATGCTTGGGATTCGCCCGAGCCCTTCTTGGGTGAGGAGTGTGTAGGGTGGAGAGTAGGGTTTAAGGAAAAAAAAGGGGTAGTATAGAAAGTTAGCAATAAGTGTTAGGGGTTAGTAGGTTAGGGTTAGCTTGTTAGGTGTAGGTTAGTAGGTTTTTATTTATTTATTTATTTTAGTTTGAGTTTTATTCAATATTGTAAACTTTTGTTAGAATGTAAGGGGTTAGGATAGTCCTAATTAGATTAGGTTAGGTTTGTGTTAGTTTATGAGATGTTAATCTAATTTGCTTAAAGTTGTAATTTTTAGATGTATATATTTCAGTTTAGCTTTTAATTTAGTTTAGTCAGTTGTTATATAATTAAATATAGATTAAATTGGATTTAGTTAATATTATCTAGTAGTTCTAGTCAGTAAGCAGTTATTTCCGATGAGTAAGGTTTCACTACCTAATTATAAGTAATCATGTTAGTTTAATCGAGACTTGGTTAGCAATTGTTTAAATTTGTTTTTTTTATTTAAAACATTTTAAATTAAGTAAAATGGATATTTATTTTGGAAAGTTTCCAATTTCGTAATGTAATTAGTAAACTTAATTTTCGGTTAGAAAGTTTTAAATAGTGGAAGATAGTGTCATTTTAAATAATTGTTTCTTATTATTAAAAGTTAATGTAATAACATAAGTTTATTGATATAAATCTGATAACTAAAGTTTCAAATCTTAAATTTTAATAACCATCCCTTTGTTTATAATCTTCAGACGTAATGTAGATAACCTGTACTAAAACTTCTACCTCAATCATATCAAACTTAGAGCATGTTTAATTATTAGTTTGTTATCAAAAAAATTTGTGTGTGTGTGTTTATGCCTTCAGGTTTTGGGCATGACAACATGTATCTTCCTTATATTGTAACTTTTAAGGAATATCAATGAAACTTTTGGAGTTCCATATAAAAACTTTTTTTTTGTTATTCTTACTTGTGCAATATTTTGGCATTTTCAAAGTTTTCTATTAAATTCTTAAGAAAAAAAATATAACATTAACATTGAATTAAAATTAACATGTTGATATTTATCATTTAACAATTAATTTAATTAATAAATCACTTGTACTTTAGTGTTCAATTTCAGTAGTACAAAATAATAGAATATGTGGAACAAAATCAAGAATTACTTTTACAATCATTTTTTCTCTCCATTGGATGAGCTTATTTTACAATCAAATTTAAAGTATCATTAAAAAAATATTTTATTTTATAAATTAGAAATATTCTAATATATTTAAGAACTATATTAGTGAAATTATAAATGTGATACCATGATTACCATTGGATGAACAGAGATGAATGGCTCCAGATGTTTTATGGGCCGAATTCAGCAACAATGGACTAGCTTTTCCAAATGCCTCATAAAGAAGACATGTGGAAAACATGTATGAAATGTGAAACCACTCTGCTTATAGTAGCACCATTTGATCAACTTCGATCAATGACTAGAGATGATTTTCGGACAAATCTGGGGAACACTCAACCATTTTTATAAATGCACCCAAAAAAAGACACATATCAACTCTAGTCTCTAATAACTAATAAATATGCTATATAAAAATTTTATGCTATGAATGCTCAATTAGTCATATTGTAATGAATTTTAAATTTTAATTAGAACTTTAAGTATGCTATATAAATTAGAATAATTTAACTATACTGTATAGGTCCTTAATTATTTTTTAGTCATCATCAAAAGCATAAAATAAGATAATTACTTTGTTAATGCAAATGGTTTAGTTTGAAATTCAATGCACAAATACATATATTCCTATTTCTATTTAATTTGTTATGAATATCTTCTCATTCAATCAGAAAATAATTTTAAAAATATAACACAAATAAGTCAAATTGTTTCTTAAAATAAAACATAAAACATGTTTATTCAATTTATTTTTAATTAGTAATTGTTATCTCTAACAAGTGTTAATACAATCTTGTTATTATTTTATTATAATTATAATTTAATATGATGATGCCAGTGTTAATATAATAAAGGGGATACCCTAACTACCATTGGATGAACAAGGATCAATGACTCGAGATGTATTTTTGGTTGATTTGGTCAATACTCAACTCATTTTCCCAAATCACCTTAGAGAGAAGAAATGTGGCATACATGTAATGCCTATGGCTATTTACTATTCATTTCAATGTAATGGTAGACCCATGGTAAATATCATAGTGAAATGTGTGACTCAGTCATAGGGCGTCATCTACATTGTACGAAAAAGAAACAAGCTAACCATTGTTTGATCAACTTAGATCAATGACTCCAAATGAATTTTGGGCCAATTTTGACAACAGTTGACTTGTATTCCCATGTTCCCTAGGAAGAGGACATGTGGGATAATTGACATAACATCTATTGAGGCATCGACATCCTTTACACACTTTTCGATCAACAAAGATTGAATGGCCCTAGTCATATTTTGGGTTGATTTTGGCAAGAGTAGTCTTTCTTTCTCAAATGTAATGGAAAGAAGACATGTTCCATACACATATCAAGTGAGAAAGAAGACACATGGCATTAACATAGACCATGGTGTGATAATGGGACATGTAAAGATCGATGGCTACTATTGTTGGAGCATCAAAGATTGATGGCTTGAGATTTATTTCGGGCCAATTTTGGCTTCCCTCATTTTTTTTCAAAATTTCCCTAGAAAAAAAGTCTTGAGAAAAAAATCACCGACTCTTTAGAAATTAGCAATAATTTACTAGAATTAATCTTGAATTATATTGTAACATCATACATTTACAATTTCACAAATAATTACTATACCAATTGCACATTGTATAATGTATGTAAGAATTAATATCAAACACATTCTCAACTCTATTGATTTTATAATTTGTAAAATTTTCTTTTTTGTAGACTGTAAGGTTTAGTTTTCATTATTTAATCTTGGACCTCTACACATACTACTAATCCAAGATTCAATCAAAGCATTGGAGCAGTAGATAGGGTTACGAATCACAATTTACAAGTTGAAATACAAACCCAGGCTTCCAAGATAGCTCACAGCATCACGTAAAATAGTTATCAATTTGATTTTCAACTTTTTGGTTAAGATCCCAAACATATTTTTTACTGAAAATTTTAATAACTAGTATAATCTATAGAATTCCAGGTTTAATTTTCAATTTATCATGCATTGTAAGCCTAATTGTTTTACTTTCTAGCAACTAGGTAACTTGCAAAGTTAAATATTAGAAATACAATTTAGGGTTTAAATGTTAATCATGTATGTAAATTGTAATTTGTGTCTATGTATAGTTCTGTAAATTTTTCAACAATGATGAAAACATACGAGTGGCACTGGCATTGACAATGGAATTACAACCCAAAAGAAAATATAGGGGACCAGGAAACTATATTTTGACATTAACAAACTGGTTTAAATGCTAGATTTTACTGATGAATTCCATGATATTTGGGATATTTTTATCTATGGAATGAGTATTAAGGCAATAAAATATGTGTTTGAAGATAAGTGGAATGATCCACAAAAGGATTCAAAATATATTAAATCAAACAACATGATAGGGTGCATTGTAAATAAATTTGCAACATGGACTAGGGGAATTGTCTGCTTGGGGTTCCCTCAAGTATTCCCTTGTCCAAAATTTGTAACAGTTTGTGTCAAAAAATATGATGAAAAAAGAAAGGAAATTGCCAATCAAAATACATAAGAAGTAATTTTGTTGATCACACAGAGTGAATCTAGTAGACTATTGCACCTAGGGTATAAAGAACAAAACCCAACCTATATTGACCTAAAAAAATTGGTAGAAACATATGACAACTTAGGACCAGATTAAAAAAATTGTTATATCAAAGAGTTAGTAGAAAGATTCAAGGTTCCTTGTGATCATAAACTTCCTTATGAATTGGATATTTTTTCTCAGTGGGTTCAAGATATTGTATCTCTACTATCAATGTGTTTCAGTTCGGAAAGTAACAAGAAAGTGGGTGCCAGTGTTCTCGAAATGATCTTCAATATTCATTGTCTAAAATAGATGGTAAGATATAATTATATTGGGCATATTTTACATCACATGCACAAACAAATGTTAATAATTAAAATAGGGTTAGACCCATTTTCACAAAAGACATTTAGATACACGACCTACTTGTGATATCTTATGTTATCAAAGCATTATCAAATTTTTGAAACAAACAAGCTTTAGCTTAGGTTTAATAAACCAATATTTGAATGGACATCTATGATTAGAATAGGTGATCACCAAGGGAAACACAACCACTTTGTAGACTTATTTTTGGCACAACTTTGTCATAAAATTATTAATCTCATATTGGTTTTGACAAGGCAGTGACAAAACACTTAGCCATTATTCAACATAATTACAGTGCAAGACAAGTGATCAAAGCAAGTCAAGAAATCAATGTGATCTGAGTAATCAAAGCATGTCAAGCATAACTTTCCAAATAATGCATGCCAAGCAATATACTTTGTTAGTGTTGAGCACCAATATGTGTCGAGAAAATAGGTAGTGTTCAAGTCACTCATGATCTAAGTAAATAGAGTATGCCAAGTCATTTAGGAATCAAGTTACAGCATGGAGATATAGTGGATATTGAGCATCAGAGACTTCAAGTGTTGAGTAAACATTTTTGGACATAGTTTATTGTAATGGAACAAACTTCTATGTAAACCATTTTTGGGTCGACTTAACAATTATTTTACAATTCCAAAAGATGTATATAGATGTATATTACAAACCCTATGTAGTACATGAACAATCAAATTGAGTAGTACATGAAAAATAAAATTGAGGGATGTTCTAAGAAGAAAAATGAATCAACCTCACCTTTTGATCCTAACCTAACCCTAGCCCACTTGTGTCTACTTAAGGAGACAATCCCTAAATAGTTTGTAATGTCTAGAGGAAGAGAAGGAGACACAAGAGAGATGAATGCTAAGTGTAGAGAGAATTCATGGTGGCTATGGAGGTTGTGATAATGTTATGAATTGCAGAATTAGTTAGAGAGAACAAAGGAAAGAAGAGACATATCTAATCAGAAGGATCAAGTACACATCAAGAAAGAGAAGATCTAACATCTAAAAACAGAGTGCTAACTAAAGGAACATGGTGCTGAATCATTCTAACAAGTGATGTAGAGAAAATATTTTAATAGATTAATCTTAATAGGCTTGTGTAAATCTCTTAACCAGTGCTTATTTTTATTGCAAGTTTAAGTCCTCTTACAAGGCACACTTTTAGTAGGGTGTTTAAATCTTTTAATAGGGTGAGACCTAATAGTCTTTATAAACCTTTAACAAGGCATACCTTTCATAGGGCAGATCATAGTTTATGGTCAAACTTCTTGTAACCTTAGTTGGCTACACTTTATAGCTGTAGTAGTGAAGATTTATGGGTGTCATCCCCAACCCAATTTTACCTTCTCATTGGAGGGAATCTAGGTAACAAATTTATTATGTTATGTGTTATTTGTTTCACGCTATGGATAAACATGTGTAGTTAACTATTTCAATTTACATGTTAAATTGTGAGATGGATGTGTGATGAATGTTTAGTGGTTAAAATTGTGAAATACTGATTCAATAGCACCACCCCCCCCCCCCCCCCGCCACCCAAAGAGTTTACTTTCTCATTATTATTTCCAATAATTGGTATTAAAGCCGTGTTCTCTAGAAAGGAAAGCTTTTCAACTTTGAGGAAAGATCTTGAAGATGGAAGCCTGCAAGTTGGGAAAGACTATTGAGAACTAGAAGATTGAAATCTAGCTTGCCCTAAACCAACTCATGGAAGCAATAGATGAACATCAACATTCATTGAGGAGAAGGAAAGAGATAACTATTGAGAAAAATGACACTCATTGCCAAGAGGAAGAAACTACTGGAGTGTTTGACAATGGAAACTCAAGTGAGTTTGATGCAGCAGTTGTAGATTTGATGGAAAAGAATAGTGCCTAACTAAAGAGGTCATAAATCTTAAGATAGAAAAATAAGTCCAATCAGTATTTCTATGTGATGTGACTGATCAAAAAGTTAAAATTGAGGAAGAAAAATTCATGATTTAAGATGATAAAAGAACACTGACCAACAAACTGGAGGAGAAGACATCAGATTTGCAAAATATTGCTAACATGAAATTGGATACAATGAATTAATTGATCATTGCAAGCCATGAATTGAATGGAAAGGAATTTGAGATTACAATCCTAAAATTACAAAATGAACAACTGAAGAATGAAGTGAGAACATAAAAGGAATTTGTTGAAAGTTTCACCAAACCTAGTGAAGCCATCAAATACTTTGAGAAATTGATGAGATCTCCTAGATCTAACAATGATAATGTTGGATTAGGATACACCAGTATTGAGGAAGGAAAATCATCTAAAATTTGTGTGCAAAGAAATAATAAAGGTAATAACTACAAACCCATTTTTCATAATTGTGGAAAGCTAGGTCACACAACAAATGTTTCCAAGAGTAACAATGCAACTTAAAACCTTATTCATAAATTGAAGGGTTATTGTCATAAGTGCAACAAGCAAGGACATCAGGCACATGAATGTAGGAGCAACACCTTAAGCATGCAAAGATTTGACGATTATTTTCATAATTGTCACAAGTATGGACATAAAGCATGTGAATATAAATCTAATGCCAAGTGAAAATCAAACAAGTAGACAAACATACAACAAAATGGAAAATTCTACAATTGGGATTACAACACAAGGTATAGTTGTCACTATTGTCAAGAATGTGGACATGTTCCTAAGAATTGCATTAGAACACATTTCAGAGGCAACTACATTAGATGGTTGGGTGAGACTACATGCTTTAGTTGTTTGAAGATTGGTCATATTAGCAAAAACTGTCCAACTAGATCACCAACACCAAGCAATGGAAAAAATAAAGATAAAGAAAAGATCAATGTTGAGAAGATCAAAGTGAAAATGGAAAAGACATGGAAGCAGAAGGAACATTGTAGCACATCAATTTTAGATGAGGTCACTTCATCAAATGGATCAAGTGATCACATCACCACCAACTAGGCAAAAAAAGGGTAAGTGTGGGATTGATATTTCAAAGTTATATTATACATTAATTCCAACAAGCTAAGATCTAAAAAAAAGATAAAATATGCATGAATTGAGATGAAATGTATTGGTTATAACTTGGAAAAAATCTATAGTTTTGTTAGTGTTAGAATTAAACCACAGACAGAAATAACAATTACATACAAATATAACCAATAATAGAAAATAATAGATCACATAGAAAAGAACACAAGGCACCAATATTTAATGTGGTTCACCCAATCCCAAGGCTATGTCCACCAAACAGAAAGTCTAATATTATTATGATCTAGTGATTACAACCTAATTGCAATCCATAATCCCTTACAGCTTGGTACAACCACATGTACCAATTTTGCATCACAACTTAATGAAAATACCTAACCCTAAGCCCTTTTATACAAGTATTTTATGTCATTTTAGGGTTACAACATGTTAGCCATATGTCAGCCATATGTCAGCTACAATGTCAACCACGGCCCAAAAAAAAATTTTAGGGTGTTGCCCCGAACTCCAAAGAATTTATGATGTATAGTACTTTCCTGATCAGTTACCAAAATCTAACAATCTACCACTTGGGGACTAATCAGGCTCCACACTAAACAACAATCTCTCACTTGGAAATTGATCCTATAGTTATACTGCTACCACATGGCGCTCCCACTAGATCAAACCACCCTAGACTCTGCTATTCTTTGATTCATGGTTACTCTAGAAGACCAACCAAAGCTAAAGAGGAGTTCAACTTCTCCCTTGTTACTAACTTTGTCAACATACCTGTTGGGTTGTTATTTGTATGTATCTTCTCTAGCTTTAAGTTTTCATCCTCCAAAATTGACTGAATGAAATGGTACTGCAACTATATGTGTTTGGTCTTAGAATGCAGAGCTGAATTCTTTGCAAGATGAATGGCACTTTGACTATCTATAAACAAATAATTATCCCTCTGAGGGTGTCCCAATTCTTCCAACAAGAATTGAAGCCATATCATCTCCTTGGCTACCTCTATAGTCGCAACATACTCTTCATCTATAGTGGATAAAGAATTAACCTTTTGTAACTGAGAAACCCAGCTCACGGTTGCCCCACCAATAGTAAAGACATAACCTATAGTACTTTGAGAATCTACTTGACAACATTCCAATGCTCAAATCCTAGATGACTCATATACCTACTAACGACTCCCACTGCATGTGCAATATCTGGCCTAGTACATACCATAGCATACATCAAGCTTCCTACAGCTAAAGCATAGGGTACCTTGGACATCTTATCCTCCTCTTCTTTTGTCTCAGGACACATCTCCTTAGTCAATTTCAAATGACCAGGTAAAGGTGTGCTGACAGCTTTAGCATTCTCTATAGAGAAACGTTGCAACACCTTCTTAATATAATCAGCCTGAGATAGTGTTAATGTTTTGTTCTTCCTATCTCTACAAATCTTCATACCAAGTATTTGTTTTGCTACCCCAAATCCTTCATAGAAAATGCATTTGCTAATTGGCTTTTTAGCCCCTTAATGTGATCCATGTTAGAACCAACTACAAGCATATCATCAACATATAAACATAAAATAATGTAGCTATCATCATCCAACCTCTTAAAGTAGACACAATGATCTAAATTACACCTACTGTAACCCTACTCATGCATAAAACTATCAAATTTTAGATACCATTGCCGAGGTGCTTGCTTTAAGCCATATAAACTTTTCTTCAATTTGCACACTAAGTTCTCCTTATCTTTGACTACAAATCCCTATGGTTGAGCCATATATATCTCTTCATCCAAATCACCATGAAGGAAGGTTGTTTTAACATACAGCTACTCTAAATTCAAATCTTCAATAGCCACAAGACTTAAAATAATATTGATAGAAGTCATTTTAACAACAGGAGAAAATATCTCATCAAAATCAATTCCCTTTTTCTATGCAAATCTTTTTACAACTAACCTAGCTTTAAATATTTTCTAACCCCCTTCCTCTTCTTTCAACCTATAAACCCACTTATTCTATAAAGCTCTTTTACCTACAGGCAACTTGCACAAATCCCATGTCTTATTCTTCAGTAGAGAGTCCATTTCATCTTTCATTGTAGACTTCCATTGAATCTTAGTATCCACCTACACAACTTCATCATAACTTTCAAGTTCACCAACATCAGTAAGTAAAATAGAATATAAAGAGGGAGAGAATCTTTTTAGAGGTCTAATTTTTCTTGTTGACCATCTAACATTCACCAGTGTATGTGGTATTTGTTGTTGTGGTTGTTGCACATCATGAGGAATGGATGGAACATCAAATTTTGGAGTATCATCTAGCACTACATAATCATCTTCTATCTTCTCATGTTACTGCAACAGAGCTTTGTACAAAACTTTCTCATTGAATATGACATCCTTGCTTCTTAAAATTTTATGATTTTCAAAATACCAAAGCCTATAACCAAATTCATTAATGCCATATCCAACAAATACACATTTCTTTGACTTAGCTTCCAGCTTGGTTCTATTTTCAGAATCTATGTGAGAAAATGCTTTACAACTAAAGGTCTTGAGAAAAGAATAACTCATCTTCTTACCAGTACATGCTTCCTCTAGAATACCATAGCCCAAAGGAGTAGAGGGACCTCTATTAATCAAATATACAGTAGTATTGACAGCCTTTACCCACATGTGTAAGGGCAACCTAGCATGCAACCTCATGCTTTTTGCACCCTCCATTATAGTCTTGTTCATGTGTTTAGCCACTCCATTTTCCTATGGAGTCCTTGAAACAATTGTCTCTCTATGAATACCATTAGTAGAGCAATAATATTCAAATTCATGACTACAATACTCACCACCATTATCAGATCTAAGACATTTTAATTTCTTACCAGTCTCATTTTCAACCAAGCATTTCTATTTCTTAAAAGTTTGAAATACATCAAATTTCTATCTAAGGAAATAAACCCATACTTTTCTAGTTGCATCATCGATAAATGTAACATAATAATGAGAGCCTCCAAGGGAAGACACCTAAGCTAGTCCCCATACATCTGTATGCACAAGCTCTAATTTCTCCTTTTTGTTTTCCTTCCCAGTCTTCACAAAACTCACTCTCTTTTGTTTTCCATACACAAATTTCACATAAATCCATATTGACACATTTGAAACCTGGTAAAAATTTCTTTGAATGAAGCACTTTCATACCTTTCTCACTCATATGCCCAAGTCTATTGTGCCACAGCACTATATTAGAATCTACAGCAGTTATTTGTTCTCCCTGCTCAACTGCAACAATTGTTCCTAAACATTCATTTTTCTCTAAAATAATTAAAGTAGAAAGAAAAATATGACCTGTATAAAGATATAAGATGTCTACTTTCACACCTTTTGCTACTACAAAGGAACCTTTTGAAAACTTCCAATTTTTATCATTAAAAGTAACTACACAACCCTCATCATCGAGTTGCCCTATTGAAATTAAATTCCTACTCAGCCTTGGAACATGTCATACCTCATCTAGTAGCCAATGATTCCCACTTTGCAACTTAATCTTAATTTTTTCCTTTCCAACAATTTGACAGGTTTCATTATCCCCCAAATAAACAAGCCCAAAATCCCCTTGGACATAATCAATGAAATAACCTCTATGAGGTCTAGCATGAAATGAAGCACCAGAATCTAAAACCCATGAATCATCAACACTTTCTAAAGAAAAAAGAAAAGCATCCTCTTTGGATTTTTTACTTACCACATTTGCTTCCTTGTCTCCATCTAATTTATCTCCTTCATTTTTTTTTTGATTCCAGCAATTTTTCTTTTTATGAACCAGTTTCCTATAGTACCAGCAGTCATTCAATCCTCTCAATTGAGACCTCCTCCCCTTTGACTTCCCTCTTGATTTCCCATGATTTCTAGAGTTACTTCCTCTCTTAGTCATTCTGCCCCAGCTTTGTGCATTCAAAGCACTTCCTGATGTAGATCCACCTAAGGTTTTCCTACAAGTTTCCTCACTCAAAACAACACTGATCATATCTTCACATTTTAGGGTACTAGATCTAGGAATAAAATTACTCACAGCCATTACCAAGTCATTCCAACTTTCAGGCAAAGAACACAAAATCAAGAGAGCCCTAATTTCTTCATCAAAATTGATAACCACAAAAGATAACTAACTAGTAATAGTATTAAACTCATTTAAATGATCTACAATAGATCCACCTTCTACCATTTTCATATTAAATAAATGCTTAATGAGAAATATCTTGTTTGAAGTGGAGGGCTTTTCATACAGTGTTGCTAGGGTTTTCATCAACTCTTCTGTCATCTTTGCTTTTGTAATATTAAATACCACTAATGGTGCCAAGCATAACCAAATGCTTCCAAGTGCCTTTATGTCCAAAAGATCTCATTCATCATTTGACATAGATCCCTGATTCTTGGCTTTGCCTTCCAAAGGCTTCTATAAATCCTTCTGATAAAGATCGTCTTCCATTTGCATCTTCCATAGCTGAAAGTTTTTCCTATTAAACCTATCAACCCTTAGCTTACCCTTCCTATAGAGGATAACTGAAAGACAACTAGGCTCTAATACCACTTGTTACGATTAAACCATCAAGAGAAATAATAATTACATGCAAATATAACCAATAATAGAAAATAAAAGATCACACAGAAAAGAACACAAGGCACCAAGATTTAACATGGTTCACCCAATCCCTGGGCTACATCCACCAAACAACAAGTTTGATATTATTATGATCCAATGATTACAACCATATTACAATCTGTAATCCCTTATAGCTCAGTATCGCCGCAAGAACCAATTTTGTATCACAACTTAATGAAAATACCAAACCCTAAGCCCTTTTATACAAGTATTTTATGTTGTTTTAGGGTTACAACATGTCAGCCATATGTCAGCTACAACATTAGCCACAACCCAAAAAAAAAAATTGGGGCACAGCCCTAAACCCCAAAGAATTTATGAAGTATGTACAGTACTTTCTTGATCAGTCACCACAATCTAATAGTTAGTTTTCATGTTGTTATCAAGCATGGAAGGTTTCATAGTTACAAAAGGAAATTCATTTGTTATCAACTAATGAAAGTTTGGTAGTACTAACTAAGCTTGTTATATAAGCCAAGCATAGTGGAAATTATGTGTGACTCAAGTGAGTTCAAAACCCTATGTTGACTGAGCTTATAGTTGTGTAAGAAGTAAGCATTTATTACATAATTTTAAGGTTTATATAGTCATTTCTTCACTTATTTGCATTCACCAGCGATCAAAGAGAGCACAAAGAGCATGAAGGAAAATTGCAACAAGAGATTCTTGTATTTGTGAACCAAATTCAGCTACAACTTGATGCATTCTTTAGATTGGGAAGGTATTTTACTGGTGCCAAGTTTTGCTATTTGAATTTTTCATGAACCCTAAGTAGAAAATATAGAAACTAGCTCTTCTACGAGTGTTAGGAAAGGGGGAAAGGAGGTTTTTAATCTACAATTAATTAGTAATGATGTAAGACAACCACCTTTATGAGAAATACTTAAAATTGCATACAAAGGAGATTCATCTAGTGTGTTACCAATGATGCCACCAAAAGTTCTTATGACTCAAGATGTCAAGTTTTTTTATACTTATAAAGTTAGAAATATAGGAGATATGGAGATAAGAGAGTTGTTTAGTCAACTTTGTGAGGATGGATTCTTAAGGGAAGATAACAAAATTGTAAAAAAGAAAGGGTTGACCTATGCCCTAGATTTCCCTAATGTATTCAAGATTGAATGGATAAATATTGTGCTCAGTATAATACATGATGACTTCATATGGTTATAAAATGGACCAATTAAGATCACTAAAAGGATCATCAACCGAGTGATAGGGTACCCTACCTAGATAGACCCAAGAGCATGTAAAGTGACTCAAAGGAGATAATTAAGAAGCATATGGGTGCAGTATGGAACAAGAGGGGAATGTCTATAGATTCTATCTCAGACCCCCTAATTTTTTTTAGTGAGCATGATTGCACATAAGCTCTTTCAATCTAGTAGATCGAATAGTGTACCTTGCACAGCTATGGATACGAAGTAAAAAATAGTGAAGAGAGACCACACCTATGATCTTGTCAAGTTGCAACTTCAGAAACTATCTAAAAAGTTGGAGGCCATAAGGAAAACAAAGAGTTCATCTTGAAAATTTGGCTCTTTACTAGTATGCATATTCTTTTATGTGCAAAACACATTTTCTACTTTTGAAAAAGTTGCTTGGAAGACCAATAGGTCTATTATAGTTCAGATTGCAGAGTTCATAGAGCAACTTGGAGATAATTTTGAGTCAATTATGACTAGTTATTTTGAGGATTTTAAGAAATCCATGAAACAAAGACTAAGAATTCCTATGTCACCAGTGGAGAAACATTACAATGATTTATTCTTCTTAGTTGATGCATATTATACATATGTGCAGGACACTACTCCTAGGGTCAGATGGCTTAAGATCTTGCCATATGAGATTAATGTAGATGAGGCATTTATAGCTATACATCTCTACTAGTAGAAGAAATAGATAAAAGTGTCACCTCATTTGGGAACTATGAGGAAGCCAAGCTTAGGATTATAATTGACTTGAAAACAACTTTTGTGATAAGAAAGAAGAACAAACTTGTGAAGAAGTTGAAGGAGAGATTTGGTGAAGGGAAAGAAGAAGAGGAAGATGAAGATAATGAAGAGGAAAAACCAGTCCAAGCCCCATTGGCACTCACTCAAGGAAATGAAGAAGATGAGGAAGTTAATATAGAAGGTGTCAAGGAAGAAGAAGTTGAGGAATTACCTAAACCAGCTAAGAAGAAGAAGAAGAAGAAGAAGAATCCTAAAGTGAAGAAAACCAAGAAGAAGCTTGTGAAACTTTCACAATAGAAGTCAATGGTACCTTCTTCCAGGTCTAGCACAAGGGCAGCCACTAAGAAAGTTATGGTTGTTGAGAAACCAAAAGGAAAAAGGAGTATTGCCTCAGCAGAGCTGAGCCAACATGCAAAGAAAACATAAATTAGGAGAAAATACACTCCAGGAACTGAGTCAAATGAGGAGAAAATAGATTCTAATAACATGAGTTAATTCAAGGTGGTAAGACACAATCCATCCTCTAGCTTAGATAATTTGTGTGATAATATAAATTCAAATGAAAATTTATCTAGTTTTGCATACATTGATTTTGATAAGCTAGGGAAAGTTGAACAAAACACTATTGAGGAATCCATATATGTGATGATGGATAGATTCAAATCAACCCCTATTGAGATTTCAAACTCAATACCTAAGAGTCTACATGACCAAGTTGAGAAAAAATGGCAATGCAATTTACAAATGGGAAGACAAATCAGGGAATCCACTCTAGCCCAAGTTATGCCATAATTGGATAAGAGGAAGATTACAAAGGTTATAAAAAAGAACAAGTCTAAATTTGGTCCTAAATATAGAGCTTTCCATATATTAAATAAGAACATTGATGATGTGGTAACCAAAAGCAAAGCTATTTGGAAATCTACTTATGGGTTACCCACTCTTGCTATAAAAGAGAAACGTGAGCAAGAAATGCAAGACTATAAGAAAGTTGAATAAGAGACAATAGAAAAATCAAAAGAGGTATCAATAAAGGATGGTAGTGTGGGAGGCATTAAGGAAGTAGCAATAGAAGAGGCTACAACTGAAGAAGAGTAGCAAGATGAATAAAATGTATAGGATGTACACGTGTTGAGTAATAGTTCCCCACATCTAGACCAAGTGAGTCAATCAGACTCAATACAAATCAAGGATGTTCCTAATAATTCTACTTAGAACATTAATTCTTTGACTAATGATGAGTTGAAGAAGATATTGAAGGATTCCACTATGGCATTAGTACAGTTATGTACAAATCTTGTATTGGTGAGAATAGATGAAATTGAAAATGCAGAAGTGGTAGCAGTAGGGGAGAAACAAATTGATACATCCAATGTACCCCTTCCAACTACAAAGGTAAAAGAGACAAAAGACCATGCCAACACTAAAAAAATCAATGTTATCACTGCAACACAAGTTTCATTACCTCTAGTGCCACACATTTCAACTAAGAAATCCTTAGTTATAGTCGAGAAAGATGGAACTGAAGTTAAACTAGGTCAAGAATCCAATCTTTCACCTACTCCACAAACTCAAGGTGAAGCACAAATAGAAGTAAGACAAGATGAAAAGTCTAAAGAGTTGAAGGTGACTACTGCTCTAAAGGAACAAATTATCATCCAGAATCTAGTTATCTTAACATTTTCTATAACTCCTACCAATAGTTAAGCTCTTCAAAGGTTTAGCACTCATGCCACATCATTGCAGATATCAAGGCCAAGTGTAGAAACATCAAGTAGCTCAAAAGAGATATCTTATGGAGATGTAATCCTAGATGAGGTGATTGAACTATCAAAGTTTGATCTTAACACAATCACCATTGAGTAGATGAGCATTGTATAGGAATCTCTACAAAGGAAGAAAACAAGAGTTGCTAACAAGGGAGAATAAGCAGAAGGAAGTACTTCATGACATCAAAAATATATTTCTTGATGCTTTTATTCTTCCAGCTACTAATGAAGACAAATCAATTATTGAGAAACTGGTACATGTTGTTGATAAGATTAATGATGAAGACCTAGATTCAAATACTAAATTGTTAGAATGGTCTAAAAGAAAATTTCACACTAAGTTACTTGAAAATATATCTAGTATCATTACACTATGATAGGTTGATTTAGTAACCAATATGGAGAGTGTGAAGAAGCTGTTGGAGAACATTTTCTCTCTTTACACCAAGCTATGTGATGTGAATATTTTCACACAAGAGATTTAGAGGGTCATTGACCAATTGGAGGGAGATCTAAAGACTACATATAATATTGTAAAACTATCTCCTAGTCAAAGTCAATCACATTTTTAGAGACTGCTATCCACTTAAGGTAGGCTTGTCAAGCTAAAAGCACAAGATCCTAACATTCAAGCTGCCTTGATCAACATCCAATCCATGCTCACCCCACACACAGAAGTCTTGCACAAGGAACTATCTTATGCTGAGACTTTTATGAAGAAATATTCTCATCTTTCCACTCATGATGGCTTAGCTAACCTTACTTCCAAGCTAGACATTCAGTATCAATCTCTATAGGTAGTGTGCAATAATTGGGATGCAACATTGAAATTCATAATGGAGATCCATATATAATTTTTGGATAAACACACTATTAGTGTAACACCCATGACATAAGTGTCAAAAAAGAGGATAGTGAAGTGAAGAGGATTATAAAAAAATTGTTGATACTTGAAGTAAAGGGGAGTAATTATGTAGAAACAGAGTACAAAAAATATGGAGGATTCAAGAAAAATGCAATACAAGTCCACAAAGCCTGAAGAATTCATGCATGTAAAAACCTATCACAAAGAAGAAAAAGACAGAAGAGGTGAGGGTTTACTCTAAAAATATGCAAATTGTATTCTCATAAATGAAAAATATGTAAGATAATTACAAATGATCTCTCCTTATAGAAGGAGATTAAAACCCAAAAAGGTAACCTAAAAGGTAAATACTATTTAATAATTACTAACTAATTATTAAATGAGAATGTAAAAGGAGCATAAAGTGAAATCTTAAGAAGGGAGAAAGGGTAATTTAATAAATTAAATTAAATTAACATTTTTCTCTAACACCCCCCCTTAAGATGAGCAACAATGTAGCTACAAACAATGTAGAAAGAGCAAGGAAACTATGATGCAATGCAAAAATAAAACTTGGGTCTCGATAACAAGGCCTGATGAGGTACCCAATCAAAATCAAATCTCTATGAAATAGAGAAATAGAGAAAACTCAATGGGAAAAATTATACTCCAAAAGGAGATAGAAAATAATGCACAAATGAAACATCTCAAGAGAATCTCTCAAGACCATAAGTACAATGAAAGCCTCCATGATAGAAGCTTGAGACTCCATAGCCCCTCTAGAATGGCAGAACTCCTACGTTGATGAACATACCAATGTGGCTCCAATTTGAAGGAATCAAAGGTAGGATGATAAAACCCATGTATGTAAGGTGCAAGTGGAAGTCCAAGCTGATGCTCAAAGAAGAAAGCATGAGAATCTTGAAATGGAATCTCCAATGGAGGTGGAATAATAGGTATGTTGAATCTATTATCTAAGAGGAGATGTGTATCCTCTAAAATATCCTCAACAACTACAATAGGTGGCTTGATGATTAGAGCTCCAATAGTAGGCAATGTTGAAGAGCAATCATGTGCAAGAGATAGAATCTAAACAATAGGTGGAAGTGTAAGTCACAACACTGGTCTCAGGAACAACACATGAGTTCAAATGACCTGACTTCACCTTAGTAGACTCTTGTGAAAAATGAGAGTGAGTCTCTAATAGTGGAGATGGTGGACCAAAATGTGAGAAGGAATATAGGTGGGAAGCATGACCAATAGTCCCTATAACAATAATATTTCCTATCTCACTATCTCTGATGTGCATTTAATCCTATGCAAACTCAACTATCTTCCATGTCCAACTGTGTGTAATCTAATAAATAGAGAAAAGGTTAGAAGAAAAATATGGAACACAAAGTACATCATGAAATGTACATCATCAATGTCAATAGAACCTTTCCCACATACAATCATAATAGTGTTGTTCCCTGTCAAAATTTGTGGAGTAGGAGAAGCCTCAAAAGAAGAGAAAAAATCTTGAGAAGATTGCATATGGTGTGAAGCACTTGAATCCAGTAATCATCTAGAAGAATGAGGATTAATAGTTGCACATAGTGCATGACCCTTTCTTGTATCTTTGTCATCTGACTGAAATATTGATGATGATGAAGGTCTGTGAGAAGTAGAAGGAATATCAATCTTTCTCTTCTAAAGGAGAGCTATCAAATCTAAAACTTGTTTGGCATAGTCATCTAACTTCTTCTTATAGCAATGTGACTCATCATGATTAGGCTTATTACAATAAGAACACTTCAATCTTTCTGGCTTTAGGAGGAGGTGTACTTAATGAAATGTGAGTGCTAGAATCAATCTAAGACTTTGCAGAATGATATTTTTGTGTCTTCTCCTTTTTCCCTAAAGATGGTTAACCTACCAAAGTATAAGTCTGTCAGCCTGTGAGAGAATCCAAGCGAGAGAGCTTAGCCTACTCTTGAGTCAAAGGATCACAAAAAACCTCAAAGGAAGGCATGGTAAATATGGTTCCCAAAGCATCTTTAGTGAAATAGAAGGTAGAAGCAAAAATCTAAAAGTTTCCATGAAGCTTAGAAAGAATCAAATAGATACACGTAGTATTAGTCTTGGTTTTCCCACAACCCTGCAATAAAGATCTGAGTTGTTTGAATTTCATCAAGAAGTCCTCAATGGAAGGAAAAGAATATAGTATAAGTGAGGTAAGCTCTACCTCAATCTAAAGTGCCCTGAACTCATTCACTATACCAAACAAGCCTTCAAGGTTGGTCTACATAGCTCGAGGGGTATTGCATCCATAAAGATAAAACTATAAATTGTTAGAGATCTATAAGGAAATCAATCCTACTGCCTCATCCATCTTGTTTATGTGTTGCATGACCTCAAAAGACCTTTGTAAAATTGGTTGCACTACATCTAAACAAGACCACAACCCTTTGGACCAAAGAAGTCATGTCATCAAGGTCTTCCATGTGAGATAGTTATGAGGGGTTAGAAGTTCTAGACAAGAAGAGGTCTCGACCAATGTTTTAGAAGGTGTTGAATTGTTTTTTAATTTTTTTCTAGTTTACAATATGAAATAACACAAATAATATGAAAAAACACCCCCCATAATGAAAAAAACTGAACCCCAACTACTAGAAGGAATTCGTAAATGAGAATAGAGAAAAGAACTTCAGAAATGAATCAAAAATACATGATACAAAATACTAGTGAAATGATAGAGAATATGAAAAAATCTTGAGAATAGCTTTTCGATGCTTTTTTTGGATCAAAAAATGGAGCTATAATGAAGAATTTATGCCCCTAGAAGATAAAACTCATCAATAGACTTCAAGCATAATAGTAGGTACTAAACTCAAAAAAATCCCAAAAATACCTACTCCATTGTCTTTGTCTCAAAACTAGCTTTCTAGTGCTTCTTTTGGATCAAAAAAAGACGTGTATGCTAAAGATATTGCAAAAAAATGACAAGGCCCTCTGAAAGCAATAAAAAAAAATTATTTTTTAAATAATTTTAAAAAAACCACCCTGGGCGAAATGGTGGTGAAGCCTAGGTGGAGGGAGGGTGGTGGAGCTGCTGTGGTAGTGGCAAGCAGGAGGCACTGTTAGCAATGGTGGCTAATCGAGCAGTGGCAATCACTAGAAACCTCTGCAAACAGTAGGACCGCTGGCAGTTACCACTATTGCTAGCGATTTCAATGACTACTAGTGGTTTTTTAAAACACTATGGCCAATTTTCTTTATTTTTTGTGATTTTTTAAGCAAAAATCCCCCTCAAAGTGTGTGAAGAGGTCGTATGACCCTGCTAGGCAAAACAAATTTGCCTCTTAGATCAATGTTGTCCAAAATGGATGAACTTTACATGAAAATGGGGGTTTCAAAACCTTCTAAATCAAACTGTAAGGTTTTTTTGGCCTTAAAGTGCTCCAAAAATTAGAGGCCCCATATTTTCACAAGGGAAAAGACTCTAGATTTATTCTGTCAAACCCTCATTCTCTTTTTTCTCCAAATACTAAATAAGCTATAGTAGATCTGGCTCTGATACCGTGAAGGATTTAAGGAAAATGCAATACAAATCCACAAAGCACAAAGAATTCTTGCACATAAAAACCCATCATGAAGAAGAAAAAGACAAGAAGAGGCAAGGGTTTGCTCTAAAATTATGCAAATTGTATTCTCAAAAATGAAAAATATGTAAGATAATTACAAACGATCTATCCCTATAGAAGGAGATCAAAACCCAAAAAGGGTAACCTAAAAGGTAAGTGTTATTTAATAATTACTAATTAATTATCAAATGAGAATACAAAAGGTGCATAAAGTGAAATCTTAAGAAGAGAGAAAAGGTAATTTAATAAATGAAATTAAATTAACCTTTTTCTCTAACAAAATATACTCAGCAGGAGTATCAGATTCAGATACATAAAGGAAACATTTACTCAGGGGGAGTAATGGAGGAATGAGGTATGATAGTTCATCATTCATTTTGTAACATTTTGAATTTTTGAAATTTTGTATACAAGTTGAGTCACAGATATATATTGCCTGAGTTATGCTCATAATAAGGATTGTATATGCAAGTTGAGCAATCAATGTGAGCTGGGTGATCAAAGCATGTCAAGCATAAGTTGTCAGACAATACATGTTGAGTAATATACTTAGTCAGTACCAAGCACCAATATGTGTCAAGCCATCAATAAGTGTTGAGTCACGCATGAGTCAAGTAAATAGGGTATGTCGAGTCATTCAGGAACCTAGTTACAACATTGAAGATATAGTGGATGTCGAGCATCAAAGACTTCAAGTGTTGAGTGAACAATTTTGGACATAGTCATTTGTAATGACACAAACTTTTATGTAAACCATTTTTGGGCCGACTTAATGATTTTTTTATAATTCTAGAAAACGTATACAGATGTATATTACTAATCCCTATGCAGTACATGCAACCAATCAAATTGAGGGATATTCTAAGCGGCAAAATAAATTAACCTTAGTCATTGATTCTAGCCTAACCCTAGTCCACTTGTGTTTACTTAAGGAGACAAACCTTATATATTTTTTAATGTCTGAAGGAAGAGAAGGAGATGCAAGAGAGATGAATGCTAAGTGCAGAGAGCATTCATGGTGGCTATGGAGGTTGTGATAATGTTATGAATTATAGAGTCAATTAGAGAGAATAGAGGAAAGTAGAGAGAGGACAGAGGAGACATATTTGATCAGAAGGATCAAGTACACATTAGGAAAGAGAACATATAACATCTAGCAATAGAGTGCTAACTGAAGGATCATGGTTCTGAATATTTCTAACAAGTGATGTAGAGAAAATCTCCTAACAGAGTAGTCTTAATAGACTTGTGTAAATCTTTTAACCGAGTTCTTGTTTTAATGAAAATTTAAGTCCTCCAACAAGGCACACTTTTAGCAGGGTGTTTAAATCCTTTAATAGGGTGAGACGTAATAGTCTTTGTAAGCCTTTAATAGGGTAGACTTTTCATAGGGTAGATCATAGTTTATGGTCAAACTTCTTGTAACCTTAATTGGCTACACTTTACAGAGAAGTAGTGAAGATTTGTGGGTTTCATCCCCACGCCAATTTTACCTTCTCATTGGAGGGTTTCTAGGTAACAAATTTATTGTGTTATGTTTTATTTTTTTCATGCTATGGATGAACATGTGTAGTTAGCTATTTTAGTTTACATGCTAAATTATGAGATGGATGTGTGGTGAATGTTTTATGGTTAAATTTTTGAAGTACTGATTCACCCCCCTCAGAGTCTACTTTCCCATTGTTATTTCCAAAAAAAAAATAGAGGCACTTTAATATATAAATTGCATGTGTCTTGTAAATGATTAATTTAACTAGGAAGTCAAATTCAATTGGCCAACTAGTACTTTATGCAAGAGTGCATTGTATTAAGATTTTATGATTCAACTATAGAACCCTACAAGCTTCCAATACATGTGACAGAGATGGTATTTGAATTGGAATATGTATGATAGATGGAAAGCATAGATGTACTCTTTCATAGTTAGCAAAAGAAAACCATTTTTCCTTCCTTTCCCGTCGGATGCAAAGGGTTCACATTTGAGAAAAGAGCATTCAATGTGGTATAAGAATTTCTCACAATTTTTAAATTTGATGTGTCTAGGCACTAGCAGTATGATCCACTCAACATAATTGGTATAAATCTTGTATATAACAAGAACTCCAGAAGAAAATGTCAACATGAGAGTATGTCATTGATTGAAAGATTTAAAAATGTAGACTCATGGGAAGAGGTCAAAATAGAGATGGACAAATGTGCAAGTGAAAATAATATTTCAATATAGGAATTGTCAACACAAATTAAAGAATTACACAGATAGAAACAAAAAGTGTAGCCCATGACATCCTATAATTGTTAGATTATGGTGACTGATCAAGAAAGTACTATACATACTTCATAATTAGTGGGGTTCGGGCCGTGGCCAACATTGTAGCCGACATATGGTCGACATGTGGCCGACATTGTAAGCAACATATGGCTGACATATGGCCGACATGTTGTAACCCTAAAATGGCATAAAATACTTGTATAAAAAGGTTTAGGGTTAGGTATTTCTATTATTTTGTGATGTGAAATTGCTTCTTGCGGCAGTATTGAGCTGTAAGGGATTACGGATTGTAATCAGGTTGTAATCACTGGATTGTAATAATATTGGACTTTTAATTTGGTGGACATAGCCCAGGGATTGGGTGAACCACATTAAATCTTGTTGCCTTGTGTTCATTTCTGTGTGATCTATTATTTTTCTGTTATTGGTTATATTTGCTTGTAGTTTTTATTTATGTCTGAGGTTTATCCTAAAAAGTGGTATCAAAGCCTAGTTGTTTTTTAGTTATCCTCTGTAGGAAAGTTTCAAATTTGAGTGGGAGTCTCATAGTTGAGTGGGAGCAATGGCAGATGAGGGTAAACTGAGGGTTGATAGGTTTAATGGGCAGAACTTCCAGTTATGGAAGATGCAAATGGAAGACTATATGTATCAAAAGGATTTATGGAAACCGTTGGAAGGTAAAGCCAAGAATCAGGGATCAATGTCAGATGTTGAATGGGATCTTTTGGATAGAAAGGCACTCAAAAGCATTCAATTATGCTTGGCACCATCAGTGGCATTTAATATTACAAAAGCAAAGATGAAAGAAGAGTTGATGAAAACCCTAGCGACACTATATGAAAAGCTCTCCACTTCAAACAAGGTATTTCTCATGAAGCGTTTATTTAATATGAAAATGGCAGAAGGTGGATCTGTTGCAGATCATTTAAATGAGTTTAATACTATTACTAGTCAGTTATCTTCTATGGGTATAAATTTTGATGAAGAAATTAGGGCTCTCTTGATTTTGTGTTCTTTGCCTGAAAGTTGGAATGGCTTAGTAATGGCGGTGAGTAATTCTGTTTCTAGATCTAGTACCCTAAAATATGATGATGTGATCTGTGTTATTCTGAGTGAGGAAACTCATAGGAAATCCTCAGGTAGATCTACATTAGGAAGTGCTTTGAATGCACAAAGTAGGGGCAGAACGACTGAGAGAGGAAGTAACTCTGGAAATCGTAGGAAATCAAGAGGAAAGTCAAAGGGGAAGAGGTCTCAATTGAGAGGACCAAATGATTGCTGGAACTGTGGGAAATCAGGGCACAAAAAGAAAGATTGCTGGAATCGAAAGAAAAATGAAGGAGATAAATCAGATGGAGACAAGGAGGCAAATGTGGTAAGTAAAAAATCCGAAGAGGATGCTTTGCTTCTGTCTTTAGAAAGTGTTGATGATTCATGGGTTTTAGATTCAGGTGCTTCATTTCATGCTACACCTCATAGAGGTTATTTCATTGATTATGTCCAAGGGGATTTTGGGCTTATTTTTTTGGGGGATAATGAACCCTGTCAGATTGTTGGAAAGGGAAAAATTGAGATTAAGTTGTAGAATGGGAATCATTGGCTATTACATGAGGTAAAACATGTTCTAAGGTTGAGTAGGAATTTAATTTAAGTGGGGCAACTTGGTGATGAGGGTTGTGTAGTTACTTTTAATGATAAAAATTGGAAGGTTTCAAAAGGTTCAGTTGTAGTAGCATAAGGTGTGAAAGTAGGCATCTTATATCTTTGTACAGGTCATATTGTTCCTTCTACTTTGATTGTTTCAGAGAAAAATGAATGTTCAGGAACAATTGTTGTAGTTGAGTAGGGAGAACATATAGCTGTTGTAAATTCTGATACAGCATTGTGGTACAATAGACTTGGGCACATGAGTGAGAAAGGTATGAAAGTACTTCACTTAAAGAAAGTTTTACTAGGTCTGAAATGTGTTAATCTGGATTTCTGTGAAAGTTGTGTGTATGGAAAACAAAAGAGAGTGAGTTTTTTAAAGACTGGGAAGGAAAACAAAAAGGAGAAATTAGAGCTTGTGCATACAGATGTACGGGGACCAGCTCAGGTATCTTCCCTTGGTGGCTCTCATTATTATGTTACATTTATTGATGACGCAACTAGAAAAGTATGAGTTTATTTCCTTAGACAAAAATCTAATGTATTTCAAACTTTTAAGAAATGGAAATGCTTGGTTGAAAATGAGACTTGTAAGCAATTAAAATGTCTCAGATCTGATAATGGTGGTGAGTATTGCAGTCATGAATTTGAAGATTAATGCTCCACTAATGGTATTTGTAGATAGAAAATTGTTCCAAGGACTCCGTAGGAAAATGGAGAGGCTGAACGCATGAACAGGACTATAATGGAGCGCGCAAGGAGCATGAGGTTGCATGTTGGGTTGCCCTTATACATGTGGGTGGAGGCTATCAATACTGTAGTATATTTGATTAATAGATGTCCCTCTACTCTTTTGGGTTGTGGTATTCCAGAGGAGGCATGGACTGGTAAGAAGGTGAGTTATTCTTTTCTCAAGACCTTTGGTTGTGAAGCTTTTGCTCATATAGACTCTGAAAATAGAACCAATCTAGAAGCTAAATCAAAAAACTTTGTCTTTGTTGGATATGGCATTAATGAATTTGGTTATAGGCTTTGGGATTTTGAAAATCTTAAAATTGTTAGAAGTCAGGATGTCATATTCAATGAGAAAGTGTTGTACAAAGATCTATTACAGCGACATGAGAAGAAAGAAGATGATTATGTACTGCTAGATGATACTCCAAAAGCTGATGTTTCAGCCATTCCTCATGATGTGCAACAACTACAACAACAAATACCACACACACCAATGAATGTTAGATGGTTAACGAGGCAAATTAGACCTTCACAAAGATTTTCTCCCTCTTTGTATTCTATTTTACTTACTGATGTTGGTGAACTTGAAAGTTATGATGAAGCTATGTAGGTGAATACTAAGATTCAGTGGGAGTCTGCAATGAAAGATGAAATAGACTCTTTGCTAAAGAATAAGACATGGGATATATGCAAGTTGCCTACAGATAAAAAGGCTTTATAGAATAAGTGGGTTTATAGGTTGAAAGAAAAGGAAGGAGGTCAAAAAATATTTAAGGCCAGGTTAGTTGTAAAAGGATTTGCACAGAAAAAGGGAATTGATTTTGATGAGATATTTTCTCCTTTTGTTAAAATGACTTCTATTTGTACTGTTTTAAGTCTTGTGGCTACTGAAGATTTGCATTTAGAGCAGTTGGATGTTAAAATAGCCTTTCTTCATGGTGATTTGGATGAAGAAATATATATGGCTCAACCATAGGGTTTTGAGGTCAAAGGTAAGGAGAACTTAGTGTGCAAATTGAAGAAAAGTTTATATGGCTTGAAGTAAGCACCTCGGCAATGGTATCTAAAATTTGACAGTTTTATGCATGAGCATGGATATAATAGGTTTCATTCATATTACTGTGTTTATTTTAAGAGGTTGGATGATGATAGCTATATTATTTTATGTTTATATGTTGATGATATTCTTGTAGTTGGGTCTAACATGGATCATATTAAGGGGTTAAAATGCCAGTTAGCACATGCATTTGCTATGAAGGATTTGGGGGAAGCGAAAAAAATCCTTAGTATGAAGATTTGTAGAGATAGGAAGAACAGAACATTAATGCTATCTCAGGCTGATTATGTTGAGAAGGTGTTGTAACATTTCTCTATGGAGAATGCTAAAGCTGTCAGCACACCTTTACCTAGTCATTTGAAATTGACTAAGGAGATGTGTCCTAAGACACAAGAAGAGGAGGATAAGATGTATAAGGTAACCTATGCTTCAGCTATAGGAAGCTTGATGTATGCTATGGTATGTACTAGGCCAGATATTGCACATGCAATGGGAGTCGTTAGCAGGTATATGAGTCATCTAGGATTTGAGCATTGGAATGTTGTCAAGTAGATTCTCAGATATTTGAGAGGAACATCCCATAAGTGTTTACACTTTGGGGGCTCTACTACTAATTAAAAGGCTATGTTGACTCAGATTTGGCAGGGGATATTGATACCAGGAAGAGTATTACAGGTTATGTCTTTACTATTGGTGGGGTAGTTGTGAGCTGGGTTTCTAGGTTACAGGAGATTAATTCTCTATCCACTACAAAGGCAGAGTATGTTGCTGCTACAGAGGCAGTCAAGGAGATGATATAGCTTCAGTTCTTCTTGAAAGAATTGGGACATCCTCAGAAGGATAATTATTTGTTCACAGATAGTTAGAGTGCCATTCATCTTGCAAAGAATTCAGCTCTGCATTCTAAGACCAAAAACATATAGTTGTGGTACCATTTCATTCGGTCAGTTTTGGAGGATGGGAAGCTAAAGCTAGAGAAGAACCATACAAATGACAATCCAGTAGATATGTTGACAAAGGTTGCAACAAGAGAGAACTTGAACTCCTCTTCAACTTCGGTTGGTCTTTTAGAATAAACATGAATCAAAGAACAGCAGAGTCCAGGGTGGTTTGATCCAGTGGGAGCCCTATGTGGTATTGGTATTGCTACAGGATCAGTCTCCAACTGGGAGATTTTTGTTTAGTGTGGAGCCTGATCGATCCCCAAGTGGGAGATTGTTAGATTATGATGACTAATTAGGAAAGTACTATACATACTTCATAATTAGTGGGGTTCGAGGCATCGCCAAAAAAAAAAATTTGGACCATGGTCGATGTTGTAGCCGACATGTTGTAACCCTAAAATGGCATAAAATACTTGTATAAAATGGTTTAGGGTTAGATATTTTTGTTATGTTGTGATGCAAAATTGCTTCTTGCAGCGATATTGAGCTGTAAGGGATTACAGATTGTAATCAAGTTGTAATCACAGGATATTAATAATATTGGACTTGTAGTTTGGTGGACGTAGCCCAGGGATTGGGTGAAACATGTTAAATCTTGGTGCCTTGTGTTCATTTCTATGTGATCTATTATTTTTTTTGTTATTGATTATATGTGCATGTAGTTTTTATTTATGTCTATGGTTTATCCTAACAATAATTTCTACCAGATAGTAGATTATCCAAGTAAAAAAAATCTTCTAGATTCCATAAATAAAGATTTTGTAGCTACACATTGGTGTCGATCAAAAATTAATGCATTTTGGGAAATGAGGAAGAATCTCAGTGAACCTAAGACCTCTACAGATTTTGAATACTTGCTTGAGGATGAAACATTTAGCAAATTATGAGATAATGAGCATCTAGATGAAGTAGCAGCAAAGTGTGATGCAGATGATGAAGATAATGATTATGAGGTTTGTAAGGATCCTTCATCTACCACCACAAGCACTGCCATAGATTCCACTGAATCGACTGCTCCAACTACTACTAGTACATTTGATTAAAATGGATGATATATTATACTTAATCAATAGATAAGGGAAAAATATGGCATAGGAAAAAAGATGAGAGAAAAAATTGGTTATTCAAGTGATGGTGGACTAGGCACAATAGGTCAAGGAAATTGGTATCCACTCCCAATACCTAAGCTACAGTCATATAGCAATCATTGGAGATGAGTCAAATGACTCGTTAGGTTCTTCAAAAAAAGATGAACCTGTGTCATTATTCATCCACACTGGAATTCTAACCTCCCATGTTATTTCATCTTCAAAAGGTATGATGCGATTGAAATTTGACCAAAATATTGTAGTTGAAGTTCATTGTGCAAAGAAGAAAAAGGTTTTGGATATTCATACCGATATAATGCTAGTCACAACTCCCTCGGGAAAAAACCTTCAGAACAATGAAAAAACTCCACTTGTTAGTTGCAGTGGGGTGAGATTAGGAAGGGGTGATGCTATTGGTAATCCTCAAAATACAATTTTTACAACCTCACGCATTGGTGGAGACAAGTACAATGTTGCAAGTGCTCTTTCTCCTTTCAAACATCGTATTATATCAATAGACCCAAATTTTGAATTCAATAATTTGTAACAAATTTTCAAGAAACCAAAATAATGAATAGAAAAAATAATAAGGCATTCAAGAAGGATGTACTTGAGGTGACTCGTTCTCAAGAACCTTCATCGAGTAGGATATTTTCAACATATAACACAAATAAAAAAATGATATGGTTTATGATTGTTTCTCCCCCACATCTAGATAATAATCCACCATAGAATGAGATAAATCCACCAAATTTCATTTTAGCACACTATCTATGGGTTTCTCCATAATAATAAATATGGACAAAGTTAGTATGGCAAAAAAGACTAACTTTTTGGTTTACAATTCACTGTTCAAGATGGAGAGAGAGAGGGGGGGTGGAGAATGCAATTAAAAAGTTAAAAGCGGGCCTAGCAAAGGCAAAGGAGAAAGTGGTAGATAGAAGGTGCAAAGAAATAGAGAAAATGATTACAAGTGCTTCCTCTCAAGAAGTACGTGCACAGCCTCAACCAAAAAATTTGGAAGTAGAAATGAAAATTCTAAAGGAAAAATTGCAAGAAAGAAATAAAAAGCTATGTGATGTACAAATGTAGAGAGAGAAGTAGAACTCAAGATGTTGAGGAACAATTGGAATAGAGTAATAAGAAACTAAATCATACTTTGAATCATGTTAATATGGATGTAGATGTAAAATTCAAAGAACTCAAGGAAAAATTCCAAGAATCAAATAAACAACTTGAGGATGAAAGAGAATTTGCAGTAGATATTTTCAAAAAATTGGAGTCTAGTGGACATACAATTAGCAACATAAATAACGAATTGGACAATGAGAGGGAAAGGGGAAAATAGTGGGAAGAGAAACCCAAGGAAATAAAGAAACAAAATGAAAATCAGTTGTCACAAATGTTGTAAGAGGTATAGAAGGAAAATAAATATATCACAACCTACAAGAACAACTTGTTTGAGTCAAATGAAAATATCAAAAATTTAGTCAAGCTAAATAAAGAAAAAATGTGGGGGAAAATTATGGCAAATATTGATAGGTTGTGTGATTGGTTTGAATTGCATCAAATTTTTTGAGATATTTGTGGGAGCATCAAAGAGCAGATGAGAAGAACACAGACCTTTTTAAGCTTGAGAAGGCTGCAAGATAGATTATACACATAGTGATAGGTATTTGGTCATCCAAGGAGTTCATGACCGGGTTAGTGCATTGGTAAAGTCATCAGCTATCATTCAAAAATGTCAAAGTATAAGAGAAGAAGAGGGATATTTGAACTCAATTGGGAGAAATCTCACCAAGATGGATGACAGAGAAAAATTAATGATAATTATTGATTTACCTAATCCTTTCTCTAGTAATTCATCAATGGCATTCGTTGGAAGGGAAGCTTACCAAAAAGAGTTGGAGGCCAAAATGATGTCTAAAGTAGTCAAGTTTTCTTGGTATTTAAATCCTGAAGGCATTTTGAATTGTATCAAACCATTGGCAAATCTAAATGCTCTATTGGATGTAGCATTTCTTTCAAGTAAATCTTCCAAATATGAAAGTTTGATGAAGTTAAAGGTCATCTACTATAACATAACAAATGTTCAAACTCCAAACAAAGTAGAATTCAACATCCTAAAAAAGCTAACCGAATCTTCAATCATATCATAAGACATCCATCAGGCATCAGAGTATGTGAAACTTGGAAAGTGATTTTAATCATCTTTGTAGTGTTTACTTTATTTCTATTTGTAATTGTTTGATATGATTTTAAAGTTTGAACTTTGTTTCTTGAACAAGATAAGTGTAGCAGAATCCAAATGTTATCTTTCTTAATAGGCCTATCAAATGCAAAAGAAAAAAAAGTTTTTGATACTGAATTTGATGCCACTTTAAGAATCTTCCCATGAGGCAAAATGACCTAAAGTTGTTGTTGATCCCTTGTTTCTATATTTATATAGAAGGGAAGACAAGGTCATTTGCTAAATGTTATGGTTGTGATTTTAGTACATTTAACTCATGATTATGGAATTGGGTATTCAAATTTAAGTTTTGCAAATTGAATTCAATGAATTTTATCAATTATCATGTGTAAAAAAACTAATGAGAATGAATATGAATTTTATCATTTGAATTGCTATATTTTCATGAAAAACTTCAAGGATTGTACCATAACAACATATCTTATGAGCATAATAATGTAAATTAAAAACAATAGTAATGGTAAAATTTGAATGAATCTTGATTCATGGCATCATCAAACATAAAACATACCTTTTTTTGACATTAGACATTTACAAAATGATATAACTAAGTATGCATGATATATGAATCATGATTAGATTCAAAGAATACTGTCCAAAATCCAGAATGTAGAATATAGTAATTACTAATAAGTAAGAAATTTAGAATTGACACATCATACCATAGCTATTAAACTTTTCATAGCATCTCATCATCTGAATCTTCAAATTCCTCACCATCAAGTTCAAATAGTCCTTCATCATGCTCCATGTTTTTTCCAATCTACATACCTTCACTTTCTTGATAGTTATTCTCAGCTTCAACACCAATGCTACCAATACAAGTACCACTACTTGAGTTAGTGACTCATTGTTTGAAATTTTGTCCAAACCTCTTCTTTGGCATTTCTTCCTCCACATTTTTAGTGCCCTTTCATGAGGAAAATTATTGATTTCATATATGAGTGTATACAGCCTTAGACAGTTTTCCAAATTCTTGTCTAGTTTATGTCTTACCTTTGACTTTAGGAACCCTAAAGGACTGAAAACTCTCTCATCCTCCATAGACCCCAATATCATGGTCAAATATAATTTAGAAATCTTGAAAATTTTTGATATTGAATCCTGCAACACTTCACTCTAAGATATATTTCTCCAAAGTTTAGTTACTGATCCTTCTTCACTAAGGTTCTACATAAGATCATATTGTTCCCTCATTGTCATTGCAAAGCGATGGGACTTCTCTCTTAAATGAGATTCATCTAAAACTCCATTTAAAGTTACCCCGTTGATTTTTTTCTTTTACAAAATTTATCTATCAAACCAATAACTTATCTCTAAAATATTTTGAACTTCTTAAACTCTAATAATGTGTAAACACAGTACACATTGATTCAATTAATTTGTGTCGAGGAAATATTTCTCTAATTAATGAGGAAATATTATAAGAAATATCCTTCATAGAATTCATTATAGACTCAACAATTTGTTCAAACACTTCCTTTGTAACATTTAATTTTGGATGTGTGGGTTTCTATCCTTTCCTCGTGGACATGAGTCTTCCATAGTAGTGCATTGGTATCTCAACACCCCATATATTGGCACATAGTTACCCCTTTACATAAATCTTTAAAAATTTATCAAGATTATCCAAATCTATGATTCTCATCCACCCTTAAATTTTTTTCATCCACAGAAAATGAATCTGGATTTCTATAGAGATTATCAAGGGTCGTGCATGTCATTTTATGCAGTGTACTATATTCTACAATATACATAAATATTTTTTGGATCTTCTTCATTATATTTTTCATTTCCTCTAGCATGGTGAGAATGGTTTCTAATAGTAAGAGTGTCTCTACATTACTTAACCTTTCAATTAGTTCACCATATTTCCATTGACCACCCTGATCATCGTGAGTTGACTCCATTATACCAAGCAACAATGGATATTCAAAAAAAGAATCAATGAACTAGTCCATCCAAAGAGATCCATCTGGTATCATTATCCTTAAGAAGATTTCTCCCATTAGTTAGTCCCTTAGAAAACTGTTGAAATTCCCTTAATCATTTAGGACTTTGACAAAAGTGCCTATAGATATGTTTGATTAAAACCTCAATTCTATATATTTCTAGAGAGTTACTAACAATTCCAAAAGTTAGATTCATTTTGTGGTCCATTCAATGAATGCCAACAATGTAAGGTGCAAGAAAATCTTTTAACTTTTGGACAAGACCATTCTTGTGGCCTTGCATTACTGAAGCTCCATCTGCTCCAACTTTAAGGTGGTCGTCATTTCATCTATACCTCTATAATCAATTAGATAACTCTTTATTAGTTCAAATATGTTTTCCATTGTTTAATTATCCTTCATTTTAACAAAAATTAGTAGATTGGGTTAGTAGACAAAATTATGTACAATATAGACATGCATGCATACCTGAGAAATTATTGTTTATTGTTCTTACCTCATCTAAAGATAATGCAATAAAATTTGACTCTTTAATTTTATTTTTCTTTGATATTTTCCTTGTCAGCCTTAGCAAGACAACTTGCCCATTCTAATCTATTATTTACTGACCAATGACTCCTTCGATAATAACAAACTTTCACAAAGTTTAATAGACCAATCAATGATCAGTAGTATGTCATTGCATGCCCTTTGCTCAAAATATAGAAGATGACACTTAATTGAATAACTTTACCCATTTCTTCAACTTTCAATTCTTTTCCAAGAAGAGATTCAATGGATCCTTTTACTTCTCTAGGCTTTGTCTATATTTTCTCTTGAAATTCTAAGATTTCTTAATTCTTAACATGTTGACATTCCTCCTTGGTTGTCCATCTTGTCACTAATTTTTCCTCTCTATCTATGATTTTCTTTTCATAAACTTTACCCATATGCTTTTCTATGGTGTCAATTTTTAGTAGCAACCTCTTTTCCTTTTTATTTATCCTTGTGTATATCATATATCTGCATTTTATCAAAGGCTCGCCTTCTTTTGGATTGTACATAGGTTCAATAAATGGATACTTTGAGGCCCATTCTATTTGAAAATTCTTAATCAATAGATCCCAATTATGATCTTTTTTGGATTTCACATCAATTTTTGCATTGTATTTCCTTTTTCCTTTTCCTGGTCGTGCACCATTCCCATCTTTGGAATTCTCATCCAAGTCTATTATATTATTCTGGCTACTCTAGGTATTTACCTAAATATCTTCTTCAAGTTCACCATGATCATAGATATTAAGCTAGCCAACTTCTTCAATATGTGTCGGTAGAACTAGCAGTGGCAGTGGTTGGAAATCTTGTAAATATACTTTTGATGTTGTAGCTTCTTGATTTTGGCCACTAAAATATGATGACAAGGTTCTATGAGTGCACTTTGATGGCCTTTCTTGACTTCCACCACATGTAGGACTCTTACCCTTATTCATGTGCGTAATCTCCCCAGAAATATAAGATGCCATAAAATTCAAGTTGTTCAAAAATTGATGGTCGACTATAGACTATTACATATATTTATCTAAATAGTATTCATTGGTTGTATGACCTACAATATAAAATATAGATGTCCTAGGTCTCCCTAGTTATTGTATGACTTGGTGGTAATGGTCATTGGTCCCATTTAATAACTGACCACTAACAATCTAAATTGTATCTACTAAATAACAACAAACGAAAATTATAGAGAACAAATAGATAGGGGTCTAAGTTACTCGCCTTTGGCTAAAATGTAGTTTTTGCACTCGCAAATCGCTCGGCAATGATCTCAATAATTTGAGAATTTGAGACTTCGCTATTGATTGAAATTTAGAAAAACTACTAATCTATGAATGTATATATGCCACTCTTTTTTGGTGAATTATGTGGGAATATTGTAGCATATACAGAGTATTTAGTGAAGCCTGTGTAATAAAAACACTTATTCTAAAAATTTTAAGGCAAATATGGTTTGTCCATTATGCGACCATGCATAATATAGTTGGAAAATCTAAATTAGTGTGTGGTACACATCTGCATATTTCGAGGATGAATGTCATCCCTCTCCTAAAGAATTTTTTAAAACCAAGGGAAAATTAAGGCCATCCAAAAAATTTCGCTTCGAAAATCATAGGCAAATGTGTTTAATTTGATGTGTGTAAAAAAGATTCTAATTAGCTATTTTGTTTCAAAAAGAGATTTGGTGGCATAAATCCTGTGGCAATGGGCCTGGGGGTTTGACTTATTTTTGGTAAACTTGGGGTGACGTACCATACCACATATGCCAAAAACAAATTCTAGACCGATGTTGGTCGATGAGTAAAATTTTCCAAATGGAAAATATTAGCCACTAAAGTGAACCCTAGCTACCAAAACTATTCTAGATTTGATATAACAACTGATTACTCTTGAAATGTTGTCACTAAGTAGATTGTATTGTAATTGTTGTTGTTAATAATAAAATTGAGTGTGGCTTTGGAGCGATGGGTTTTTCCCGAGAAGGGTTTCCCATATACATCTTGTGTTCTATGTTTATGTGTATAATCCATTTTTTGTATGTGTTTACTTAGCATGCAATATTTTAAAATTTTGTGAGATAATTTTCAGCATCATCTCTCCTGTTAGATTTAGCAAATTTTTGGTGCAGGAGCACCTCACAGTCTTCAATACATTTTGGCTTGTAGGTTGGCTTGACCAACCACTAGTTAATGAGGACTAAGGTATGAAGTCCCAGGTTGATTTACATGTGTGTGGATAGTTTAGGGGTGAGTGGGGTCAAGGGATTTGAGTGATCTTTTAGGATCTAGGTCTTTTGTTTAATATTAGTTTGTCTTTTAGGGTCTAATATGCAATGTAGCTTATTCTAAAATTAGTGTGATGAAAATCAATTTAGCTTATTCTAAAATAAGGTTCTTCATATTATATTGAATATAATTACAATTATGTTGGTGGTTGAACTTTTTTAATGAAAATCATTATGTATGTATCTTGCTTCATTTTTAAGAATCAAGTTTCTAAAATTAGTTATTATTTTTAATTTTTACAGTTTTATTGGTCAACCAACATATACCATATTTTTCTATCATCTTAACCATTGCACTTCATTGGTTCAAGTGCTAGTTTAAAGTTATGACTTCTTTATAACTACGATATTTGTTATACAAGGACAAGAGCCTACAACACAATGGTAACTTGCGAGTCTTTCATGTGGGAGATCTTGGGTTCAAATTCACTTAACACATAAAAATAATTAATTACAACAAATAACAATAATTATTTGTGATGTACTACACAAATTTATGCTAAAAAGGACCAATTTTTCCCATAATTTATTTTCTCCTACTATTTTATGATTGTAGTGCATAATATTAAGATGTAATTTATATTTTAAATTTTATATCCACCAACTTATCCCTTGGCATACACATAGAATGCATTCCATTTTTCTTATTCCTAATAACTACTTAAAATATATAAATAAATAATCTACTAATATCAAATAATTTTTTCTCTATTTTTTTTTAAATATTAATTATTTATAAAAATATAAAAGAGTAGATATCTATCATTTTCTAAAGAAACGATAACTTATTTCCCATTGGTGATTTTTATATCTAAAAGCTCTTTCAAAAAAAGACATCAAAATGAAAATTAAATAGTACAAAATTATATTTTCACATTTCTTTAAAAAATGTTTTTTTTTTTGATATATCATTAAAATGAGATATGATAGCACCACTCTTCTTTAAAAAAAGTTATTTAAAATAAATATTTTAATTATATATTTTATAACAATATTAATATTTTATTTATCAAAATAGTAGTGAAAACTTTGTGAAGAGTCAGTTTATCTCAATCCTTCTTTTGTAAAGAAGTGCCTACGTTTCATTTAAAACCATGTCTACGGAAAAGACTATAAAATAATTATTGTACTCCTCCACCAATTTACTATATTTTCATTAACTCTAGAACTAATCCTTCAATCATAAGCACAAAAGAATCAAATACCAAAACAAAGTTCCATATCTTTCAATGAACATGTCATCACATTTAAATCTTACTAAATCGTCTTTACTGAATACATCGTCTTCACATAATAAGATTATCTATTACTTCCTCATGAATCGTCTTCACATAATACATCTAAAACATATAAAATAAAGTAATAAAAGGGTGTCATGATTTGAAACTCAAATCTGAGTGGAAATGTAAAATGTTCACCTAATTCATGATTTGAAACTCAAATCTGCGCAGGAATGTAAAATCTTCACCGAAATCATTAAATACAAAAACTAACTATCAAAAAATTCAAACACGGGATAACCAATAGAGAAATACCAAAAACTATAGAGTGAAAATTATATTTAACACATTTGAGTGTTTGACTCTTGTATTTTGATTTGATTTTTTTTAGAGTTGATGGTTTAATTTATGTCACAATTTCATTAAAAAAATTATAGGAGGATTAATGTGTGTAGATGATAAAGTAAGGCATTAATTTTTTAATATAATTTATGATTAATTTATGGATAATTAGATAATATAGTGTTTAAAGGTTATTTTACTAAATAGAGTCATTTGATAATATACTCATCAATGATATATGTCATATTTGTTATTTAGATATAGAGTAAAAATGAATATAAATGTAATGGGCATCTAGGAATGCCCAAAAGTTGAATCAAGGCTGAAATTATATTAATGTTGAGAATGTTGCAATCAATTACAAAGAGATGTATTCCAAAGGCCAAACCCTAAAGGAATGACGTCTAGAATGTTACAATAGAGAATGAACGTCCTCTATTGCCAAAAGAAGGGAGTGTGATTCACACATCCAAGCTCTTATCAAATGCAAGTCATCATCATCCGATGATCAACAATGAAACTTTCAGCCCTATTTATCCTTTTCTTCATCCTTCTGGAAAGAACTAAAACATTAATTAATTGCAAGAGCTACAAGCTTCCTCCTTCCAATAATTAATGCATTCTCTAGAAATTCCTCCCTGGCAATAATTAATTAAATCACGAGAGGCTTCTGTCCTTCCAATAATTAATACATACCCTAGAAGCTACTCCCTTGTAATTAATAATTAAATTAATTAAATACAAAGTCACCTTTAAATTGAATGACTTTATAAGAAATTAATTTAATTTCTTCTTATCCTCCACTTAGACTTTGGAGAACGTGAAGGCCAAAAGATGGGATCATTACAATAAATGAATGATAAATTATATTAATAAAAAAGATAGAGGTGAAGTAAAAATTAAAATATTCTAATTAGAAATATTATATTAAGTGTTTTAAAATATGATAATAAGTAAATTAAAATTTTATGTCATAATAATATTGTAATTCAGTATATCAAAAGTAATGTTATTATAGTATATTGTTTGTATTAATATTTTAATCAATATAATATGAAGATTTTATATTTTTAAATTTAAATATGTTATAATGATTGAATAAATTTTGTGAGGCTTTCATTATCAATATATAGTATCAAAGTACATTTTCCAAAAAAAAAAATTATATATAACATGATAAAGGAGATTATAAATATAATTAAAATATAAAATATAAAATAATATGTTAATAATACAACATTATTGAGAATATAATATATTAGAGTTTTAATATAATAATATTGATAATAAGAAAAATTGAAATTTTATATGTTATTTACAAATAAGACATTTATAATTAAGAATACTATGAAGAGAGAAGAGATAGAGATGAGAAAAAAATTAACATTATAAAGAATGAGGGAAAAATAGTAAGTGAGGGTGTGAATGATTATTAATTAATGTGAATTAATCGTTATTCTACATAAATTAATTATTAATATATTATAATGAATATTATATTAAAACAATAAACAATAATGTTAATATATATTTGTTTATATGGATATATCTATTGTATTATATTTATTTTTTGCATACTTATATGAAACAAGTGCATATAATGATGAAGATTAAAATTTAATACTTTTATAAGAATAAATTGAGTTACTTTTTATTTATCTAGATAGGCCAAGGTAGATTCAAACCCAAGGCCTCCCACATGAAAGGCTCCCAAGTTACCATTGTGTTGTAGGTTTTTTGCCTCTATATAAATGCAATGTTACAATACTGTATATTCTTACAATATAAAATCATTAAAAAATTAATCAAATTCATGTAGCCATTTTTATTCATTGGATATCTTCTTATTCATATTTTTTATGTGTTTAATACAACAGTATTAACATATAAAAAATATTTTAAAAAGTTAATTTTGTATAACATAGAAATTATATAGAAATTGTTGTGAGAAAACATTAAAGGACAAAACTTGTTTTTTTTAATGTAGTTTATGTTGTCATTAATTAATTCAATTTAGTAGTGTTGGCAAACAAATTCGTCACTATGATAGTTACTTCTGAAACTAGCCATGTTCGCCTATGAATATTGACAACTGTGCTGACAATTGGAGAGATTGAAACCAATCATTACCAGATTATAATCTTCCTCTGTGTTTGAGAGGGGCAACTCCCTCATATGATTGATGTATTTGATTTTTCAACATAAATGAGTTAAAACTGAAAAGATAGAGAGAGCTATTGATGAGGAATGCACCACACGACTTCACATCTTTCTTGGACTAATTTAAACCACTAATAAGAGGAATCAAGAGCTACGCTTGAAGGCTTCCATTAGCACAATTTTGATTTGATAATTCATGAACATTTGCACAATACTGTGAAAACACCCATTACAAAAAAAGAATCAACATTTCAACATTTTAGATATGTCAAAAGAGAACTCAAAATGTGTTTCCTTTTTATTTCCTTGCACAAAGAACATAAAAGAAATTTTTGATTACAAGAACAAGACCTGTACATACTTTCCAAAAATTGTCTTGCTACCAAAACTTCAACATAGTGTCCCCTTATTTCCAAATCCAAAAAGTCCCCTGACAAAGCTAAAATGATTCCTTATAAAGAGATTGAGGTTAAGAACTACTCCTCCATGGTTAATAACTACCTCCCAATTACATGATTTTGGAGAGGTTAATTAACCTTACAAAAATTAACACTAAATGACTAAGACCGCTAATTGAAATGAACGACTTGTTGAGTTATTTGATTTAGACTCTTCTTTTGATCTTTTCCATAGTTCAACATATTGATTATTGACATACAAACAATCATTCACAACATCAATTGGTCATGCATAGATTGTAGTCTAGATAGTGATACTATAGTCTTGGCTTTTTTCAGTCCTTTGACATTGATTTCGATGAGCCATTAGCATGTCCACTTGTTGATGATCTATTGACTCTGAAAGAAGGTCAAATATAGATGATCAATTCCCCTTCCTAATACTGGTGCAGAGTGTTATGACCTTTGAAAGCCACATATTGACCATGTTTATTCCATCTCACACAATCTACAGAACCGAAGGGGTCATGAAGAGTGACAACTAACGGGTGACTTGGTTGATCATTATCAACCTCTTCTATCATTGGTTTCATGCTCTAGATGTGAACATCTAGATAGATAGATAGATAAAATTTTAACGTCCGCGAGGCTAAAAATAGCCTATGGGACAGCAAGACAACTCAAGCAGACTTAAGTAACAATTTTCGTTGCTTGTGTAGGATGATGATGAGTCCACCCAATTGCTCAATGTACTCTTCGTTGAATAGGTTATGCCAAGAACTGACACATATAGTGTCCGCAAATTTATCTCTACTACTCTTGTAGGCTTCACATTCTAAAATAAAGTGTTGTTTAGTTTTCACTTTTCCAGAATTGCAGAATCTGCAAATTCTCTCTTCCCAAGCCTCCTTTGGCCTCTTCCAACGTTCGGTCTCACAACGAAGTTGGTGAGAGTTGGTTCTCAGCTGAGCAATAAGAATCTTAGCCCTCCAAGAAATGTTGGCTCCTATGTATGCTTTTTGGAGTTGATCACAAGCGGGGTTGAACTCATTTATATAATATAATTTCTTCCTTTCGATCTTGCTTCCCCAATTTTTCTTGTAGAATTTCTCCATGACAAAGACCTTTATTTCTTTATTATTTTTGGGGCACATATTGAATTGAATATTCCATTTACTCATCCATTTGATGTTTTGTTGCATCCATGTCCTTTTTCACTGACATAGTGTGTCACTAAAGACCACTTTAGGCCATCTATCCTCTTCCATTTTTTCGATTCTTTTTAGATAACTTAGAAGGCAAACCATAGCAAGTGCCTCAATAGGAGCAGCCCCCATTTCACTTAGCATGATATCATATGGAATAGTGATTTTGATTTTAAACTTGCTTGTGATTAAGCACTTTTGGATTCCTTTGATTTGTTTCCATTGTGCTATAGTAGTGTTGTTGGCCCATAATTCACACCCGTAAAGAACAACTGGCAGCACAAGAAGACCAAACAGGGTTTGAATAGTTTTCCAATCCCACAACTCTGCTTCACGGCACCTATTCTGAAGAGCATAAAAAGCCTTCCACCCACCTAATATCCTTTTATACCTGCAGCTAGACCAGCTTAGTTTTTTGTTGAAATCGATGTCAAGGTATTTATACTCCGCAACTTCTTCAAAAACACTTCCATTATAATGAAATTCATGTTGGTGTTGTTTTTTATTATTAGAGAAAATCATAACCTTAGTCTTGTTGATATTGACCTGCATCCCCACCATTCCGCAAAAGCGCTCAAGAGAAGATAGATGATCTTGCAAACCATAGGCAGATTTGGCAATTAAAATGAGATCGTTCGCATATAGGAGTAGCTTTATAACAAATTCACCTCGCTGAATGCCTTCACCCTTTTGCATGTTTAACCACTCTTCCAATTTGTCAATATATAAACCAAACAAAGTAGGAGATAAAGGACAGCCCAGTTTGACCCCGATATCGCTCCTAAAACATTCTAAAATGCCATCTGAAGTTTTGATTTTAACTTTCACCTCTTCGTACATCCTATGAACAACAGCTCTGAGATGCATAGGAATCCCCAATTCTTCCATCCTAAACCAAAGCTTGTCTCTCGGAACAATGTCAAAAGCCTTTTTAAAGTCGACAAAGCAACAAAATACCTCTTCCTTTTTCTCCCATTCTTTTTCAATAATGTGTCTCAAAGTGACACAGTGATCCACTGTCGAGTGTTTTGGCCTAAAACCAGCTTGCCCTTTAGCACGTTTATAGTTTTCTTCTACCCATTTGCTGATCCTAGTTTCTATCATGTTGCCAAAAAGTTTAGCAAAGAGGGGATTGATCATTATAGTCCTGTAGTTGGAGGGATTGTTAACATCACCACTCTTAAAAAGTGGTATTGCAAGGTTGATTGTTCAATCTTTCGAAAACCCTTCTTGGCAAATTTTGTTGAAAATTTCAGTGATGTGCGGTGCAAGAGTTTTCATACCCCACTTCAGATATTCTGCTTGGAGCGCAACAAGGTCTTTTGCTTTACATCCACCTAACTTCTTAATCCCTGCCTCTATCTCTTTCACAGTGAAAAGATTTGTATCATCATTGACTAAAGGTGGCTGTCCCACTCCACCCTCTTGTTCATAAAGTTTCTTAGCATATTCAATTCATTGGGTGGCAGTAATATTATTAATTTCAGTTTTTTTTCTCCTTGGTTGGAGTTCTTTCCAAAAATGTTTGGGGTTATTTCTACCCAAGAAAATTAGCTCCTCTCTCCTTGTGAACATAAAATCAATTTTTTTCTTCTTTAGGATCTGTTTGTAGGCCTTAATGTCAAGGTTAGTTTTATTTGACTCCCTTAGGTTTCTCCTAGCCCTCTTGCATTCCTTATCAAACCAAGCATTGGCTGAAAAATAGTTAGTTTCAGATTTTCTATTTTTTGCTCTCTTGCATTTTGAAAGAGCCTCATGAATCAGATTTGATAAATCATAACTATTAACACCATGTTTATACATAGGGTGTCCTATACAAAGTTCCTCAAGAGTAGCTCTAAAAGTGTTACTATTTTTTGAAGTTAACAAAATTCTGCCCTGAGAAGGGGGGTATTGAGGGCCTTGAGTTTTTGCTCTAATCCGCCTATCCTTTGCCCAATACAAATTTACGTACAGTGGTCTATGATCTGATTTGAGATCTCAAATGTGTTCTCCAATTTCAACTTCTTCAATATTTTCATACAAATTCTGTGAACAAATTACATAATCTACCACACTTGCCCCGTTGTATGTGTTGCAAGTGAAAGTGCCAGACTTAGTCCATCTAGCCAAACCATTACAAATTATGAGATCAAATGTGCCACATAGAGTGATCAATTCTTCCCCAAAATGATTGCAGCCTTTAGCATCTTCGAATATTCTTTCCCATTGATGATTTCTTTCTTCTGTGAGCCAAATAGGGTTATCATTTACTTTGGAGCTGAAAATACTTGCTTGCCAATTTGTTGTCCTAGCATTGAAATCTCCAACAAGAAGAACATCCCCACGCTGCGAAATAGCAACATCTTTCTTTAACGTAGCATAGGGGTCATTTTGATCTAAGCCACACTTTTTATAAGTTTTAGATACTTGTGGAGCAAAGTAACAGGATGCAATCCTGATAAGAGTGTTATTTTCCACAATTTTGACCCATATAAATTATTTATTAGAATCAGTCTTTTCCAACTAAATGGCATGACCTTCCCTTTTTTTTACTAGAACCATTATACCTCCATGACCTTTACCATTTCCCACTACCTCATTCCACACTGCCATCTTCCAGTAGCCTTCAAACAATGGAGTCTTACATCCCTCATGCTCATGTGTCTCTATGAGACAAATAATGTCTTTGTCTTCCGCAATAGGTCCTAACCCAGGCCCACATTTCCATGGATAACCTCTCAATTTCAAAAAACTAAACTTAAGGACGCTTGGGTTAAGTTTGATTGCTATTTGTTTTGATGTGAAAGACTCGAAGTTGAGTTATTATCGCTAAGCATGATTGCTGATCTTGTTGTATCGCTGCATGCTAATGTGTTTGTTGTCACACCTTTGTTGCCTTCTTGTTGCCCTTCATTGGAGCGGTGGCCAAAATGAGCAATAATTGCTTTTCCCTTGAACATCCAAGCTCTTTTGCCTTCATTTCTAGCTGTTCTGATTTTTTCCATTTCCATTCTTCTTTCTACTTGTTGTCTCATGGTTAAATCCTCCTTTATAACAAAGCGGGAACCCCTTAAGAGCTATTTTTTGTTAAGTAGATTTTGTTTATCGCTAATGTTGGGCATGACTACCTTGATTGGCCTATTTCTCTCAGCTTGTGGTTTGCCAACCCTCCAAGCTTGATAGATTTGTCCTTGCCACAACAACACATCTTGTAAGAAATCCCTCATTAAGTCGAGGGTGTGTTCGCCTTCCCCATAATCTTTTATCCCTTTGATAATTATATTGGATGCCCTACGCTGCCTTTCCTTGATCTCTTCGTCTTGTGTGTTCACACGAATCTTTGCCTCTTCTCTTGCCATATCAAGGTGTTTGTTATTTTTGTCCCAAGTTTTGGTGACTTCTGAAAAACTTCTCCTATCCTCTTCAACCCCTGCCTTTCCGAACGAATTAGTGTGAAGAATCGGTCTCTCCTTATAATGAGATGACTCGATATTTATTGTGACCTTTTTTGTTTCCAATTTAGCATTCAAGTTTTTCCATTTATCCTTCATCTTCTGCCATTCAAGCTTCCCTGCTAAAAGTGTTTCTTGCAGCGTTGAGATTTGAGCTTTTAAAATGTTGTTATTATCTGCAAGAGTTTTATTTGTTGTAATTAACACCTGCATATTAGGATAACTTTCTTGTTCCTTAGCCTCTAGGAGTTCCAACCTCCTCTTGGCCCTCAATAGTTCTTGCACATAAAGATTTGGGCACCAAGCGAGAGGTGTGGAGGTAGGGTTGTAAGTGACAAAATCAACAAAGTTGCTGCTACCACACAAATGATTGTCACCATCTAAGTGTGAAGGAGGGTACATTTTGACAACATCTTTTTGTTTCTTCTCTGGTTTATGCAATCTCTGCCTACGTTTCTACTTTTCATGTGACCCTTTCAAGCGAGCAAGTCTACATTTTAAAATACCCTTGAACTATTTAACGTTGACCCAAATATATTTTTCTATCTTGCCGAGTGATGCCATTTTGACTTGACCTAAATGGTTAGTTTCAAAGTGCACCAAAATTTCTTGACCATTTTTTACTAATGATATGGTTTGTTTTCCCAATGCTTGCATATCCACCATTTGTTTCCCATTGTTTGTGTATCCACAATTTGTTTTTCCATTGATCAAAGGAAAGAAGGACGAAACAAAACTAATAAGAGCAAATATATAAAACAAAAAAAAAGTCGAAAAGTGCACCTTGAAACCCCTGACTTAAAAGCCTACCCCTATCTTGCTGTGGGCTGGGCCCAATCGTCATTTTTCCCTTGGAAACGAGCCTGTCTGGAGGGACAGAAACATCTAATCATTTCCGATATCAAAGTCAAGGCCTCTGTTTCTTATGAAATTCTGTTAGCAGAGACTGGTATGTATCCATTGGAGGCGGCTGCCATGATGGCGGACTCTCTAAAGCATCGTCATACTCGAGCTCGCTTCGCCCAAATGTTTTACTTCGCTCTATATAAAGATGCGTTGATGTATGGCTTTACATGAAGCAATTCTATTAGACCAATGTCGTGTCTTTCCATGCCTTTGTCTGTAATTATATTCATATTGATCAAGCATTCCATTAAATGATATGCATGCGTGGTTTTGGCTCATTAAAACCCATCATGAGAAGGATCTCGATGTCCGTGAGCACTGTGAGGTGACCAATTGACATTCAACATGTCTCTGCCCACGTGACTCATTATTCTCCCAATCTGCACAAGCAATTTCTTAATGGATGAGGCACATGGTGACTTGTTTTACATCCACTATTTGGAAATGGCATACAAATGATCTGCAACTAAATCCATATTGGTTGAATCAATCTCTAGGAAGCTTGCTACCGAATCCTTTATTGGACTTCACATTTATCAAACAATTCATTGCCTTGGTGTGCTTCATTATTAGACATTTTAATCGCATGGAATAAATTGCATTTTTCTTGCCCTCATATCCAACAATCATTGAATTCTATAACACCGGACTTCCAAGGCCTCCTCCAATGGACCCACATGGCCAAGTAGATCAACTATAGAAGCTCAATGTTTCATTTTTGCTTTGATTCCATGATCTACAGTCATTGAATGAATGAACCCGCAGACTTTCTCTATAAGATCTTCATCACTGCAAATGCGATCTAGGTTGGTTTAATCGCTGCAAGTTGCATTTTCTTCCATCATAAATCGGGAGCATCCTGTCATATATTTTATCACGTTTCTCAATGATTTTTAATACTCATATGTCTTTTGCTTACAATTTTTATAATGGATATGCTTGTGATTCAATCCCTCGAGAATGAGTTGAATATTAGGGTAGCATCAATCTCATAATCACCAGCACAATGGTGATTGGAGAACATGTGATTCATGTATTATTTTGCAGATAAGCTTTAATCACTTCATTCAACATACCCATTGGATCCTCTGTGGCATTCTGTCAAATAGCTCATGGGTTTTCATGCGCCGCACATTCATTGTCTTTGCAATGTGATGACAATCTTGTATATATAATGTGCTAACTCAACAAGAGATGACTGTGATCGCATCTTAGCTGGCTTCAAAGGAAGACGATGTGCTCCCATTTGTCATTGATTCCAATTCTCCTCTAAAACTTTATTCCCAAAAACTTTGCCGCAGACATGGTAATTTTTCCAATGATTGATGTGCTTTCTCTATGGACATTCTTTCAAATAGTTCTGACTCCTTTACATCCCCTCGCGTTCACCTCTTATTAATATCTTCATTGTGCAAATGGAGAAGAACCTGTTATTGAGGAATCATATGGTGAAGCTTGCAAAATGGTTCAAGGTGACCTCTTGGGACTTCGTCTATGACATTCTAATATCTATGCCTTGATGTGTCATATCTATCCAATTGATACTTTTCCCTTATTGCAGGAGTGTGGAATGCATGAAAATAATGTTTGATGTGGTAGGGAGGGAGAGTCAAAAGTCACCTGTGCCTTCGAGGTTGAAGAATTATGTCAAACGGTTCATATGTGGAGTCATCTTGGCTACTTCAATGTTCGAACATTCTTCAACCCTTGGGAATACTGAACTCACAACCTACCAGATTTTCAAACAGTACATAACATTATGGGTGGGTAATGAGGACAGGATTATTGCTCGTACTCGCAGATATTCTAAGGCATGTGTTCAGCAGGGTACACCGACCACGAGCTGGAAGTGACACAGTATATCAGACGGTTCACATGTTTGTCTATGCTTTCATGCTTTTTCAAATGACTCATACGATCTCAGAAGACATTCCAACGAACAGTTCACATGCCTTCTCTTTCATGTCAGAGCAACACGTCATTCTGAGCTTAGTCAAACCAATTTGGACATAATGTCGTGAGCTAGTGAGGTTTGTCAAAATAGAAATGTGCAGGTTGGGTGGGCTCCCTTCAATACATGGGATGCCCGTATGAGTTCCTCCAAGTCTCAGACTTCTGCTTGCGAACACTTTGATGATTTCAACTCTCACGGACAACAGTACCAATCTGCTAGCACAAGGGGCATTGCAAGTGAATAATGGCGTTGCCACAGTATGGAGCTCGGGTTTTATCCATTAATCAAATATTAGATATGCCATGAGTTTTCTTTTCTAAGATGCTTTGTATTGAGAAGACCTGCACTGTAGCATTAATTGCCCAACTTCAGATTTCTTCTGCATGCGAGCTGGGATTGAAGATAAGGTACTTGTTGCTTCGCATTCTCTTTTCAAGACTCTCGACTTCCCAATGATTCATAGATAGGCGTTGAGATGATTCGCCTTTCAATTCTTATCTTTCAGCATTCAAAAAAAACGGAGGTTAATAACTGTTTTAGAAATATATGTTTTGGAGTCTAAACCTTAACGTCTTAGATGGAGAGGTTATGATTTTGAAATGACCTTAACCTTTTTAAATGAGTTAATGATTAATGATTTATTTGAAAACACGTGTTTTAGAAACTTATCTTAACCTTTTTGATGGAGAGGTTAAGATTTTAAGATGAAATACGTGTTTTTTGATAACTTGAGACTCAGGAACCGGATTTCAAAAATTTAAAGTGCTAGACAAAGATAGGAATGAGCCAAAGATATTTGAAAGGCAAAAATGCTTTAAAAGCTTGAGGAGAAGCAATCATTTTAACCTTTAAAAAGAGGTGCATCCAAGGAATAACCATAGTTTGACATGACGAAGATTTTGAAAATTCAAAATAATTTTTGATATCTAGATAACAAGTAGATTGCATGTTTTTTTGTACTAAGCATAAGGAGTTCATAGAAACAACAAAGACCACCGAGAGTCAAGGTATCAGGGGACAAACCTCACACAACAAAAAAGCCGAAAATTAGATACAACCAGAGCATAACAAAACAAGATTGAATCAAAAAATAGCAGCTATTGTGGCACATCTTCAAAGGTGTCCACCCACGCAGTCCAACCCATAGCACCTTCCATCCAAACCAAGTTCTTCTGATCTTGGATCTCGCCAGCAGTGTTCTGTGAGTTTCTTTTAATCTCCTTGCTGATGCAGTTGACTGTTTGGTTGAAAGTGTGGATATTGTCTGGGTACAGCCTTTAGAAGTAACCATTTTTTACTTCATTAGCAAAGAATGTAGCATGTCCATCCTTAAGCAATCTTTTGAGCTTAGCCTTGTTGACCTTCATAGTTATTTGAATCTGTGAAAGAAATTTGAAATATGTGAGACTTCAAAAAGACTCAGTGAGCAATCTAGGGACATTTTGAAATCTTTCTTCATTTTTGCACTTCCAAATTTGCCACAAAGTGTTAGCTAAGAGAATATCCCAAAACATGTTAACATCTTTTTTAGCATTAGAAATAAAACCAGTAATAACTTCAAGAATATTGAAAGAAGCAAGGATAGAAATGTCAAACATCAACCAAACCTCTTTAGCAAAAGAGCACTCAAAGAATATATGTCTTTTCGTTTCCGGAGTTCTACAAAAGCTACACAAGTTAGTATCAGAGAAAGAGCTCCTAATATGAAGCTTGTTGAGAATAAGTAACCATTTAAAACATTTAAAATTTGGGTCTATAGAACTTTTCCAAAGACTTTCAAAAATCTTATTCTAGGAAGGAACATCTAAATTAGTATACCAAGTATCATTAGTATGATTGATAATTTCATCATTATAGTGTGTTTTATATATTGTTTTATAGTTCTAAGTTTATATTTGTTTTGTTTGATTTTAGATTTATTTTGTTCATAATTTTTGTGTCAATATAGCATTTTCTTATAGAAATCATTTTATTGTGTTTCAATTAATGACAAGGAATAATCAATTACAAAATGGGAATCAATAAAATAGCAACATATATTTATATTGTTTATTAATTCTTAAGATTTGGTTTGAATATATATATATATATATATATATATATAATAATCAAGATCAATATTACTAATATGATGTATAAAACTCTTATATATATATATATATATATATATATATATATATATATATATATATATATATATTATATATATATATATATATATATATATATATATATTTGCCCTAATCTTAGAAAATATATTACAAAAGAAAAGAAAAAAAAATTGATTTCTTAATTCAAAATTTAAAGTTACTATAGTTTTATCATCTTAGATGTCATTGTTGAGAATGATGGTGCAACTATTTTTATTCATGAGACATCTTGTTTGGTTAATTAATCAAATAAAAAATTATGAGATATTCTTAGATCTAATTGGTTGGAATTGAAAAAATTAATCATTACATAAGCACCAATAGTATATTGCCTACGACAAATACAATAATATTAGTTTTTAAAATAAATAATTAAGTTGGGCATTTAAATTTTAATATTATTTATGAATTTGTTTAGAAATTGTTATTATCTTGATATAGTAAATATACAATGTTTACATATCTATATTTATAAATAATCTATGAAAATCTTGGCCAAAAGAGAGTTATATAAAATCAAACTAATTGAACCCAAAAAAAAGGTCCTATAAGATCAAATGAATTGAATCAATTATTTAATTAAGATAAGTTATTTTTAATAATACATTTAATTGATAAAAGAATATTAACTTTGAAAATATTAACTATAAATGATTGATCTTTGCAAAACTAATTTATTAATTAATCCAAAATAAATACTATAATAGTATTGGCATAAGGCGAGTACAAATGAAAAGTCTAATCAGTTTTAAAAGATCTCATTGACATATGTTTGTGTACTTTCACTTTTATTTTTTCCAATGATAATTTTATATATATATGTGTGTTAGTTAGTATATATGTGTGTATTTTATCACCAATTCTTCATCTTATTGTTAAATATCCAATTTTTTATATCTAATTTTTTATTTAATTTTGTAAATATATATTTAATGGTCAAATAAATTTTGAAAAATTAAATAATTTATAATAAATTAAAAGTTAGTATATGTTAAACTTATTTTTTAAATAAATTTATTAAATACTCTCTTTTATGTTTTTTAGTACAGTAATTGTGTTTTAAAAGTAATTGTGTTTTAAATTTAATTATTAAAAAATTTTCCTTAAATTTGTTTTTGATCAGTAAGAGACCAAAAAAACAATTATCAGTAAGAGGCCGAAGCCAAGGTTAATTATTATTATTTATCGTGGTTAATTATTTATTTATTTTTTATTATTAGTTAAGCTTGAGTAGATTTGAACCCAAGACATTGTAGGCTCTTGCCTCTTAAACTTAAATATAAACAAAATTATAAAAAAATGATTGATGTCATGAAAGTAAAAGGTGCATTTCACCTCCCTTAACACAAATTAATATCAAAAGCTACATTGATGCGGCCAAATAAAATGTGCATTTCACCTCCGTTAACACAAATTAATTTCCCTCTAGCAGTAAATAATTAAAAAAGTTAATAACTGAAACAGTGACCCAAAAATATCTCATAATATTAACAATATTTATTATTATTATTATAATAAATGATGTTGTGCACAAAGAGTTATTTCTAAAAATTAAATATCGAGTTTTGTTAAATGGGTTGTTTCCTATTTAATGAAAAAGGCAACTCCCGATTCCAACTTTTATAAATAGCCTGCTCAATGAGAAAAAAGCATGTGCTCTTTCGAACAGGTAAATTCGTTGTTTTTCTCATCTGCAGCAATCATGATTGTTTACGACCAAATACGATTGAAAAAGCTTGCGCGGGGAGGATGTCTGGTTTTGTAAATGTTTGATACATAGATATTAAATATGTTCTGTTTGTTTCAAGCAAACTAACAAATCTCGTAGTAAAAAAAACGCAGGGAAATTCGCTTCTATTTGAAGGTCAGCTCGACAAATTTTAATGGCTTCGTAACAACACGAATGAAGGTGAAGGGCAGAGAAAAGCATAGCTCGAGTGCGGATCAGATTTGCGCTCCAATTGCAATGGAAAAGGTTGTTTATTTCGCATTTCTATCTAGAATTGTTTTTAAATTGCTTGAAAGATTGTTTCCGTAGTCAATTATGTATATTATTTAATCACATTCAACAAAATCTATGATGAAAACAGAGGATGGCGAAGACTTAAATTGCAGAGACAAAATTTTGATTGTTAACTTTGAAAACAGAAGATGGTAAAGAAAATTGCAGAGACAAAGTTCTGACTGTTAGTTTTTATTATCTTGCAGGGTAAGAAAACAGATGAAGGAAGGCAAGAAAGCCCTAATTTAAAGGAAGCAGGGCATGAAAGCCCTGGATCTAGGGTTAGCTCTCAAGCTATTTCAGAACATCTGAATGACAAGGAAATCATATCCGGTGCCCTAGATTCAACTGCCTCTAAATCATCGAGTAAGGATGACAAAAATGAAACTGCTTTAACAGGGAGCGAAAATGTTGAAGGAGAGGAAGAAGAAGAAGGAGGAGGGGATTGTTCAAGGTTCAAGGGCACTCTAAACCTAAAGAATGGACGATGGGGAGCTCACATATACAAAGACGGAGAGAGAATGTGGTTGGGTACTTTCAAGGATAGAGAAGAAGCTGCCAAGGCTTGTTGCAGAGCTAATTTGAAGTTTAAGGGGCGACTTGGTCATTTGAATTTTTCAGAGGATGAGAAACAGTTTCAGGATTCTCTTACTCCTAACGAAGTTGTCTATTTAATCAAGAAACACATTTATGATACAAAACTGCAAAAGTGGTGCAGTGCTCCTCACAGCCCTAAAAAAGTGGTATCTGGCAATGCAAGGGAGATGGAAAAAATTGAGTTTCCAAGAGAAGCCATGATTGGTAGGCAGCATCTATTTGAAAAGAAGATGAGTGCAAGTGATGTGAATCATTTAGGGAGGCTAGTGATCCCAAAACAACATGCTGATCGTCATTTCCCTAAGGATAGATTAGCTGTTGAATCAAAAACTTTTCTGACATTTGTGGACACAAGTGATAACAGTGAATGGCAAATCAGATTTTCATATTGGAAAAGCTGCCAGAGTTATGTGCTTACTAAAGGATGGAGAAAGTTTGTCCAAAATAGGGATTTGAAAGGAGGAGATGTGGTTTCCTTTTCTAGGGATAGTGAGAGGTCAAACAACAAATTTTACATTACACTCCATTACTCTGAGAATTTAATGGGCAATAATTGTGTGCAAGATCAATCTGGTTGTGATGAGCTGCTTCAAGAAATGAGATCTAATGCCACATCCGGTTCAAAAGCGATTTCGATTGAGACTATTTGTGAGGCCAAAGAGATGGTGAAATCGGATGGAAAAGGGAGAGTAGATGAGAAGAAAAATCGGGAAACCAGAATTGATTTCCATAGATCTCCACAACTTGGAAAAAGAAAAGTTGTGGAGGATGGAAGTGAAAATAATTCAGCTGATGTTATAAAGCTATTTGGGGTTGAAATCAGTAGAAGAGGGAAAATGCTGAAACCTGGTGGGGTTGAGATTGATCCAAAACAAAAAGGACAATTGGAAGTTCCGCTTCATCCAAAAGAAACAAAACAGGAAGATGATGAAATTAAAGTTGAATGTAAAGCAGGAAAGCCAAATGGAAACTGAAATCTTTCCAAAATCCGAATTAGCATAAAGAGACGGAACAAATTAGACTCAACGTTGATACCGTGAATATAAATTGAATTCGTTAGATTTCTGTACATCAATATCGAAGAATGATATGGATAGCTTATGATTTCTTATTCAAGTTTAAACGCTGTACTGGTTGGACCATTCCCTTCTCTCAAATTGAACCTGAAATATGTTGTTGTTATTGTCATTGTTATTGACTTAGCAAACACGTTCCCTTGTTTTCTTACTACAATTGAATTCAGCATCTTCTAAACTTTTTCGAGTTATGTTCAGGCAAACTTATTTAATTGATCACGTTTTCTGCTAATAAATTGTTGATTATTGTAATGAAAATAAATATGCTTTCACTATATGGCAAGATAGCAATTCAATAAATTAGAGGTGAAGTAGCTTTCCTATTACTTACGCAATACATGAATTGTCATGTTTGTATTTTCTTTGCAACATGTGTTAGTCAAAGTGCTGACAATAATAAGTGTTCAAGTTATAGAGTGCTATTGAGAGCAGTAGTTTCAACTTTCCATGGTATTCTCAAGCTAATATTAGCAATAGTCAACTCAGATTTTAAGATTGTAGAATTAATTGATTTGATTTTTTAATTGTAACATGATTTAAGTGATTAATATCAATAGTTTTTTATTTCTTTGTATTTTTTAGTTTTTTATTTCTTATATTTTTGTATAATAATTTTGTGTTAGTTTTTATTATGAACACATTTTCTAATATAAAAAGATGTTTGTGTTATATGATGATAATTTGATTTGGAATAGTTATTATTTGGTTGATGTTTTTCTCGAGTCCAATAGTAAATCAAATGAAATGGAATAAGAAATATACATTACAGAAGAAATAGATGGAAAACAAGTTTTGAGGCAGCACTGCGAAAGATGTGTTGCACAAATTCTTAGGATTTCAAAGCTATAATATAATAAGATAACATAATAAAAGATTGTGTCCAAAAACATCACATGGATAACAATAAGTGTCATCATGTAAGCACAAGAAGCATGTATGGAGTAATAATCTATAGCATCTCATGTAAGTAAATTAATTGTATAAAGCAAGAGATAAACTTGTAAAGATAAATAGACAAAGTGATAAGATGTCCTAGGCTCGCCCTTACCGGTAACATAGGCAGTGAGGAGATTTCACTAGAAGCATGAGACAACATGTCCTATAGAAAGAGAGGAATATGTGTATTGATATACGGAATAAGTGAAACTAAAGTATATAAGGGCATGAACATGGATAATTGAATGATAAGGTCACTTACATTGAGGTATATGAATGAATAGGGTCTATGAGAATAATTTGCAAATATTATATCCATCATAAGCATGTGTCACAAATGTTGTCACAACAAAACTAATAGTTGTAATTGCATACAACTTCACATAACTCAAAAACTTTTATCGAAGCATCTTGTCCTTGTCAATAATATCATCTATCATGATTAATGTCATTACATAAAATGAGTGTAATTGCGAAAAGTGAAGGATCTTGTATAGTGGCTAATATAACTTAACTAATAATAGCAAGTTGAAATATGATGGATATTTCATTTGCACATTCACCTCAAGATATAGGTAGCTTTGATAATACATGATGCATCATGGCACAATGATCACATTTTCACCAGCAAGTACAAAGTATGCAACCAAATTTATGATAACAACACTTTAGAGGAGGTAAACCTTGATTTTTCTTTCTTTTTTTAATTTAATAAATAATAAATTAATATAAATTTGTATTGTGTATTTTTTTTATCAAGTTCGATATGAAAACCTAACCTTGTGTAAAATATTCATAAATACCTATATTACTTATAGTCACCCATCTCTCTGTGTATCATTTTTTATTGCCTAATAGTCACACATCTCTCCTCTTCATAGCACTGCCTAAATAAACATCTTAACTCAATGATCCACAATCAACAAAAGTCAATTTTTTTATATTGGGCATATGACTTAAATTAAATAATCAATCATGTCAATATTTTATACCACTCAACTATCCATTTCTATCTTATTCACTAATGGGTCCTATAACAATGTCCAATCAATGGTATTCAATTCTACCATTAGTGGTGTTCAATTGAAACTATCTAGGTATCTAATTGGACAACAATGGCAATTATTTTTATTATGAACAAAATAGACCTTTATGAAGGGACTCAAAACCCTTTACAAGATGGTCTACTAAAGATGAAACATAAAGCCCCTCAACAAAGAATGGGTCAAAGACCAAAGTGGGATTTTTAACAACAGACTCTCACAAGCTGAAACAAACACTATAAGAAGCAACCAACATTGGAACCAAAAGAGGAGGAGAAGCCTAGCAAACTCTCACCATAAAGAAAAAAAGTTGCTTGATAAAGTGAAACTAATACATGAGAAGCCAACAAGAAATCAAAAAATGGAGAAAGGATAAGCAGGAAAGCCTACCTAATCAAAACTAAAACCTAAAAGAGTTAAGAGGTCCCACCTCAACCCCAACACCACAAATTAATGTTTACCTATTGCCATACCCTTGTGGGAATGAAGAGTCATATCAAAGAAAGGCATAAACATCTTATGTTTTTTGCCCTTTACTATAATACAACCCTCCTTAACCTTAGTAATCTCATGTTATCATAGAATAGGATCCTAAGCCCAAACCCCCAAGAGGAAAGACCAACAAAACTTGCACAAGAACCTAAGATAGGGCCAACAATAACTTGAGAGACTGAGCCAACAAGAGTGAGGCTCTCAACAGTTACGAAACAATATCTAATACAAGCCAAAGCTTTTGTCTTGCAACATAAACCGAACAACAACATAGGGAGAAGAACTAGTCAAAAATCTTGCAAATAGAGGGGCAACAACATGGTTAACAAAAGAATCTAGAGTCTCAATAGAACCAACAACACAGGGATTAGTAGAAGAAGATAAAAAACCAACAACCAAAGGGACACCATCACCCTTATTAGTAGAAATTGGATCACTTTAGGGAGAGACCATGTGAGCATCTTCATGACCAATTGAGAGAGAATTCGATAAAAAAAAATTTCAACTATATAATGATGTTCAGAAGCACCATTCCACCATGTGGAAGACCATCTTATTTTCTCTAGAAAGCACAATAAAGAAATGCCCAATTTTAAAACATCTTATACATCTAAAGGAACTACTTTATAGTCCAAGAATTTGAACCCAGCTACCCCTAGAAGAATTAATTTGATGCAAGAGCATCCCAAGTGTAAGGACAATCTTGTATCACCCAAAAATATTTCTTTTTTTGTCTTTTTAATAAGGATCATTTCAATAGAGAGTTGTTATTTGTGGAAGATTGCTATTTTTAGTAAGTTGGTCACATGACTTCAAAATGTTCTAATTTCATGGTGGAGGTTCATCTTAGATATATCAGCTTGCTAGATGAGTTTCATTTCCATATCATATGTATTGGTGAAGTTGATGAAAGCTCAACCCCATAGCTCCCAAGAATCACCTGCGTGCAAACACCTGCCGTAGAAAGAAAGAAGCAAGAGCTATAGAGGCTGAAATTCCCTGATCCATAGATGAAGCATTCTTGATGAGAAAAAAAAGAGATTGCTATAATCAAAAGTGAATTAATCAATTAATTACAAAGAGAGATCATCCTTATAAAGGAGATTGAAACCCTAAAAAGGTCTAACCTAGGCTGCATAATAATAATTAATAAAAGAATTAATTATTATATGCCTAAAGTTTAGCTTAAGTAGACTAGAGTTAATTAGATAATATCTAATTACTCTAACACCCCCCCTTAAGATAAACTTAGAGAGTAGTTAAAAACCTAGAAACTACTACTGAAAGTAGAATTGGTTCTTGACAACAAAGCTTGATGAGCTACCCAAGCACAACCAAATCTCTGAAAAGAGGAGAAATAGAGAAAATCACATGGCAAAAACCCTACTCCAAAAGAGATGGAAAACGTACTAAAAGAAACTAGTAAAGGAATGAAAAAGCCCCCAAACTAGGGAATGTTCCAGAAGATAGGAACAAAAGATGATCATGAAGAACACCACTAAAGCATGTAGAAGTTGCAAAGCTCTGTCAAAAGTGACTGCTGATCTAAAGAACCTCCACTAAAATAGAACCTGGCCAAGTAGAGAAGACTATTATCTGCATCGAATCAGGAGGCATACAAAGGACAACAATTGAACTCGAAGATACAGATGGCATTAAACACCAAAGCCTAAAGAGTTGATCAATTGAACATGGAAGGCTACAACTAAAGTAGGAACAAAAAGAAGAGTGTATATATGGTAGATGATCCATCCCACTGAAATGCATAGGTACCCAACCATTGCATCTACCTAGTACATAGGAAAAAAAATTGAATACATAACTCACTTCATTGAACCAAGGAAGCATGAGAAACAACAGAAACCCCCTCCCCCCCACCCCCTCTAATGCAAACAAGGGTGAGGTGACAAGCAACTGGAAAAGTGGGCCAAAAGAACTGTATGTCAAGGAACCATGATCAAGATGCACAAAAGAGTACATATGTGTGTACTAAGGTGATCAGTCTCAAACACGTCATGTGGCTAATGTCACAAAAGGGAAACTCACTGGACAAAGGAAGATGGAAAACAAAGGCAAAACATCAACTCCCCATGGCACTTTAATCACGAGTAGTGCATGTATAATAAGGCATAAGATATGGTGAATCCCAAGAATAGAATAATCTACACGAGTGTCCTTAGATGACACTGCTTCAAGGATCAGTAGGTAAAACAAGGAAAAACTATTGAAACGAAAATACATATGCAATATGGCATTTTATCTCAGAATGTTTATAAGAATGCATACAAATGATGTCTAAATAGACCAAAAGAGACATAAGACTAATACAATAGATAGTACAAGTCATAACAAATCATCTAAAGCAACGAAATCAATCTGCAAACCTGAACCAACTAAGATATCCACTAGAATGTGAAAATGCATAAGATTGAATAGAATATGCCTAGAGAAGAATTTGGAAAAACAACCAACATCACTAAAAAGAGCTCGAAAAGACCTTTCCAATGATTTAAGTAATTCTCAAATCGGAGAGTAGCTGCTCAAGATATATCTCCTAGAGTGCAAAAATGTACCCCTAAATTTGACAACAAAAATAGCCATAAAAAAAAGCATCAAAACTAAAAATAACCTACACCACTGGAACAAGGTCGCAACTAGCTTTCCGATGATATCTCATTTGCGAAAACAAAGTCTATATGAGCAAGCTATGGCCAAAATATACATGTAGATCAAAAAAGTACTAGAAGGGCAAAAATAAAAATAAATTTACTATCTTGGGATCTGTGCCAAAATGCCTCAAAAAGCATGCCCACTAGCACCAAAAATACCTTAGGAAGCATGTCAGTTTCATACAAAACTATCTTGATTTATGGGCAAAAAATCTTAATTTACATATAAAAATCTTGATTTTCATGCCCAAAAATCTTGACCCTCAAACAAAAAAAAATCTTGATTTGCATGCCAAAAAATCTCAATTTTTTAGGCAAAAATTTTTGAAACCCTAAAAAGGTCTAACCTAGGTTGCATAATAATAATTAATTATTATGTACCAAAATTTTAGCTTAAGTAGGCTAGAGTTAATTAGAAAATATCTAATTACTCTAGCAAAAACTTTTTTCTCAACTTTGAAGGCCTTGGAGACTTTGAAACGATGTCAAACCTTGGCTAATGGATGTTTGTGCAATCAATTGATGTAGGAAGAAGTTGACATTTCCAAAAAGGGGTTATAATAACCAATTGGGTCAATGATTTGTAAGTTGTGGTGTCTAAAAGTTGGGCTACCCAAAAATCCAAAAAAATAACCTTTAATTGTTTTGAGTTGATTCTATGTAGTTAAATAATATAATTTTAGGGTTGGTAGGCATCAAAGGATAGGGCTAATGTCTAGAACCTTCCTAGGCAGCAAAAAATTGCCTATATAAGGAAGGCTTGTAGGTTGTTTAGAGCAATTCTGAGTGGGGGTTCACAACTCTTTCTTGTTGAATATTGTAAGGAAGATATACATGTTGCTTTGCATATTATATTTGTGAAATACATAATTCCATATATTTCAGAGATAATATGAAGCACATGTTTTGTTCTCGCAGATTGGTTTTGTTTCTTTATTTAGGTTATGTGTTTGTCGTATTAAGGGGATCACCCTTCATCAAGTGGTATCAAAAAAAGATTTCTTGAATGTGTAGACAGATCATCGACTGTGAGGCAATTTGTGCAAAGATCATGGTTTGAGTTGAGTGTGTAGGTAGATCGTTGATAGATTGAATGGTGGATAAATTGAAGAGACAATTCATTCTTGTATGTTATGAGCTTGATCTACTAAATAAAATGCAAGGGTTTAGGCAAGTAGGAATATCAATTCAAGAGTATATAGAAGAATTTGACAAAGTCCTCATCAAAACAGGCCATGCAAAGCTGACAAGGAGAAAGTTGCCCATTACCTTAATGGGTTGAGGTCAAGCATTCAAGATGAGTTGAGTTTGGTCAGAATAAATAGTATTGAAGAGGCATGCCAATTTTCCCTAAGGATGGAAGAAAATCTAAACAAGAAGTTTGAGAGTAGGCAGAGTAGAACATGTCATAGAGAAGATCCGATGGACAATCTTATGGAGGTTGAAATGTAGATAAGAAGAATAAGGATGAGGACAATAGTCAAAGTCAGAATCAAAAGGGAAATAATTTTAATAATTTCCATGGTCCAAATAATAGAGATTCGAGAGGAAGAAGAAGGGGACAAGTATCGGGAAGAGGATGTTGCGGTGGAATATGTTTTCACTATAGAGAATAAGGTCATAGAGCATTTGAATGCCCTCAACACCAAAGAAAAATATATAGGAGGACTAAAGGCCATGCAAGAGTTGCACATATAGATCAAAATACCAAGTCATCACATTTTGAAGATGTTGAAAGAGGAGAAGCCCTAGTTAATAGAAGACTCTTGCTAAGTGATGAGAATGAACCTGATCAAAGGAGAAGCTTATTTTGCACTAGATGCAAGTGTGAGGATAAGTTTTGTGATTTTATATCGATGGTGGAAGCACAAATAATTTGGTGTCAAAGAAGATGTTCACCAAGTTAAAGCTCAAAAGGAAAAAATGCCCATACTCATACCATATTGCCTGAGTATAGGATGTGTAATACCCCTCCTTTGCTATCATTGTAGACTTAGTTGTTAAAGATATATATAACTCTTCTATAGATGTGTTAGGCTTATTTGATATTTGAAATGCAATACTTTGATATGTTGAGTAATTGATTATGTCAGGCTGCAACAATTTCCTACTTCCAATGATGATGCTTTTTTTGCTCTTAGTTAGTAAATGAAATTATTTTTATGATGATGTCCTCATGATGCAGGCAAAATGATGAATAACTAGGGCCAAAGGCTTACCTAGCTATCCAAACCACCCTACAAGAGTTAACACAACGGAAGCAAACACAAGGAACATCAACCAAAGGAGGAAGAAGAGAGAAATACTTTTATTGATTCATCAAAACATCTTCATACATGCCCAACAGTAAGGCCTTCTAGGTTACGGCCAATTACAAATACATTCACATTCAAAGATCCAACTGCAAATTCGCACTTTCAGTTTTGCTCTCCAGAATTCCTCTTCCCAAAAACTTGCCTAACTCTAAGCCTAAACTCTCTATATATACTCGCCAAAATCGCTTATAGATTATTCTAGAAAATTACATAAGGGGAAGCTCGACCCAACAACGGTCTAGCCACATCCCAAGAAAAGATCTTAACATAAATGTCGCGATTGAAATAAATCCCGCAAGTTGGCTTGTAGAAATCACATCCAAATGCTGACACTCGACATAAGTAAGAAAACTCGGCACATGAAGGGTCACTCGACATACACTGGGTAACTCGGCACATGAAGAATCACTTGGCATACACTGGGTAACTTGCCACATGAAAGAATTGCTATAGTAACTCAGCACATGAAGGAATTGCTACAGTAACTTGGCACATGAAGGAATTGCTACAATAACTTGGCACATGAAGGAATTGCTACAATAACTCGGCACATGAAGAAATTGTTACAGTAACTCGGCACCAACTGAGTGCTACAATAGCTCGGCACCAACTGAGTGCTACAGTAACTCGGCACCAATTGAGTACTACAGTAACTCGGCTCCTACTAAGTGCTATAGCAACTTGGCTCCAACTGAGTGTAGAATGAACAAAAATGAGAAGGATAACAAGGCAACCTAGGATGCTCCTACATCAGACAACTGGGGTTGAAATAAATGATTCTCTTGAATCATTAAGATGTCACAACCTAAGTTGAATCCAACTCAAATTGAGAAATCCATGAAGCATCTTCAATAGGTCTATTCTTCCACTTCACCAAATATTCATAGTAATCTTTTCCTCTTGTACTCTTGCCAACTCTGTGATCCAATATCTATTCAACTTCTTCATTCTGCTTCTTATGATAATCATCTGATACAACGACTTCATCATCTGACTCATGATACTTATACAAATCCAAAATATTGAATATAGGAGATATATCCATGTCATCAGGTAACTCAACTTCATAAGCATTACCATTGTCAAACTTCTTAAAAATTCTATAAAGTCCAAATTTCTTCATCTTCAGTTTAGTGTATGTTCCAACAGGAAATATTCCTTTCTTTAAATGAACCATCACCTCATCACCAACTTCAAAATCATGATATCTTCTAGACTTATCAGCATTCTCGTTATACTTCTAATTACTTTGTTCCAACCTCAACTTCACTTCCTGATGCAAAGACTCCATAAAATCAGTAAATTCTTCTCTTGTAGCACTTCTCTTTTCCTCACCAACAACATCTCTCAAATCTGATGTACCTCTAGGATGCATTCTAGTAATAATCTCAAAAGGTGTCTTTCCTGTACTCCTATTCATAGAATTGTTATATGCAAATTCAACTTGCGCTAATACCATCTCCTAATTACTTGGATTATTCCCAACTAAACATCTTAGCAAATTACCCAAGCTTCTATTCACAACCTATGTCTGTCCATCTGTCTGTGGATGGAATGTAGAATTAAATTTTAGCTCAGTACCCATCTTCTTCCACAAAGTCTTCCAAAAATAACCAACAAACTTACTATCTCTGTCAAAAATAATACTTCTTGGTAATCCATGCAATCTCACAATCTCTTTAAAGAAAAGTTCAACAACATGCTCAGCATTTGATGTCTTCTTACATGGTATGAAAATGAGCCATCTTAGAAAATCTGTCCACTACAACAAATATGGAATCGTACCTTTTCACTGTCCTAGGCAATCCAAGAACAAAATCCATATTGATGCCAGTCCAAGGTTTCTCAAGAACAATAATAGGTGTATACAAACTAGTATTTTGACTTGCTCCTTTAGCAATTTGAAAAACTCCACAACTCTTTACAAATTTCTGAACATCCTTATACATTTGTGGCCAATAATACTTCTCTTTCAGCAAATTCAATGTCTTGTCAATTCCAAAATGTCCAGCCAATCCACCACTATGTTTTTCTTTAATTAGATTCAACCTCATAGAACTTCTAGGAATACACAACTGAATGTCTTTGAACAACATACCTTCTTGAATGAAATACTCATCATACTTACTTATGTGATCTGTCAAATTTAGTGCTCTGCACTCTCTCTACGCCTCAGAATAAACAGGATCAACATCATACAACTCCTTCATTTCATCCAAACCAAGAACTTCAACCTTCATTTCAGTCAACAAAGAATGTCTTCTACTCAATGCATCAAAGAACCTCTATTAGTAAATCCACTCTTATGCATAATAACAAATGTGAGCTCTGCAAATACTCAACCCACTTCATATGTCTCTGATTCAATTTATGTTGACTTCCCAAGTATTGTAAAGCTTTATGATCAGTATACAACACAAACTCCTTAGGAATCAAATAATGTCTCCACTTTTTCAATGCTTAAACAATAACATAAAACTCTTGATCATGCACAGAATACTTCCTTTTAGCATCATTCAACTTTTCACTAAAGAAAGCAACATGCTTACCTTCTTGACTTAATACAGCTCCAATTGCATTACCACTTGCATCACATTCAACTTGAAATACTTTGTTGAAATCAGGCAAAGCCAATACAAGCAATTCAGCAACCTTTTGTTTCAAAGTCTCAAAACTCTTATCAGCTCCATGTGTCCACTTGAAGTCTTTTTTATCTCCCCTCATTGTTTCAGTCATAGCATTACAAATAGCACAGAAATTCTTTATAAACTTTATGTAAAAACTTGTCAAACTGTGAAATGATCTTACCTCACCCACATTCGCAGGTGTAGACCATTCCAAAATTACTTTAACCCTCTCAGGATCCATCTTCAAACCATCAACTTAAATCAAAAATCCTAAATACACAATTTCCTCTTGCATGAAAGAACACTTTTTTCAGAATAATTAGCAACTTTTCCTCTTTCAACCTCTGCAATACTTGTCTAATATGCTCAAGATGTTCTTTCTTAGTCTTACTGAATATCTGATTATCATACAAATAAACAATCACAAACTTACCCAAAAATCTTTTCAAAACTTCATTCATCAACCTCATGAAAGTACTAGGTGCATTAGTCAAACCAAAAGGCATAACCAACCATTCAAACAAACCATCTTTTGTCTTGAAAGAAATCTTCCATTATCACCTTCTCTGATTCTAATCTGATGATAGCCACTCTTCAAATCAATCTTGGTAAAATGCTTTGCTCCACTCAAACAATCCATTATGTCATCCATCCTCGGCATAGGAAACCTATATTTCATTGTAATCTTGTTAATAGCTCTAGAAACACTACACATTCTCCATTCTCCATTATTTTTAGGTGCTAATACAATAGGTACAACACATGGACTCAAGCTTTCTCTAATCAAACCTTTCTACAACAACTCATGCACTTGTCTATTAAGTTTTTAATTCTCTGTAGGTGTTAATCTATATGGTGCTTTGTTTGGCAAACTAGCTCCAAGAATCAGATCCATACAATGACTTATACGTTTTAATGGAGGTAAACCATCAGGAATATCATCAGCAACAATATCTTTGTACTTGTTGTCACTTTGTCATTACCAACTTCTACTACTCGGTCATTACTACCAATACTCAGTCCTCTAGGAACTATGGCAAAATAGACTTGATTCTTTTTTATTTCCTTTTTAGATTGCTTTTCATTAACCATGCAAACTTTTATTGCAGTACAACTGACCTCGTCTAGACTTTCAATCAAAGGCAATAATGTTTGTTTATTCCCATTTACCCAAAGAGTATATTGATTCAATCTTCCATCATGTACAGCATATCTATCATATTGCAAAGGTCTACCCAACAAAATATGACAACAATCCATAGGCATAATATCACACAAAACTTCATCAAAGTAATGTCCAATCTTGAACTTCACAAGGCATTGCTCACTTACCAATATCTTATGCTTATCTTTGATCCATGAAACATGATAAGGTTTTGGATGTTTCAGCCTCTACAACTGCAACTTGGTAACTAGCTCTTCTGATGCCAGATTTATAGAACTCCCACTATCAATGATCACTTTGCAACATTTTCTAGCCATCTTACATCTTGTCTTGAAAAGACTTCTCCTTAAAATAGGTTCCTCATCACTTCCCTTATTACATAAGGTTCTTCTCACCATCAGATTTTTCCTAGCCTCAGGTCCATTTTTGAAAAGATTACCATGAAATCCACCTCTAGAATAAGAATTACCTTTTGGTAAAAATTAGTGCCTCCTCAATAAGAACTACCACTTTTCCATTTAGTCTTGCCTTTTCCATCATTCTTCCATTCAAATTTTCCTTTATCCTACATAAAATAGTCAGATTTTCCACCTTCACCATAAGATCTACCTCTACCTCTCTAGAGTCTACCACCTCTACCTCTTTGTCTTTGTTCATGCTTCTTTGCTAAGATCTCCTCAGCTTTCAAGGCATATTGATATGCTTCTTCAACACTTTGCAACTTTACAAAACTTATTTCATCTTGAATTCTAGATCTCAATTCATTTATGTACCTTGCAATTATCTCAACATCATCATCCACACATCCAGATCTGATGTCCAATCTATAAAATTCCTCATTATACTCTTTCACAATCATGTCCTTTTGTTTCAAATTTTGCATCTTTCTCAACAAGCTAACTTGGTAATTAGGAGGAAGGAATTTGATCTTTACCTTGTTCACCATCTTTGGCCAAGTTTTGATCTTCTCCTTTCCTCTCCTTTGTCTATTAGTTTACAAGTGCTTCCACCATAGTGATGCATGACCTTTCAACCTAGTGATTGAAATCTTCACCTTTCTATTATCAGGAGTGTTTTCATACTCAAAGAACTTCTCCATAACGGAGATCCAATCCAACATAGCATTGGTATCCAATTTTTCATCATAAGGACCAACTTCTACAGTAGGCTTTGAATTTTTCCTAGACAACACTCGCAACAATCTTTCCTCATCTTGATCTTATTCAAGTTCTGGATTATGGTTTGGTGTTGCTGCTTCATCATCACTTACATCATCAAGATGTTCTCCTCTCCTCCACAACATCTAATCTAGCTGCAATTTGTCTCAACTGATCCAATATAGCACCATCGACATTTCTTCTACCACGAACCATCTTTACAAATTAGGTTTCTACAAGATCGTAACCCTCTGCATGTTATAGGTCAAATCTGCATATCTGCCACCCTACAACCAAATCTAAATCAGGGTTCTACACAATTCAATCTTCACAAGGATGAACCTCAAGCTCTGATATCGACTGATGCAGGCAAAAGGATGAATAACTAGTGCCAAAGGCTCACCCAACTATCCAAACCAACCTGCAAGAGTTAACACAATGAAAGCAAACACAAGGAACAACAACCAAAGGAGGAAGCAGAGAGAAATACATTTATTGATTCATCAAAACATCTTCATACATGCCCAACTGTAAGGCCTTCTAGGTTATGGCCAATTACAAATACATTCACATTCAAAGATCCAACTGCAAATTCACACTTTCATTTATGCTCTCCAGAATTCCTCTTCTTAAAAACTTGCCTAACTCTGAGCATAAACACTTTATATATATTTTTCAAAATGGCTTACAAATTATTCTAGAACATTACATAAAAGGAAGGCCGACCCAACAACGATCTGGACACATCCCAAAAAAAGATCTTAACATAAATGTCACAATCGAAATAAATCTCACAAGTTAACTCGTTGAAATCACGTCTAAATGCTAACACTTGGCATAAGCAAGAAAACTTGGCACATGAAGAGTCATTTGGCATACATTGGGTAACTCAGCACATGAAGAGTCACTTGGCATACACTGGGTAACTCGGCACATGAAGGAATTGCTACGATAACTCAGTACATGAAGGAATTGCTACAGTAACTCGACACATGAAGGAATTGCTACATTAACTTGGCACGTGAAGGAATTGTTACAGTAATTTGACACATTAAGGAATTGCTATAGTAACTCAGCACCAACTAAGTGCTACAGTAACTCGGCTCCAACTGAGTGCAGAATGAACAAAAATGAGCAAAATAACAAGGCAACCCAGGATACTCCTACATCACCTCATGATGATGAGATGTTCATGTTAGAATACGGTGTTATTTATATATAAGATTTACTATTATACTTACTCTATTCTTGCATGTGTATGTTGTTTGTGTATGTTTTACATTTATGTTTGACACATCTGATATGGTTGAGGGAGGGAGTCATAGTCGCTTGTTAGTCAAGATCTACATGATGTACCACTCCCTAACATTGTCTATTTAGCTTTTATATATATATATATATATATATATATATATATATATATATATATATATATATATATATATATATATATATATATATATATATATATATATATATGCACATGTGCATGCTTGTCTTTTATACAGATTTGTAGGTATCAGGTATCAACTTCTTTCAATTGTCAAGATGAGCGTACCCTATCACAATAACTCAATGGTAAGAATGAGGAGATAATATTTAGGTCAAATTCCAGCCAAAGCCAAAATACTTGTCCTTTAAGGAGGACTCTTATCTGACTATCTACCCTTTTTAACCCATGAGTTTATCTTTGCCCGTGTTGTTTAATTTTGAATTTTGTTCAATTTTGGTAATGTTTCTTTTATGTGGATTTGGCTATGTGATTTATTTGGTAAATGATTTAATTATAATATTTGGGTTAATCATATAATATTGATAAGTATTAAATATTATTTGATTAAAAAATATATATTAAAATATGTGAATATTTAATTAATTAAAAACTAATAAAATGTGTTTTAATTTAAAAGACTTAATTTGGAAGTCTAATTTAATTTGAAAATCTAATTTGGAAAATTGGTTAAAAAGAAATTACAATATTAAAATATTTAATATTTAATATTGCTTTATTACAATTATTTAATTAATAATAATTAAATTAGAGTTGCATTTTAAAATGAGTTTTAATTATTATTATTAATTTAAATAATAAACTATGCTTTAAATAGTGCTTGTATTAATTAATAAAGTGGAAGAAAATAATATAATATAATATTTTAATTAAAAAGTTCTTTAAGAGTGCATGAAATGATTAAACAATTAAAATATTAATAATTTTAATAAAGTTAGTGGCTTTTGAAATATTGGGAGAACAAAAACCCTAGTTATGGTTATGGTTCTTTATTAGGGAGTTGGTAGCTCATTTGAAAGACACACAGGTTTTGAAAAGCAAAATTTGGAGTTGGGTCAAAACAATTGTTGAAAGTCTCAAAGAGTTTTGATTTGCATGCATTCACAGATTCTCTTAGATTTTAGTTGTGGTTTTGAGGTAGGGTTTGAAAACCCATTATAGAATTGTATTGAAAGATTTGTCTACTTCGTGTCTTCTTGGATGCTTGCGTAATACTTATTAACTTATTTTATTAATTTTTGGATATAGAATTAAATTGTAGATTTTGAAAAGGAAAACTTATTAATCAAGAAAACTTGACTGCGGAAAAACTATAGAAATCTTTATGACTGTATTATTTTAAACCTCTTTCTAATATGGGGAAAATTCAATTATAGAAAATTGAAAGAAAACAACAAATTGAACAACTAGGGTTCCAACTTTAAATTTGTCATTAGAGCTATGTGATTATCATGAATTTTCTAAATATAAATAAATAATATTCTTATATATAAAATGATTTTGTTACAAAATTTATTGAAAAAAGCAAAGGATTAATTGAGAGAAAAGTATGTTATAACTAAACTTATACATGCATGTGAAAACAAATATACTAAAAATAGAAAACCAAACATATTATGGTTGCATAATTTGAGAGATCAAGGGAATGCAAAAATAATGATTGCATGTTTATTTTATTTTATAAAAATATAATTTTATTCTCAATTTTATTTATTTTTTAACTTTTTTATGATTAAATATTAATTTTAAAAAAAATATAAACAATTTTTTAAAAAAATTCAAAAAAGAATATTATTTATTAATTTCAAAAATTAAAGAAGTATTATTCATTTAGTTATAAAGTGAATGTTAGTATTAGTGATTCTTTAAGTCTAGCGAAGCTTGTAGTTGCATATAAATGATTTTATATTTATTAATGCAAAATAGAAGTTAATAAATAAATATTTATAATTTTATTATATTTTAAGAGAAGTTGTGGTGGAGTTCACTTTGTAATCACCTAGTTAATAAGTATTTAACTTTATGAAAGAAATTATAAATAATTAATTTAAATTTATAATTTTATCTCTAGTTGCATTATGAATTAAAGGAGAATTAAATGTTAATACTAGACTTAAATAGAAGTTAAATTAATATTTTAAAAAGAAATCGATATTAATATTTAATCTAATAATATACATTTGTGATTAAATTAAATAATTTATTATTTATGATTATTTAAATTAATAACATGATAATGTTGCATGATATTTTATATGTACAAAAAGATTTGACATTTAAATACTTATTGATTTAAATAAGTATATTGGCATAAAAATTTAAGTTAACATGTTTATTCTTACTTTATTTTAAACATATCCTTATGACTCAAACTAAATAAAAGAAATTAATGGAATTAAATCATATGGTTGAAAACTATGTCTTTTCTTATATTCTATTTAACGTCTTCTGATATTTATTTCATGATGGTTTTGTTTGTGAGTTGTTTAATTGAATAAGTTAGGACATGCACTAGAGGCATTTTTTAGAATTCTTTTATGATTATTTGACTTGATGTCATGATGTACTTTATGATTTGAATTGAGATTAGTGAGCTTTATGCTTTTGAGCATTTATGAGACCTTGGGTTTTGAGAACAATATTGTTTTTAGGTTACCTATTAAGAAACTAGATTCGACTAGTATTTCTTTTGTGGTATGTGACACAATTGTGATTTGTGAGTTTTAGGAAGGTAGTCTATGTGCATATCTATGGTAGTGGCTTGCAATAGGGGTCGAGGCCCAAAGTGGTTGCCAGGGTAACTCATTGTAAGTTGTATAATAAGTGATAACATAGTAATTTAAAATATTTAGACACACATTATAAAGATAAGTTAGAGATTGTGTCTCGCTCATGCCTTGAGCGCTTGTATAGGCTAAGAATGGGAATGGGATGATACCTAGTGACAGGTATGACTAGTTTTCCTCATCTTCATGAGATGGTATTCTAGTTCCGTATGTGTCACGTTGGGGATCTAGGGTCCAGAGTGACTAGTCTAGGGTCCAAACTGACCAGTCTAGGGTAAATCAACGCTTGAGGGTCTAAGGTCTAATGAGAGACCAGTCCAGGGTAACTCAAGTAGTTTGACCATGTGATGACACTCCCTAGTATGTAGCTTGAGTCTCCTTCATGATTTTTTTTATATTTGCCTCTAGTGGTGTACTTGTTGGATATTACTTTTGATGGTATATTTATTGTGAGTCGTTGCTCATTGATTGAATGTCATTTATTGTTGACAATTGACTTTTATTTAAGAATGTCAACTATTTATTGGTGGTGTTCTTATTGTTGGTGATTTACTTTTATTAATGATGGTTGTTATCTGTTGATTATTATGCTTGGACATGTGGCCTTTGACTTAAGGTGGATATCTTCCATTGACTTTATCTTGATTTGATATTGTATTGTACTTAATAATTGTTTTTGATTTTGGTATGTGATGTTGGTTTGGACTACGTGTCCTTTTGATTTCAATTATCTCTTCTTCTTGAGTAGTTTGTGTTTCTCTTGAGGTAGATTTGGCTATCAGGATTCCTTGTCTAGGAGAGTTTTATGATTTGATTATTTGTATGTGGATCATACATTATCTCTCTTGCACGGTAGGACTAGGAACCTGATTAGGTGACCACACGGTCAGGAGGTAGTGTCTTCTTACCATTTGGGGGCCCCTTAGATATGTGGACATTGGATGCTCATTGCGGTAGTTATACCTTTATCATTCTTATTCTTATCTCAAAGAATTCTATTCAGTTGATGTATATATGTTTACATGTATCTTATATTTGGATGTACTTATATCTATTCCCTCATACCTTTCGACATGTGCATTAGATGCATTTCATTGTATCAATTTTTTTTACGCATTTTCTTATGAGATGATGTATCTGTTATAAAATTATACTTGATACTTAAACTAATTAATATAAACTTCTTAAACGTAACTCAACGCGAAGCAACCCTTGAGGAATGGAAAAGTGTATCTGTAATTGTTTGTGTATGTGTGTATTGCTTCCGCAAATGTTACTTTGATGTTGTTCAAACTTTGAAAAAAATAGTTCAGTCAAATTTGTAACATATTAGATTTATTTCTTTTGGGTTCCTAGGTGGGGCATTACAATTTGACCACAAGATCATGGTCAATGAATAGTGCCTACTGAACTTCAAGACTGGAAGCTACCATGATGATGTACTATGTGATATCATACCCATGGATGCATTTTATATGTTTCTAGGTAGGCCATGGTAGTTTGATAGGCATGATGTACATGATGATCGTGTGAATATCTATTCCCTAACAAAGAGTGAGATATAAGTTAAAGTCATTGAAAGACACAAAAGAAAAAGTATGGAGTTATTCCAGAATAAATTTTGTTAATGGAAGAAATTTCCTAGAAGGTATGAGGCATGAGAATATATGGTTTTCTATAATTCCATAGATAGTAAAGAAGTAGAAGATGTACCTACAAAAGTTGTAGATTTGTTCAACGAATTTCCAAATATTGTATTTGATAGTGTATGATTCATTACCACCAGTGAGGAAGATCAGTCATCAAATGGACTTGATTCCAGGAGCCAGTTTTCCAAATAAGGCAACACAAAAATTGACACTAATAGAAATTGAATAGTTAAATAGACAAGTATAAGAGTCATTGCAGAAGGGGTTGATTCGAAAAAGTCAATCTATGTTTTGTACTAGTAGTATTAGAACCAAAGTAGAATGGAGAATGGAGGTTGTGTACAGATTCTAGGACTATCTATTAGATCACAATCAAGTAGAGGTTTTCATTGTTGATATTATGGATTGTTTGAGTATAATTGTATATTTCACGAAGATAGATCTAAAGAGTGGATATCATTGTATTTTGATTATTGGAGATGAGTGGAAGATTGTCATCAAGACAAAGGAAGGATTGTATGAGTGGTTAGTCATGCCTTTTGGACTAACCAATGCATCGAGAACTTTCATGCGGCTCATGAATGAGATTGTACTGAAAAAATTTCAGTTAAGTTTTTCATTATTTATTTGATGAGATTTTGATCTTGTTAGAAACAATAACATCGAAATGAACTAAGATAAAAGAATTATCAATTAATCGAAGAGAGTTCGTGAAAATAGTTACCATAAACTCAGATCCAAAGAGAGAGTGAAAGAATGAACAACCACCAATGAATCAACAAGAGGAGACAAAGATTTGAAAGGGGAAAGCAAAGAAAACCCCTTTGTGAATAATATGAATGAGGCAAATGCCTAAAGAATGAAAGGAGAGAGAAGAGAGAAAAATGGAGCCACTAGCTCATTACAAGAACTACATAGTGATTGTGTTAAGAATGTGAGAGAAGCATCTCTTATAAAGAGATGAGAAGAGGAGTTATTTGTAACTCCCAAGTGAATGATTGCCACATTCATAAGTGTGTGCATAACAAGTGTTATAATCCTCTTAAGGAGGAATGAACTATTTTCCTTAATAAAGGAATTACAAAAAAGACTTGTCCTCACATGTGGACTAGAGGATAAACAACTTAAGGGATACCTTGGTTTATCCCATTTAATAAATACAACCAAGCAAAGATTATAAATTCTAACAGATCTCAAGGCATTGGATAGAAAGAAATTGTTGATTAATTGGAAGAAGTGCAATTTTGTAAAGGAGTTAGTATGTCTAGGATTTTTAGTTTTAAAAGGTGGTCTAAAATGGACCCAAGGAAAGAAAAGGCTATCCTTGAATGCCCTATTCCCATGAGTGCTACTAAGGTAAGATCTCTTAATTCACTGGCTAGCTTTTGTAGAAATTTTATCAGAAGTTTTAGCAGTATTTGTGGGCCCTTGACTAAAACAATGAAAGGGGATAGGAAAGAGATTAAGTGGACCACAAAAAAAGATGAGAGTTTTAATTTGTCAAAAAATAAAGTTACAAAACAACCAATTTTAGCACTTTCGTCTTTTAAAAAGGCGTTTCAAGTAGATTGTGATGCTAGTGGTACTAGAATAGGAATTGTTTGGAGACAAGAAGGTAGACATGTTTCTTATTTTAGTGAGAATCCAAATGACACCAAAAGGAAATATTTTATTTATGAACAATAATTTTATGCTATAGCTCAAGCATTAAAGAAGTGGAGACTTTATCCTCTTCTTAAGGAGTTTGTTTTGTATATTGATCATCAAGCTTTGTAATATTTTAATAGTCAAGAAAGTCAAAGGCATTTGAATTGGGTTAAGTTTTTGCCGAGTTACATATTTGTCATGAAACACAGGAGTGGAAAGTCTCATAGGGTTGCAAATTCTATTAATAGGAGACAACTTTTGCTGACAGAGATATAGATTGAGGTAGTTAGGTTCAAGTAACTCAAGAGTTTATATCTAGAGGATCTTGATTTTGGTCAAGCTTGGAAATCTTGTACAGAACCTATTATACTTGACAAGACAAAGTGGTTGAATTTCATCATCCAAGATAGAATGCAATTTAGAGGAAGTCAATTATGCATTCCAAGGAGTTCTATGAGGAAAATATCATCAAGAAGAAACATAGTTAAGGATTAGCTGAACATTTTGGTAGAGATAAAACCAATGCTTTGGTTACTAAGAATTATTACCATCCATAGTTGTAGTGATATGTAAAAAAGTTTGTATTGAGTTGCAAAGTATGTCAGACGGTGAAAGGAGTGAAACTGAATACGTGATTGTATCATCCATTACCTATACTATAGAAGGCATGGGATGATGTCAGCAAAGACTTTTCTTGTGTTTTATCGAGGACTTAGAAAGGACATGATTCAATTTTTGTAGTGGTTGGCAGGTTTTCAAATATGACTCATTTCATTCCCTACAAGCAGACTAATGATGTTGTTCATGTGGCATAATTATTTTTCAAAGAAGTGATGAGAATACATGGTCTACCAAAGAGCATAGTTTTAAATCGAGAGACAAGGTTTTTTGGGTATTTCTAGTGCACATTGTGAAAGAAGTTAAAGACGGATTTGAAGTTCATCTCATCACATCATCCATAGACTGATGGGTAGAAAAAGGTGGTAAATAGGAGTTTTGGGAATTTGTTGAAATTTTTGGCTGGACATAAGCTAATAGGATGGGCTTTAATTTTACAATAGGTGGACTTTAAATATAATAACTCTATCAATAGGAGTACCGATAAATCACGATTCCAAATCATATATGAGAGTAGTCCCATAAATGCTTCTCAATTGAGGAAAATAGATAAGGGGGAGATAAGTGGTGTTGAAGTTGAATATTTTGTAGAATGCTTGAAGAACATCTATGAGAAAGTGAGAAAGCACATAATCAAGATGAATACATAGTACAAGGATAAGGAAAATGAGAAAATGAGGCATAAAGAATTTCAGGTTGGAGATGAAGTCATGGTTCATTTGAGCAAGAAGCGATTTCTAGTAGGTTCATATAACAAGTTAAAAATGAAGAAGTTTTGACTATGTAAGATATTGAGGAAGCATGATGCAGGAAATGCCTATGAGGTAGGGTTGCCTACTGAACTAAGTGTTTCAATAGTATTTATCATTTCAAATCTGACAGAGTATCATGAAGAAGTCATTGAAGGTGAGGTCACGAAAGTGTAGTGGAGTATTCTAGCAACTACTTCAGCTACAAAAGAGATTGAGGATGTACTAGATAGTTGTGTTGGCAAAAATACAAGGAATAGGATATATGAAGAATATATACTCAAATGGAAAGGATGACTAGTAGAAGATTTATCATGGATGACAAGGGAGGAGGTTAATTATTGTTTTTTTCCTTGGCACACCTGAGACATGATAAGGTCACTTCTCAAATTATCTTGAGTGTCTGATGCAACAACATCCTTGTTGTAAGGAAAATATTGCATCACCCAAAAATATTTCTATTTATGTCTTTTCCATAAGGGTTATTTTAGTACTAAGTTCAGCGCAGAGTTTCTATTTGTGGAAGCTTCCTATTTTTAGTAAGTTGGTCATGTGAGCTCATAATGTTCTAATTTCACAAGTGGAGGTTCATGTTAGATATATCAACTTGTCATATGAGTTTTATTTCCATATCTTATGTATTGGTGAAGTTATTGCAAATTTTTGGTATAAAAACTTTGAGCTCAATTTTTAAGGCCTTAGAGGCTCTGAAATGATGTCAAACCTTGGCTAATGGATGCTTGTGAGATCAAAAGGTGTAGAACAAAAGTTATCATTTCTGCAAAAAAGTTATAATAGCCAATTGGGTCAACAAATCGTAAGTTATGGTCTCTAGAACTTGGGCTACTCAAAAATCCATAATTTATAATTTATAATTGTTTTGAGTCGATTTTGTGTAATAAAATAATATAATTGTAGGGTTGGCCAATCAAAAAGGTTAGGGCTAATGTCTAGAACCTTCTTGGGTGGTAGAAAACCACCTATACAAGGAAGGCTCGTAGGTTGTTTAGAGCAGTTCTAGATGGTGGTTCGCAACTGTCTTGTTGAATATTGTAAGGAAGGTAATTGTGTGGCTTTGCACATTATACTTATGAAATTTGTCATTCCATACTTTTCTATATAATAAGAAATCCATATTGTATTCTCGCAAATTATTGTTGTTTCTATGCTTTTTATGTGTTTGAGGTATTAAGAGGAGCATCCTTATCATTATCACAATCTCATCTAACAAACCTTTAGAAATATCCATCTTCACAAGAATTTGAGCATAAGTGCAATGCAAGCTATCAAAAGATTCAACATCTACCATGCAAAAAAAATGGTCACACAAAATAATGTTTCTATCTTGCGCATTTTCAAATTTAGCTAGGAAAAAGACCCTTGTCATAGGTAAAATCAAGATCATACCCAAAATGTGGGTTTCCCATTGTAGAGATATTCAATCGTGCAACTAGTTGCAAATATTAACATGAAGATGGACACATTAGCTTTCATCTCCTTCTCCAACTCCACATTAAGGCTCACAGATGTGGTATTTGAGACTGTAATAAAGCTCCTTGTATCCTAACAATACAAGACCCTTGAAGAAGCCCCAAAAAGATAAGAAATCAAGGGAGTTGAAAGGGAGTCACCACAACCTCTCCCTCCCCCTTCCCCCACTCCCAAGGCACAAGGCACTAAGGGCCTATGACCCCCAAACCACAAGCCCAACAAAGGGTGTACAGAAAGAACAGAGAGATGAAAGACACGATAGAGAAAGGCATCGAAGGGAGTAGGAAAAAAAAACTTTTCAAAAATTAAAACATTAGTGATTTTAGCAAGGAACTAATTCACCTTATTCTCTAAATATTATATATTTTATACTAAATATGAAAAATGTTTATAGGATGTTTGTTTTCCAACTACTTGTCAAAAGAAAATTCATTTAGTGCTTAGATTAAGCTAAGTCATATGTATTAACCTAGTGGAATGCTATTGTTTTGTGTGGATCATCTTGTCATGCTTGGAATCTATTGAGTGGATGGAAATCTACATATTGAACTAACATTATTGATGATGTAATCATATAATGATGGGTTCTTACCAAATATACTACTTTTCATATCTAAAGATGTGAATGTAATTGCTAGAAAATTCATTAGCCAAATCTCAAAATCTAGTAGACTTGTTCACATTTTCATGCCTTTTCATCTTCCTTGCAATCTTATATTGGAAATCTTTCTTTCAAAATTTTCCAATATTTGTTAGCATTAGAATTGCATTCATGTTGTTCTAACATTAGCATGCATGCACTCTTTCTTTTGTCCAAGACATTCATTATAAGTGTAATCATTCTATCTCCAACATTTTTGTTTCAAGTGACTGCTTAAGAGTTTGTTTAAATACTTTATTATCATTATTATTGTGGTCTTACTTGGGTTTGTACACCTTGAAACTCAATTTCCTCTATCCTCACACCCACTAGGGTTTTGTACCTAGATCAAGGATTTCATGTTTTTGATTAAGTAAAACAAGTTTTGAAGAGTGCCTAAAACCCTGTACAAGTCTAAAGATTTTCAATAAGTACAAATGCAAAAGTACAACAAACAAAAGAGAAACTAATCACCCCCCAGACAAAGGGTAACCAAGGTGACAGAAAAGCCTATCACCAACCAAAACCAAACACCTAGCTAGAAGGCGAAAACCAAACTGAGACCCCAATACTACAATGGAGCTCACAATTTGCCCTTCAATCAAGGATTTCATGTTGATATACTATTACTATGTTATTATTCTTAAATTCTAAAGAGATGTAGACACCCTATCTAAGTTTTATTTATTTTAGTGGTTGTCCATGAGGGTTGAAAGACCAAATAAGGGATTTTATCCTTTAGGAAAGCTCAACCAACTCCAACCTTCTCCTTTATTCTAAGATGGATATTTCGAAGACTTGATTCATACAAGTCACATCTTTCCTTTTTTCTATACATTATTTTGATCTTTTGTAGCTTATCATATTTTTGTAGTATCAAATACTCTACTAAATTTTTGTGTGGCTTCTTATGCGGAGATAACATCAAATTTTGGATATATAAGATTTCTTTTGTAATGATGTGTAGATTAGATGATAGTGCAACACAATAACCTCCAAGCTAATAAGTTATCTAGCTTGCTCTCATGTTTCCCTTTCATTTAGCATATATGTCTAGTTTTTATAACTTTCTCTCATAATTCTAGTCCATCCCAATTTTCATTTCAAAAATCTTGTCTTTTTGGCCTAGTTTAACCATGTAAGAAATTTAGATAAAGTAAAAATAGTTCATCTATCATCATCATAGAATAACATATACATCTAGATATATTCTTGAGTAGTCCTCAATATCATGGTATATTATACTCCATTGACAATTTTCATTATCCCACCTTTATGAACAAATCTAACATGAGTGATTCAAGGCACTCCTTTGAACTTGAATTCAACTAATCATCTTCAAACTAATGGTCAAACTAAATGTTTGGTATTTAATAGTAAATAACTTACCAAATATACTTTTTGTCAAACTAAAAGGGCCACAAGCTAGGTGGCTATTACTTGCTTAAAGATGTATAAAATTTATTACATAGCATCCAAATTTACACTCTATGAGGCTCTACAATATAAGGACCTCTCAACTTTTATGGGTGTGTATATTCTAAGTCCGTCCAAGGTCACATTCATTGGTAACCCCCTTGTCACAATAAGAAAAAAAAATCTCAAGATCCTCAAGGGCAGTTTTATTCAAGCACAAATTGTATGAAGTGTCAACATAAGTATGGACATTATCTTCTAAGTTAGTGGTTAGGAGTTCTTATAGCTAATGTACTAAAAGTATTCCTTGCTTGATGAAGCCACAAGTAGGATGCAAAATATTATGGCCCTAATAAAATAGTTTTATAAACATTTAAGGTAGGATACAAGTTTTGATCTTTTCTCCTTTTAAACATTGTCTAGTTTTTAACATTTGTTGATTTAAGAGAGTTATCAAACATACTACACAACGCAAAAGTTCTATTAGTGCAAACTACCTCATATCACATTATTGAAAATGTTATAACATGGGGAAGAATTCAATTTAAAGATGTAAAACAAGAGCCAATTAACATTCTATTCAATTTCTTCACGTCAAACTTCAAGGGCAATTGTTTTATAAAGGGAATTAGGAATTCCCATTTTGTTATATTATATAATCAAATTAGAAAATTTATTTTACATTGACAAATTTATAAAAGGTCATTATACAAATATAGAAAAATCTAATCTACAAATGCAATTAAATTTTTAAAAAAATTATAAAACAAATATATCAAAACTATTTACAATAAAACGCATACTATAAATCTTGGTATCACACCTTAAATCTTAAAGATTTTAATTAAGTCGATAGGCTTTCTGATTTTGGGAACCACAATGGACAGAAAAGAGTCTTATGCCGGGCAATTTTTTTATGTGCTTTCAATAAAGCGAGGAGTGCAGAGGATTCCTTGCTCACCAATTATAGAAATGGCATGTCATAAGGCCACACTTCACTAGTGAATTTGTGGGACGAGATAGGGATTGCGTGCCTTTTATGTGGAGGACAATAACAATTTTGATTGTTGCATGGAGGAGAGACCTAATTTTGTGCAGGGAAATGGAGTTGGGAGCAGTTATATAATATTATTCTTGGAGGGTGCAATAGTTTGATCATGTTATTAGTGGTTTCAGATATCTACAGCTAAAAGGATAAAACAAGAAGTATGTCCACTATTGTTTAAATGGTTTCTTTCTTTTATGTTTATGTTCTTTTGTAATCATTGGTTCTTATCTATTTATATGCAACATTATTTTTTGTCTTGATAGTATTCCTGATATTGTGATATTGCGAAGCTGGAAAATCGATCCCTTAAACAAATAGATTTTATTTGCGATAGCAAACTAATTTCTTGATAATTGCTTTTAAATATTGTATAGTTGAAGAAAAAAATCGCTCAACTTTTCTTTGTTAAAACTTTCAGTACCGGATGCCAGAACTTTAAACTAATGTATAAGGCAGATATCAAATAATTTACCAGTGAAATATTCGTATAAAGATACTCATACACTAAATTTGGTATGCATCATGTTGTACTTCAATTACCATTTTTACCACAAAAAAGCAATAGTTTTATCAAGAGGGAGTGATTAGTTAAAATTAATTAAAAACTACAAAACCAAAGAAATTAGTTAAAATTAGTTAGTTAATTTAGTTAGAATGTCACAATTTGTAAATTTTTAGGAAAGAAAAATTAGAAATGAGAGGCTGAGAATTATCTTCATTATGAAAATTGTGTGGGGCCTGGGCATATGAACCCATAAAGCAGACTAGATTTGTTAATGAAATACTAGGCAAAAGCAACTGCACAAGCCAATGAAGCATGTTCAGTTCACTGTAGACCAACTGAAATCAAACGTTCTTTCCAATGAAAAAGGGCTAATACTGATTACAAACACTGACTAAACTCAATCAAGTAGAGAGTTCATCATAAATCTTACAATCTTTTTTCTGGATTAAGAACATACATGAAGAGCCAGAAAACAAATCAATACAAATTTTACATACTTTGTCAGACTACAGCTCCAGTTATTTAAATTAATGAAATAGAACAAAAGGTGTAAAAATGTGATTAGCACTGAAGAAAAGGTACTTCTTTGACAAAAATTGAAATACACGCCCAATTGAGCAGAAAAGATTTGCAATTTGCCATAAATATCGAGGGAAAATACACTTTGCTACTAAGCAGCAGATGGCTGTGTCCAGATTATTAGGAAAATGGATCTTAAAAGAAAATGGCAAAACCTGATGCGCAGATTATACAACTCAACTCTGCAACCATGATTACACTTTGAGCTTTGTATAATTACATAGGCCTTCTGTTCTCCCATGCACCAGAATCTAGTATTTTGACTTGATTGGTCACACTTAAGTGGGAAGAAACTCCTCCAAATAAGGGATCTCTATTTTTTTTGCCAATAATAATCAAAGAGAATTACATGAACTATTCACACAATGACCTCATACAGGTGTCCTAAAGGAATCTGGCCGACGAAGTGGTATGTCTTCAGATATGAAGCTACCATCCTCGGGACGCTTAGAATTGCGTGATGAGAGTGATGTCTGAATGCCTGTATATCCAGCTTAAGGTTGCCAATATCAGAGAGGAGGCTGAGTAAGCACATGCGAAAACCAAAAAAATGTACTGCTTCTAGAAAGAATAAGAAACAATATGAAAAATAGTAAATACCTATTCCTGAAGATAAATTATCACCGAGATCCTTGGTTTTATGGAGTAAAAACGTGCCAGAAAGGATTGTTACAAAACCACACATTTCTGTTACAATCTGAGATGGGTTCTGTCTATCCCAGTCCTGAATTGAAAACCACATATCAGCCTAAATCAATACATACATTCAGAACTTGACAGAAACAGATGACCTAAATACATAGGTCCATAATTACATTAACTAGAATCATCCCAGGCAAGTCCATTTGTGTAATGTCATGACAAAAATAAAATAAATCATGTACTGACAATAATCTGAAATACTGTAATGATGGAAATAGTAGAGCGATACGTGTAATACAGCAAAAGTAGAGGAAAGATTTTGACAGAGAATAACACTGAGGACAAACATACTTTATATGCACCATTTAGTACTCTCAACTTCAAATCAAGGGTCAACTTCACAGAAGGAGAAAAGACTCGAAAAAAATTATGAAAGGCAGGTCTCTATCGAGGACACAAAATATTTACTTCCAAGTTGCTTTTACAATACTATGGTCAGGAATAGTTTTCAAAAGGACCAGAAAAATAAGCCCACTGAACATTACAATGCTAATAAAGCAGTACGTCCAGTCCCATGATGGATCATTTGTCAGAGGCAGTTCTTTTTCATGGGTTCTATGACCAATAAAGAAGCTAAAAAAGCTCTACATCTGAAAGGCATTAAATTAGCTATATCTGAGCATTGCTAGTGTATTTGAGGGAAATTCTCAAATTATCATTAATTGGTGTGTCAATGATAGTCTTAAGCATAGTAACGAGAATCGCCTGAATCGGCGATTCCGCGACCAGATTTATCCTGCGCAATTTTTTTTGAATCATGAATCGGTATCGCCGATTTCTGGGCCATGAATCGCCTGAATCGACGATTCAGGCGATTCATGTAAAAATCGCCAAAATCGCCTTAAAAAATCAGCTATGAATTGCCCGCGGCATGTAAAAAGGGAAGTTGAAATTTTTAAAAAAATCACTTGTTTTTTTCACTTTGTTTTTGACCTATTCTCTTTGTTGTAACCCTAAAGGGCCTTCTATTTGTGAAGCATGAGTAGAAGAGAGGAAAAGTGAGAGAGAAGAAGAGAAAAGAAAAGCCATAGGTTTCCAACCGGCAAGGAGGAGACCGTGGACCCAGTCTTCACTGAGGAAGACCGCGTGTGGGTTGACCAGGTGGATGTAGAGGCTGAGGCTGTGGCTAGGGCAGAGGAGGCAGCTAGAGCAGGTTCAGGCATTGGTAGACGCACACGCGCACGCACAGACGCACGCCCTAGCGACGTTGTTCATGAGCCCATTGCCCATGCAGGGGACATGGCTCGGCGGTCCTCTAGGACCTACCTTACACGCCTTTCTCATAGGCAAACTGGATACTCAGAGGCTGAGGTTGAGGCTACAGCAGAGCTAGAGGATGATGAGGCTTGAGCTGGAGCCTTGTTTTTATATTTTGTTTACACTGTATAGATATTGATAGTGATACTGAATCACTGATAGACATATGTTTCAAACTTTCATGGATCTTCATCTTAGATTTATACATACATTTATGATTTGATGTCTTATAGATCTTCATGATTTCATCTTACTGATTCTATGATTTGAATCATTATGATCATTTGATTTTTATTTACTTCAGCTAGCATACAATTTACATTTTAGTACATAATGATAACATAGTTACGTATGTGATGGATTTTATGTTTCATGTTTATGTATGTTAGATTCTATTTCATGATGTTATAGTATTTTTAAGTTATATTCAATAAAGGGTGCATGAAATAAGTCTTAAATTGTTAAAATCTTTACATTTAAAGGGTTTTTTCAAATTTGTTGATTCATCGCCGATTCACCGGTGATTCACCCCCGATTCACGATTCGATTCGGCCGTGCCGATTCCGATACGATTCCGATTCACGTTACTATGGTCTTAAGAGATTGGAATCATAAAAACACATCTTCCACAGCATTTCGGGGACAAAAATGGTAGGATGGTAGAGAACGCATTTCAAGGATATTTCCTAGAGGGCCATTTTGTATGTGTGTGTGTGTGTTGAAATATTAATTGTCCTTTGTTGTCGCATGAGCCTCCAGTACAACTACCTATCAGAAGACACTGCATCTACAACAGTCAAAGACATTAAATGAGGTAGGTCAGTTTGAATTCGAAAATGAGAGGGAAATTTTGTGTAGACAGCAAGAGACAAAAGGAGGGAGGAATGTTCCTTCATTCTATAAGTCAGATCCCAGACTTTCTGAAAGAAAAAAATGTTCAGCAGAACAGCAGAAGCAAAAAGTTCTATGAGACTCAGCAATAGCACATCTGGATGACTTTCTGAGTTTTTTGTGAAAGTGAAGTTTCGTCCTATGTGAGCAGTGATTGCTCCAAGTTTATTGTATGCAGCCATACGTTGTTGTAAGTTTGTTTTAAGTTTTTTGATATTCTTCTTCTTCTAGGATTTGTAGACCATTCTCCAGATTTGTATCAGTTTGATTCGGTTAATAGAAAGCAAGCAAGCGTACTTGCAAATCTCCAATCTATTATGTTTCTGATCTAGTCTCCATTTATATATTTCATTGTGCATGTTAGTAGTTTTCGCAAAACAAAGGAGAAATCAATAAGTTTGTTTACGCGTTTTCCGGAACGCTTCTAATTCTCCCCGCATGGCTCGACTTGCATTTGAGCCGAGAAACTCGGCTTTCATTGACCAAGAAGCTCAGTCTCTACTTCTGTCGACCTCCCTGTTTGCTGAGCTCCTTTGGTGACTGAGCAACTTGGTCCCTATTGGTGCCGAGCAACTCGGCACTGCTCTGTCTCAGCTCCTTACCTTGTCAAGCAGCTCGGCTGCTTCAGCAAGTTTTGTGAATTTCTTGAATTTTTTACATGGTATCAAGAGCCATTAGGCCCCACATCCTAGTGAGTCTAGGCATTGTTTCTAGCTATTGAAGTTTGTTGTGTAGGAGACATGGCTGGAGATACAAGAACAACTTAGCAGAAGCCACCATCCTTTAATAGACAAAATTATGACACTTGGGCAAAGAAGATGAGAACCATTATGTTTGCAAATGACTTGTGGGAGTTTGTGGTAAATGGGTTTAATGATGTAACTGACCCAACACAATATGCTGCCATCACCAACCACCAAAAGACTCAGTTGAAAGAGTCAAGAAGAAGGGATGCAAAAGCTTTAAGCTTGATTGAGGCAGAGATGATAGAAACAATTTTTCCTACGATAGCAGCAGTTAATTATTCAAAAGAAGCATGGGATATCCTTCAAGCGAATTTCAACAGGACTGATAAAGTTTGTGTAGTGAAGCTACAAATGATTCGAAGGGAGTTTGAGAACCTTCAAATGAAGGATAATGAGTCTATTGTAGACTTTAGCTCAAGGATCTCTGGTTTGATAAACCAGTTGAAATCAAATGGAGAAGATTAGGAGCAAAGAATAGTGGAAAAGATATTAAGTCGTCTGCCTCCAACATATGATAATCTTGTGATGACCATTCAAGAGGCAAAGGACCTCACTACTTCGACGATGGATGAGTTGATGGGTACACTTCAAACCCATGAGCACCAAATTAATAGATCAGCAACATCTTCCCAAGAGCAAGCTTTAAAGATCAGTCCAACACAAGAGGTAGGGGGAGAGGAAGAAATGGCTCCAGTAGAGGCTCTAAAGGCAGAGGTCGTGACAACACAAGACAAAGAAATGTTAGAGGAAAAAGCTCAGGATGAACAAGCAATCAAGAGGGAGCAAACAGCTCTCAAAATAACTCTAGAGGAGGTAAGAAGAACTACAACTTTAACCAGAGTAATGTAAAATGTTATTACTGCCATAAATTTGGGCATTATGCAAGTGAATGCTGGAAAAAGCAAGGTGATCAGTCAAGGCAGAATGCAAATGTGGCTGATGTTAATGTGGGTGAAGTAAACAATCCCATAGCCTTCATCATGTGCAGCATTGATGAAGAAGGAAGCCCTAAGGTACGGTATTTGAACAGCGGTTGCAACAACCACATGAGTGGTAATGAAAGTCCATTTTCATTTATTGATAAGAATTTCAAATCTGAAATTAGAAAGGAAAACAATGGAACCATTCCTATTATGGGCAAAGGATCTATAATGGTCCGCACCAAGCAAGGTCAGAAAACAGAAATTCAAAATGTTTATTTTTTCCTAGGCATGAAGCACAATACGATGAGTGGTGGACAGCTCATTCAAAATGGTTACAAGGTGCTGATGGAAAATGACAAGTGTGTCATTCATGAGAACGGTGCGAGTAAGAAGATTCTGGCAACAGTTCAAATGACAAGGAACTAGATGTTCCCCTTGAGGATAGAAACTTGTTTTTCTTCTCAAATTGTTGCTGCACCTCCCAAGCATGCATGTATAGCAGCATATCAGCAATCAGCTCTAAAAAGTGTGATTCAAGACCCCTCCAAGCTATGAGATCTTAGGTATGGACATCTTGGTTTTGCTGGTTTAAATTTATTATCCAAGAAAAAAATGGTAGATGGTTTGCCTAATATTGTAGAATCATGTGACAAGTGTATGACTTATATTTGGGTAAGCAACATAGGCTTCCCTTTAATTAAGGTAATTCTAGAAGGGTGAGGGTGCCATTAGAGCTGGTGTATTCTAATTTAGTTGGCCCTATGCAAACCACTTCTATTGGGGGAAGTATTTATTTTATGACATTCATAGATGATTTCAATCGTAGGACATGGGTGTATTTTATGAAAAACAAATCTGAAGCATTTGATAAATTTGTTGAATTTAAAGCCCAAGCTGAAAAGGAATGTGGACATTATGTAAAAGTCCTAAGGTTAGAGGGGGGGAGTATACCTCCAATTCTTTTGTACATTTTTTCAAGAAAAATGGCATCAAGGAGCTTATAGCCAGCTATACTCCGTAGCAAAATGGAGTGGCTGACAAGAAGAATAGAACCATTGTTGAGATGGCAAGGATCATGATGAAAACAAAGGCACTCCAAACTGAGTATTGGGGAGAGGTTGTAGCAACAACGGTATATTTGATACATAGGTGTCAAACGAAGGCAATCCATGACAAGATTCCCCTTAAGGCATGGGCAAGACATAGATGGACAGTTGAGCACTTGAGAGTGTCTGGGTGTGCAGGATAAGCACACGTGTCAAATGAGCAAAGGCAAAAGTTGGATGACAAGGGTGTAAAGTGCATCTTCACGGTTTATCGTTCAAAATCAAAGGCCTGTAGATTGTATAATTGAAATATCCCTAATCGGATATTTACTAAATTTCACTTTCAACAATATATTCAGAACTAAAACTTTGCAGATGTATTCTAGCACAATTGAATCCAGTACAAAATCCAATAGATGCCTAACCAACTTCTTCTTAAATATAATATTCAAACTTAGATATAGGCAAATGAAATACAATACAATGACTAAACCAGAAGATTCTCCATGAGTTAATAACTAGTTTCTTTCAAGATAATATTCAAGATTTTAGGCATATAGAAATGCATTACAGACCCATAATGATAAAACCAGAAAATTTTCATACAACTCCATAAACACATTATTGCATTATACAACAGCAACACAAAAACCCAATCTTAAATACAGATTAATAGTCAGATTGGAATACTAGAATAAGAACTTGTAACTGCGAATAAAACACTTGTACTGATGTCTCCCGGGACAATGGGTTTGCATCCACTGTCTACCAGCACAAGGGGCTACATCCTCAAACTAGCTAAAAGCTGAAGCTTTCTAAAAATTCTCACAAGAGAGAAAACTAAACTGAATCATAAATCAAGCATGTCCAACAATGAACCTCTTTCCCCTTTTAATACACAAACTAAAACTCTTCAACTCCCCTCTGGCTTTCATCCTATTCCCTTGTGACTCTTCAACTTTTTTCTGGCATTTTGTCTTGTTCCTCCTTGACCTTTTGCCCTCTTTATACCATTAAATTGACCTTTTAATAATTTGAGTCTACATTTCAGAGTCAATATTTCTAATGTCTCAAAAAGGGGATATTAGAAATCTCCCCCCCCCCCCCCCTTAAAATTGATTGTCTTCAAGCAATCAATACCAAGATCCCATACGAGTCTACAAGTAGCCCTGTAGTCCAAACTAAAAACAATTCCAGCCACACTGCGAAGCAAGATGTCACTCTGCAATCTATCTCTCAACCGGATCCCTGGATCCCATATAACTCTCTGAAAAAACTCTACACCTGTAAACTGAACAACTCTGATCATCATTGATACCATTGAATCCAACCTCAAACAGAGAAGAATTACAACAAAGTCCTCAACAAGTCATAAATACGTATGATCAACACCTGATCCCAAACCCTGTTGTCATAACCAACCAATATGATAAGATAGAAATGTATCAGTAAACTATGCATAACCCAGTAGATGATGACAACCCAACCTCAATAGATGATGTAATAAACAAGTCGCTCAAAAAATGAGGGTAACATCCTAGACGTAACAAATACCATATTGTCATCTTCAATCCGGAGAACCTCCGAGTACATAGGTACTATGAATAAGAATGAAGCTGATAGAGCATTCTCTATGATCAACACATAACTCTCCTCAAAATTACACCAAACACTATCCAGAGGCTGATGTAAATAATTCAACCAACCCCTGTATGGTGTGAAATCAAGAACCCAATGTGGATTGATCCTATGATGCACAACACTAGTCAAATCACCACTTCCACCCTATGACCCATATTCCTTGCGAGGAATCGTACCAGGATTCCATTACCTGAAATTAGAATCATCTCCATCATGATAACCAAAAGGAGAGTCCTCGTTTACCTCAAACAAGGGATTATCAGAAATCCAATCAGCATCAACTTTAAACACGGGGTTATCAATAAGCTGAAAGTGATCTGAAACTTTGGTACTTGATCACTTGGGTCAATTATTCAAAGCATACGTTTGCTGAATGCTATCCAATTCATCAATTACCTCTAGAAAAAATTCCTGCCTCTCTTTATCCTCCTGCTCCTGAGAGTGATTCGTGATCCTAATCTGATTTTTTGCTTCCTAAAGGGAAATCCGAGCATCATTCAATGCCTCCTGTGTTTCCTTAAGCTCTCTATTGAGCTCCTTAATCTCATTCCTTTCTTTATTCAACTGATCAAAAAATGTTTTAGCAACCTTAAGAATGTTATCCCTGTCAGAAAGTAAATACAAATATTCTGATTTCATAGTTTCAAGGCCTGCTTTGATCACTTGCAAATCAGAAACAAGCCAATCTGCTTCCACCCCTTTTTGAATCTTCCTGCAGAGATCTTCCACCATCTTGTGAGCACTGTCATAATGTACTAACGATGCCACAACCATGTCATTACTAACCTTCAACTGATTTCTAAATGCATGCATTTCATTATCATGTTGGTACAGCTCATCGTCTTGTAGTGTCATCTTGGATTGTTCCTCTGAATTCCTGTCATGGACGTAGGAAATATATGGTTCATCACAGAAAAATTGCAATCTACTCTAATCTTGTGTGCAACTGACCTCATCAACCTGCTTATCAAAGCTAACCTCCAAATCACCAACGAAGAAACTTGCACCCTATGTAATATATTCTATGCAATGGCTAAAAGGCTGCAAATCAATGGTAGTTAATTGTTTTTTTTCAAGACCCTCTGTTTGATGATTTTTGTTTGCCAAAAATTCCTCATACACACCTTTGCGCCAGTTTTTTGCAAGGAGATCCTGAACCAATTTTAAAAACTTTCCTTTAGCCATATCAGTCGTATTTTGCTGCTCTAGATGAAACTCCAAGTAATTGTTGAATGGTAAATCATTCTGAATTCGAGTAGGGAGTTTTTTATAATCTCTATAAATGTCAAGTATTTCTGCTCTTATATCGGATTAATTATTCTGGGCTAACTGCGATTGCAACTTCATAGTACCTTTCCTGATTTTGTAATCCAAGCAGTTTGATCTGCTTCTTATAAATATGAACTCCTTACTGTCAAATCTGTAGATACCCCGAAGACAATTGATTTGGTGCCTAACATGCTATCATTCATCCTAACCACAAGTAATATAATCATTGCAAAATATTTTGATTAAAACCCAATGCTCCTACGTATTTTGATATATATGAAGAGCTCCTGTCACATGTCGTCTGGTATTTTATTTTGTACGGCCAGTGTCAATGGTTGACATTACTTGAGTCTTCATATAGTTTCTACGTTAGCTGGAAAGTCTTCAAATACTCTGGATCAAGATAACCTGTTGTTCCTTTGACATGCGTTAAAACATGAATTTCATTTGCTTTTGACAGCCCAATGCTCGACGAATTATTAGTCTACATATAGGTGGAGGTCTGTGAGACATGAGAAACATCAATAGCTATATCCAAGCGCATTGCCAAGTCCAAGAATGTCCCTCATTGACCATCTAGATGTTCCCTTAATGTGTCATTAGGGACATTCTTACTGAAATATCCTATTCATTACCTGACAATTCTGCTAGTAACGCACATAGATGTCAAGCGAATTCTAATACCTCTTAGAAAGCCGTCACTTCCAGATGTGTTGTTGGTTCCTATTCCCAACAACCATAGATGTGTGCTCTCAACTCATGCTCGATGAATGTACTGACCTCAAAATTTTCATCGGTTATACCCAACTCCCTTGACCACACATCTATTTACTTCATCCTCACAACATTGCTTCATTCAATGCTGAATCGATTTCAGATGTTACAATTTGAGCCTTGGAAATCATTTGCAAACTCAGTGAATACCTTGAGGAGCAGAAACGAGATTTAGGAACAAGAATCCTTGCATGCCTTTTTGTATTTAGAAGTTCAATAGCCTATCCAGCCGAAACTCTTGTTTACCATTGTCTCTAATGTGATTCCTCCACTTGTCTAAGTGTCTTGTATATTGTTCCTTTCCATACCAGAGTAGCTCCTTCACAATAATTAAAATTTGAAGATTTATTGTGCATCCAACAAACTACTTCTAAGCAATTAAGGTTGTCATATATTAAGCTCAACTCAGTATTGCTTGTGTACTATCAAACTACATTCCTGCTTGACCCCAAAATCTCCGCAAACTCCCAAGCCATTTCTTCAGAATACTCAAATCCAAAGGTTTTGGACAACTCCGATGATAGCCAAAAGGTGAAATGGTCACTTGAATCCTTTCAAACAATTACACCCATCGCCTAATCTTCCCACGGCAATTGCGGATATGCAAGACCACTGTATTGAAGCTTCCTGAGTGTTATGTTGTTCTAATTTGCCTCTGACACGTGACTCTCAACACACCTCCTGCAAATACCTTGAACCGAGAATTCCAAAGTGGGGCCTTGTAACCGGTATACTCTTTGTCTCACCGCTCGGCTGTATCGTTGTAGTAGTCAATAAATCCTACTGCCCATTCATGGCTTGCTCCTTACTGGTTTCCATCTATAGCTATCACACCCAATCCTTCTTGTATGTCGCACTGGACACACCTTAACATATTGGACTTGACTCATGGTATCCCTGTACCTTCTGAGTTATACTCGATAGATGCTAATCTCTACTGGTAGATAGAAGTGGGCTACGTACAGACCACCTACCAACCCCTTTTGATAAGTCGGACTTTAGTCACTGTGAGAGCCAATCCCGTGAAATGGTCTAGTTATTCCAAACAGTCTTTAAGAGACTCAAACTCCTCCACACTACCCGTGCTCCCTGAAGAATGACTATGGAAGTTGCCTGAATATTTTCCTCCTATACCTAGATCGCAACCCTTGGCTAAACTACAACAGGCAATGCTTTATCGTACACTATTCTATGCTTTTATATGTTTGATCAACCCTCTTTCATGTTCACATATATATATGTATGTATGTATTTATGTATGCGGGTTTTTTCTTATATATTTGGGTCCTGCTCTATTTGTTTGTAATACTTTTCCTTTATCTTTGGATGTAATGATTAGATAAGTTGATCTTTGGCTGGTGATCTTGTATATAGCTAGAGTAGTGGTTCTTTTTTAAGGAGAAGAATTGGTAGAATCAATTAGGGTTACTAGATTCTAATCAAGTCAAACCGAACCTGTAAGATCACCTCAATTGCCTGATGTTTCTTCTTCTGACTCTCCCATGATTCTTTGACCCTATGCTTCTATATGCTAAAGTAGTAACTGCTTACTAATATGCCTCTCATTTCACATAAGGAGTATTGTTTTGCAACCATACATTGTACTACCCATCAATCCCTGAATCTGATGTATGTTTCATAAAGAAGAATGGGGCTACGTCCATCTTCCAACTTCCTAAGGGATTTCGTCCTTAGATGACACAATCACATTTAAGCAGCCATTAGGATTTGAATAAACACATATATTCGTGGTTTTTCCAGGTCTGATAAAATCAATAACCTCAGGATGGCAAGAAGCACAGCTATGATACCACTAAAATATCCCTAACTAGATATTTACTAAATTTCTCTTTCAACAATATATTCAGCACTAAAAATTTGCAGATGTATTCCAACACAATCGAATCCAGTACAAAATCCAACAAATGCTTAACCAGCTTCTTAATTATAATATTCAAACTCAGATATAGGCAAACGGAATACAATACGATGATTAAACTAGAAGATTCTCCACAAGTTAATCACTAGTTTCTTTCAGAATAATTTTCAGGATTTCAGGCATATAGAAATGCATTACAAACCCACAATGATAACACCAGAAAACTTTCATACAACTCTATAAACACATTATTACATTATACAACAGTAACACAATAACCAACACAAAACCCAATCTTAAATACAAATTAACAATCAGATTGGACTAATAGAATAAGAACCTGTAAGCGCGAAAGAAACCCCTGAACTGATGTCTCCCAGGACAATGGGCTTGCATCCACTATCTGCTAGCATGAGGGGCTACGTCCTCAAACTAGTTGAAAGCTAGAGCTTTCTGAAAACTCTCACAGGAAAGAAAACTAAACTGAACCATAAATCAAGCATGTCTAGCAATGAGCTCTTTCCCTTTTTAATACATGAACTAGAACTCTTCGACTCCCCTCTAGCTTTCGTCCTATTTGCTTGTGACTCTTCAACTTCCCTCTAGCATTTCGTCTTATTCCTCCTTGACCTTTTGCCCTCTTTATATCATTAAATTGACCTTTTAATTATTTGAGTCTATGGTTCGGAGTCAATTTTAACATTATATAAAATAAGACTTCAATATTTCTAATGTCTCAAAAAGGGGACATTACAATAGTCCAATCACCAAGAAGATCGCCATTTCAAGAGATGTGGAGTTTCTTGAAAATCAGTCATGGGATGGCTCAGCAAATGAATCTTCAAGCTCTTCAAGAAAAGTGTCAACTATTGATGAAGAAGATGAAGTTGGTGATCAGCAAAATGAAGGAACAGCAGATATAGATAGCTCCAAATAGAGGCAAAAAGGGAAGCGGCCTCAAACATACAGAGAATCAGCTCCTAGTAGTTCTAGACAGCTCCGAATTGGTATGCAAAATAGTAGCAATAGTAGTACTGAAAATTTTGATCCCACTCTTGCCTCCTTATTGCCAAAAAAGACTAAGAGTCTAAGAGTCAGAGTCTTTATTGCCAAGAAAGACCAAAATGAAAGATATCATGAAGGCTATGATGAGAGTGTTAATTTTCCATTATTTTCTCATAGTGATCCAATCTATTTTGTAGAAGCCATGAAAGAAAATAAAATGGTGTAATGCCATGGATGAGGAAATAGATATCATACAGAGAAATGAAACATGGGAGTTAATTGTTTTGCCTCCCAAGAAACAAGTAATTGGAGTTAAATGGGTCTATAAGACCAAGTGCAATGCTGGAGCAAAGATAAATATGCATAAGGCACGATTAGTGGTCAACGGATACAAATAGCAGTATGGTAGAAATTATGATGAGACTTATGCCCCAGTTGCAAGAATGGAAACTGTGCATGTTGTCATAGCAATTGTAGCCCAGCACAAATGAAAGGTTTATCAAATGGATGTGAAGTTCGCCTTCTTGAATGGAGTGTTAAAAGAAGAGGTATATGTGGAGCAGCCACCTGGTTACGAAGTTCTAGGAAAGGAACAAAAGGTGTATAGGTTGAAGAGAGCTCTTTATGGGCTTAAGCAAGCTCCACAGACATGGTATAGCAGGATTGACTCATATTTGATGAGCAAGAACGATAGTGAACCCACTCTCTAAATCAAGGCAGCAAATGGTAAGGTTTTGATTGTTGTCTTGTATGTAGATGACTTAATTTTCACTAGAAATGATAATTTCCTAATTGGTGAGTTCAAAGAGGCCATGAAGAGTGAATTTCAGATGACAGACTTGGGTCTCTTGAAATACTTTCTAGGCATAGAAGTAAAACAAATGTATGATGACATCTTTGTCTCTCAAGAAAAATATGCAAATCAGATCTTGGAGAGATTCAAAATGCAAAACAATAAGGCAGTCCCAATACCAACAGTCATAGGTCAAAAGTTGAGCAAGGTAGATTGCAGCAGCAATGTGAATCCAACATTGGATAAATGTATGATTGGAAGCTTGATGTATTTGACAGCAACTCAGCTAATATGATGCATGTAGTAAATTTGATTTCTAGATTCATGGAAGCTCCGAAGGATTCCCATTGGCAAGTGGGAAAAAGGATCCTAAGGTATGTGAATGGTACCAAGGGATTTGGCATTTTGTATACTGTTGATAATGGATTTAAGCTAATTGGTTACACTGATAGTGATTGAACTGGAAGTCTAGAAGATAGGAAGAGCACTTCCGATTATATGTTTCATATGGGTTTGGGTGCAATTTCATGGGCATCCAAGAAGCAACCAATTGTTGCTCAATCTACCACAGAGGTTGAATACATAGCAGCAAATGCAGTAGCATGTCAAACTATTTCGCTAAGAAGAATCTTGGTAGATTTTTTAAAAAAGCAAGAAGACGAAACCACAATCTTTGGTGACAACATTTCCTCAATTGCATTGACAAAGAATATAGTTTTCCATGGGAGAAGCAAGCACATTGAGGTCAGGTATCATTTCATTAGAGAGCTAGTGGAAAATGGAGAAATCAAAATGGGATATTGTAAGTTCGACTAGTAGCTAGGGGACATTTTAACTAAGCCATTGGGCATAGCAAGTTATGTGCGCCTAAGGAGTCTAGGCGTAATCAATTTGGATCAGCAGTGATCCTTGTATTGTTTGCTCGGGACAAAGAGGGAGTGTTGAAATATCAATTGTTCTCTGTTGTCCCGTGAGCCTCTAGTACTCCTACCCATCAAAAGACACTACAGCTGCAATAGTCAAAGACATCAAATGAGGTAGGTCAGTTTGAATTCGAAAATGAGAGAGATTTTCTGTAGACAGCAAGAGAGAGGGGGGGATGTTCCTTCATTCTATAAGTTAGATCCCAGACATTCTGAAAGAGAGAAGTGTTCAGCAGAACAGCCAAAGTAGAAAGTTCTATGGACTCAGCAACAAGTGTGGATGACTTTTTGAGTTTTTTGTGAAAGTGAAGTTTCATCCTGTATGAGCAATGATTGCTCTTGGTTTATTGTATGCAGCCATATGTTGTTGTAAGTTTGTTTTAAGTTTTTAGATATTCTTCTTCTTCTTCTAGGGTTTGTAGATCATTCTCCAAATTTGTATCAGTTTGATTCAGTTAATAAAAAACAAGCAAGCATACTTGCAAATCTCCAATCTATTGTGTTTCTGATCTTGTCTCCATTCATATATTTCACTATGCATGTTAGTAGTTTTGGCAAAACGAAGGAGAAATCAATAAGTTTGTTTACGCGTTTTCTAGAATGCTTCTGATTCTCAAATGTGTATCTAGAAGACTTAAACACCAAAATACAACAACCTATGAAACTAAGCCTCATGTTGGCTATCAATATCTAAAGACCACTATTACTCGAGTATGCATTTAAAGCAAGATTTGACCCATCCCCATTTCCAAGACGTCCAGGAAACTGAGAAACTTACACAAACATTTCCCTTGGCTGTCCCATAAAATTAATGTTTCAGTTTTGATAATTTGTTTGATTTTCACTCATGTCAACTCTAAAGTTAAATTATTTAACACAAACATTATATGCTAAGGTTCTATAATTTATTTAAACATGCTTTATCCATGTTTGTATATGAATATTTAAAATTTCCCTATATTTTATATAGCTGCTACCAATATTGTCTGCTGTTTTGAGAATTAAAAAATATGTCCCGGGCCCCTTGCCCCCCCCCCGGAAACCTTCCCCACTTTGGCAGAAGTGGATCATCCAACGATAGCCACTATGGTCAAACTCTGAACATTTCCAAAGAACTAAATTACAATTGTACAAACAAATAAAGTAGTGCATCTTTTTTATTTTGAATCTCATGAATGAGACATTTAAAGCATAGTATTGGGACTTGGACTTGGCTTGATTCAGAAAATTGAACAGATGTAACTTGTAATGTGTGTTTCACAATTTATATTTGATTCTCATACATTTGAAATTAGAATAGCTGTGTTGCTTCTCATATATTTGATTCTCGTACATTTTGAATTTGAATATATTATTTCCATTCTCATAGGAAAGTATATAAGGAAACAAAAAAATTAAAATTAAAAAAACTTTATTTTTTGTTTTCTTAAACCAAAAAGCATCCCTTGTCATTTGGAGACAGCTATTCGTCTCAAACGATAGAGGGCATTTCTTGGCATTTCGGGGGATTGAGAAAATATCAGGGACGACAGAGGGGCATCCCCCTAGGCACAAAACTACTAGGGGACAGGTATGTCGAGTTTTGGAGCAAGGGATGTGTAACCATGTACCCTTGTTTAAAAAACATCATTGAAGTTAAGCTTATACAGGGGAGTTTTCAAGATATAAACTTTACACATCACCTTAAAGAGATAAATGGGAGGGAAGATAGATATACAAATGTCGATGCTGCTCAATTTCCATTCTTTGTTAAGGATGACATTGAGATAGTGTTCCACTGGGATGTGCCCACCCACCCCCTTTGAACCCTCGTGTACCTAGAACAGGGGTATGCAACAGAGCATACCCCCACCACCTCCCATCTGCCACCATTGCCCCATCGGGATGGTACGACATCCCCAAAGCGATGGAGAGGACTAGGTGTCCCTCAACTATTACAAGGACATCAGTGCATCATCCTCCAAGACAACTTTTAAAAATACATTTTTTTAAAATAAAAATCATGCTTTTAAATTGGCTTATGGGTTCCATTCAAATCCATATTGGAGGTGGTTCCCATCTAGGCCCCTCCAAACCTACCAAAGCCTCTCCACACTTCATTTTTATTCACAAAAGCATTTCTAATTTATTTGCTACTCATTTTTATTGACAAAAGCATTTCTCATTTGTTTGCTATAGAAAATAGAGAAGAGTGAAAAGCAGAGAAAGGAGTCATTGAAGGAGTCAAAGGACTGAGTGCAAGTGAAAGAGGAATGCCAAAGAGCAAGAAGAGGAAGATTCTACACCTTAAAGAGATTTTTCAAGCACAAGGTAGGGTCTTTTATTTTTATTTTCTGACATTAATTTGTAATTGCTTATGTTGTCTTTATGTTTTTTCATTTATTTTTCTTTCATTTTCTAAATCAGATTTTATATTAAATCTTGAAGGGAAAATGAAGAATCATCAATATAATTCTTCATTTTGCCCTCAATATTCAAGAGTGAATGATTTTAAAGTTTTTTGTGATGCCCCCATCAAAATACAAATTATATAATTAAATAAACAATTGATAAACAGGAATTATATAATTACAATATAAAGAATGATAAAATTATAATATAATATTTTAATCATTTAATATATTGCATTATAGTAATAATAATAATATTAAAGTATGAAAATAAATCAATAATAAAGTTATAATGCAAATATTTATAAATAATGATATTACAAGAAATAAAACATATTTGAAATATAGAAAAGTTATACTAATTAATTATAATAATTATTATAATATAACCTATAATATTCATATATCAAGCAATGGCCTAAAACACAACAATAAATTGTGAGCCTCTTATCTAGGAGGTCTTAATATGATTCTACTCGAGCTTAACAAATAATAATAATTAATTTCAATAAAAAATAGTATAAGCAAAAGGAGTCGACGCAGGTTAGTAACAACAACAAATATGCCTCAAGTTGGGTTTAGGATGTAGAATGGGAAATCCCCACTACAATTGTAAGGGACCTAGCAGCTAGAGAAAAATGGCAGACTCCCAAGCACACAAATTTTGAACCCCTAATCCTTGCTCATGTACCACAATAAGTCATTGAAGATGGGTGCTAGGACAAATTCCCTTAGCCATCTTCGTGTAGAAATGCGAACCGCTCAAAGGATTCAAGAGCCAAGATGAACGCTCATCTCCATTTCGAGGATTGCGAAGTTGGAAACATGTATTTTAGGGCACCCTTCATACCCTAAGCACTCTCAAAATCCCTTGTCGGTGTGCGCCTCTTATCTAGGAGGTCTTAGATTTGATTCTACTCGAGCTTAACAAATAATAATAATAATTAATTTCAACATATAATAGTATAAGTGAAAGGAGTCGACACAAGTCAGGAGCAACAACAAATATGCCTCAAGTTGGGCTCAGGATGCAGAATGGGGAATCCCCATTGCAACTATAAGGGACCTAATAGCTAGAGAAAAATGGCCGAGTACCAAGCACATAGATTTTGAACACCTAATCCTTGCTCATGTACCACAATGAGTCATTGAAGATGGGCGTTGGGTCAACAAATGCCCTCAGCCATCTTCATGTAGAAATGAGAACTGCTCAAAGGATTCAGGAGCTAGGATGAACACTCATCTCCATTTCGAGGATTGCAAAGTTGGAAACATGTATTTTAAGGCACCCTTCATACCCTAAGCACTCTCCAAATCCCTCGTCGCCTCGCTTTGGCATTTGAAAGACAACTATCAACAAGATAGCCCATTGCCTCACATTTCTCCAAATTCAAATGGCAAAATTGATCCATCTATGAAGGATAAGCTTCAAACTCCTCGACCTTCCATATTAGCACCGATGGACAAAGAGGTATCAGATGCAGTGATGGATGATATTCAGTTATTGTCTAGCCTTGGTTTATATGCAAATTCACCGGAATCAAACCCAATTGTCAGTCTCTGAAATCATGGATCTCTAATTCCTACAATCTAGAAGTGGTCATCAAATTTTTATCTAATAAATTCTTCGTCATCATTTTTCTTTATGAGGGGGACAAAAACAGCATTACCATGGTTGAGAAATGGTTCATGGATACTCATTCTCTATTTATGATGCCTTGGAGCTCTAATTTTGATCCAACCTCCTTTCATCCCTATGAAGCTCTGCTATGGATCCGCTTGTATCTTTTACCCTTGGAATATTGGGCTCTGGATTGCATAGAGAAAATTGGAAGGTCAATGGGAACTTTACTTGACATTGATTTGGATTCAATTGATAGCGACATGGGCAAGTTTGTCAGACTCAAGATTGCAGCCATAAATCACATTCCAAACTCAATAGGTTTGATTGTCGACGGATCCAAATGGGTCCAATCCATCGAAATTGAGGACAAGCATTTATGTTTGTTGTGTTAGGCCAAAGATCATTTTGAAAATGATTCTCTACAAGCCCCCCGCAATTCTCTACATGGCCCAGCCACAAAACAACCCCCTGTTTCGGCCCCTTGACTTCCAACTTCCACTTGTAAAGAACAAATCTTGTGCAAAATTGTAGCCGCTTCTCCCATCTCAATTGAGTAAGAAGGTTTAGACACAACTATCCTGGCTCCCCAAGGGACGGATATCGCTATGGATGATCTGCCCACCAAGTTGATTATCCCTAGACCTGGTATAGCTTCAGACACTAGTGTGGAAAATATGGCTCCATCATAATGGAATGACTTGAATGAAGACAGAGATTGCTTGGACATCACTGACATGAGATGTGTAGCCCAATTTACTCTACTTCTACTAGATCAAGGAAAGTTTAGTAAGATTAAGAAATCTATAGGGAAAAAATCAAACAAATTCCACAGAGAGGAAGAACCTATGTTAAAAGGCTTTACCAACATCCAAAAAAATTTAAGGACCAAGGGAAGGGTATCCTCCCTTGGGAAGCAAAGAGGATTCTCACTAGGAATGTCAGGCGCTTAAACACCCCTGACAAAAGACACCTCATCAAGAGGCACCTTCAGCACTATACCAGCCAACTCGTTCTTCTCCAGGAGACTAAACTTTCCCGCAAAGGAAGGTCAAGCATTTGAAAACTATTGTCGCCCTTGGAAACATCTCTTTATAGACTCCTCGGGAGCCTCAGGGGGCATTGGTCTTCTATGGAAAGAGTACTCATTGTCATTAAATTACATCCACCAAGATCCAAATTGGTATGCAGCTAGGATCATGATCTCGTCTAACAACTCCCATTTTGTTATCAACCACGTTTATGGCCCAATCTCCACTATGACTAAGCATTTGGTATGGGAAGCCCTTTTGGATTTCATTCATTCCTCTCAAGATCCAATCATATTGGGTGAGGACTTCAATGCAATCTATGATCTTTCAAAAAAATGGCGACATTCGAAAGATCAATCAAGTTATTAGTGACTTAAGGGGCTTTGTAGGGTCTTCAGGGTTATGTGACTACCCAACTAACAATGGTGTATTCACATGGACTAAGCAACGCAAAGACTTCACCGCCATTTTCAAAAGACTAGACAGATATTTGATTTCCCCTGACTGGTTTTCTTGCCATGCAACAGTTGATGCCCGCATTCTCCCTATCAGCATCTCTAATAATTTCCCTGTGTAGCTTGACATAGTTTCTGCTAATTCCTCACATCACGCTCCCTCCTAATTCCATAATATGTGGTGGCGAGATCCTAATCTGATCTCTCTTCTGGAACTATAGTGGAAGGAGGCCAAGGTCAGCGGCTCCATTAGTTTCAGACCATCAAAATAATTGCAGCATATTAAGAAAAGGCCCAAGTTATTAAAAAGATTGTGCATTGAAGAGGAATTGAAAGCTCTTAATGAGGTGGTTACTCAAAGGGGTATATTTAATGAAAATTTCTGCCAGGAAGAAAACTTGAGGAACTAGCTGAGGTTTTGCTAAGGGAAGAGATGCATTTGCGAGATAAGGCTAGAGAGCTGTGGCTCAAGGAAGGTGATGCCAATACCAAATTTTTTCATTATTTCATACAATTGAGACAATCTTCCAACAAAATTGAGCAATATCCAAGTGGAGAACGAGAGCTGGATTTCAGGTCATGAAATGTTGGTGAAGCAATGGTTGAGCATTTTACTAACTTTGTCGGTAACCAAGCTCCTCTCATGCACAATTTTGAACTTGATCCCTTGAGTGTTTAATAGAGATGACAACCAAATGCTATGTGATAAGATTTCCTACAAGGAAGTGTTGGCCCTTTTTCAAATGCACCCGAATAAAGCTTCTGGTCCGAATGGCTTCCCTGAATGTTCTTTTTTTTTTTTCAGAATTGCTAGTGTTCCTGGGGAAGGATTTATGGCTGCTTGTGGAGGATTTCAGAAAGTCCAAGCGATTTGTGAAAGACATCAACAATACTGTTATTGCTCTGATTCCCAAAAATCAGGAATGCAAATGTTTTAATGAATTTAGGCCAATTTCTTTCTGCAGTACCTTGTACAAATTAATCTCAAAGGTCCTTGCTAGTCGGCTGAAAAAGATACTAGGCCCAATCATTTCTAAGGAATAAAATGGTTTTGTGCCAAGCAGAGATACCCTACAAACATCATTGTTAAAACTGAAATTGCTCGCTCCCTCAAATCCGAGCGCTGCCCTGGCATGATCATAGTTGGATGCTTCCAAGGCATAAGTCAAAGTATCTTGGGTATTTTAGATGGAGTTTTGCAGAGCATGTGACTCTGCAAACAATGGAGAGACCTCATTTCATTATGCGTTCCTTCAACCTATTTCTCTCTCTCTCTAAATGGCAGCCTTCATGGATGTTTCCAGCCAACGAATGCGATCAGGCAAGTGGACTCCATGTCTTCCTTTATTTTCATTACCATGGCTGAGGCATTGGGATACGCCATCAAAAATCAAGTACAGCTCTCTAATTGGAAGGGTATATCCAGCATAAGGGAGGCTCTTTGTATCTGCAACACATTTATAGAATATGAACAACAATCAAGCCAAGTGATGAATAAGGCAAAATCAAGAATCTTCTTCTTTAATACCTATAATAGTCTTCAAAAGCAGATTGTTGCCATCCTTCTCTTCTCCATATATTCTCTACCAGCCATGTTCTTGGAAGTCCAAATATTCAACGGTATAAATTCCACTAAGCATTGGACAAAAGTCATCGAGCGATTCGATTCGAAAGCTGAGTCTTTGCACAACAAATGGTTCACCCTTCCTGGATGTATCACTATGACCAAACTTGCAATTTTGGCCATTCCTATTTACTATATGTTGTGCTTGGAACTCACATCTAAGGTTGAGAAGGAGATTGCAGGGATTCTTAAGAAACCTTTGTGGGAAGGATCTAAAAATAAAAAGGAAATTCCTCTACTGAAATGTGACATCATATGCACGGATAAGCTGGCTGGAAGTGTTGACATCAGAAATTTGAGACAACAAAACTTGGCTCTTGGAGCCAAGTTGGTATGGAAGATGTATCGCAACCCTGAAAAACTATGGTGTCAAATATTGGAGGCAAAATCTCTCCGCTGCCACAATTCTTCTCGCATACTCACGTCCCAAGCTGCTAGGAGGATCAGCTATATGCCATAATTGAAGCAGCTAATAGTAGCTCCTCAGTATCTTGCAAGACAATTTTCTCCAGCTGGGACAAGGATATTCTTCTTAGATGGCCTGGTCTTAACTGCTCTTTTGTTTGGTAGAGAAAGCCTTCCTCTCATGCTTGGAAGTTGAGCTTTAATGGGGCTGTAAAAGGCAACGCCAGCAGAGCCAGGGTTGGATGTACTATTCGTGACTTTGCTCGTAATTTTGTTTGGAGAGTTTCTAAAAACTTCAGAATTGTGCCAACAAGGCCGAATGTGAGGTTAGTGCGTTGGGAATCAAGTTGAGTCTCAGTTTGGACATCGACAATGTCAAGATTGAAGGGAATTCACTACTATGTATCAGAGCTATTTTGGGTGGCTAGAATTTTAACTGGAGCTTGAGTAATAAGCTAGATCTTATTAAGGAACTGCTACCCCAGTTCGAAAACTTCTCTCTGATCCATATTTATCACGAAGCCAATGAAGATGTTGATTGCATGGCCAGTGTTGTTGTTGACCAAGAGGATGATCTTGTTATTTGCGCGGATATGGGGAAATGATCAAGTCTTGCTCATATAGTTGAGATGGAAGCATCTTCATGAATGTTGGGATACATATGGTCTATGTTTTGCTGCTCTGTAATTGTCGAGCTTTTGACTTTTTCAACTATGCAAGAGCGCTACCCATTGTTTGGTAGCACTTACCTATTTAAAATAACAACAAAAAAAAAAGACTTCGCCCTATTACCGAGCAAAAAAATCATATATCAAATGATATGTTAATTGATTGTTTAATACCATATAAAATATTGAAGTAATAATTAAGTAATAGAGTTTTTACTATAATAAATTGTTAATGTAATATATTATAAATTAACAGTGATATATCGAGATATAAATTAACAAGAAAATTATCTATAAATAAATAAATCTATTATAAATAAGATATTAATGTTTTATAGGTCGGGAACATAAAATAATTAATAAACAAAAAGTCACACAACCCCTTGCCCTTCAAATGACACACCAGTTTGGAAATAGATAAAAAATTATCATTTATTTATTAAGTAAAGATATATGGAGAATTTAGGGAATTATTTGCAAAAGCTTACTGGAGAAATGTAAGACAAATTAACTAAGGTCCCAACATGGGACATTACAAGTGGTATCAAAGCACGATTCTGCCATCTTGTAGCTAAAGATAAAATAGAGTTCTGCGCATAGAAAACAAATTTTATTCAAGAGAGTCAGAATTGTAAATGTACTACTAAACATAGTAGCAGACTGTAATTAATTCAACTTCTAAAGTGCTGATCGTGATTGTCTTATTTTGTAGGTATCAACAATCACAATTTGTGCATGCACTAGATTAATGTTCAAATTTGAGATATGAATTTTGAAGATTATATTTTGCTTTCTTCTGAAGTTCAGTGGCAGAGATAGTACTATTTATGATTTTCAATGGTACCTATCTCTTGCAATTCCATCCATATGTATAGCCCTATCAAAAGGGCGGTCAAGTCTAATCGGTATAAAGAGACATGATGGTTCAATATGAATTGTTTCCAAAAAGCCCCAATTCTAATCAAGTGTTAGCAGTTAACTAATCTTAACACTAATTTCATTAGTGTTTGTTTGGATAGCAAATCACAATCAATCTGTATAAAGCAATGTCTATATACTCGATCAATGCTTTATCAATTTGCAAGGTAATGCATGATTCCAAGAGATAATCACAAATTTCATACTTCAAAAAATATACACAGTCAGATCATTGATGGAAAGGAAGTTACTTAGATCATATATATGATTGTGTATGTATGTGTATATCTGTTCACGTGGTGATCTGGTATACATGCATGCATACACAATTATCAGATTCATCCTTTCATATTGACTGACGCTATCATATTGTAACAGTCCCTCTTAGCTAGAGAAGACAACAAGGTAATGAATAGGTTTAGATATCACCTAACACATGATACTGAGAATACAAAATATCAAGTCAGCATGATACTTGTATATCCTAGTTATGGTATGTGCACTGATACCACATCACATGATGTCTACCATAACATGTCATGGGATGTCCACCATAATTATCTTATTAAGATCAAATTGATCTACAAGAGATATCAAGTCAGCGTGATATCGATCAATTAGTCCAAGAGAGATTAACTATCAAGATATTCCAAGAATATCAAGTCCACATGATACTCATCATGATAGTAAACATTGTAAAGTCGTAACCTTACAATGTTGAATAGAAGTATACATTATCAGAAAGATTGTCACCTTTCAAAAATATACACGAGGGAGGCCTATAAAGTCATTGAGTCACAGATATGACAAAAGAGTTTACACATTAAACATCTTCAATATATATATATATACACACACTAAAGATGTTTTAAAAAAATTTTGAGATTTAGATTCAACAAATTACATTTCAGCCATACCAAATTTCTTTCTAAAGTGGTCCACTTTAACTCTGGAGAGAGGCTTAGTAAGGAAGTCTGTCATTTGATCATTTGCACAAATATATTTCAACTGAATTGCTTTCCTTTTAACCATATCCTTCACGTAGTGATATGGGATCTCTATAAGCTTGAATCGATCATGGAAAACAGGATTCACTTAGAGTTTGATGCAACTTTGATTGTCACAATGGATAGTAGTAGGTTTCAAAAAAATTCCAAATAATCTCAAAATCAACTTTTGAAGTTGTACTACTTTTCTAGCTCCCATGGCGGCTGCAATGTATTCGACTTTAGTAGAACTTTGTGTTATGAAATACTACTTCCTACTTATCCAAGAGATAATGGTTGATCCAAACTAAAACAACATCCAAACATGCTCTTTCAATAAGTCACACTTCCGGCCCAATCAAAATCTAAGTATCCATGTAAGTCTATATCAACATTCTTATATTTGAGCCCATATCCAATAGTACCTTGTAGGTACCTCTATGTGTTTAGCAGCAACAAGGTGTATTTCACATGGTTCAAACATAAACTAGCTCAAGGCCTTCATTACATACCAAATGTCATAGCATGTGTTAATCAAGTACATCAGGGATCCCATAATTTGTCTATAGAGGGGATCAACATTCTTATATTTGAGCCCATATCCAATAGTACCTTGTAGGTACCTCTATGTGTTTAGCAGCAACAAGGTGTATTTCACATGGTTCAAACATAAACTAGCTCAAGGCCTTCATTACATACCAAATGTCATAGCATGTGTTAATCAAGTACATCAGGGATCCCATAATTTGTCTATAGAGGGTAGGATATGCAAATCTGGATTGAGTTGCTGCCTCTTTTAACTTATGTAAGTTTGTTTCCATGGGTGGAGACATATGCCTACAGCTTAGCATTCCAAATCTTTTGACAATATCAATCATATATTTTCCTTGATTTAGAAGGATATCATCAAGTTTCTGCTAGAATTCTAATCCTAGAAAGCAGCATACGATACCCAAATCCTTCATATCAAATTTTGAATCCAAATCCTTCTTGCGTTGAGCAATGCGGCAATCTCCTGCAATCAACTGGTCATCAACATATAGAATTAATATTCACATGTTGCCTTTAATAATTTTAAAGTAGAGATTTGGATTTGCATCATTCTTAGAGAAACATAGTCCTATAAGGTAGCTGTCAATTCTCTCATACCAAGCTCTAAAAGCCTGTTTGAGTCCATATAGGGCTTTCATCAATTTGCATACATGGGATGCTACATGAATCACAAAACCATCAGGTATAGACTTCCTCTATGATCGTCCTTTTCACGAATGTCATCTTTGCATCCATCTGGTGTATCTCCAGCCCTTAGTTGCAGCAATGACTATAACTGCTCTAATGGATGTATATCTAGCAACAGGTGCAAATGTCTCCTCGTAATCAATTCCCTTCTTTTGTGAAAAGCCTCTTGCAAAAAAATGTGCCTAATGTTTCTCTATACTGTCATCTGTAGCACGTTTAATTTTGAAGAGCCATTTAGAGAAGACAATGGATTTCGCTTCAGCTCGAGGTACTATATCCCGCACATATTTTTTAGAATGGATTGATACTCTTTTGTCATGGCATCCTTCCATGAATGGTATTTAAGCGCTTCAGTTACACTAGTAGGTTCAAAGTTTATAATCTTGTTCATTAGAGCCACATAGCTTGATAATATGTTAGGCCTCTTACTCTCTCTAAAAGTTCCTTTTGGTGAAGCAAAGTTTTTTGCTTCCTCAACAACATTTCTAGCCCAACGTGGTTGTTTCCTTTAGTTAATATTTTGATTTTGATCACTTTGAATCTCAAAATCAGTTTGGTTTTCATTAAAGGTTTGTTCTGGTTGCTCCCTCTGTGGCTCAGAAGTAGGTTCTTCCTCTGTGGTCTCAAGTGAGCCCTGAATTTCTAACTCATCTGAGCTCTTTGACCTTTTGAAGGAGATGTCTTCCTCAAAGGCAACATCTCTTCTCGGCTCGACTTGGCATTGTTTAGGTAGGTATATCCTGTAGCCTTTAGAAGTTTCACTTTAACATACAAAATCCCTTTTCTCCCAGAAGATTCTAATTTTGTCCTTTTCTCTTTTGACACATGTATGTATACAGTACAGCCAAATATCCTAAGATGACTTATATTAGGTTTTATCCCGGTAAAGGCCTCTTCTAGTGTTTTATTACCAAGATGTGAGTGAGGACATCTATTTTGTATGTAGACCGTTGTTCTTGAAGCTTCTACCCAAAATGAAGTATCAAGATTTTGGTCATACATCATTAACTTTACAGCTTCTACAATGGTTTTGTTTTTCCTCTCAGCCACCCCATTTTGTTGAGGATTATAGGGTCTAGTGAACTCCTTAATCCCGACATCAATACAAAATCCTTCAAAGATTTCTGAAGTGAATTATTTCCCATTGTTAGTTCTCATGGTTTTTAACTTTCTTTCGAAATGAGTTCTCTGTCAAGGCCTTGATTTCTTTGAATTTCTTAAGAATTTCTTCTCACTCTTTACATTTTAGGAAGTAGATCTAGGTCTTTCTGGAGAAATCATCCACAAAACTTACATAATATAGAAACCTTCTCATAGAGGGGCTTGACATAGGTCAACAGAAGTCTAAGTGGACTAATTCCAATACATTTTTAGTTTAGCTTAAACTAATTTGGAAGGATCCTTGAGTGTTCTTCCCTAAAGCACACCCCTTACATGTCCTGTTATGGATTGTGTTTAGTTTGGGAAGTCATGTCACTAATTTTTCCATAGATGTTAGAGCTTGACAGTGTTTATGCCCTACTCTTCTATGTCAAATTTTATAAGTCATAGGTTTCATGAATGAGTGCTTGTTTTGACTTAATGCAGATTTTGTATAGGTATCCATGTCTTATACCTATTGTTTTGGCCTTCTTCAAAGTAGCATTCTTTGGCCATGCCAAGACTTTTCCATTCATGAAAGTGACTCTATATTCATTATCTTCTAGGGCAGATATAGTTACTGGGTTTCTTTTAATTCCTAGCAAAAATAGTACATCTTGTAATCTAAGTTGCCGATTCAAGTTTGGGGATGGGTTCGGGTTCGGGGTTCAGGCAAAAAAAATTTTCCCCATTTGGGTTCGTGGGTGGGTTTGTGAGTGTGTATATATATATATATAGAGAGAGAGAGACACACACACAGAAGAGAAACATGCATAGTTGCAAAACAAAGTCATTTCACAATATGAACAATTGTTGCTTGATTATTGATCAATGCCAAATGCCAAAGGGTTTCAGGTCCCTTCAAAACCTGTTTTTACCTAAATCTAATAACATTAAATACTCGCTCATTAATCTATCTTCATGATTGCAAAGAAAATTATACATTGAATTACTAAATTGCAAAATGAAATTGCAAAACATAGACTAGTTCATCAAATGATACATTGAATTACTAAATTGCAAAACAAAGACTAGCTCGTCAAATAATAAAGTTTGAAACATGATGATAGATGACAAATGTTTAGTAGTTTATCAATAATCACAGTATCAAGTGCCCTTCAAGGGTCAAATGGATCATCATAAAATGAGGGATCAATGGCTTCATCCCCAACTGCAACTATATCTAGATCTTCATCATTGGAACCCAAACTGGTTCCACTAGTCCCATATGCTGCTATATCATCGTCCTCCTCCTTGACATAAGGGATTAGATGAGTGAAATGTTTTATATTAAGTTCCTTTGAGAGTTACATAAGAAAACAATTAAAAAAACACACTCTTTAAAGTTGTTTTAGCCCCGAGTTCGCCGTGGGTTCCTCTGAGTTCACTCCAGCAAGGACCCGGACGAATCCACAATCAAAACTAAGGACCTTGCCCGGACCCACAGTGAACCCGAGGACGAATCCGGACTCGTGCGGACCCAAACCCGAATCCGGGCAGTAGGGGACGAATCCGGCAACATAGCTTGTAATTGAATACTAATGCTCGAATCTAATTTGATGTTATCGGTCCCCACTCCTTTTACAAAATATGTGGGGTCATCTTCGATGGCTACCTCTTCCTCAATTTCTTCAACAATATTATTTAAATGTTCTCGGAATCCAGTGATATGTCTAGATGACCCACTATCAATCACCCAAGTATTGATTTTATTTGATTTATTATTTAATAGCGTTTAATAGAATAGGAACTTCTCAAGATCCTCTTCTGTATTTGTTTTTCTAACTTTAGCATGGATGCTTGATTATTAAGTTTGTCAAGGCATTTGGTACCATAATGTCCATATTCATCACATCTAAAACATTAGACGTGAAGCATCTCTCCTTTGCTTGCCCTTTGCATGAAAATTTTTCTTCCTTTTGAAGTTCTTCCCTATCTTAGGGTGGTTGGTATTCAGAACATCAAAGTCTTCATTTATGGATTTTTGTTTGATTCCTTTTGGTAATTGACAAGCTTCTTCTTGTAGATAGATGGATCTTAGGCGGTCTAACTTTGGGAATTTTGACCTTGCACTTATGCCTTGTTTGAATGATGCCCATTAGTTGGGTAGTCCACTTAGAGCTATTATGGATAAGTCTTTTCCTTCTATCTCATACCCAATGTTTGATAGTTGATCCCTTAATTCTATTATTCTCATGAAGAAGGCATTCACAGATTCTCCTTTGTTCATACTTACGTGATTCAACTGTGTTTTGAGTGCAACGGTTTTTCTTGTATTATTTATCTCAAAGGTGTTTTCTTGAGATTTTAACATGAGGTAAATAGTTGTCTGCTTTGCCAGTATAGGTACCATGTGGTCTCCTATAGAACCCACTATCAATTTCATAGCTTTCTTGATATTTTAAATCCATTGGGATTTTTCTGGCTCATCCTCAGGTTCTCTCCATTTATCTTTTACATATGAATCTACTTTGTGCTAATCTAATATCATCATGATTCTCAATTTCCACGCTGTGAAGTTGTTGGCACCCTCAAGGCGATCCTCAGATCTGATTGGATTTGTCATTTTGAGTGATGGAAGTGTGACAGTTATTTATCAAAGTAGGTAGTCCGATTTCTCAAGTTTACCTTTGATCTTCCTAACCTGGCTCTGATATCAAGTAAATGTATTGGTAAACTTAGTGATAGACTGTAATTTGTTCAACTTCCAGAATACTGATCTTGATTGTCTTATTTTGCAAATATCAGCAATGACAATTTGTGTATGCACTAAATTAATGTTCAGATTTGAGATATCATTTCTGAAGATTACATTTTGCTTTCTTCTGAACTTCGATGGCAAAGATGTACTATTTATGATTTTTAATGCTATCTATCTCTTGCAATTCCATCCATATGTATAGCCCTATCAAAGGGCGGTCATGTCTAATCGGTGTAAAGGGACATGATGGTTTTGTTGATGTTTTGTAGCTTCTGTCGAATAAATTCTAGAGACGATATATATAATCTCTTTCTCTAATATAATTCTAGTGAAGATGTGTGTGTGTGTGCGCGCGCGTGTATATAGATACATACGTGTGTGTGTGTGCGTGCGTGTATATAGATACATACATATAATTCATTATTATTTATATATTAGAGAAAGAGATTATATATATACACACATATAATTCATTATTATTTATATATTAGAGAGAGATTATATATATATATATATATATATATATATATATATATATATATATATATATATATAATTTGTATATATATAATTATAATGATTATTATTATGAATGTGTGTGTCCCTGAAGAGACATGTCTATTCATAACTCATTCTCCATATAAATATAATTGATTGCTGCAATTGAAAAACATATACCTCAACACATAATAATAATTAATCTAACAATAATAATAAAATGAATAATAAATAATCTAGGCTTCGGCAGACTACCTATAAAAAAAAAACATATAACTCAGGAGGGCAATGCAACTGCATTTGCAGCGATCCACAAAATTAACATGGCATCAGAGCTAGGCTGCAAATGTAGCAGCAGAAATACATATTTTGATGAAATCCTTACTCCAATGGAGTGATTGATGTTTGCAAATATCAAAGAAAGCCCAAAGCATGGCTAGAAATATTTTTCTAAGAGAATCGTTGGATGAGTGTTTCTACTCTATTGCACACGTGCTTTGTTTGCGGTCGTGATCTTAAGTAAAGATGAACAATATGTTAAAGAAAAAAAAATGAGCAATATTAAGGAATATTTCCCTACAAAATTTGAACTTATCTTGAGTAGGAAAACTCCAATGTCTGTGGTTGAGGTTTTACTTGACACTACTTATGCAAGGTCAATAAATCCGGGAGGTGTTTTTTTCTCATCTATTTGGTAAATTATTGAGTGCAAAACTTGAAGAAGTCGGAGGGGAGTCAATGCTTTGCCCTCCTTGAATTGCAAGTTGCGTATGAGAGTTACAACCTAGAGGAAATTGAGCGAAAAGGTAATAATTCATGATGTAGAATGAGCATTATCGCTAGCAACGAAGAAAGATTTTCAAAACCCGTCAACCTCTGTCATTGGACCCATTAACCACAGTGAAATAAATAATTTCCACCACTATGGAGAGTTCTATAAATTTCAAGGGATACGAAGAGATACAAATCAACCCCCAAAGAATTCCTTGACTAAGTTACCAAACACACAGGAGAAGACAAAAGTGAGTTAGTTCCATGCCACGGAGGACTGATGCAGAAAGATATTAAAAAGAGACTACACCTACTTCACATTATTTAATCCACATCAAAAGCATCGGACCCATATTTAAAACCGAAATGCTCGTACATGGCAAGGGATACAAACAATGACTATCGTCACTAATTTCACATGCCACGTCAGTGAGACCCACTGCAAAGGTATATGTGGGTGGAGAACGGTAAAATTAGGTATACTTATACTTGTTTAGTATATATCATTATATATAATTTATATTTAGAAACATAGTATTATCTTATTCATTATGAATATATATGGTAAGGAGTTATAAACATATGTACTTGTATAAAAGACATATTTGTTATTATTAGGATCATTCATTTTTATTTTTATTTATTATGGGGAGCTAATATAAATATAAATGTGGTTCCTAGTACTAGGCATATATGTTTTTCAATTCCATAACCATTTTGATAAATGAAAGATGTATATATGAAAATATATATATATATATATATGGAAGAATCACTAGTACTAAAGTGGATCAAGTATTGTCTAAAGGACAATACCCTTTGACTACAACAGGTAAGCATTTTTCAATTACTATATCTTGAGAAAGTACCTTTATTTTTTATATGTACTGTAAGAGCTATTTGCCTTGATCTTTACCTATCAGTATTTTCTTATAGGAAAAAGAGGGAGATTGATATCAGATTCAGAGGGAGTTTAGCACTTAATCAGAGGCAACTTTGGATGAGGAGCTTTGAATATTGATATTGAGAGGGAGTCTTAAAATCCACGTGTGTGATTGCTTGATTTTGGCCTACCCCTGTGTACATCATGAGGAAGTGACGAATTCCAAATTATTATCACTTGTATTTGTAGAATTTATTGAAAGGTGACGATCTTTCAATAACCTAACCTTTTATTGTGATAGACATTTTATGATGTTTGAATCAGATCATAATAGATTGTGAACTTGCATGGTGGATTAAGTTCCTTAAACAGACCATGGCCATCTATCATGATGGACATCTTATGATGTCTAAGCAGATCATGATAGATGATATCTCTCATGGTGGATTAAGTTCCTTAAACAAACCATGGACATCAATTATGATGGACATCTTATGATGTCTAAACAAATCATGATAGATGATATCTTGCATGGTGGAATAAGTTCCTTAAACAGACTATGGACATCTTATGATGTCTAAGCAAATTATGATAGATGATATCTTGCATGGTGGATTAAGTTTTTTAAACAGACCATGGCTTTCTATTGTGATGGGCATCTTATGATGTTTAAGCAGATCACAATAGAAGATTACTTGCATGGTGGATTAAGTTCCTTAAATAGACCATGGCTATTCATATGGTAAGCATCATTGAGAATGCGTGTGTACCTTGTGAATAGTTTAATTATTTGGTGAATGTCATATGATGATATTTTGGAGGCCAATACTTATGATAACAAATGTGACATCAAAATATTGAATATCTTTTGATCACAGATATTCTTATATTACATTGAGGTAATAGCTAACCATGAGTTTATCCTCCCTAACTAAGAGGGAGTGTTGATGTTTTATAGCTTCTATCAGATAAATTCTAGTGAAGATATATATATATATATATATATATATATATATATATATATATATATATATAATTCATTATTATTTATATATTAGAGAAAAAGATTATATATATATATATATATATATATAAAATTCTAATGATTGCTTATTATTATGAATGGACACATCCCTGAAGAGACATGACTATTCATAACTCATTCTCCATATAAATATAATTGATTGCTGCAACTGAAAAAACATATACCTCAAAAGGGCAATGCAACTACATTTGCAGCGATCCACAAAGTTAACAGGTTCAATATGAATTGTTTCCAAAAGCCCCGATCCTAATCAAGTGTTAGCAGTTAACTAATCTTAACACTGATTTCATTAGTGTTTGTTTGGATAACAGATCATAATCGATCTTTATAAAGCAATGATTATATACTCGACCAATGCTTGATCGATTTGCAAGGTAATGCACGAAACCAAGAGATAATCGCAGATTTCATACTTGGCAAAATATACAGTCAGATTGCTGATGGAACGGATAGTTACTTAGATAGTATATATGATCGTGTATGTACTCATGTATATCAATTCACATGGAGAACTGGTATACATGCATGCACACACAGTTTTCAGATTCATCCTTTCATACTGACCGACGCTATCATATTTTAACGAGAATAAAAGAATTTATAATATAAAGAAAAAAAACTAATATTAATAAATATGAACAATTCATTACTTGCAAGGGTTCCATGGATAGGAGAAACAATAATGCTAAAAGATTGCAAGCTGCGAGAAGGGAAAAAGGAACACAACAGGGAGTATGGACATTATATTGACAACTATAATAGGTTATCCAATCAACAATTTAGTGATTAAAAAAAGAATATTTTACAGCCAGCCAATTATGCGAAGGATGTCGAATATGATCAACACATTTATCATCAACATGAGATTGGAGTCACCGAACATGAAGGCAGAATAGGAAATGGATTATCAGATTTATATGGGGAGGAGGATGATATATATTGGCAAATAAAGAGGGAGAGATACACCTTTTGCAATGATCACCATGAAAAGGAAAGACATGAGGGTCAATTGCAATTACAATATGAAATGATATGGAAATGCGACATAACATCTAGTTCATTTATATGTATATTGAATCATTGCATATCCGAATCAGTCAAGAAAGAATGATACTAAAAAGGCCTCGACGAATAACAAGTGGCGTGGCAAAGAATGAAAAAAATAACGAACATCACATGAGATACAAAAACAATTATCGCAGAACAAATACTATAAAAAAACATTGAGGGCAGTTCAGGAAAGATTCCAAATAGAATCGATTGAGGGAAATAATATATTAATACTGGACAATCAGTTGATTGGAAAAGACCATCGTTAGGTATTAATAATGGCGACCATGGTCTTTGAGAAAGGAGCATTTAGAATACACTCATAACAACAGGGAAGTAATAGAGAGTTTTGATTAGAAGAAGGATACTCATCATTGCTTTTAGTTATTATATGGGCAAATAATAAAACATCATGATCAACATTATGATTGAGTTAACAAGCACAATATTTACTAAATAAGAAATTATGTTAATCGATAATTGGTAACGGTGTATCAATCCATGCTATAATAATGAGGAAACATCGACAAGCACCAATTAGTAAAGAAATAGTCATAATTATAGTCACTCGATTATTAGTAGATAAGTAATTAATCTTAATCACTACTATGAAAATACTATAAAGGAATAGGAAAAAGCTTAAAAAGGTGATAAAGAAAAGACAATAATACATCCTTAGCATAGGACGCGAACAGCATTTGCATAGGGTTTGAAATTTGTCATGTAATATTTAAGCGCTTGGATCTGTAAAACCTTGAGGGAAACCGTTGAGTTTGGTGTCCAAGCAATCTATTGCAGCTCAGCATTCTCATAGACGGGAATAATAGTTGGCATAGTATGGTCTTTTCAATACATATATAGTTTATTAGTAATTACCTATAAGGGTAGTATGAGGAGAGAGAACATAGGTGTCTTCTAGGAGAGGCTAGTGTAAATCAAGCCAATTGGTTATTCCAAGATAGGAGTATGGATCAAAAACCCTAAGTGCCTTGCATTATAATGATTAAAATAATGATACAATTATAATATAATATCTTGATCATATGATAATATATTGCATTATAATAATAATATTAAAGTATGCAAATGAATCAATAATAAAGTGATGATCCAATATAATTATAAATAATGATATTACAACAAATAAAATATATTTGAAAGTAGAAAAGTTATATTAATCAAATATTATAATATAACCAATGTTACTCATTATGAAAACTTATATATTAATTGGTTGTTTAATACCATATAAAATGGTAACGGTAAATCATCATTAAATAATAGAGTTTTTAACTTTTTACTATAATAAATTGTTAATTTAATATATTATAAATTAAATCAACAAGAAAACAAAATATAAATAAATAAATCTATTATTAATAAATATGAATATTTTATATCCAGTTCAGTCTAACAAAGAAGAATGCATGCTAATGAAGTTAGATATACAAAAAGCTTACAATAAGGTAGATTGGCATTTTCTCTATAAAACTTAAAGAGGCATTTGGTTTCTCCTGTTAATGGATCCATTTAATCTATAATTGTATAGCAACCCCCAAAATATCAATCCTAATTACTGGTGCTCCACAAGGCTTCTTTAGTATTTCAAGAGGAATAAGACAGGGGGACCCAATATCATCATTTCTCTTCATCATAATGGTTGAGGCATTTGGAAGAACAATAAAAAATGCTCAAGCAAATGGGAAAATAAAAGGCGTCATAGTAGCAGAAGGAATCCCAAACATTACTCATTAACAGATCGCTGACTACACTGTCCTCTTAGGACAAAGTATTGTAGAAGAAGCTCAAAACTAAAAGCAAATTATCAAAACATATACCAAAGCCTCAGGACAAAGGTCAACACAAAAAAATCAGAAATCTTTTTCCTAAATGCAAAGCAGAAATGGAAAGAAGAATCTATGACATTATGGGTTATAAAAAAGGCACCTTCCCATATAAATATTTAGGAATTCAGCTGGACAAAGATATGAGGGAAACGAAATCTTGGAATCCCATAATAAAAAATATCGACAAAAAATTGGATAATTGGAAAGGAAAATGGTTAACAAAAGTCAGGAGAGCAACAAAAATCAAATCAGTTCTAACCACCATCCCTACATACCAAATGTCTTGTTTACCACTTCCTAATGAAGCAAAAAAGAAAATTAACCGCAAACTCAAGAACTTCTTTTGGAGTGAAATTAAAGGAAAAAAAAACAAGCTTTGATTAGATGGGAAAAAAATATGTAGACCAAAACACAAAGGATGTAGTCAGAATAAAGTACTTGTTGTACATAGTACTTGTTAAAGCTTAATCGGGATGGGTAGTTAGGAGGTGAGGGAATGCATCGGTTGGTTTACCCAACCAACCAACCCTTCTATAAGTACTTGGAATGTTGTCAATGTACTCATGATGTGTTTGGTATGAATAAAGAAACCATTTCCTCGCCTATTGTTATTGTGTTATTAAAGGTACATTCTATGTTTCACTTTATCTGTATCTCAATTGCATTATTCTGTATCATTTTACCCTTGCCCTTTGCCATCTTCCTTATCTCTTTCTTTGCTTTCAATGTCGCAGACTTCTTTTTGGACTCAATAATGTTCCCTCTGCTCAAGTTTCCTATGCTTAATTTCACCATTGTGTGGTGATGCGTCAATTCCAAAATTTCCTTAATTGTTTGTATATGCCAGCTATACCAACCATTCCTATGATGTGACTATCTGTAACAGACTTCTTCCACGTATGGCACTGTGGTACGAACTAGGTATGTATATGAGCTGCCACCGTACGGACTTGAGTTACACCTTCCTACTTTGGAGATGGTGAGTACGAATCTGTCTACTGTTGTCTACCTCTGTACGATTGTCTTTTCCTATAATGTCTTCTCCCATACCGACGCCTTCTCCCGTACGAATGCCTTTTCCCATACAAATGCCTCCTCTCGTACGGATGCCTCCTCCTTTTGTACTTCTATCTTATCCTTCCATACATCTAGCTTCTCCTCTATTGCTCCTCGTACAGCTATGTCCGGACACCTCTCTACCTATGACTATCCTCGTACAGACTCTCTTTCCTCTTCGTGTGCAAGTTGTATGGCTATTGCTTCCTCTAGTACGACCACTATGTGAAGTATGGTGATAGCTTGTCGAGCAACCCCTTTATATGGATTAGGGTGAAAGTTTTCTGGTTGGTCGCTTTTTGCTTTCCTTATTTTTTCATTTCCTCCTTTTATACATTTAAAATAGTTGGTTGCCCATTTATTCCTTTCTTCATATGCTTTTAACTTAGACCTATTTACTAGGTCTCTAATAAGTTTATTATCTAGAGTAGATAATTTTATTGCCCCATTCTCTTTTATTTCTTATGTTCTAAATGGTCCTAACCATCGGACTTTAAATTTTCTCGGCTTTATTTCATTTTTTCCATCATACTTAAGTACCAGTTGCCCCTGTGTCAAATTCATTTTCTTCAAATGTTTGTCATGCCAAAATTTTCGCCTTTGCTAGGCCACCTTCGTACTCCATTAAGCAAGTGTCCTCCTTTAGTCCAATTTGAGTTAAGTATATAGTCTTTCCTTGAGACTCTCCTCATCACCCAATTTGTTTTGAATTGCTACCTGTAGACTTGGTACTATATGTTCCATTGGCATCACTGTCTCATGTCTATACATAAGATGAAAGGGAGTGTGTCCAACAGTGGCCTTATAAGTAGTTTTGTACACCCAGACCAGTGTCGGAATTCATTCTTCCCAATATTGCCCTTCTACTCCACAAGTTTTATATAGGATTGCCACTATTACTTTGTCTGTGGCCTCTGCTTGGCCATTTGCCCCAGGATAGTAAGGACTGTAGAAAGAATGAAAAATCTTATACTCACTTGTCATCATCCAGATGGTGTGATTCACAAAATGTACTACTCTATCACTTGTCAACTAGAGTGGAATCCCAAATCTCGTGACCATTTGCTCATACAGAAATTTGGGCGTGCTGAGAGTAGTGTTGTCAGGAAGGGCCCGTACTTTGGCCCATTTTGTCAGGTACTCTGTTGCCACCACTATGTACTTACATTGATGACTTTTGTTTACCGGTAAGGGACCCACAAAGTCTAGTCCCCACAGTTCAAACAATTCTTATGGTTGGGACAAAAATAGTGACAAAAGTCCCTTTTCAGCAGTTTGCCTACTCTCTGACAAGTGTCGCAGCTCAAAACTCATTCCCTCGCATCTGCATACGATGTCGACCACTAGAGTCCCGCCAAGAGTACCTTGCTTGCCGTAGTATCCGATCCCATGTGACCTCTCACCAGTCCTTCATGGGATTCTTTTAGAACTCCTAGAATTTCTTCCTCCACACACCTCAGTATTCCATCTAGTCCCATTTTGTACAATAACCCTTCAATTAGCTGAAATGTGTTGTTTTTTAAGGCAAATTTTCTCCTCTCAGCTGCAAGCATTTCTCTTGGGAAGGTTGTTGATAAGTATTGTCCAATTTTTACATACCATTGAGGTAACATAGCAATCTGGAATAGGTGTGCATCTGGAAAGTCCTCACACACCCCACTGCTAGAGGCCTCTCCTAACTTGATTCTTGACAATTGATCAACAACTACATGAGTGTTTCCTAACCGGACTATGATTTTGAATGTAAACTCTTGTAGCAGAATTAGCCATGCACTTACTCTCCCTTGTATCACCGGCTTGTTTACTAAGCACATTAGTGTTTGGTGGTCAACAAAAAATGTAAAGGGTGTAGCTAATAAGTGATGTCTAAATTTTTGTACCGTATACAACATACCTAATGCTTCCCTCTCTGTGATAATGTAGTTACACTTTGCTTTAGATAAAAGCATGCTTGCATAATATACAGGATGATCGAGCCCGCCCTTCCCTATTTGTGCCAAGGTGGCACCTATTGCATAATTGGATGCGTCCACATGGACACAAAATTCTTTGTCTCAATTGGGATATATGAGAATAGGGGCCCCAACTAATCTTTTCTTTAGTTCTTGGAAGGCATCCTCCTATTCTTCCTTCCACCCAAACTGCTCTCCTTTCCTAGTTAATTTCTCCAATAGCATTGAAACTTCAGCAAATCCTTTTACAAACGTTCTATAGTATCCTACATGAACCTGGAATGATTTGACACCTGTTACATTCTACAAAGCTTCCATTTCCAAGATCACCTTGATCTTATCAAGCTCTGTCTTCAATCCTTCTTTGCAAACAATATGTCTAAGAAGTCAACCATGTGGAACCATAAACCTGCATTTTTTCGAATGGAGGGCCAATCTTGCTCTTCAACATTTCTCCATGCATTCTCCAATAATTTTGAGGTGTTTCTCCTTCCCACTGTAAATTTTCAACCAGTCCTCCAAGAAGGCTTTGAAATTTCCCACTGACATGCCATCAAAGATATGTAGTATGATCCTCTAGAACATGGCTGGTGCATTGCATAGTCTAAAGCATTATAGGCATATACCTCGTCTTCAACCACAAATGTAGTTTTTAGCTTATCTTCCTCCACAATGCTAATCTAATTGTACCCTGAGAATCCGTCCATGAAGGAATACATCTCATGGCCAGCTACCTCCTCCAAAATGCTATAAGTAAATGGAATGGGGAATGGGTCTTTTACCGTCACCACATTCAGGCATCTGAAGTCCACAAATAGCCAAATTTGGGTGCCATCCTTCTTGAATGATATGACTATAGGAGATACCCATTCATTTGTTTGTACTTTGAATATTATCCTTGCTTCCAACATCTTTGTGATTTCTTCCTCGACCCTCTTTGCATAGTTCTTATTCATTCTGTAAGGTCATTTTCGCACTAGTCTTGCTCCATGTACTAATGGAATCCAATGGACACACAACTCTAGGGGAACTCCTTTCAAGTCCTTGTACGTCCAAGAAAAGGCGTCCTTATACTCCATAAAGATTTTAAGGGTTACCACCTTTAACACTGGATCCCAATCATCCCCTATCAGAATCTCTTTGGGTTGATCCACTTCTCCCAGGTTTAAAGTCTGGAGTTTGGTCTCCTTGTATTCCACATATTTTTCAAAAATGTGTGCATCTTGTTGAGGGTTGCTATACCTTCCTTATACTCCGTGTAGCCCTCCAGGTATCATTCCTCCGACTCAGAATCTTGTTGTATTTGCAACATATTACATTTTGCGTGAAAAACTTCCTAGTCTCCCATTTGCTAGTGGAATAATCCATTTCGGGAACTTGTGTCATCATCTAAGCATTCCCCTAGTCTAAGCACTCTTTCCTCGTCTGGTTCCATCCATTCATAGTCTTGCCCTTCGGAGTCTTATGCTAGGTCCTAATTTACTAACTGGTTCTTGAGATCTATGATGTACTTTCTTCCTTCAGACTCAATAGATAGAGTGTTATGTTCCCTCTTTTTGAATTTGTAGTTTTTTTTTTGTTGTTTCAGCAGTCGTCTTATTTTTTGGGGGGATAGATGTAGTTGGAATAAATTACCTATTATACTTGGTACTTGTTAAAGCTTAATCTAGTTGGGTAGTTAAGAGGTGAGGGAATGTATCAATTGGTTTTCCCAACCAATCGACCCTTCTATAAGTACTTGGAATGTTGTCAATGTATTCATGATGATTTTCGTATGGATAAAGAAACCATTTCCTCGCCTATTGGTATTGTGGTATTAAAGGTACATTCTATGTTTTACTTTATGTGTATCTCAATTGCATTATTCTATATCATTTGCATGTCTCTATGAACTTCAATTGTATTTCCACTCTAGAAAGGAGGACTAGCAATTTATAACCTAAGTTGGCAAAATGAAGCTTTAGGGACAAAATTAGTCTGGAGAATGTATCATGAGCATGAAAACAAATGGGCAAAAATATTATACCAAAGATACCTAAATAGTGAAGATCCTCTATCTATATTCCGATGCAAAAATTCACCAAAAGGCTCCAAAACTTGGAATTTCATGATGCAATGTCGACCCCTAATAAGCAAAAACCTAACATGGGATAAAAGTAACAGTGAAGAAGCTCTATTTTGGGAAGACTCATGGGATGGATTGCTTTCCCCAGACAAATACAATCTCCCTGCAAGAATCAAAGATACTCTTACCACGACATGGGGAAAATCCGTCAGCGACTATAAACATAAAGTAGAAACCACCCAAGTAGTAAAATGGGAATGGAAATCTCTAGAGAAAATAAAACCAATTGAAGAAAAATAATTACCATATAACCAATTCATAAGACAAAGACGATGCAACCATAAAGAGAGAAAAGACGGATTAATTTGGGCTGCTTCACAAAATGGAAAATATAGTGCAAAAAAGGGTTATGAACTCATCACAAATTCACAAAGATGGGATCAGATAGAGATACCCACTAATTTGTGTTGGGATCGAGTATGTCTACCAAAGGCAGACATATCCCTTTGGGCTGTCATGCAAAAGAGGATTCTAACAGTATATAGATTTACAAAAATGGGTTTTGAAGGCCTCTCAAGCTACCCTCTTTGCAAGAATGACTCAAAGATTGCCGAACATTTATTATACCAATGTCCCCTTGGGAAATCATGCTGGCAATGGCTTTGTCAAAAAGTCAACTGGCTCTCTACTTTCCCAAAAAAACTATGGTATCAATTAAAGCTCTGGCCGAAAAACAGTTACTCTAAGATATACAATAATTTCTGGAAAATCTCTCCATCCATCCTTCTCTGGGAAATATGGAAGGAAAGGAATAGGAGAATCTTTTTAAACCAGGAAATGGCAATGCCTTCCCTCCTTAACAAAATAGAAGCAAGTATAACGAAAGTAAAGAAAAATAATCTAAGAAATTCTATTGAAAAAAGGGAGTCTTCTCAGGATGGGATTCAGACATGCAGAAAAGTTGGAGAAATCTTATCACCCCCCAATGTTATATACAAAAGCAAGTAAACAAGCTAGAGCAAATTGTATGGGCAAAATTAATCTTTGACGGAGCTTCTAGAGGAAACCTTGGGAGGGTAGGTATGAGATGCATTATCCACACAGCAGATACATGGCAAATAAAAAGGGCAAAATATTTAGGGGATTTCACAAACAACATGGCACAAATGGAAGCCTTCTTAGAAGGACTAAGACTCAGTTTGAATTCTAATTTCAATAAAACTAATCATAGAAGTTAATTCACAGATTATACTAAGTGCTATCAGAAGTAGATTTACATCTAATTGGAAACTCAACTCAATATTAGAAGAAGCTTTATCCTTATTAGACAATTTTGATGAAATCAGGATACAGCATATATATCGGAAAGGTAATAAATTAGCAGACGAACTAGCCAGTCTAGGTGTCGACCGGGAAGACACTCTTATTAACATCTACAGTAGCTTTATCAGGATAAGTATATTCAAATAGAATATTTGCCTTAAGTTTTCACCCTCTCCTCTTTACTCCCTACTGAATCTCTCTTTCCAAATCCTTAGGCATTATCCCCTCACCCCCTTAGGCATTATCCGTAACTTTTTTAACATTATAAAACACTAGGTCTATAACCCCTTTGGCTTGAAGATTTTTTGGGTTTCTTTATCTAGGGCTTATGCTGAAGGGTCAGCCTCTCGTGATTAAATAACGATTGTCTCTGTATCTTTGTACAGTAAATGTCATTAAAATGGCCCTCAGTCATCTGTAAAGTCTTCATAGTTATGTCTCTGCCATAATGGTCTTTGGTTCTCAATTTAGCCAGCTTACACAGTCCGGGTCTTCAAGGTCAGTAAATAATATCTCATCCATACATCTGACAATGTACATACAAGTATAAGTAATTTAAAGATATTTATTTACCAGCTGTTCTATGTAGCCTTCATGAGAAAGTGCAACTAGTATCTATTCAGTTTTGGGGTTTAATGCAACCAGCAAGCTTTCAGTTTATCTTCGTATGGATTAGCTCTGAGTTTATATTCAACATTTTTGTCACCTGGGTAAAACACAGCTAACAATTGGCTTCAAACTGGTAAGAATTTTGCCTGGAGCGCTAAATAGAGAAAACAGATTAACAAGAATAATATCACTCCATGACTACATTTCCCAAAATAAAGCACCAAAGTGGCCTTAAAGTGACATTTCCAAAGGTTAGCATCCAAGTTTGGAATTTAAATCCAAGAGTCATTCACGCTTTCACTGCAATCCACATGCTCTCTTTATTTAATCAAAGCACTCAACAGGGCATCTCGTCATGTGACCTTCGATATTAAATTCATTTTCAAGGTTACATCAAATGCCTAGAAGAAATCTGCTCTACCCTAATAATGGCATCCCATTACAAGTGGACCACAACTCACAGATTATAATACTTTAGGTAGTGTACAACACATTTCCCAAAATAAATGAATGCATTGAAAGACATTTGTGGATGCTAGCGATGTGCAAATCCTCATCTACACCTATCATACCTTTTTGGCACCTTCAAAGTGAAATTTGAGAAAAGAATTCCTCAAACATATGAAGAACCATGGTTAAAAAGTATTTTGCTAGAGAAAATGATTGAGGTGCAAATGACCATACGGCCTATGGGCATTCGTAATGAGTGGCGAAGATTGAAGTCCAAAACAAATGTGAGAGGAACATTTAAACAAAGAGTATTATGAGATGATTGCTGGAACAATATGAAGTTGTGATTGCATTTGTGTCACCTATAGTGAATATTATCAAATAAAAAAACACAAACTTTCCTAATCTTGCCAAGGCTTTAATTCTGGTAATAGTATGTTTGGTTGCATGAGGGTCATTGTTAGATGAAAGAGCACTTACTAGCATTTATGACTAATACTCCTCTGTTCAAAGGAAGTGGGATAAGATAAATACCCCATTATTCAGTGCACCATATGCAGTTACTCCAAGTGTTAATCATTGAAGCCTAGGAATGTACCCTCCATTGGGAATAATGAGGTAAAGAAAGGGCTGATGAAGACTACTAAAAAAATGTAAACTAATAATGAGGCATAAATCTATGAATGCAAATGGGTTAAATTTGCAGCATTAGAGGTAACTTCTCTTCAATACATGGAAAGCTAGAGAGCTAGTTTATTTGATGGCATTCACTCTAGGTGACACAGAGGCAACCACAACTTTGCATTGTTCCATAAAACACAAACTCTCCTTATCTTGCAGAGTTTTTATAGTTTTCTCATAGCGTGTCTGGTCGCATGTGGGCAGTTGTTGGATGAGAGAACACTTATTAGCATTTCATGACCAATATGTTCAGCCCTCTGTTCAGAAGTGGGAGAAGATAACTGCCCCATTGCTCATCGCAGCATAATCAATTACCTCAATTGTTCTTCATTGAGTTCTAGGAGTGTACCCTCTATTGGGGGTGGTGAGGTAAAGAAGGGTCTATGAAGACAATAAATAATTTAAAAATGTGAACTGTTTATAAAGCACAAATCTATGAATGCAATGGGTTAAATCTTCCACACTAGAGGTGACTTCAATACATGGGAAGCTAGAGAAGATAGGGTCATCATTCCCCAAGAGGATCTCATTGGATGCTGTCAGACACACCAGTATAGAACGCTTTTGTTACAAATGCTCGCTATTCACCTACTTCTACAATTTTCTAGCTCCTCTGCAGTAAAGTGGAATTGGTTAACTTGTAGATTGGTGCACTATCCAGAGGATCAGGCTTCCCTTAAAGAATCTGGAAAAGGGATTTGCAACTCATTGTGTATCATGCCTTGAGGACTAGAATACTTCTAAAGTATCATTTCAGCTCAACAAGATGATGAGATTTAAACCATGAGGATCAAAGGCAGACTTATGAAGAGGAGGCATGCAGGGAACATCACCAAACATAAACACTACTAACTGCCCCATGATTCAAAGCGAAGCGGTGCCAAAATACTAGGCATTGATGACCTAGATCAAGGGCTTAAGAATGAAGATTATTGATTAGTTATCTTGACTCTAAAATACTTCACAGCATAGAAGAAATACTCGCTGAGTACTCGTGATATTTTCAGGCTCGCAAGAATTTACACCATTATATTGCCATAAAAACTTGTCAAGTTTTTGTGAAAAAACATCCAAGTTTTTGACAAAAACTCAACAACAAAAGAATACAATGCCTAGGATGCAAAACAAACTTATTCTAATTTCATTTTGACTGATTTATTTTGCTCCTCTGGTAAAAAGCACTCTCCCAACCTTCAATAAGCTCATTTTGCAGTGATTTTGTGCTGGGGATTGAAGATTTGAAGTTTATCTAGTTGGGAATGCAACTAGAGTTTATTCAAGATGATCCAAACAAGGAAGAAGAATAAGCTACCTCAGAAATGCCTCAATGACCTTGTCTTTGTGCAATATAATCTTCAGTTGCACACAAGAAGTTATAGGAAATATCAAGTGGTCCAAGTGATTTCGATGATATAGGCCCTCACAATGACTAGACAACCACAAACAACATCATTGTTTGCCAAGCATGACATCTATGATTGGGAGAGGCAACCTAGGGAGGATCAGGGAGGTGGAATTGGATTTACTTTGGATGATACTCAAGAGGATGAGGAGGTTGAGCCCAAACTATCGTGTCAAGAAGGATGTGCACCTATAACTCCTACAACTAGAGCCTCTAGTTCTACCTTTCCCCTAGTTTTACTAGAGCTAGGAAGAGGAAGAAGTAAAATATTTTGATGTTGTATTTACCTTTAGCTTTACAAAAACAAAATTTTGATACTTGATTTTGCTTCAAACTATCAAGTTACAAGCTTAATATTCAACGTAAGGATGCTCTTTTGTACCCAACTTGCATATAAAATCAATTAAATATAACTAGACTCAACGTGTTTTTTTTATGTACTTGTTTACTAACTCATTGGATGCATCTACTCATTGAGATTTTGTCAAGTTCTTTTTTTGGGCCTTGGTGAGCTTTTGCTTCTAACGAGTTTCCCAACTATGCTTCTTAGATTTATAGACTTCATGGAAAATGTATCATTGTTATACTTTTAACTATGCAACAAACATTTGATGTTTGAGCTTTTAACTTTTGAATTGTCATTGAACATTAATAGAATTGCATTAGAATAAACATTTTAGTTTGATCATTGATCTACTTGGTAATCACTAATCAATAAAAGCTTGAATTTTCTAATGACTAATTCATAGTCGAAGTTTCAGTCTTCATTATTCTATTCATATTTTAGTTTTTATTCTTTGAAAGTATATTTTAGATTGATTTTTTGTTTCTAATTTTTTTTCCAATGTCTTAAATGTTGTAACCTTGCCATCCAAAAAATGGGCCAAACCCAACCATCCTAAAAACAAAATCTGCATGTTTGTTGTTGTAGAAACTTTAGAGAACATAGATTAATTCAATTGCTTTCGTTTTTCCACGAGGATGCATCCCCTAAGAAAGAACCCATGTCTCGTATAGGACGACTTTTCTGAGACTTGGTTACTTGGGGAGACTTGGGGGACTTATCCCTCCAAAGAACATCTGCCTCTGCCACCTCTGTCAAGGATGACACATGCTATTATAATATAATTGCATCCTTTAACTTTAGAAAATTAGTTTTCCTTTGACAAGACACTTGCAGAGATGTTATACGCATATTTTACATTGGCAAAAAGAAACCACAACCCTATAGAGAGACTTTTCTAGGACTTGTGGATGTCGAGGATGACACTAAGGCTTCTTGCTATATGGCACATGCTATCACCTACTAATTTCAGCCTTTAACTTCAAGAACTTAATTTGTCTTTCATGGGTCACTTGCAAAAAGGTTATATTGCATAAGTTTGTGTTGGAGATTTCAATTCACCCTAATTATTATATCCATGCCAACTCCTACCAACCCCTCTCCCCAGTCTCAGTTGTTCCACTATCGTCCCCTCAGAACCCCAAATTTAGGCCATTTGTCTGTAATGTACCTTCTTCTAGCTTAAGAAATGAATGCTCGAACTTGCAACAAATCATTAGTACAACATAGGAAAATATATATTAAAATTCAAAAGCATCTTACAAAAGTTGAATTGACGAAGTATTAATCTAAATACTACCCCTTACTAACCTTTCCTAATCCCTCAAAAGCGACTCTTCTCAAATCACCTAACCCTCTAATGAGAAATTACTTCTCTTAAGCAAATGTCATACGAAGAGTGCCCTTTCTTAGGCCCCCTTGGGATCTCTGGTTATGTTCTTTTGCAACACTACTTGGTAGAGATCTCACCTCTAACCAAGTCTCTTATCTCTAACATATGCATATGATTGATCGCTACAATATATATTGTCTCTAAGAGATTCTCCATAAATCTCTCTTTGGGATTCGAATTTGGGATCTCGACATTCAAATAGAATGCCCTCTAATCTCTGAGTTCTCCTTTAGAGAAACTCAATATTCAAAATGAATGTCCTCTAAACTCATATTGGTGGCCCTCTATGAGAGCTATAAATTCTCATCTCTAGTTAAAAAATCAGATGAATCTTACCTCTTTAGTTTGTGACTATGTCCCTCTTAAAGTACGAATAATGGTCGCTCTACGGTTTCTTAAGTTATTATTTTCTATGATATCCTATTTTCACTACTTTGGTATTTGTTTAGTGATCTCGGCAAATCATCTAATATCACTGACTTAATACTTCCCTAGTATAGGACTGCTTTTCTTTTGTCATTGTTTCTTTAGCAACTATCCCTTTTCTCCTTACCATGGTGGCTTGGGAGTTTCTTTGTTGCTCCCTATGATTGCACTACTGAGCCACAATGCTTTATCACAATATCTATCCTATTTGCGTGAACTTGTATCTATAATTGTTGGTGCATATTTGATGTTGCCTGGGATATGGATATCTTTACAGTCCCTCTATTCTATCCCGCTATGGATATCTACAGCTAGAATGCCTATTTGGCAACTGTGTTGGAAATAATCATGACTGCAATTGGTGGATTTATAAGGAACGCAATTAATATTTCTATCCTTGTTGATCTGTATTTTTGTTTGTCTTTTGTAACTAAATTTCAATTACAATCTATATAATTCGATGGTCTAAGATTGATGTATTTGATTCTTATCTTTGATTGTTGTTTATAGACAAGTATGGGTGTTGCTTGGTTCTTATTCGATGGCTCTTATCCACTTGATGTTTTTTATTTTTGCTTCCCGTGAATATCATAATCTTATTCTAACATTCCTCAATGCACTCAGTTTCTTCTTCCGTTCATCGCTTGTCTACATGTTTGTGCGATGGCTAGGAGTTTAAAGTCAAGTTTCTTCCCCACATCAGTAGATTGTTCGTTACCCACATCAGTAGAGGAATATGGATGATGCTTTCTACCTTTGCTTGTATTTTATCTACAATATATCTCAATTGTTGTCATTTGATAGTTATGTCTGTCCCTCCTACTACTTTGAGTGGTTTGTTCCTGCATTGTCTTATCTAGATCGTGCATCTATTTGTTTGTATTGCTCTGTATGGAATATGTGCTCCTAATGTTGCATGATGGTTTTGGGACTGATTACTCTTCCTTCTGTTTGTCGTGTTTACTTTGCATTGGTAGTGTGCGGAACTTCTCTTTGGTAGTCTCCACGTTGGAGATGAAGTAAATACTTTATTGTCCCTCCTTCCATATTATTCCTTTTCTCTCCCCCCTCTTTTTTGTTCCTTTAAACTGGTCAAAATGATGTAGATTTTATATTGCCCACACCCATCTCAAGGTACATGACCATTCATGCCAATAGTTGTTTATTTAGTTTATTAGTTATTAATTAAAATTTGTTTGGTCATCATTAGAGTATGTTTAAAATAAGATTTGATTATTAATTAGGGTTTATCTATTATCATTTATTGATTCCCGTATATGAATGACTTAGTTATCTATATTAGGATAATTGTTTGATAATATAGTTATTGATTAATTCGATATATTACCGATCTACTCATAATCATTTAGTTATTCTATTATACATATTCTTCTAATCAATTACTTTATTAGTTTATTTATTAAAATATACTTATGAAACTCAGGTTATCATAGTCCTACCCTCTTTAAATTGCTTGTCCTCAAGCAATTCACAATTAATCGATGACTCTTGTTTGAGTTCTTCATGTGAAAATGAGTTGGGAATCTAAATAGAGCATTGTTTATAATATGGAAAATATATCTCAAGTGAGAGTTATTATCCCTTAACTTCATCTCATGTTAAGTCTATCTCAACTTATTTCATTTGGAATCATTAAGTATTCATATCTTAGAAATATTCATAAATATCACTACTAGTATAATTGGTATTACTTATACAACTGCATATCACATTTGCTAAACTAGTCACATTTTCAATTATAACTTGTTATATCATATTTCATTGCTTTAATATTCTTATGTCATTAATTCAATGCTCTTGTATCTACCTTTAGCCAGCATAATCTTCACAACCAACATTACGCAATAAGTGTAAATTACATCTAATAGATTATATTTTGATGTGATGTTTTGTATTGTGGAGTTAGTTACTCCAAGCTTCTAGATTTCATCAAGATTGGTCTTGGATGGTGGTGTCCTTTTATATTCTATCAAACAATAAATTTGATGATAGGATGTCTCAAATTTATTTATTTATTTATCTATTTTTATTTTTATTTTAATGTTCTTATTCAAACCAAAGTTAGATTCATTCTTATTGAATAGGTTTGTTACATCCCAAATTTTAACTCAATTAAAATGTTCATATACCCGTTGAGGTTTCACGTGAAGTCAGTTGACAGTTAAAATTAGTTATGATCATGTGATATGGTAAGATGGTTAATCATTATAATTTCATATGAAGATTGGGATGCTAACTAATTGTTATGATGATATTTAATGCTATTTTGGAAAGTTGGTTATTCATCATGAATTCATGAGAAGTGAAAAGGAGGTTAGTCATTATGATTGTTTAGGATTAATAACTTGTTATGGTAATTACTATTATATTGAGTAATGTGATTTAACTATGGAGAATTTCCTTGTAGGGAGCACATTAAAGGGGTGGAAGCATTGTCAGAAAATAATTGGGCACAAGGGCACCACCATCACTGGGCAAATAAGTGTGAAGCTTGAATCACCATGGCAAAGGGTAAATGACTAAGCAACCAAGAGTGTACGTTGGGCAATACCATGAGCTACTTGGTCAATTTTTTATAACAAGAAAAATATTAAACATTTAATATCATGATAATAACTATTACCTCTTTGTTGTTATGAGACACCGGCAAATCTTATCATGAGAATTAAGATATATAAATGCACATGTATATCTATAAATAAATGTATGATGCTACCATGATACTAGGATGATATCTATGAATCATACTTAAATGTATATAAATATATACATGTGCATATACAAAGAGAATAAAATGTTAGAAATTAACCATACTCTCTAAACTACGCACATATAATAAATAGCATGATTAAATCATATCTTTAAAATAATTAAAACTTATGTGTGTGTGTGTGTGCACATATATAAATGATTTGAAAAAAGGAACTTTTTAATAAATTAAAACTTAATCTTCTCTTGAGAGACGACCATGTACACTTGGCCCCACTCTTTCCTTTTGAACCGGTGAGCTTAAAAACTGATGGTCTTGACCAAAACTGCCACCGGGAGCCGTGGCTCACTTGAGCCTATTCTAGATTTAAAAACTTTTCACGTCTGAGAAGGAACATCATTTTTTTTCCTTTCTCTCAGCTCTAATTGTTGCCTATGCACCGAGCATAATACCTATGTTTTCATTGCGGGCTTCTCCATATCGGCAATAGCATTTCCTTTCACATTAAAGTTGGCTTGAGCCGCTCAGCAAAGGCTTCGAAAATCCCACCAAGCATTTGTTTCAAGTTATGTTGGTGTTTTCTACATTCTTTCTTCATACTCTTAATCGATGCAAGTATTTTCTTAATGGCTAAATCATGCATTCGACACTCTTTAAAGTATGCATCAACTGTACATTCGGTATATATGCACTCGGCTCCTATTATGCTGATCCATTGCGGGCTTCTCCATATCGGTGATAGCATTTCCTTTCACATTAAAGTCAGCTTGAGCCGCTCGGCAAAGGCTTCCAGAATCCCACCAAGCATTCATTTCATGTTATGTTGGTGTTTTCTACATTCTTTCTTAATACTCTTAATCGATGCAACTATTTTCCTGATGGCTAAATCATGCATTCGACACTCTTTAAAGTATGCATCAACTGTACATTCAATATATATGCACTCGGCTCTTGTTATGCTGATTCCTTTTTATTTTCCTTCAAGATTAAATGCAAAACTGTCAATATCAGATTGGGAGTGATATACAAAATGAGAGACTCTCATAGAGAATAAGTCTTTCCTTATTATGATACGTTTATGAATTGTCTTTTTTTTTAAATAAGTGTGGTTCTGAATCATAAGAACGGCATGTTACCAAATTTGAATTACATCTTTGCATCAATTGTATACCAACGGTGTACCTGCTAATGGATAGAATTCTATGATTAACAAGTTGAACAAACACTAAGGACTCACCCTAACTGGAATGGCCAATGAAAGAGGTTGAAGAGGTGCAGAAAAGTCCCTGCAAAGGAAGAACAGAAATCATAACTATCATAGATGATAAATTTTACAATAAATTTCTACAAATTTCCAAGTAAGCTCATGAATGTCAAATGTTATACTCAATTGTTAAGTCGAGTGGTGAGTTGAAATTCTAAATACTAGGATGCTCAGTTGTAGAGCCTGGTGTTCCCCATCTATTTCCGAGTAGGGAAGGCCTTTCTTGTTAGAGTTTGTGTGGGGATAAGTTAAGGTCCATGGTTGGGAGGTTAAACCCCTGACAATGTTTCTCCCTCTCCTCAAGATGCCAAGACATGCACCAGACAAAGATAAGTTATGCATTCAACCATTTGTTGGTAACAGGTATTTTAATTTTTTGATGTTTTCCAAATAGAAGATATGATAGATTAATTTATATCATTCATTCAATTATTTCCTTTATTAAAAGCAACTTTTCTCATCAATGTAATTGGTAACCAGTTAGATCAGTTGATCTTCCAACTGAACATAAAATATATCTATATGCAAGAGATAGGTCTATCAGATGAATTGTTGTTTTTGTCTTTTATTTATGTGATCATGAGTACATCTTCTAATTGTATGTTATTGCCATAGTTAGCAATAGAAAGAAAAGGATTGATACAGTGGTATTTGATACCCTAAATGATACAATGGTAGTTATGAAATCTTTGTTTAACTAATTGTAACCATCATTCAAATGAACATAACAGTATAATTGTCTTCCTATGAATATGAAGTAACAACTGTATTTCTTTGATATGTTATTTGTTAGTTAAGAAGTAGAAAAAGAGCTCGTTACAAGGTATGTCTTTTACCCTACAGGATGGCAGGATCATGCTCTGATATCATTGTAGTGTCCCCTCCTCAAGCTTAAGAAATGAATGCCGTAACATGCAACAAATCATTACTAAAGCATAGGAAAATATATATTAAAAATCAAAAGCATGTTAGAAAAGTTGAACTGACTAAGTATTAATCTAAATACTACCCCTTACTAACCTTTCCTAATCCCTCACAAGGGACTCTTCTCAAATCATCTAACCCTCTAATGAAAAAGCACTTCTCGATTAGGCAATTGTCATATGAAGACTATCCTTTCTTAGGCCTCTTGGGATCTCTGGTTATGCTCTTTTGTAACAATACTTGGTAGAGATCCCACCTCTAACCAAGTCCCTTATCTCTAACATATGCATATGATTGATCACTACAATATATATTGTCTCTAAGTCTAAGAGATTCTCCATAAATCTCTCTCTGGGATTCAAATTTGGAATCTCGACATTCAAATAGAATGCCCTCTAATCTTTGAGTTTTCCTTTACAGAAACTCGATATTCAAAATGAATGTCCTCTAGACTCATATTGGCGGCCCTCTATCAGAACTATCTTTTCTCAACTCTATTTAAAAAATCAAATGAATCTTACCTCTTTAATTTGTGACTATGTCCCTCTTAAAGTATGAATAATGGTTGCTCTTTGATTTCTTTAGTTTTTTTTTTGTACGATATCCTATTGTCACTGGTTTTATATTTGTTTAGTAATCTCTACAATCATCTAATATCACTCACTTAATACTTCCCCAATATAGAAGTGTTTTTCTTTTGTCATTGTTTCTTTAGCAACTGTCCATTTTCTCCTTACCACGGTGGTTTGGGAGTTTTTCTGTTGCTCCCTATGATTGCACTATTGGGCCCCAATGCTTTATCACAATATTTGTCCTATTCACATGAGCTTGTATCTTTAACTATTGGCGTGTATTTGATATCGGTTGGGATATAGATATCTTTATTGTCCCTCTATTCTATCTCGTTATAGATATCTATGGCTAGAATGCCTATTTGGCAACTGTGATGGAAATAATAATGGCTGCAATTGGTGGATTTATAAGGAACACGATTCGACATTTCTATCCTTGTGGATTTGTATTTCTATTTGTCTTTTGTTACTAAATTCCAATTACAATCTGCATAATTCAATGGTCTGAGATTAATGTATTTGATTCTTATCTTTGATTGTTGTTTATAGACAAGTATGGGTGTTGCTTGGTTCTTATTTGATGGCTCTTATTCACTTGATTTGTTTATTTTTGCTTCTCGTGAATATCATAATCTTATTCAAATATCCCTCAATGCACTTAGTTTCTTCTTCTATTCGTCGTTTGTCTGCATGTTTGTGCGATGGCTAGGAGTTTTCAAAATCGGGTTGCTTCCCCACGTCAGCAGATTGTTTCTTACCCACTTCAATAGAGGATTATGGATGATGCTTTCTACCTTTTCTTGTATTTTATCTACAATATATCTCAATTGCTATCATTCGATAGTTATGTTTGTCGCTTCTACTACTTTGAGTGGTTTGTTCCTACATTGTCTTATCTAGACCGTGCCTCTATTTGTTTGTATTGCTTCATATGAAATATTTGCTCCTGATACTACGTGATGGTTTTGTGACTAACTACTCCTATTTGTCATGTTTACTTTGCTTTGGTGGTGTGCAAAACTTCTCTTTGGTAGTCTCCACGTTGGAGATGACTGATTTATTTTAGCCAAGGAAGGACTCCTAGTCTTTGCCTTGGCCTCTCTTTTTGTTTCTTGTTTTGCTTTTCTCTGACACCGTTTCGTGCTCTTTCTGTTGTCAGCTTCTTGGTTGTAACTTTCGATCCCATTGACCCTTTGTGGTCTTTTGTTGGACATTAATAATCTTATCTTATCTTCATTGTCCCTCCTTCCATCTTATTCCTTCTTTCTCCCCCCTCTTTTTTGTTCCTTTAAACTGGTTAGAATGATGTAGATTTTATACTGCCCACACCCATCTCAAGGGACATGACCATTCATGTCAATAGTTGTTTATTTAGTTTATTAGTTACTAATTATAATTTGTTTGGTTATTATTAGAGTATGTTTAAAATAATATTTGATCATTAATTAGGGATTATCATTTATCATTTTTTATTCCCTTATATGAATTACTTAGTTATCTATATTAGGATAATTATTTGATAATATAGTTAACGGTTAATTCTATATATTATTGATTTACCTGTAATCATTTAGTTATTCTATTTTATATATTCTGCTTATCAATTACTTTATTTATTTATTTATTAAAATATACTTATCAAACTCGGGTTATCACATTGTCCACCCATCCCCACCTCAAGAAACTTCGTCAAACACTCGTAATTTTGTTATAAATCTCCTATGTTGTCCCATGGTATTCTTTATTTAGGTAGTGGTTGGTTGTATGGGTAAAAAGATAGTTGATTGGAGCAAACCGCCTATTTGAGAAGCCAATAGAAGTCTAATTGAATCTATAATGAATAGGATCTTTACAAAGTTCATATAAATAAATTAGTGTGGTCCTAGTAGAAAATGTGAGGACTTTTTTCATTTTTATGATACGAAAACTCAAATTTTTTGAGAAATGTATTCTGAGTCAAATGAACCTAGTGAATGTTGTGTTGTAGGTACCTTGACTAGGACGCAACAATTTTCTTAAGGAATCACTCCCTCTAAATTGTTAAGCAATCTATTTTCATATATCAATACAAAATTCATTTTCCTCAATCATTGTTTTGTATTCATAGATGGATTGAACTTGATGGGCATACGCGTGGTAAACTACACTAAACAAGTACCATGAAAATCTATTTTGAGCTTTATGTCTTCAAATGATTGAACATTCTTGCTTTGTACATGTTCCTTGAATATTTTTTGGTTTACCTGGCAGCAACTTAGCAAAGTCAACATTGTTAAGTTGTACTCGATTCTATGGCTTATTGGAACAATAAGCTTCGTTTGACTAATCCGTCATTGTACAATATTAAAACTTTTCTTGGTAAGAAACCTAATGAAGAACATCCTCCTCTTTCATTTGTTGCTTCTCATGTTCTGTGCTTCTCTCTATTCTTCTTTTTGTTTCTCTTCTTGATGTTTTTGTTCTTTTATTTATTCTTCCATTTATCACTCTGATAGCAGCTACCAAGAACCAAATATTCAATATTGAAAAAAAAACTGCACAATAAAATAACAACACAATACAAGCAAAGTGCCCTAATCTTTAATAAACTCATAATAGACATAGAAATACCTTCACAACATGGTTGAACCACCCAATAATCCTAATGGGAGGATTCATTTTGAGATACTCCCAGTTTAAGATCAAAGACCACTAGACTACTCTACATTTTGTACAACTCAAAAGAACTAGTCCTAATCCACGATAATATGAAAACAATACAAGCCTCTAGCATATATCAACTCACATAATAAGCGAGGAAATTGTAAACCCTTTAGCCCATCCAATTTAATGACTATTAAGTATTGGATCTGACCTATCTAAACCTGGGTTACTCTGTAACCCTTTGAGCATCATAATTATGGCCCCAAGTGTATGTCATTCGACCCCTTTTATACTCTCACAGCCTTGTTGGATGATATTACAAACTGTATAAGTTTCTGCAGTACATATAGAATAGCATCTCCATGCTAAGATGTCCTCGATCTCGTATTAATTTCTAGAAAATTGGGATCTTAGTTTATATTTTCACAAAACCAAAGACAAGATTCATACCACTTTTATTATTCTGTCTATCAATAGCATAATGTTTAAAGAAATAACAGAAAGAACTACAACAGCTGCAGAGTAAGAATCAAAGCAAATTATTAAGTATACATCTCTTCTTCATATGAAACAACTGACACGGAAATATCTATAGGCCTAACAAATAAGGTACTGTAAATGACATTATTAAGCAACACTAAATTTGATACGACTTCCCAAATATCAGCTAAATGGCAAAGATCGAAGCAGAAAAATAAATAAACAAAGCCTTAAGAATATAAGAAAGCATTCAAGTTTTATTTTATCTGACAGTTGTAACGCTTTTGGTTTTCCCTTTATTTATAAAAACATATATGCTCAAAAATCAAAATAACTGCACATAAGATTTTGCAATGTAAACTACCTTGAACATGATTATGCTTGCAAGGATAGTGAGTGATGTGAACATAACATAGTAAATGGGTGACACAACTGCTGTATTAAATGTGTCCAACGCCTGCACCAGGTAGTAAGAAAAATGTCAAAAGGCTACAATAAAGTTTAGCTTAGTACCAATGTCAGGAATAACTTAGAAAGTAAACAGTGAACACATACTAAATACAGTGATAACAATAAATATCTTATGAAATGTGTGACTATTAGTTCCTCCTCATATCATTTGAAGCTAGATGGCTTCAGACATGGTTTAATAGAGAATTCCTTACTAGTGGTAGCTGCCAGAAGGTGTAACCTATCATCATATGAATGGTATTTATAGAAGGGCATATCATTAGGAAACATAGCAAGATTCCTCCTCTGATAGATTTTTCTACCTATCTGAATTTGACTAGCATAATCGATATGGTAAAATTAAAGTAGGCCTATATCATGTTAAAAAGCCAACCAAGGAAAGGCCCTACTTGCACCAATTATTTACCGTGAAGAATTTTCTGATGTACAATCAGTGTTACCTGGAAAAGCATTTCCACCCTAAATGCACCTATATAGGAAATGGAAACGGGAACAGGGAAACAAAAATTTTGGAAACTGTACAGGAAACTCAGGAAGAGTCAACGGAAGTTTTGAAAACCTTTGGCTGTCCCCAGGACGGGTAGGGACAGCCAAGCTGTCCCCTAAACCTCCCAGGGACTGCTGGCAGCAAGAGGCAAAAACTAAGATTATTTTATAAAATATATGCAATTTATTGTAATCTCATCTAAGCCCCACACCTCAATGCAACCCTAAATATTAAAATATGTCATTGCTACTATAAAATCTTAAGCATATTATTGAAAATATCAAATTGCGTATTCCTTGCAAGTTGAGTTTAGATTGGCCCGAGTGAACAAAATTATACTAGACTGAATATCATATTATCTCACTGCTGTTAGAATGTGAACAGAGTCATTTCTGAATTCTGGAAGTCTCTAGTGAAAATCTGCAGATTGCGTGTCAATCTCAGCAGTATTTAGCATTCTCAGACCAAATCTTAGGGCAGCCACATACTATCTTTGTTTTCAATTTGACTTTGAAGTTTGAGACACGGCCTTTTTGACATTATATGATGCATTGATGTAACGACAATTGAATATTGATATATGATATGTTATGTTAAGGTCTTTGACTTCTCATTTTGTTGAAACTTGTAGCCTTGATTCATTTGATGCTATCTTATGTTCTTATTCTATGATGATTAGGGTTGATTAATTTGATTCTATGTTCTATGATAATCTAATGAATACTTGTTAATTTTAGATTTATGTGCTATTGTGTTGTTAAGATGAATGTTACAATGTTATATAATTCATGAACATATTTACAATTTCAGATTTCCATATTGTGTGTGTGTCTGTGTGTCTGTGTGTCTGTGTGTCTGTGTGCGCGTGTGCGTGCGTGCGTGCGTGTGTGTGTTATTGTGTTGTTCAGATGAATGTTACATATCATGAATTATATATCATTGTAACATTTCATCTAATAAACAACACAATAACAAATATAAATCTAAAATCAACAAGTATTCATTGGATTATCATAGAACATAGAATCAAATTAATCAACTCGAATCATCATAGAATAAGAACATAGGATAGCATCAAATGAATCAAGGCTACAAGTTTCAACAAAATAAGAAGTCAAAGACCTTGAAGTAACATGTCATATATCAATATTCAATTGTCATTGCATCAATGCATCATATAATGTCAAAAGGCTCAGTCTCAAACTTCAAAGTCAAATTGAAACCAAAGATAGTTTGTTGCTATCCTCTGCTCTGGGAGAGAAAAACTATATCCCAGAAACCTGTCTCCCCCTCGCGGAAACTCAGGATAATAGTGTACAATAATGTTGAACACAAAACTTATGCCACTTACATAATTGCAATGTAACACCAGTTCTGGGGTAAGGCAGGATGGTGGGATGAGTTTCCGGGACAAGGAAAATGGGCCTCGTTTTCAGGACAGCAGGGGGACAGCCAGGGACAACGACAAGGGGAGGACGGGGTAGAGAGTGCTGTTGTATAGTATACATATAGAACTTGAAATGCCTGTTATGAGATGATGTTTCAATATAACATACCAAATTAAGATACTTGAACATCGCAAAATTGCAACATGAACTAAAGCAATTGAACATTCAACGTAGTAACATATTACATACCCAAAAGTAACATTCAAAATCAAAATTCAAATAGAAATTCAGGTACCCATTCCAGTGGCAACATGGTTGCGGAATGACAGAGGTGGGTGTACTTGGGTATGCAAGTACTTGGTGTGGGGACATCTTGGGGACAAGTACATTGCATAATTGAGTATTGGGCAAGAACCAGGCTGAAGAAGTGAGAAGGATTCGAGATGCATGAACTACATTGTATGCCTTTAGCTTATAGTTCATTATTTGTCACATGCAGTAAAAAGTTTCCATCTGCAAAGATTAATGGATACCCTTTTTACAGGTACATAGCCTCCTCATTCCATATTGTTGTGATTTCCTATACAGGTGTCCATTCATTCGTTTTTACTATTCAAAAGGCCATTGTTATCTACAAAACACTCATGATTTACAAACAGATAGGAAGGTTGATCCTCCAACATATTCAATAATCTTAAAATATGTCTTATGTCTAACATCCATGAGATCCACCTCAGCTATTAAAAAAAAACCTAAAGTGGACCTCAGCGACCTATATGTCAATGCAATACCATATGTTTCATGGAGTCGTTGCTGTCTTCCTAACAGCCCATTTAAAACCATAGTTATCAAGATAGCTTTCTTTTACAATTCTCTTATGGTTTTGAACAATTACATTTTCCTACAAGTTTTACCATAGATGTACTACTGGCAGAGTACTCACTGATATGCAAAAACTGGTTAAGTTTTCACGCCTGGCGAGATTTATGATGTGTACTGGCACCAAACACTCGCTTATTTTTAGGCAAAAACTCGCTAAGTACCAAAAACTCAGTCATAGATTTATAACAGCACTTGCTGAGCAAAAAAAGGCTCAGATTAATTTCATTTGTCATTTCTACCCTAGAATTTTGCTGAAATGGGGAAATAAACTTCCAAACACTTGCAAACCGATTTCTAACAATTTGAAGTAGATTTGAAGTGCATTTGAAGCAGATTTGAGGTGATTTTTGAAGAGGATGATGTCAATGATTGCAGAGACAGGCTATGGAGGACAGGGGTAAATTTGGTTTCACACTTGATACATTGAGTTGAATGAGTAGTCATTGCTAGTGTCAAGAGAAGCTAGAGGCAAAGCTACATACAGGATGGAGTACGGGCCATAGACTGAGTCAGACATATCGAGCAAGGAGAAACAGTCATGCCCATGCAGACTTCTAAGACTAGATCCTCTAGTTCTACCTGTCCATTAGCTTTTAGTAGAGATGGGAAGAGGAACATGTAATTGTAATGATGTATTTACTTTAACATATATTTGCTATTTTTCTTCCAGCCACTGGCATTCTTCACGAGAATCCAATTTGTACCCACTTTGTGTTTAAATATATCTACACTAAGCTTGTTTCTTTTATGTTCGCATTTATTTGCCTTGTTGTATGCAGCTTCTCATTCAACTTTGCTAAAAAAATGCACTTCTAATTAGATTTAAGCAATTTTAAGTTCCTGAGATTTTGTTGAATTTTTGCCAAAAACTGCTTAAGCTTTTCCTAAACCTTTTTTCAGGCCTTGACATGTTTTGGCTTTGGTGAGTTTACCAACTATGAGTTTTACTATGTCCAAAAATTGACATGTGGCCTATTATTTCAATTTTCCTGCACCCACAAGTTTTTCTATATCTTGTTTGGTCCAATATTTATTAGATTTTTGAACTGGTTGAAATTTTTAAGGCTCCCATTTTCTTTTCATAATTAAATTATTTCTTTGTCTGTATATTTCTAATGACCGACTCTTGGCATTCCTTGATCGACTTGGTTAATGGCTGTTCCATGCTGATACTAAACCCGATTAGCTTTCTCTGTTGTTTGGTGCAAATTGGACAAGTTCTTGTGTTCCTAAACTGTTCTCTTTTTGTTGTGTAGTTTTTGGTGTGTTTTGGCATTAACTGCCATATTCATTGAGTTGGTGATTAGAAACTATATTTAAGAGGTAGGGGGAGAGCAGAATTTACTTAGGATTTTGGGATTGGCTAGGCCTATGCAGCTATTGTTCAGCCATCCTATTTTCTGGTGAGCCATATTGCTGACCAAGAAGAGATTAATGAAAGGAAGACTTAAAGAGCAGCATCAGAGATTAAGGAAGCTGAAGCACCATTGGATGAGGCCAGCTTTGAGATTCTAAATATTCTATGAACCAGTTGTCATGATGCAGATGAGCAAGATAAGTAAGATATTAGAGGAAATGAAGAGAAAGGTTAAGGACCTCCCTCTGCCTAAGGTGATTTTAAAAATCCTATTGAAGAGAGAATTAAAGCATTTAAGAATGAAGAAAGTGGATTAATAAGCAACGGCATGTTTTTTGCATGGATTGATGTTGAAAAAATGCCTTCAAGGAGTTTTTTTGGCAATAGCGTTTGTTTGACCGCATAGATCAAAAGATTAACGCACACAAACAATAGATAAGAACAGCAGAACTCCTTTTATTACTCGCATATGCCAAAAGATTACATAATGCTTATGATGATTTATAATGAACCCAGACGGGGTATAAATACTTTCCACCAAACCTTCCCGAAGGGGTCCGTCGACTACATAACAATACTAATCTACCTATCGGCTACAAAATCTTTACCAACAACATGAGCCCGTCGGCTACACAGTTTCTACCAATTGTGTCTGTCAGTAAACTTCCGAGAATCCCCATCTCAACGACCATCGGATGCTGTCCGAATGTGAGGGCTAACAACATTGAGTCTTCTCCACCGGCGGCAACTTCCTTCCCTCTTCCTGGTTCTCCTAGTAACTTGGCAATTGGCGCAATATTTGTGAGTGTCAATCGGAGCTGAGGCATTGTGAGCAACAGATCGCTTATTTTGACGGGTACCTCAATTTGCAGTATCTATCATACGATGTTCTGTTCCGCACAATTCCTTGCTGAGGTGCCGTTGGTATCCTTCAACTGAGATGTCTCCGCCTGTGTTGCTTTCTCAATTTCCTTCTGTACTTCCTCCAACCTCTTCTTTTCTTCCATGGAGTCGAGGTATAGTTTTGCTTGTTTCCGTGTGATTGCCAATACCTCCTCTTCGTCCGTCCTGACGGTGATCAGATTCACTCCAGACTTCGAGCACTTGGCATCTTCATGATTGCCAGGTCCACACCATTTGCATAATAATTTTGGTGTGTTTGCCGTGGTACAATCCCGGGCAAAGTGGCCCCACAAATTACATGCTCGGCATTGAACGATCGGTCCGTTCACATCGTACTGAATTCGACTTCAGCTGCCATTATTAGTGTTATTGTTCGCATTGTTGTTGTTGTTTTGCCATCTGCTATTATTTTTGTACCCACCCGAAGTGGCACCATCAATGTTTGTGTTTCCATTCCCTGTCGACGTGGAAGTTGCCTATGTCAAGAGCACTTGCTGAGGTCCTCTGGTTTTCATATTGAAGGGGCATTCTTTTATGGAATGCCCCATGCTCTGGCAGATCTCGCAGAACTGATTGTTTGCACAGGATCCTTTTGTGTGACCTTTTGTCTTACATTCTGTGCATCCTAGCTCACTTCCCTTTGTTTCTTTCTGCATGTTCTTGAATTCCTTCATCATTCGGATCATGTCCTTTTGGAGACCTCGAACCTTCTTGCTACTATTTTCATCATCGTTGCTTTCTTCTTCCAAAGACGCATCGTCGTCTGACTCAGAGGAGCTACTCTTCTTCTTCTTCTTTTTCGTCTTCTGCTCACTTTCTAGGTTCATTGCTCGATTATACGCTTCCGTGTATGACGATGGCGACACAATCTTCATCTTCTTCCACAGCTTTGGGTACAGGCCTTCAATAAACCATCCCTTTTGCAGTCCATCGACCGGCTTATTTTCCATTTTATTTATCAAGTTTTTTAATTTCCTAGCATAGACTCTAACTGTTTCATTTTTCCCTTGTTTTGTGTTGTATATCTTGGCTACAATCTCATTCTCGTCACGAAGCAGTTGAAATTCGGCAGTAAACTCCTTCTTAAGGTTGTCACAAGTGGTTAATTTTTGGGGATCTACATCAGCGAACCAGTCAATTGCAACACCCCGTAGGGTGTCTGAAAACTACCGAACCCATTCATTTGTATTGGTTATGCCATTTGCCCTTCAAATCGTTTCACATGTTTTACAGTGCCGGATCAGATCAGCCGTACCATTGCCATCAAACTTCGGCAGCTTTTCCTTTGGTCCCGCCATTACTACTGGATTTTGTGCACGGGCGTTGTTCGGTCTTGCAACATTGGCGATGTTCACTCCCACTCTGGCGCTTTGTACTCCCACACTGGCGGTTTGCACTCCCACACCGTGTCTTTGCACTCCTACACCAGCGATCTGCACTCCCACACCGGCGCTCTGGACTCCCACACCGACGGTCTGCACTCCCACACCGGCACTCTCTCTGACAGTTGTCTTATCTCCAACAACTGTGTTCTTTGGTGAAGAAGGGTCTTCCTGTTCCAAAAGTGTATCGCGGACAAAGAGTTCACTCCACACTCATGCTCCCTCGGCATTCCGCACTGTGCGGGTTAATTCCCTTCCGTCTGGATTCTCTTCCCTCGGTGAATACAAGTTCAAAAATTTCTCCCTTCTTCCACCAATTCCACCCGCTGTCGAGCCTCCTCCAACAATTCCTCAGTGCTTTAGTATATGTCGACAATCTTTTGAAACCTTCATCTGCATTTGGCCTGCTGCACCAAAATTAAATTTCCTTGAGCCATGCAGATTTCATCTTTGTCCTTCAACTTATTCTTATTTTTGTTTAACTGATTCGGCATTAGTCGTCATTCCAGCCTTTGTTCCAGGTCCATCAGGCAATGGCGCCAAATGTTTTACCGCATAGATCAAATGATTAACGCACACAGACAATAGATAAGAACAGCAGAACTCTTTTTATTATTCGCATATGCCAAAAGATTACATAATGCTTATGATGATTTACAATGAACCCAGACGAGGTATAAATACTTTGCACCGAACCTTCCCGAAGGGGTCCGTCAACTACATAACAATACTAATCTACCCATTGGCTACAAAATTTTTACCGACAACATGAGCCCATCAGCTACACAGTTTCTATCAACGACAGCGTTCTATCTAGGGAAAGAAAATGAGAACCTGTGTCTCTTTCTGTCATATGATCCATAACAACTGCTTGTGATTTTATGGGAAATAATAATGTGGTAAAGAGTTTTAGAAATGGAAAATTGGAATCTAGGTCAGTTCATGTTTAAAAGAGTTTTCATGGTCTCTTGATACTATACACAGTGAAGTTATGTTTTACTTCATCCCTAGATGGATGTTAACCAAACCTGTGCATGCTTCAACTTTGGGCTGTTTTGCCAAATCTTCTCAAACCAATAGACAATTTTCCCAAGATTGAAGAAACTAGGTCTACCCTGCCACATATGGATGCAAGGATTTGGGTCACATAACACCAAAATTTCAATCCTCAAAGCTCTTGAAATCCAAATTGGAAAAAAAGTATATAAGCCAAGAATTGGACGGTTTGGGTGGACTTATGCCTATTTTCTATGTAAAGATGATAGAAATCAAAAAAGGGATTGTAGAACTATTAAAAGAAACAATAACTGAAAGAAGAATGATATAATGCCGGTACCAAAAAATATAAGAAATAAAATTGAAACTCCCGTGGTGATAATAGAGGACAACTTTGAAGCCCTAAATACAAATGCGAAGAAGATAAGAGAAAGCTTGGATGTCACATTCAATGCACTTGAAGAATGTGCATATAGGTATATAACAGGCAAATGTTGTTGCACCTAATAGTGAGAGGCCTCAGTCTGTGACTTCTTATCAAGAAGTATAGAAAACTACAATAAAATTAATGCAAACAAGGAAGATATCATAGATGTCATAGTCAATACACTCAACAAATGCAATGTAGATAATGAAATAACAATTATGATAGATGTCACAGTCCATAATCTCAACAAATGCAATGTAGATAATGAAGTAACAATTGTGGCCCCCCGTGTTTGTGAGAGGCCTATAACTGAGGCTACCTATTAAAAGACAGCCATTGTAAATATTAAGGTAATGAAAACAAGGAAGAAATTAAAACAGAACCAGCACAAAAAGATAACCCAAGAAATTGCCTTTGGACAAATTGAAAGATTAAATAAGGACCCCAAAAGAAGCTCATGTGAAAGAAAAGAAACATCCAGAAAGTGTGAACTAGGAAGACATTGGTTTAAGGGTGTTGTCCGTAAAAACTATATTGTAGCCAACGGGATTAGTAAGTGTCGAAAAGATTGCGTGACGATTGTGTCACCCCTTCGGGAGATATATGTACATCGTCCGAATGGAATTATGAAGCATCATTGTAGCCGTGATTGTATATCTGCTTATATGAATAAAATATCTTGTTATGTGTTACATTCTAGTCTCTTAATGTGATAAATTATCCGTTTACCCTGTATGGAAAATGTTTGGCACCATTGTTAGTCGAACCTGGTAAAAACTGTGTTATGAAGATTAATATCGAATTTTCTCAATAAAGATTGAAATAAAATAAAATAAAAGGATGATGTACACACAACACAGGAAGCATTAATTCTCACACAACAGGCAGAATGAAGGCAGAAATTGCAGCAGCTCGCGGACGGGCACCGAAGTGGTGAAGGAGCACAAATAGAGGGAGTGCATTCACCTAGCAGACCAAGGAGTGTCGAGGACTTACTTAAGGAGACGTAGCAAAGATTGAATTTAGTGGAAGAGACAAAGGAGGAGTTCCTAAACTCGTATACGCCAAGGGTAGAGAATCTAGATGAAAGAGAAGGAATCTACATAGGTCGAGGTGTCAAAGGAGCACGAGTGTGAGGTGAACTCTTTGTTCCTGATACACCAGACGAATGGATACAAATTGAGAACCGAACAACTTTTCTTGTAGAAGACCTCTTCACATCACAAAATAACGTGGTTATCCAAAGTAATGTGGTTGTGCAAAAAAAAGCGGGTGCTTAGAACAGAGCAGGTGCTCAGAGCAATGCGGGTGCGCAACAAGTACAACAAATACAAAAGAAGTTAACAATTGCAAGGCCAAAAGAAAAACTACCAAAATTTAATGGCGATGGGACAGTCGATCCAGTTCGACATTGAAAAACGTGTGAAACAATCTAGACTGCGAATGGCATAATAGACCAAGATGACTGCATCCGATAGTTTCCAACTACCCTACGAGGTGTAGCGATTGATTGGTTTTCAGACATCGACCCAAAGAAGCTAACTACATGAGCGGACATCAAGAAGGAATATACAGCAAACTTTCGACTACTCAGGGATGACAATGAGATCATAGCAAAAATTTATAGTACAAAACAAGGAAAGAATGAAACAGTCTGCATATATGCGAGAAGACTGAAGGAGCTGGTAGGAAAAATGGAAAGCCAACCCACGGATGGGTTAAAGAAAAGATGGTTCGCCGAAGGGCTACGACCAACACTATGGAGAAAGATGTAAATAGTACCCCCAACATCATACCTTGAGGCATATAATCATGCGATGGACTAAGAGAGTGAACACAAAACCGACAAAAAGAAGAAAGACAAATCGTCGGATTCGGAAGATTCGTCTTCCGAAAGCAACCATGAGGAATCGAGTAAAAAGGTTTGGGCATTGCAAAAGGATATACTATGTATGATGAAAGAGTTTTAAAACATAAAAAAGAACCCTAGCCAAACGAGAGAAGGGGAACTATGGTGTACGAATTGCAAGGAGGGTCACACAAAGGGCTCTTGCCTTAAGAACCAATTTTGCAATATTTGCCAGATTGTAGGACATTCCACCAAGGAATGCCCATTCAATATGAAAACAAGGGTACACTAACAAGTGCTACTAACGCAAGAAGCGTCCACCTCGGGAGCAGGAACAAATTCAAACAATGATGCGGCAACCTCGGAGGGTTATCAAAACAATAACCTATGCAGAAGAGGCGGCAATAACAATAACAATAATGGGGGCCATAGCCGGATACAGTACAATCCAACCGGACGTCCAATGATACAATGTCGTGCATGCAACCTGTGGGGCCACTTCACCAGAGACTATACTACAAAGGGGACACCGTAGCTATTGTGCAGATGGTGTGGTCCTAGAGACCATGAGAACTCAAAATGCCCTAAACCCGAGGTGAACCTATTGACCATAGAAAGATGTGAGGAAGAAGCCCTAGTAATCACTCACACACATGCAAAGATGGCAATATACTCGGATCCGAAAGAAGAAAAGAAAAGGATGCAGCAAGCAAAAATAGAAATAGAAAAAGAGATGGAGGCCTAGAGAGACTTGTCCCTTCCAAAACAATCTTTGACCAATCCTAGAAGTCGACAACTTTTCCAAGGAACAATAAGTTTAAAATTAACTTAACACAAACTGAGTTGAGTTAAATCCAAACTAATCCTAAGCGTAGACGTCAATATCCCTAAGAGGATAATGTAAAGATATTTGGATTACTCTAAGTCATGTAAGGACTGATCAGACCGATCTATTATCAGATCAGTAAGATTATAAGTTACAGATTTAGCACTTCTTACTGGACTTTGTGGTCATTCCATTGAAAAGGAAAGGCTACAAGACCATCCTCAGAAGAGGCTGGTTGGTGCAGCCAAAGGTAAAACACGACTGGAAAAGGAACAATCTATCCATGGAAAGAGGAGGCAGTAGGTCCGTAATTGACCTACACACCCAGATGGTGGGAGAAGAGGTGGCGTCATCAGACTCTGAAGGTGAAGGAGACGGCAAAGGAAAGAAAAGAAAGGAACCCAACGAAGAAGGAATCCAAACGTTGGAAGAAGGATCTGATGATGACGACTTGGACTAGGTGAATGGAAAACGGAGGACTATGAACTCTTTCCAAGCTGTCACATGTTATGGGTTGAAGAAGTAGGAGAGAGGAAAAGAACAAATTTCCAATGGAATACAAAGAAGTCAAAGAAGGAGAGGCGCGAATAGATGAAACATCTACACATACATTCAGGGACGAGAAGCTTATTAAATATGAAGAACCCACACTGAAGACAGTAAACTTAGGAGACGAGGCTAATCTAAAAAACATATTTGTGGGCGACGCCTGGAATCTAGTTTTGAAAGCAGTAAAATTTAAAATATTCATGGAGTAGAAGGATGTTTTCCCGTCGACATACAAAGACCTAAAGGGGGAACCACCAGAATTGTGTGTCCACCGGATCCCATTGATACAAGGAGCAGCACCCGTTCAGAAGCGACCATACCACATTAACAAAAACTGTGTCGCACGGGTCACAAGTGACATTAACTAGATGTTTGATGCATGCATTATTTTTCGGGTACAGACAAGTGAGTGGGTATCCCCAATTGTGATATCACTGAAAAAGGATACCATTCAAATAAGAATATGCGCCCACTTTCGCTGTATGAATGCAATAACAATTAAAGATCCATTCCTGATACCGTTTATTGACAATATTTTCGAGGAAGTTGTGGGGTATGAAATACATTCATTAATGGATGGATTTTTCAATTATAACTAGATATCAATCGTGGAGGAAGGTAAGCTCAATTATAACTAGCACTAAACTCTAAGAAGTACAAATTTATGGTACCTCAGGGAAAACTGTTGGGACACATCGTGTGCAAGGCAAGATTAAAAACAAATTCGGACAAGGTTCGAGTGATTCTAGAAATGCCACCCTTGACAGATGTGACTGAAGTAAAATCATTCCTAGGACACATAGGGTATTATCGGAGGTTTATTAAAAAATTCGCCAAAATACCTTACCCTCTAGACAAGCTAACTTACAAGGGAGAACCCTATAAATAGGAAATAGAGCAGGATGAAGCCTTCAAAGGATTGAAAACACGACTAGCCTCAGCACCTATCTTGGCATATCCGAACTGGGACAAGGAGTTCCATATACATGTCGATGCATCAAACTACGCAATCGGAGCAACGTTGGCATAGACAAGTGATCACGGATTCTACCACCCAGTGTACTTCGCAAGTAGACTCCTATCGAAAGCAGAAAAGAAATATAGCACGACAGAGCAAGAGGCTCTCAGAATGGTGTACGTTGTGCAGAAGTTTAGACACTACTTACTGGCAACCCCATTCGTGTTCTACATAGACCAACAAGCCTCACTATATCTCATAAATAAATTGATCATTCAAGGATGGATAAGTAGATGGTTACTACTCTTACAAGAATTCACATTTAAAATTGTGGTACGACCTAGGAAAAGCCACATGAGCATGGATCATAATGACTTTTTGAATGCACAACTATTTCATATCACCGTAATACCATTGTAGTACGTGAGTATCAGGGAATATCTTTCAACAAAGCAGTTTCCTAGGGAAATGCCACCAAGCGAGAGGATGAAACTAGTACTGAGAAGTCGAACATTCCAATTGATCGATGGGTTGCTATACAAGATGGGATCCGACCAAATTCTACGACAATGTATTCTACAAGAAGAAATACCAAAAGTATTGAAAGAAGCACACTAAGGGCCTACAGGAGGACATATGGGGCCGAACACAACTGCGCGCAAGATACATCTCGTAGGATTGTGGTGGCCAAATGTGCACAACGACGCCAAGGAGTGGCCATTGCATGTGATACATGACAGAGATTTGGGAAGCTATTAAAGAGAGATTTTATTCCTCTAAACCCCTCACAGGCGCAAGAACAATTTGAATGATGGGGGTTGGACTTTGTCGGGCCACTGAAGGTAAGCAAAGCCCAGAGATGCAAATATATTGTTGTAGCAACCGAGTACCTTACAAAGTGGGTAGAGGCACGAGCTCTACAAGACAACTCTACACTGAGCACAACGAGATTTATCTACGAGAAGATCATTACAAGGTACAAAATCCCAAAGTAGTTGACAAGCGACCACAAGGGAAATTTTGTCAACCATGTCATTCGGCTACTCACCACGAAATTCAAAATCTACCATTCCTTGTCAAGTCAAAACTACTCGAGAGTAAATAGACAAGCAGAGTCTACAAATAAAATCTTGGTTGCAGTAATTTACAAGTCTTGCGTAATTGAAGGTGAAGATTGGGAGGAAAACTTACCATCGGCATTATGGGCATACCTTACTCTTACAAAGTTACCACAAGACACACTCTATTTCAGTTAATGTATGGTAAGGAGGTCGTGGTACCGACAGAGTTCATGGTACCAAGTTGCAAATAGCAATTGAAAACAGATAAGGAGACATGGAAAATCTCAAGGAAAGGTTGTACAACCTGAATAAGCTAGATGAGCGAAGATTACAAGCACAATGGGCCACCAAAGTTTCACATTGCAAACGCAAGGTATGGCACGACAAGCACTTGAAACTGAACAGGTTCCAACCAGGTCAATTAGTATTAAAATATAACGAGCATAATGAAATTAAACCTGGCAAATTTAAGGTGAAGTGGGTCAGGCCATACAGGATTCGTGAAGTGAGTGAGAACAGAGCAATCAAACTATGGACACTGGATAGGAAGTGACCAACCCCATAAATGGTTCGAAGTTGAAAATATACCATCAAAGGAATGAAGGCCAGGAAAATGATGATACCCGAACAAATGAGTTAAATCAAATGTGAATAAGAATATATATATGCAATAAATGTGTATAAAATAAGAACAAGATAGGAGTATAGGTATAAGAAAAAGACACGCTGATTATTAAGTCACTCAACTATATATTAAACAATATATTAGGCAAAAGTAGAGTAGTGGGACTCAAACATCACGTACGGCCATCTATAAAAGCATGCCACAAACACCAAAAGCACTGTACAAACTCTTGGTAGACACAAATCAAGAGGGAAGTAACATCGTACGAGTTGGGCAAAAAGAATGGAAGAACACTGTATGACCCTAATAAGAAATAGAGAGCACCGTACGATCATACGACCAAAAGGAAGGGATACACCATCTCCAACTACAACGAGCGCATTACATTGCAGGGCCATCAAGAAAATTCACATGGCCTAGAAGCCATATCGTACGGACACAAAGCGAACAGATCAATACAAACAAAGACACCGTACGGCTAGTACTAAGAAGCACAAAAAGTCTTACGGCAACAAAACTGAGAATGGAGTGAAAACCAAAGGACCGTACGACATCAAAGCTAACAAAGTGAGCACTACACAATAGCCAATGCAGGACTGGATAGTAACCGTACGGCAACAAGACATATAACCATACGGCAATCGGATGCAGGGGCAAAATGAAGGGATGCCTATAGTCATCGTATGTTACTCAAGCTAGCAAGTCTGCACATGCACCATATGGCCACAAGAAAATACAAATCGAGAGGAACACCATAAGGTCTCTAAAAATACACACTATACGGTTGTTTCCGAAAAGGGTTGTGGAAGCTGAGGCATTAAAACAATGTACGGCCAGTAGTTGCGAGAGCAAGAAAACATCTAGTTGTAGCTGAATAAAAGCATTGGAAGGAGAAAACACGAGTACGAGGTACTATACAATAGCACAAAACGTAGTGGGTTAGCTTCCAAGAGCCATACGGATGGCATAAGCATATAATAAGTTGTACGGAGGGGTTGCGAGGTGCTATTCCAAACAGAAGCAATTGCCCTAACCGTTTTTCTCCACACAAAAGGACAAAAGAAGAGACAATTATGCAGTCAACCAGGAAGAGAGCTTGGAAAACGAAGTTAGACAAAGATTCAGCTACCAACACGAAGATGAATTGAAATGTGAAGACCTTGCCTTTAAATGTTTGTGTTGTAGGAGGCACAAGCACAAGCACAAACAAAAAGAAGGGCAAACAAGCAACATTGCCAACGGCTGTACCAACACACCTCACACCTCAGAATATTTCTTTTGAAGGCTTTAATGGAGTTGAATGCAAAAAACGGTGGCAGGATACTCCTGCGGACCATCTGGTGAAATATAGCATCAGAAAAGCACAGGTAGAGGGGACGATACAAATGCCAGTTTTTTTGCATTCATGATTACAAAGGCTTTTTGTGCATGATGGTACAAACCTATGACCAGTTCTCCATAACCAATTTGTTTGCCTACCTTGGGCATGACTTGGTAATCTCATTCACGGCACTAGACTTCACACGAGTATTTGGAATACCCAGCCATGCACAGTTAGGGAGGAAAATTGATAACAAACCGATGAAGTTAAATCAAGAGGTGAAGGCGCAGCTCATAGAACTTGTATGTGGTGAACTATCGCACGCAGAAAAAAGAAGCCTTGATGGACACTTCGAAAGGCAAAGGACTAAAGAGCAAAGGACTAAAGAATTCCAACATCCAGGAAGGGCATTGGCATTGCCTCATGGACCTAGTGAAGAGTAGGCTCACAGGATCAAGCCGCATGTCTGATATCTCATTTCCACAGGGAGATATGATGAACGAGAGAGTGTACAACTGGGCCACACTACTGGCGGAAAGAATGAATTCATGATGCTTTAGCACAAGACATTCTACATGCCCCACTACGCTATTGGGTTAGTCCTAGATGCGACAACGCGGATGATTCCTCTCAACAAGTTGGAGGTCAAGCCTGGCGGCCTGCTCGCACTAGGGGAGCCCCCATCATGCAGTGGAGACACTTAGACAGACCAGGTGGACAAGAGGCCACGGTCGAGCAAAAGCAACCTAGACAAGAGTTGGATGCAAGTTCGGAGCATGGGAATAAGGATAGGGGTCAACAAGAAACATCTTCTGGCAATAGTGAGACTAATAGAGAAGAGGATAATGAAGAGGTGGAAGTTATTACGGCAACACCGCAGCTATTCCAACGGCATGCACTTTTGGCGATAGCACAGTCGACTCCAATGGGTATGCACAATGCACACATTCCAGGATTTGGGCAGCTCAGACAGCTAGTAGTGATGACCCCTATTACAGTAGCGGCTCAATCGGCTGCAGCGACTCCAACCATTCCGAAGGCCGTGGCTATAGTTTAGACAGAGTCCCACCCATCACCGAGGACAGCCTTGCCAGACGAGGTGATTCCCGTTCCGAAGGCCTTGGCTATAATTCAAATAGATTCCCCTAAAGGTAATATTAGTGTTATAACTAATGAAGTGGCTCTTGGCCTCTACAATGCTGTAAGGATTATGGAAAGGGTCATTGAAAGAGCGAACATTTGGAGGAGGAAGAAAATAATAGAAAGAGAACACAGTTCAGCTGGATTATAGCTTTCAAAAACCACGTAAAAAAGCTAAAGGGGAGAAGTTTCCCAAACGTTTTAACTAGCTTTACAAAAACCAAAATCTTGAGGCTCTTATTCTTCCAAAAAATTAAACTGTATGAGTTAAGGGGACTGAAATCTCCAGACAGGAAATACATCATTACAGATTTACCTATCAAGGGAAAAAAAATTGATTGCTTGCTAGTACAGGAGGTTCGGGCTGTTGGTTTTACAACTGGAAAATAATAAGAGATTTACATGGCTCCAATCATAACAGAGTTAAAGGGTCAAAATGCTATATTGATAAGTCAGAGATGGGCAAACATATTATTCAAAATAGATGCTCTCCATGTAATAACTGCCCCTGGATTATTATACATTAAAATAAGCAAAGTATATTATCCAAAACAGGTCCTCTCCATGTAAGAGGTGCCTCTGGATTATTATACATTAAAATAATGTTATGTTTGTGTTCTGCCCAATTTATGCACTGAATGACTATAGAGAAAGGATTAAAGTATGGCAATGATTAGGTTCCAATCTGCCTTAAATTCCATGGAAAATCAATGTTGTGGAACAAAAGGAAGATAAAAATTAGTAGATCTCCTTGGGCATTGAAAGGAAATGAGCTGTTATCTTGGATAGGACTGGAAAAATTGCTACAATTGTTTGGTTTGCATGGTGCAACCGCCAGCAAGATTAAAAAAATTATATACAGTAGACTTGACAGATTTCATGCAAATGTAAATCTCTTCATATTAGAAAATATAAAGTAAGCCAATTGTGGGAACGTGATTCCTTGTACATTACCTATTCGCCACCCTATTGAAACAAGTATTTCAATAAAGAAAAGCGACTTTGAGAAGTATCAGAAAAGGCATTTTGTTCAAACTGATTACTAGTCTGCTGAACGACAAAGATTGCCTTGAAAGAATTAGTACCTTACAAGAATCTACAACACGATGTCCCCTAATATATATGCCATTCAATGCTGGGATATTCTGGTTATAAAATTGTAAATATTATTTCGGACCGATGAGAAAGTGCAAGGGGCGGAAGGACAACTGAATGTCAGATATAATCAGGAGCTTATCCAACTGCTAGGAGATGTAAAGCATTAATTCAGGAAGTTCCAAAATATAAGACCACGGGAAGTTATGATTGAAATCTAAGATTAACTGATAGGTGATAGACACTCCAAATACTTCTTTAATTTTCTTTAGAAATGAAAAATAGTAAGGAAGCAGTTGGCCCAATTAAAGAGAATGATATCAGTTTCCAAGACAATGATGCCATCTAAATGATGGCAACATAAGTATGACAAGGACAAAAAAGCCGAACAGGTGAGAGAGGAAAAGGGAGTGTACAAAGAGGCACAAACAAAGCCGCCAGTAGGAGTCGTAGGACATCTTTGTTAGAAACCATAAAGAAGTTCACTTCAAGAGCCAATAAGAAGTAACTAGCTAAAGGAGGAGTATCATACGAGTAAGCTGCAAAAGAGTTTGTGATTGAACAATTTGTCGTTACGCAGGGAGAAGTTCATAGGTATACTCTAATTGATGTTGATTGCACAAAACCAAAAAAGAAGAATTAGTTTTTTATGGAATTGAGATGCGAAAGCAAGTACTAGAAGAAACAATTACAATCGATGTCAAGTAGTTCCTCTAAAATGATGCAAGAATATTACCCTTTGGCGTTAAAATTGTACGAAGAATGGATATAGACTCAGGGAAAAAGAAGCTAAGAACAAAAGTGCTAGGGCAATCTCACATGTTGCAAGAGGAGGATGTGACACTGCAAAATGTAGTTTTTGAAGGGCTCAAAGGATTAGAGTGCAGAGAATGGTGGCAAGAAACACCAGATACTGATTTGGTGAAGCAAAGTACTACGAGGGTTGAAGTTCATTGGGGCATACAAATGCCTGTCTATCTACATTCAAGATTATGAGGGTGCCCTTCACATATTGGCAAGACCTTCAACAAATTTACACGTAGTAATTCATTTGAGTATCTTGGGTATAATCTTAAGGTCCCCTTCACAACCACCAAATTGCACAGGTGTTTGGTATTACTAGCAAGAATGGACAGGAAAATTGATTTGAAGGCCAAGAAGATGGCTCGCAATGAAAAGGAACATTCGATAAGATTGGTCTCATAGACTCTCATGCTAGCAGAGATGGATTTTGTAGCGAGTGCTCCAAGAGTCAAGGAATGAAGAAGTCATACATAGTAGAGGGATCATGGCGTTGTCTTATGAGTGTGGTGAAGAGACAACTTATAGGGTTTGGTAAAGCCTTGGATATTGCCTTTGTACACATTCTTCTCATGAATGCTATCACAAATGGGTTAATGTATAATTGGATGACCCTATTGTCAAAGCGGATGTAGAAGTTTCTTACCCTTCAACACATTACCTTTGATATGCCTCATTACGTGATCAACTTATTCTTGGATGCTACACGAGTGCATATTTTGCCTGGTGAGTTAGAAGTGAAGTAGAAAGGTGCCTTGGCATCTAGTGAGCCTCCACTTTTCTATTGGAGAGACTTAAAGGTTAGTGGTTAAACTACAAGGTAGAAAAAGAAACGCCAAGTGGTCTCAAAGTCAAAGTTGGAGGATGTGGATATTGACAGGGAGGCAACCATGGAGACTTTTGGCATGTCTAGAAATAGCCTACTGATGATCAACAAAGGTAGCCAAATGGAAAAGGGAGAGGTTGTAGACTCCACAGCCATGGATACACCCACATAGGTCTCCTTTGCTCAGTCACTCCTCTCAGATGTAGCCCATTTGACTCCATCTGCAATGGTTGACTTGATGACCACACAACCATTCCAAGGTTCGACAAGTTGAGGATGTCAATCAATATATTCAGAGAGGGTTACTATGAGTTACAACGAACTCAACACATAGCATACAGGGCTGAGGCTCGGCAATTAGCAATGATCATAGCCAAGGAGAAGTTGGCATCCCACCTTCAGTTGAGTGAGAAGCAACAAAGATAGGAGTTGATGCAGGAGATGATTGCATTGGCAGTTGAGAGGGAGGCCCTGCTGGCAGAGAAGGCAGCCATAGAAACTCAGTTGCAAGAGGAGATGGCAGAGAGGGCTACACTTGAGGAAAGCCTTGCTAGTGCCCTGAAGCAACAAAAAAGAAAGACAAGGAGGTTCTTGAGGTTATTTTTATTGTGAAGACGGTCATGGAGTGACACATACTGGTTGAGTGCACTCTATAGTTGATGATGTATCAGGTGTTCAAGTTGAGAGCTTATCTGGCAGCACCTACACCACCACCACCACCGACACTCTCTTCATCAGGGATACTTTCTCAGCACCCTCAGTCCTGATTTTTTTTTTAGTGTTGTATAGTATCTCATTTTTGTTTTGTGTCCTACAAAGATGACTTTCTTTTTTGTGGGGATGATGTTGATACAAATAGTTGTTAACATGTGATTAGTATGTCAGGAGGGGTAGGTAGTTTGAGTAGATAGATAGTTGCGATGATTCATAGTCGCAACCCTTCAGCACTTTATATTCTTACGTACTTGTATCGGATCATCGTCATTGTGTATGAATGAGTAATGTTGTCATTGTGAGTCTGAATACATTAATGTAAGTATTTCCTGAGATTGGTAAAGAAGTTGGCGACTTCTTTAATAAATTGTGTTGTGTTGCATCATATTACTTTATTTACTATCTATTATGTATGTGTTAAAACTAGTTGCCAAAAGTAGTAAACAAGATAATGGTGATGTGAGAGTTGCAATGAAAAATGCATAATGGTTCTAGTTTTCATGATGAAAATGAGAGAGGATTGTATATAGATGAAAACACCGAAGCAAATAATATGAAGACAAATGTTGCAACAATAACAAAGGAACATGTGAAAGAGGTAAAGTTATACTTCATTAAATTTGTGAGAAATGATTTGCATGTTGAGATGAATGAGGTAGTGAATATAAAAGATGGTACATATGGATGTTTTTAGCACTGATTTCTATGCAAGGAATAATTTGTATGATGAAGCAAAGCATGTGAGAAGTGAAGATTTTTTGGTAGAAGGTAAAAGAGACGTTGTAGCAGCAGTAGAGGAGGTAATACCCTCTTTTCTTAAATTTAAAGGGAATAAAATTCATGTACATGAAAAAATGGTGAAAAACAAAATTTTCTATTTCCATGAGTTTGCTATTCCAAATTTGTATGCATGTGTTTTGAAAGGTAGTGAAGAAGCATGCTACATGAGGATGGTTGAAAGTGGATCAAATTCCATGGCAGTCAAAAAGAGCTAAGTGCAGATTTCTTGGAGAAGGATCGATAATGCTCCCAGTAGATGCTGGAAGAAGAGAAAAAAGATATAATATTATATGGAATTGTGACAGTAATGAAGTTCTCTGCAGATTGTTTACCATCTCAAAGGATGATTCTATAACTCAACCCCACTTTTGTGAGCCTATGGTCACAAGCGTTCTACCTGGCGCGTCTGATGTAGGAGCACCCTGCCACCTATACCAAAATAAGAACCATTGAAACAGGATGTGGACATCTACCAAATGGCACAGTGTGCATGGGAGTGGTAATTATGAGAGTTATAATAGATATTTAAGGGGGAATTAAATAATTTATGCTCATTTCCATAAAATTAACAGAAATTATTGACAAGAAAAAGTGCAATGATCTAAGAAGTGCAGGGATAGAGGAAGGCATTACCAAAAAGAGTTGAGACACATCTTATTTAAAAGTTCATATTCCTTAAAGAGAGGGGACATATGTGGGTACAGGGTGCCCATGAGGCGTTAAGATATCGCCCAAGATGAAGGATTAAAGAGGGGCTGCATAGGAGTTTGAGGAGGAGCTGTAGGGCTTTTTTAGAGAGTTAACATAGATAAGAGAAGAGAGGAAGGGTGTGGATGCAGAGATGTGACGAATGGAGGTGTGTGGGGATAGAACTCAAAGAAAGTAATAGTGAGATGGCTGGATTGCATGAGGATGATACCGGGGGGTGGGACTTTGGTAGTAAGAGAGGGGATGTGTTTAAGTGTTGGCAGTGCTGTGATATGACAGAGTATGAAAAAGATATCCGAAGGGAAAGAAGGCAATGTTGAAACAAAACGAATAGAAAAGAAGATAGGAAGAGGTCATGTGAGTGGCCATGAATTTTGTTTGTAAAATATTTTGCATGTATTGAAGGAAATAAAGAAAATTAATTTGAGTTTTGTTTGTAACTATTTTGATTCTGTGATTGATATTTGAATTTCTGTCATGACATTCAGTGTGAGAACAATTTTCCCACTGCATTAAAATTTGGTTACAACTTGGGGAACTCACAAAGGAGGGGGTTGTTGGCCCGGTGATGGAACGATGCTTCTGCATGCAGGTCAATGCGTAGTATAGTTGAAACCGCTACTATAGTTGTTGACTAACCGGTCATTGGCTAAGGAAGGCATTGACTCGACGACCCTGGTTGGGCACACCTTGCTTCCCCCGCCCCTAACTCTATATCTAGCCCTATTCCCTCTGCATGCAGAGAAACACCCCTATATTGGTAGTTCCGCAAGGCCCCGAGCTGAGCCCCAACCCAACCCCATCCTTTATAGTGTAGTGTCCCTACTCTATTGTAGGCTAGGCCCCACAGGCAAAGTAACTGAAATGGATAGGGTGACCCACGACTATAGTAGCAGTAAGGGCCCCCTACTATAGATGGGCAACCCAGATAGATCGACAACCAACCTGACCCTATCCCCTCTAGTGGCCCTACCCCCTACTATCTAGCCAGGCTTAGCCCTACTCTATATCGGGGCACCAACCTTCTCTAGTTGAATTGTAGGTACCCTCCTATCAAGCCCTTGGAACTATTGCTTCCCACCTGAACACCCGACTAGTTGCTTCAATGCCCTTCCAGTCGGTTCTGTTAATCCGTATATAGGAGAGTGAGCCAATGAGTGGAGAAAAGTGTTTAACACCTGTGGTAACTAATACTAATCAGGAAGTTGGAATACTGCTGCTAGATTTTGAGAAGGCTTAAGACAGGGTAAAATAGTTATTTGATATGTCCATGCTGAAGGCTTTCGGTTTTCCTGAGCAATTCTGAAAAATGGTTAAAACATTATTTTAAGATGCTACTGCAATATTGATGCTAATGACTCAGTCCGAATCCTTCGTGATGGAGAGACCCATCTGCCAAGGGTGTCCTCCTGCTGCTGCGCTGTTTGCAATTGCTTGAGCAACACTCTATTACTTTCTGAGGAGTAAACTAATCTAAGAAAATATGAAGGGTATGGTATTGCCCAATGCTGACACCTTGCTGAATATTCAGTTTGCTAATTATACAACTTTGTTTACTGTTCTTGAAGAGGAAAATCTAAATAGAATATGGATATATGATTGAAGGTTTCTTGCTTTGCTTCAAGAACCAAAACTTCAAATTCTAAATCAATGATTCTGGAATGGAAAGATGAGCCATGTGACTAGTTCAAAGATACTACTTGAAACTGGTGAGATTTCTGAGAATACCATTTGCTATTAAACCCTCTCTCAAAGCTATATGGGGATGGATGTATCCAAAAAATGAAAAGAAACTAAGGAATACGAATAATCGTTAATTGTCCCTAGCACACACTACATATTACGCTTCTGCATGGATATTTACTTGCTATCAAATAGATAATATATAAAATATAGTTAATGAATTTCTTTGGTCAGATGGCAAAGAGGTAAAATGAAAAGGCATGCCGTATAATAAAATGGGATTGGTGCTGCCTAAGTAAATGAAATAGTGATATTGGGGTGAAGGACTTGACGATGTAAGGTGTAGCTTTGGCAACAAAATGGATCATTTAATCATTTGTCAGGGAGAAACCTTGGAATATACTAGTCAGAAGAAATATACATAAAACTGTTTCAAAACAACTTGAACAGCAGAAAAGTTTGCATACACATGACATTATCTTTCATAAGTTTCCACCTAAACCCTCAGGCTCTGCAAGATTTATCAGTTTATGGGAGGCATGTGAGTCAGTCAGAAGCCTCGTGATAAACAAGAAAGTTGTAAGAGTAACAATTAAGTATACTGCTTCTCAGATCCATATGGTGGAAAATGGTTCCCAATAAAAAAAAACCCTGGCTCTGCTTTGGGGCTTTTCAGCTATAAACTCGAATATGAAAGGCGTTAGAGAATTTCAAAATATATTTGACAACTCTTTGAAAAGTTGGCAGCAACTGAAAAGAAAAAATCTATATATAGCCCTGAGAAAAGTCCTTAAGTTCGTTCAATCATCAATTAATATGAAATATGATAGAGTGTTTAATTAATTTTCAATGGAAAGATGTTCTAGTATTTTGAAGATGAATCCTAGAATTATCTACAAACTGTTGGCTGATTCCAAAAAGGTGGATGAGCACAGTAGCGCTGTGTATGAGTTGTTTTAGATGGTTTTTGCTTTTAAAGAAGCTAGCTGCTGGTTATAATTATAGTCATAGATATTGTTCTTTATGTAACTGTGTTGAAAGCTGTGAACATATTTTCTTTGACTACATTTATGCCAACACTGTTAGGTCCTTGTTCATGGGTAATACTATGTCCTGAAAGGAAATTTTGGGTGGCTAAGTCAATGATCTAAATGTCAAGTCTAAAATCATGTGGTCGTCATTATCTACTGAAGTCTTGGTTTTTATGGAAAAGAAAAAGGAAACACTATTTCCAAGGCAAGAGAAGGAGCCCTATGAAGCTTTTCAGTGCCGCACAACACTAAACATTTTTGAGCAGGTATCAATGACATTTCAGATTCCCACAGAAAGTTTCAGGAAAATGGTGAATGAAAGGTGGCCACATAGCATCAGGATTGTAGATGAAAGATTCCACAAAGAATATGCTAATTTAAAAATCTTCATTCTAAGCAGAACAAGTTTGAAAGGGAAGCAGTTGTCTTTGTCTTAGAGATCATTTTCCAAGATTAAGATAAGGAAGGCAGTAATGGGAAGACTTCTTCTCCATTAGGTGCCTTAAGTTTTGGGATTTCTTCCTGATATGATTGGCAGGCGTAGTTCCTGTTGGGATGAGATATGTTGTGTGTCCAGCTGTCTCTCCAGTGTGGATGATTGTTCAGCTTCTGTACAGGAAGATTATAGCATGTTAACTGATTCAAACATGTAGTTGAGAACTCCTCAATCATTTGATGGGTAGGTTGACTCTTCTTTATAATATCTATTTGTCGATGGCTTCAGGCAAGGTGGTTGCTGCAGCTCTAATGTATAATAGGGTTACTATAAACACAGTAATATCTGCTCCCATCTATTTCACTGATTTTGTTACCATTGTTTTCACTACCATTAAATACCATAATATGGATTATAAGATCAAATACCCCACATACAGATGTGAAGGAATGGATTGATATAACGGTATATTTACAGGAATGTTTCCAGCTATTATCCTTGCTTCAATGGCATCACAGGTTCTGAAGGCTTCAAGGTGAGTGCAGATGTAAAGAACAGGGCAATGAAAGAGGCAATGATATTTTTTGTCAGATGCAATGGAACTCTAGAAGGATTACGAGATATGAGATCAGAATGCATAGATGCCCATTATAATATATTTACTGCTGCTCTGGAGACGAGGCCTTAAGTGTTCCTGCAGTTTTATGTGTTTTTTGTCAGGTGGAAATTAACTTCCAGCCAATATGGATTCCCCCAAAATTGCATTCATTTCAATCACAGTTTTCCTAATCTCAATATATTACACCTGTTGCAGGCTCATCCTCGCCCTTTTAATACTTGTAAGACCAACTTACATTGCTAGATTATAACTTATCTTTGTAGCAGGTAACACTTCCATTTGACACTCCCAATGAAAGTTTCAGAAAATACTGAATGAAAGATTAAGATAAATTTTGTTATAAGGTGTAGTCCACCAAACACTTCTGTTTCTTGTTGGTTATACTTGATTTTCTGTGCCTTCTGGGGCTGAAGGGGCTTTCTTAGCCATTCATAGTACCTGACTCTTTTGCATTGGTAATAGATCATCAAATCAAAAAAGAAATGGCTTTCTCTTGTATCCCAAAGTGCATCTTATTTTTCTTCACGTTGCAAGTCTAGGTATGCTTTTTGTGGTTAGACCCTCAACAATTTTGTACATTTAGTGTGCTTTCTTCTGCAATGAAACCTCTCATCCTTGTGCCTTAATAATTGCTTATCAGGGACGGTCCTTTGGAGTGTGCACTAAAGGGATATCTGCTGCCTCTGTTGATATTGTGCAACCACCTGAAACTGCTATTCTAACTTACTTGATGTTGATGTTTGAGGTTAAATAATTGTCTATGCATCAAATGTAAGAATCCTTCTTAAGATTTCTGATGACTTTGTCAGGCCTGTAGGGCATAATAAAACAATAATGTAATTAAAGATAGTAGTTTTGGGTTGGGTAGTTAGGTAGCGAGGGGATGTGTTAGTTGGTCTCCCTAACCAACCGAGCACTATTTAAGAACATTGGAACATGACTGATGTACTTGTTATTTTTGAATCAAAAAAGAATATTGCTTTCCCTTGCAAGTAATTGGTATGCTCATCACTGGTAACGGTTTCTTATGTTGATACTAGTAGCATTGAATTCATATTGTGTGTACTGTAACCATTCTACATTTTGGTGTCGTTGCCTAAGTTCGAGCCTAGAGGTCATATCACAAACGGGATGGAGTAATGGGCAGATCATTCCTACCACAGGTACAAGTCACAAACAGTGACGAAAAAGAGGAAGAAATAATAAGGGAAGATCAAGTGAGACAAGACCTAGCGGTAGCTTGGGAAGTTTTCATCAACCTGTACGTGCAAAGGGAAGCTCAAAAGAGAGCGGTTCCAAAAAGCACAATACCAAACGAATTTTTGGTGCCACCAGCAGTGTATGAACTCCTTGGACAAATACCTCAGTTACTTGCAAGGAACTTGATATGTGTGGGCAAAGAGAGAACCAAAGTCCAAAGAGAGCGGAGAAGACAACAAATACTCCAATGGTTTGCGAAAAGAATTACAGGTGGATTCCAAGAACGAGAAAATCCTACAAGGACAACAAGACAATAAAACAATTCATGCCCCTAATCCCAAATAAGGACCTGAGGCGAGTACTGGAAGATGAAACTGAAGGGGAACTGCCCTACCCTAAATCCTACGTTCTAGGGAGCAAGAAGAAAGGTGTCGTTGTCTCAAAGGGGTTGTTAATCAAACTCTCGCATCAAACCAAACCGAAGAAAGTTTGATTGCAAACACTATAAGGGGAATAGCCACTTTGGCAATTTCAGAAGGATAGGGAAGGAAGGAGGGGTAAACAATCTCGGAAACCCTAGCACGAGGAGAGCATCGTCCTACCCAAGAACAAAGCTCTAGTCATGAGGGAGAACTTCAAGAGCCAAGATGGCCACAGACAACCAAAAACTTCCTAGATTCACAAGATAAGGATCGGAGGATCCAGCACAACATTGTAAAACATGCATAACCATATAGCAGACGAATGGAGAGAATGATGCAAATGAGTGCTTAAAGGCATTTCCTACCACACTAAGGGGCATCACCATTTACTAGCACAAAAATTTGGAAGCCGGGAAGAAAGCGACATTGAAGGATCTTGGTACAACTTCTGAGGAAGAATTTAGACTCTTAAGCGACGATGATGAGATAATAACAGAAATATACAATCCAAGACATGGGAAAAATGAATCTGTAAGAGCCTATAGGAGGAGAATGAAAGAATTGATTGGGAAACTAGAGAACAAACCAGCAGACAGAGTAAAGAAGAGATGGTTTATTGAGCGACTAACTTAGTCCCTACATAGAAAAATGAATGTAATACCACTATCATCTTTTGCAGATGCCTATACTCATGCTATGCATATAGAAAGCGAAAGCAAAATCTCAAAAGGGAGGAGGCATGGAAGTGAAGGAGCGACTTCTAAAGAGAGTGGGAATGAGTCTAAACAATCGAGGCATTGAGGAAAGACATAATGAGAATGATAAAGGAAATGACAAGGGGGGCAAGAAAGAAGGGAAGGAATTATGGTGCACTGATTGTGAAAAGGAAGGACAGAAAAAAACGAATGCCAAAGGATGGTATTCTATGATATATGTCAGGTATTGGAACATTTAATTAACGATTGTCCCTATAAGTTGAAGGCACGGAATGCTCAGGGATTCTTTACACAAGGAGAACAATCTACACAACCCTCCACTCATCCACGAAACACAAACATTGATGCATCACTCAGAGGATATTGAAACAACAAGAGGGGAAGTAATAACAGTAGCAACAATAATACACCCAGGAGCCAAATCCAATATGATTTGAGTGGGCGTCCCATGATACAATGCAGGAGCTACAATGAATGGGTACATTTTGGTCAAGACCATCAGAGTGGAAGAAAAAATGGAGGGATGCCCTACAACTGGTGCGGACCTGGTAATCATGAGGATGTCAACTGCCCAAGACAAAAAGACGTGAACATGCTAGAGATTGCCAAACCTGAAAGGAAAGTACTAGCCATCATAAGAATGCAAGCCAAGAAGCTCACACATCCTAATGCAAGCAAGGAGAAATGAAGATTTGAGGAAGCCAGGAGGGATAATATCCAAGATTCCATGGCAAAGGAAGGAAAAGTAAGAAATTCTAAAAAACCCTCCTCTAGGTTTGTATCAGAAATCAACATCATGCAACAAGTACTAGTGGCCACTGCACCAGTAAAGATTGTCGGCCTATTGGAAACATTTCCTCAGCTAAGGGTGGCAATAACACAAGGAGGAAGCAATAAGGAAGAACTCTCAAGGAGGACAGAAAGGAGAAAGCAAAATTAGGGAAGGACACAAACACCTTATTTACCATAGGGATGGGAAGCACACCTGCTGTGGTAGAAATGGAGATAATGAGGTGCAAGTTTGACAAACACTATTGTGGATAAAGGCTCGAGTGTTAATGTCCTTCCAAGGGAGACTCGGAAGGCTCTCGAAAAACCAACTCTTAGGCCACACACATTCTAGAAGTAGGAGCAGATCAAAATGGAATTAAGCCCATAGGGACCTTGATGGGACAGAAAGTAGTGATTGGCACAAAACAATTCTTCCTAGATTTCATGGTGATTTCTCTAGAAAAGAAGGGACATGATGCATTGTTAGGGAGAGGATGGTAATGATGCATTGTTAGGGAGAGGATGGTTGGTCACTGCAAAGGCAAATCACAACTGGAAGAATACCCTTTCCATTGAAGTAGGTGGACAGAAGTATACTATTGACTTGAAGAATCAAATTGTAAGTCAGGAACTCGCATCTAATTTAGAGGTCGAGGGAGAAGATGGCAAGGGAGTCGAGCCTGATGAAGAAGGTATATTATAGCTAGGAGAATGCTCAGAGGATGAAACAAGTTCCATCAATGGTCCGTTTCACTGGCAAATGGCGGACTATGAAGTTTTCCAACCAAAATGTTATATGTTGTAGATTCAAGAAAAGACAGAACCTCTGGAGGAATACCCAAGGTGCTATGAGGAATACAAGGAGGGTATGGCCACCCTGGATGACACCTTGGGGCACAACTTTGAGGACAGAGAAATGGAATATGAAGAGGCTAAGCTGGAAAAGATGAATTTCGAGGAGGAAAACAGCAGCCTTTAGAATCTTCTTGAATATAAGGACATGTTCATATGGATGTACAAGGACTTAAAGGGGGTGTCACCAGAACTGTGCATCCATCAACTACCTCCCGTACTTGGATCAAGACCAATGCACAAGAGACCCTATCAAATAAGCAATAACTATGTGGCCATAGTACAAAAGGAGATCACTAGGATGCTTGATGCGGACATAATATTCAAAGTCTAGAATAGTGAGTGGATGTTGCCCATAGTTATATGCTTGAAGAAAGATGGCATCTAAATCCAAATCAGCATGGAATTCAGATGCCTAAATGTGGTAACAATAAAGGACCCCTTTCCAATTCTATTTACTAACAACATTTTAGAAGAAGTGGCTAGGCATGAGATGTACTCCTTCATGGACGGGTTTTCAAGGTATCACCAAATCAGCATTGCAGAAGAGGACAAACTAAAAACCACACTCATAGTGGAAGACGCAGCGTATGCATACAACAAGATGTCATTTGGACTATGCAACGCACCCACCAAATTCCAGAGAATCATACTCCACATCTTTGATGGAATGTCAGTAGGGAATTTCAAAATGTTTTAAGATTACCACATTCATAGTGGAAGATGGAGTGTATACATACAACAAGATGCCATTTGGACTATGCAACACACCTGCCACATTCCCAAGAATCATACTCCACATCTTTGATGGAATGTCAGTAGGGAATTTCAAAGCCTTTCTAGATGACTGTTCAATCTACAGTAGGAAGGAGCACCACCTGAAAACCATTGGAGAATGCATGGAGCGATGTCGAAGGGAAAGGTTAGCATTAAATCCAAAGAAATGCAGATTCATGGTCCCTCAAGGAAGGCTTTTAGGTCACATAGTATACAAAGAAGGGTTGAAAACAGATCTTTATAATATCAGTCATTAACATGGAGGCTCACTAAGAAGTGGCTGGCATCAAATCATTCTTAGGGAATGTGGGTTACTATAGGAGGTTCATAAGAGGATTTGCATAAGTATCCCTACCCTTGGAAAAACTAACCAGGAAAGGAGAACAATTTGTCTGGGAGAAGGAACGGGAGGAGGCTTTCTAGGAACTAAAGAGGAGATTAGTCGGAATGCCAATTGTTATATACCTAGACTGGAACAAAAAGTTTCATGTCCATGTGAATGCTTCCAACTATGCAATAGGCGCCGACAAGAGGGATTGGACCACCCAGTGTACTTTGCAAGTTGACTACTTTAAAAAGCAAAACGAAACTGCAGCACTATGAAGAGAGAAGCTCTAGGTATGGTCTACGCAGTTCAAAAATTTAGACATTACTTATTAGCCACTCCTTTCACATATTTTGTTGATCATCAAGCTCTCATTTACTTGGTTAACAAACCTATTATTCAAGGAAGAGTAAGTAGGTGGCTAATACTACTTCGAGAGTTTACTTTAAAAATCACAGTTTGTCTAGGAAAGAGCCATTTAATTACAAATCAATTGTCCACGACAAAGTCAAGAAAACCTACAAGAAACGAAGTAATGAAGATTTCCCAGATGCGCATCTATTCCAAATCGTCGTACTACCACATTAGTATGAAGATACGAGCCAGTACCTATCAATGTCCACTTTTCCCAAAGAGATGCTAGTTGCAGAAAGAAGAAAGATCGCATTGAAACATAAGACATTCCACCTTATTAATGAACTACTATATAAAATGGGGCCAAATGAAATACTAAGGAGATGGAAGATGAGATCCCGGAGTGCTGAGGGAGTCTTATGAAGGTCTGGCGAGAGGCCATATGGGACCAAATGCAATAGCTCGAAAGGTATTACTCGTCGGACTCTAGTGGCCTACACTTAATGCAAATGCTCCGGAATGGGTGCTAAGTTGTGATATATGCCAAAGAGCAAACAAACCCCTCAAAAGGAACTTCATGCCACTCTTTTCCTCACAACCTCAACAACTATTTGCACGTTGTGGGTTAAATTTTGTAGGACCTCTCCCTCCTAGCAACACTCACAGATGTCTATATATAGTGGTGGAAACGGATTACCTCACAAAATGGGTGGAGGTAAAGGCACTTCATGACAATACGGCACTAAGTCCGACCAGATTCTCTATGAAAAAATAGTGATTCGGTTTGGCATACCCCTACAAATAACAAGTAATCGAGGAGTACACTTTGTGAATCACGTGATCAGGACAATGACAGGTGAGTTCAAGATCTTCCTTGCTTTTTCCACTCATTACTACCCCAAGGCGAACTGACATGTCGAAGCTACAAACAAAGTATTGGTAACCATTTTGTACAAGACATGTGGAGTTGAAAAAAGAAGATTGGAAAGGGAGGCTTCCCGCGGTACTATGGGCATATCGAACTACCTATAAAGCCACCACAGGCCAAACCCCCTTCCACTTAATGTACAGGCAGGAGTTGTAATGTCAGTAGAATATATAGTACCAAGTCTAAGAGTGGCAGTTGAGCACAGAATGGGGGGTATGCAGAGCCTACAAGAGAGACTCAATTCCTTAATAAAATAGGATGAATGAAGAATGACGACGCAATGGACTACAGAGATAGCACAAAATAGAAGGAAATTCTAGCTTGACAAACATTTGAAACGAAGGAATTGTCAACCAAGGCAATTAGTACTTAAGCTCAATGGCAAGAATCATATAAAGCTCAGCAAGTTCAAAGTACGATGATTGGGACCATACAAAATAACAAAAGTGGGGGCAAATGGAGCAATAAAGTTATCGCCCCTTTAAAAGACCCTAGTAATGGTTCAAGTTGAAACTTTATAAAGAGTGGAAAGAGACTTCACATATCCATTCCATAGAAATAAAAGAAGAAGAAAATCAATTGTATAAAATACAAGGAAAAATAGGGAAAAGATATATAGAAAAAAAAATTATTTAACAATTGGAAAAAAGAGACGATAAAAGCAATACAGGGGAATACAAACGCATTATAAGGAGGTGCCCACGAGAGAGCAAGGAAGCAAGAGGCACCAAGCCCGATGCAGGCGTCTATACGCAAAGGTCCATATACAAGGAGGCACCAAGCCTGTACACAGCATTCTATACGCAAGGCTTCGTACGACGTATAGACATTAAAACAAAAGTATACTCATCACTTTGTATGCAAGGATCCATACGACGTACAAACATTAAACCATAAATCAATACGTAGAATTTCGTACAGTGTACGTACATCAAACCACAAACTTGTACGGAGGTAGAAAGTTATCGTACAAAGGAGAAAGGGGAATTTTCTGTATGTGGATAAACTAGCAAGCAAGAATTTCGTACAAGGAATTCCGTGCGTACGAACATCAAGCTACAACACCATACAAGGGCAAGGAAATGTTGCACAAAAGGAGGGGTTGAGGAAACAATAGGAAGCAAAAGAGGATTCGTACGAGGTATGGATAATACAAAAGAGGGGTGTTGTACGAATCACAAAAAGAGGATTCGTACAGGGTACGGATAATACAAAAGAGGGATTGTACGGTTGGACATGTAGACATGAAAAAAAGGTTGTACATCAAGTGGAACAAAGGCTACCTAGAGACTTGAAAAAAATTACAATATGGTGAAGACAAGCATAGGTAACCCAAGTAGAAGAATAGTAGTTGATTCAAAAAAAAACAAGGCACTACAGGTAAGGAAAATGGTGTCTGCCACAAAGGACAAAGGGAAGAGCAAGGAACAAATCTTAGCTGCCAGCATCACATTTGAAAGTGTGCTAGGAAGTGAATACAAAATATAGTGGAAGAATGTCGAAAAATAAGTGTAGCAAAGGAGATATTACGCAAAGCAAAGGCAAATAAATCATTTTTATGCCCATTTTTTATTAGAAGAATTTGAGCCTGTGTACATATGATGATTGTCGGATATGATAAGAAGGGGCATAAATTAGTGATCCAATATTTTCAGCAAACTCTTACCATTTTGTATTCTACAAAGGAGATAAACAAAGTATTGGGGGTGCCTAACCGAGGGCAAGATTTAGCAGAAACCCTTACCAAAATGACAATGGAGGAAAAGAAAAAATGGCTCGGATTAATGTGCAAGAATGATCTCACTAAACAAGAATGGGACAGTAATTTGAGCAAGAATAATAGCCAAGGTTTGAAGAAAATTTTCATAGCAAATAAGTGGAGGTGCATTGTGGATTTGGTTAAAAAAAAACTCACGAGTAGGAGCCGAAAATCAGACATTGCCATCTAGATGTAGCCGATAGTGAATGGGTTGAAGGGAGAATTTAAATTTGGGCCTACTTCTTTCACAATGGTTAAGGGGATTTCTGGAGTTAAACCATAAAGCATTTTACATGCCTCATGCAATAACCTTGTTCTTGGAAGTCATTTGGATGCAAGTAGCCCCAAAGCACATGAGGTCATTCATACAAGCAAATAGGGTAGAAACCTACAAGCCCACTATGGCATACTAGTTTGACATTGACCTTTTGGCATGAGTAGTGGAGAACCACGGAAGAAAAAAATGATAGGAACTGGTAAAGGAGGCCTCCATTCAAACTCAGAGTGCAAAAGAAGACCAAAAGGATGAGAGTCCAGATGAAGGGAAACATATAAAAACATGATCTTCCTCCTCATACTCTGATGAAGATGAATTGTACCTAACTCAGATGAAATGCACACCTACAGATGTCACATCCCTGCGAGCAATAGATGGACCATTGCTGAGAGTTGTACCCAAGATCCACATATAGGTAGGTACCGAAGACAAGTTGTATACGGAAGACATGACAGAGAAGAATTGTCGTACACTAGATGGTCATACAAAGAGCATGGTAGAAGGAGAATGTCACACACAAGCTGCCCATACAAAAGGTTCCAAGGAAGATGTTTGTACGGCAAGCATGAGAGGAGACTGCACACAGGCAGTCTGCATGGAGAACATGGGGGAGGGTCATACAAAGGTTGAGGATAAGGGACTTAGTACGCAGCTGGCACAGGACCGTACAGTGTCCAATGAAGCAAACATAGGTGGGTTGGTAATCCCTCAGTGGAGCACTAAACGGATTTCCCTTCTAGCAGTAGTGAATTTGATCTCCCCAAATTAGTTGATTCTGACTAAGGTGATGGATCTTCGATGCAACAATAAAGTTGCACATAGTATGAAGATAAATACACCGGAGGGCATAGAAGTGGTTCACCTTATTGCTTTGGTGGTGAAATCTACAAAAAAGAAAGGTGTACAAAGTACCAGTGGGAAGCACATGGAAGGAGTTGGAGCCGAAAAAGAGGCGACAGATTTTGAGGACATATTGTTGGAGTGGGCAGATAGGCTGCTTGGAAAGTTTGAGATGAGTGCAACACTGACTTTATTGAAGATGGAAAACGAAGACAAGATGGAAGCATAGAGTAAGCACTTGGGACTGGATGAGACCGGAGTGAAGACACTCTCGATGGAGGATAGGGCTGAAAAACTCCTTATGGACTTGTAGGTGATGGAGCAAACCACTAAGGAGATCATACAAGAGGTTAAGGGGCAGAAATTGAACACCATTGTCAGAGCAGTAGAGTCCCTTGTGGCATTTATGATGAAAGATTGCCCTACAAATTAAAGCTTACTTATGCAGAGTGAAGGCCGCTATGGATAAGCAACTAAAATATGGAAGGTCGAACATACCATACCTATAGTGATGGAGCAGCCACCCCTCATGCAAGCATTTTCTCAAATGAAGGAGGCATTTAGGGGGACATTCCTGGAACTCCAGCAGGAAAAGGAGTTGACAAAAAGACGAAAAGAAAAGTGGGAAGTTGAGAGAGGAGCTCAAGAAGAGAAACTGACATCAAGAGAAGAGAAATTGGCATCAGCAGAAAAGGATAGGATGGAAACCTTGCAACTGCTACAAGGAGTTTGAGCTAAACAAATGGCAGTAGAACAAGATCTACAGCTTTTGCGGCAATGTGCAAGTTTAGGGACGTCCTCCCACCCTGCATGTTGAAGTCTAGTTTTCTTTTGGTTTTTGTTGGATAATCGTCTGGAAGATGACTTCTGTTTTAGAGGGGATAATGTAGGGCGTAATAAAACAATAATGTAATTAAAGATAGTAGTTTTGGGGTTGGGTAGTTAGGTAGCGAGGGGATGCATCAGTTGGTCTCCCTAACCAACCGAGTACTATTTAAGAACATTGGAACATGAATAATGTACTTGTTATTTTTGGCAATCAATAAAGATAACTACTTTCCCTCACAAGTAATTGGTATGCTTATCATTGGTTATGGTTTCTTATGTTGATACTAGTAACATTGAACTCATTGTGTGTACTGTAACCATTCTACAAGGCCCCTTCTCTAATCAAAGTCCAACCCTGTCTTGGGATGGTCTGTCATGACCCTCAGTTGACTTCTGTATTTTATTGAAAATGGCAGCTACATTCCATATCTCCCTCTGTAGTGACGTGCTGCCATCAAATATCTAACAGAATTATGCATTCACTGTAAGAGATTCCTATTGTGTCCTTAGTGCATTCTGGCAGTCTAGCATCGTTTCCTCAATCACCACAACTTAAACAATATGGATCTGAAAAAAAGCATCCTAATATTCTCTGTATTAATTTTAGATGTTTGGCCCTTCCGAAGTTTCAATCACAAATTGCAAGTAGGAACAATTTATTGGCTAGTTCAGCATGGGGCCAAAATCATGCAACTGTTACTGACTTAATGACATTTAAAATGTACGTATTCATTAAACACATTGATCTTTCCAAAGTCTCTATTATACTTGTCTTTAGTCTCCTCCTTCCAAACCAATTTTAGCGGCAGACATCTTGTAACATTAAAAGCATCAAAAGCTCTAGTATTCTTGTTTGGTTCAAACATTTGAGCACAATTTCACATCATACAAAACAAATGCTCGGTAACCACTAATAGTAATTATTGGGACATAACAGAACATGCAGCAAATTTCCTACCAGAAATATGCCACTTGCATCAGCGACAATAATGTTTCATGTAATTCAACCTAGTTTCCATCATTTGAGTGAAAATAGAGAATCAAAAAAAGAAACAATTATTAAAAAGAAAATCACCTTGTTTAAATAATTCATTTGTGTAAGAATGCACGTACTGACAACCAAGGCAAATAACCAAGTTTGCGGGTATATTAGTTGGTTCATCCCTGAAAATGTAAGTTTCAAAGCAATTCCTAATGCTTTGACACTCATGACCTGTGAATATGAAAATTCATGTGAATATGAAAATTCATGTGAATAAACAAAAGTAAAAACTGTAAGGTTAACAACAAGCTCAAGATTAGCAAGAAAAGACAGACATTCATTTATTAAATAAAAATCATAAAATGAACTTACAAGAAATGTTAGGACGACCTACCGAAAGTGATCCCATAAGTGAACAAATGCTGATGTAAACCAAAATATGTGTATGACCATAAAGTGGCACAAAGTGGAAAACAAGAACAAGAACCACTGCTATAACTAAAGACGCGTACAACAGGAAAGCTGTCCAGAAAAAAATAACAATACTGGAAACCCATCAGAAAAAAAATGGATTTCAAAGTTTGCAATTTTCTCAAATAATACTATAAGTATTGGAGTGGCAAAAAAATAGAGCAACTACCTGGCTCAGTAGCAAGATTCCATACTTCCTTGACAGACTCTATGTCCCTCTCCTGAGGAGCATGCAAAACAATTGTCGTGGATCCAACAACACAAAGAACACAACCAAGAATGCCAAATACATGCAGTTTCTCCCTCAAGATAATATGTGCAAGAACTGCGCTGTACAACACAAATATACGAAACATTCAGTTATCTCAATTTCCTTTTACTAATTGTGGTTATAGATTATTCTCTAAAACAGATTTTTTTCTAATTCAGCGAGATTAAGAAATGTATTTCCGTACCTGACAATGATGCTTAATGCTCCCAAAGGAGTTACAAGAATAGCTGGAGCAAATGCATATGCTGCAAAGTTGGCAACCTCTCCAACAATCACTGTAGAGATTATCCATGTTCATTAAGAAGGGGGCTTAATTAGTCCTCAATGACACAAACTGCAGCATTTTTCCTTCCATAGCAAGCCAACTGAAACCACAATAGAACTGACTAGCAGATAACAATAACAACAATATTATTTTGCTCTCTAAAACTAATTTTTCATTTACTGACAAAGTGAGTCCATGACATCAGCACTCAATTAAGATGAATCCACCAGAAGGCTACCAGTATGATCACCAAGTAGACCAACTATAAGAAAACCTTAATCAAGGAACTAGGAGATGCAATATATTCTTCAACGTAATACAGTAATTCCCTATCACAGTCGAAATGGCATCCCCTCAGTTTTGAATTTAATTCATTACATTATTACATTTTCATTTTCACCAGACAGTCTAATATTGTTTCAATCTAGTTTTTCGTTTAATTACCGACAACAATATCTAAGAATATCTATGCCACATACTCCCAACATTCGTGTCGCCATTGTGTGGTTACCAAAATATGAATCTAAAATAGGAAATGGCTCATGTAAAAAAATCTATGGGAGTAAGATCTGTCCTACCAAGGCTAAGACACAAACTGATCCCTGGCCAATAAAAACCCTAGCACAGGAAATTCAGGTGATGAACTATAAATGAAGGATTCATACAGGATCTCCTAATCTTTTTCTCAAAAATTAAAAGCACAGATGAAGAAAAATTAAAGACATAGCAGAATGAAGCTTGAGAAATTGCAGGAGGCACAGGTACTCAAAAACTGTGGTATATATGTTCTTGTGAAAGAAGGTAAGTAACCTGCACAACAACAATGAAGATATTATCCTAAAATGTCCCGCACAACATCAATGTAGATACTATCCTAAAATGTTAGGGGCACGAATGTCCATTTCAAAACAACCCCTATCAAGTGCCATCATCAACTACTTAAGATACCAGATATTGCACGAATGCAAGAATCTATGTGATTTGCAATTTCACCAAATAGTTAGCTAGGAAATTATGAATAACTAAAATTGCTTGATGTAGTTTGAACTTTAAACTATCTAAAAGCACTTGAAAGCTACTCAGAGTGTGTGTACGGTTAGAAAAAATGAACTCAACATTGCACAAAATAATCATACTCAGCTTTTCAATCCTAGAAAATCTCCATTAATGCAGGAACAACAAGGTGGCAGACGTCAATAGCATATTCAAGTTAACTACATCAATTGCCAAACAAAAGCAAAGAGTGATTACAACTTCACAACTGCTCTATTCTCCTTTAAGTTATATCAATAAACTGGAACTGAGTACTCCCTACTCTGCTTTATGTATAAATACATTTCCAAGCTCCTAGGTACTCATCCACTACCTTTCTAATACTAGTATGCTTATGAAGAGATCATTCCATGCACTAGAAGCTTCCTATGTGAAGATGAAGCACAAAAATTTGTGAAAGTTCACATTCCCTTCTGTTCTTTCACATAACAGAATGAAACCACTGATTTCTCCAAATTTGCCATATCAATTTGCAAACTGCCCCGCTGTTTTGGTGACTGCTGTTTAATGTTCAGTTCATCACAGTGTTGACTACCTTGCCTCAGCAGTTGGCACTTTCAAATCTGCTGCTGCCTGATCACAACCAACAGTTTTGTCTGTAATAAAACAGTGAGCACATTGTGAAAGAAACTAGCATTGCCATGAGACTGTTACCAAGGTTGCCCCAAGTTTCTTGGACGAGGGATGAGGGTCGGTGGGGTCAGTGGGCGGGGGTGGCAGGGGTTGTTTTGTATAAAATATACAGGAATTCATATAAAATTTTAAAATATGGTTACAACACACATATATATAAAACTTGTAACAAAATACCCAAGGGCTACACTGCTGCCATATAGTTTCACTTTCAATTGCGATATGAAAATCAAAATACAAAAATAACAAAGTATACTCCTACCCCTAATCTGCCTCTCCCAACACTGATTCAAAATCAAAGTCCTCTATGTTATCGCCACTTTAATAGTTCACCTCATTAAACGAAATCCCATCCAATACCTTTGGTGTCTCCTCATCAACCTGGTCATCGTCTTGCAGATCAACATCCTACCGTAAAGATGGATCTTGTCAATACTCTGGAGACTGGTGAGCCTAAAGTTGAAGAGTACTATGCAAGGCCCTAGCTTATCCACACTTCTAAAGATAAAAATATATTCCTCTTGATGGAGTGGATGAAGCCATATATCAACCAATTCCTCTATGCAATAAAGAAACTAGAAACCTATGCAAGAAAGGGAGTGGCAATAATCATCAATTGTGATGTATCATTCTCATGTCATTTCCACCATTCAATAGAGTCAATTTGAGCTAATATAGTTCTATCTAGCCTCACCTGAGGTTTACTTAAAGTAGGACCACAAAGATTTGCAAAGTCAAGGAAATGTGCACAAAGTATTGAAATCCTCTGGATGCATCTTACTAATAGCCCATGTAAACACATCTAGAACCTTTGTCATCCCATTTATTGTCCTGCATTTTGTCACCACAAAATGTTGGTAACAGGACGAAACTTTTCAAGCTAGCTTTGCGTTTCTCCAAGTTATTCAATTGTTTAATGTTGATTGATCAATCAATTTCAATTCGTATATCAAATTGTTTTACTGAAGGCTTTCGTTAAGTCTTTTTTGATTTGTTTTTTGTCAAGCCTTTGCTTGATTTTTGAAGCCTTCATCATCCTTTTCTTTGCTTTTGAGTTTGTGCTTGTTGGTTTTTAGTCCTTTGGTTTTGCTCATGTCATGGCTTTCGGTTTTCACTTCGATTCAGTCTAACCTAGAGCTCAATCGGAGTTTTCAGTTAAGTGTTATGGTTGTTTTAGTGCCTCAAAAGTGGACCTTTTTGATACAATAGCACAAATTTAAAATATCATGTTATATTTTTTATTTGACTTTCACTTTTTGAAAAATATAACTTAAATTCACTTTTTGTTATGTTTTTTAGTTAATTTAACTTTAAATTTTTCGCTTAAAGTGACTATAGTGCACTTTTTTTTATAATATTAAGTTGAGTTACTTTTTTATTTTTCACTTAAAGTGACTATATAACTATATAGTTTCAGTTTAATTTTTTATTTTTAAATCCAATGCTCATTTAAATGTTACTTTTTAAATGATAATTATTATCCCTCTTCCATTTTCCATTTCCATCTCTCCATATGCATTGGCGCCTCCATGAGCAAATACATGTTTCTACATCTTTTTGTGCTTCGCACCTCATCTTCCATCTACACTTGCATGTAAAGTGCATCCTCCATCTGCATTTGCATGTCATCTCACTTTCCATTCCTCATTACATGTTGCATTTACATGCAATCCATTTTTCGTACAATGACATCTTGAAAGCTCAAATCACTTTTTAAAAGTCAAAAGTTCTCATTTGCACGCATTCCCATGCGACAAGCACTTTACTTCAAATTTTTTATTAAAAAAAAGAGTTAAAGGTGTTGATGGAAAGTTATTCCGAGTTTACATCTGGACATCGTCAAGAAGGTTTTCAAAGTGTCAAAGAATCCAGAATGTGTCAATCTACAAAGGAGAATTCACGACAACTTGAGCGAGAAAAGCTTGATCACATCAAGTTTTCAAATAACAACGGACAATTCATCAAAGTCGAAGGTTATTAAAAGACACAACACCATGGTTATCAAGGTGAATGTAGCGGTACAAAACAAAGAACTCCCAATCATGTTATCATCCGGGATAGCATCGTCAAGTGTAAGGCCTTTCAGAACAATCCCTAGGATTGTTTCCTTCTCTTCCATCTTCTTTGCTTCTTCTTTCATGTTTGTAGTTGGAGAGGATGCATTGCATGTAAAGATGTAATGCAAGTTGCATGTGCATGTAAAGATGTAATGCGAGTTGCATGTGCACTTGCATGTAACCCAATTATTTCTCTTTTAGTTAGACCGGGTCAAAGTTGGTTGAGTTGCTTCCACTTTTTCCTCCATCTTTTTCTCAACTCCTATGCCTATATAAAGGAGTGCCCCCTCATTGTAAAAATCATCATTATCTTCATGCAAGAGAGCTCTGGAGAAATTGTGCCAACATAACTTTGTTTGTGTAGCACTATTTTGAGAGAAAGTAAATGCAAAGGAGCATTTGATATTTAACTTTGATTAAGTGAGATTGTCACTTGTATGAGTTATAAGCTTTGTCTATAATTCATCTAAGTTACCTTTGATTCATGTTATCTTGTGTTCTAGGTAATTGTATCTTGTGAATTGAATATAAAAAGAGTTAAGAAGTAATTGAAGCCAAAGCTTTAACTAGGAGCAATTGTGGAAGTGTATAGCTAGAAGCTTTGTCTATAGCTTATATCTCTTTCTTAATTCGCAAAATAGTTAAGTTATTCTTACTTTTAGGAGTCTTTGTGCCCTAATTGTAGAGCTTTTCCATATAGAAGTATGACCAGTCTTAGAGCCAAACAAGTACATTTCTAGCTAGCCTTTGAGTTAGTGAAGGTTTATCAGTATCACTGTTTCCAACTCTTGATAGAAGTGTAGTCAGGTATGGAAATATTTGCAGATAAATGATGAGTTACTCATGAGAATCTTATGTATGATGATCTTGCATAGTATATCATGTTTTTACCCTTTGACACAATGTTGACTTTACATATTCAGCTGTTGTATATTGCTTTGGAGACAAAGTGTATATTCTATCATGAAATGATTGTTATAATGAAATGCTTTTGTGATAAGATAGGCAAAGAGGCCGAAATTACATAAATGGAAAAACTTGGATCTAATAATCTTTTTCAGGTGATCTGTAAGTTTACTAGGATGATCTACCCATTAATAAGTGCCTTATGCCAAATGGTATGTATAAGTGATTTAAGTTATGATCTAGAACTTGCTAGCTGAAGAATTTCAATTTTGAAGGCTTATCTTATTTACCGTCATTGAACCCTGAAAATTCTCTTAAATGAAGATATCAGTATGAAATCGAACTAATGATATGGTGAGTGCCTGCATGAGTATGATAGGAACATGAAAAAAGAATCAACTCAAATGATGCTATGAAAACCACAAGTAAGGTAAAAAGAACTCAAGTGAGTACGTGTTCAATTTTATGTTACCATGTATCTTTTTGGAAACTTTAAAGTAAAAATGGAACTTGAGTTTCGATTATGATTTTCATTCTAAGCCAATTGAGAAATGATATCATATATATATATATATATATATATATATATATATATATTGTATGTGGAATATTCTTTGTGTCTCAATTGCAGAGGTCATAGAGGACGATGAACCACAAGGGGAATGGTACGTTACATTCCAATTTTAAAATACTCCTTTATAATGTTCGTTGCAATTTCAAGTTCATCAAGGACAATGAACCACATAGGGAATGGTATGTTACATCCCAATTTTTGACCTAGCTTGAAATATAGCCGTTGAGGTTCGCATGAAGTCAATTAGCAGTTTAATTTGATATAATCCGGCGAAATGGTAAGATGGTCGTTATGATTTCAAGTGAAGATGACATGTTAGTTGATCGTTATTCACAAATTCATGGAATTAAGATGAAAGGTTAACTGTTCTGATTATTTATGATTATATAATTTGTAATTTTATTTAAGAAGAAATTCCTTGCAGGGAGCATGTCAAAGGGGTGGAAGCATTGTCAGAAAAGAATTAGGCAGGGCATCACCATCACTGGGCAAACAAGTAGAGGACCTAGCGATTTGAAATAGGACACATCTCTGGAACCACATGAGTTATTAATAATTAATTTAATTAAAATAATTGAGTTAAAACATAAAACATATCTCAAAGGATTTTAATATATCTTTCATCATATTATTTTAATTAATATTTATAAACGTGCATATAATGTAAAATGATTTGGAACCATTAAAATTAAATAATTTAATAAAATGATGTTTATAAGTACATATAAGATTTTAATAACGTTTGAATTATAATAACATTTCAACTATTATAATTCTCAAATTATAACTTTCGAACTCTATTCTTTTCGATTTAATATTCTTTTTTTTTTTTTTTAACGATAACACTTGGCATGGAGATCAATTTAATTTTTTGACAATTTGAATTGTATAATTATTTTCAACTTTATTTTAAAAATCGATCTGAGTGAAATTTGAATGGTTTTCTAAAGCCATAGAGTATAGCTTATTCTATATTATGGATTCCTTTATCGTCTATCCGCCATCTTTCTTCTCTTAGCCTTCAAGCTCCTTAAGTTTTCAAAACTCCCTCTGAGCACACTCGATTTGTAGAGACCATTCGTATGTGCATACTATGTTAGCCGACTGAGATCACTTGCCACGAATTTTCAATAACAACTAGCGGATTCATCTTATGCACGAGGCTTTATACAGTCGAGCAAAGACACGTAAGGATTTTATACATTCTGTAACATCGTTGTCACATCTTTCTTCCTGTTTAACATAAGTTTATAACTATAGCTGGTGTTGCAATTCATCATTTCCCTTTGTAATAGCATAAGAAGCTACCTCCTTGACTTAAGCAATAAGGTCGTTGCATCTCTCTTAATTTGTCCTTTTTCTATTGAATAATATAGCACTGATAAATAAAGTCTGACGACGTCCTTGTACTGAATTAAGCATATAATCTTGCCCTCCTCTTTACATGTAAAATGATAATTTTTCTTGATTCATTATGGTGAAGATGTGAAGTATCACATTAATCTGATAGCACCAGGGAGTCACCAGCTTAATGGCCTGAAATAGGTGAGGAGGTGCCGAGAATCCACAATAAACAAGAATGTTATCAAAATTAAATAAATAATGCATTGGCTCATGCATGTTCCACTCATAAAGAATGTTGTCAAGAATGTTATCAATTTTGAGATCTTTAAAAAACATAATCATAGAATGTGAAATGATGGTTGTAAGAGTCGTCTGCTCTGAGAATTCTAAATACCTAGAACTCACCCGGCTGTGTAACCAAGAAGATGGATGATGAGGTGTGAGAAAGGAATCATCAATATGAATCAATATCAGATATGATATAACAACGATTATCATTTTTAATATGAATTAATTAATAACTTATGCATAAATTGTGATCTCCTACAACCAAGTTGCATGTTAAATTACCAAAAAGCCGAGTGGATGGCAAGATGTGCCCGTCTGTTCCGGGTAGGAAGGGCCTTTCTCATTAGAGATCATGAGGTGATAAGATTTGGTCCGACGTTGGGTGGTTAAGCCCCTAGCAATGTCCACCTCTCCCCAAGATGTCAGTGGTGCATCAGATAGAGATAAGCTTTGCAGTCAATTGCTTATCGGAACCAGGTATTATCACTTTTATTTATGAGGTAAGATTGAATTAAGTTAATTTCATTGTTACCATTATTTTACACCTCGATGCAAGAGATAGATTCATGGATTGCTTTTCATTTATACGAATATTGAATATAAGCATATTTCTAATCCTAAGAATCTGTCACAGTTAAATGTTCGGAGGGAAAGGAATCTAATGCCCTAATTGATTGAGAAATGACTGGAACCCTAAATGATACAGTGGTACCAGAAGCCCTAATTAAATCTGTGGTATTAAAGGCCCTATTTGAATCTGTGGTATTGGAAGCCCTATTTGAATCTGTGGTATTGGAAGCCCTATTTGAATCAGTGGTATCGGAAGCCCTAATTGAATCTATGGTTGCGGAAGCCCTAAGTGAGTTAGCGGTATCAGAAGCCCTAAATGAACCGAAGGTAAACAATGTCCTAATTGATACAGTGGTATGTGATGCCCTAATTTTATATAATGGTATTTAATTGTAAATATCATTTGATTCTGAGATAGCGGTTCTTAGATGATAGTCGTCATGTATTATTGTTAAATTGGTATTGTGGACTAACCCGGGTGGTTGCAAAAGTAACCGTCGATTTGATTTCGGTCTCAGTTTTCCGAGGTATGTGATTTTCAATTCCTGAAGTAATTTCATGGTATTTCATGTTTATAGTTAAGAAATTTTGTCTAACAGATTTTAACAATAAATCTTATTCACATGAACATGAATGATATAATTGTCTTCCTATGAAACAAAGTAATAACTGTACTCTTGAGTATGACAGATGTTAATTTAGACTCGGGAAAACAAGATGTTATAGAGAGCCTTCTCTTTAAGGTAGGAGAGACTCTGTCTCACACATTGTGGTTGGTCATCCTATTTTGCGATTGGATTTTTACCCAAAATTGTCGATAGCAAAATATCCACCCAACACCATTAAGGCAACCTTTCATCCCTTGGTGCATAACATTTGGCATTTAGAGAAAAGGCTGCCATATAAAGTGTGGTCTTTATTGTGTTCCACTTTTACATCAAAATGGTCATAATTTGTTGCTCATATGATCCCAAAGTAGGATACTTAGCCCAAATTGTTTGCTTTATCTTCCCAAGCATACTAACAAATGTCTCGCTTGTCTCTCAAATACTAGTAGAGTCTATATCAGAAAATCTAATGACATCTACAATAAGTGAGATGAAAGATAAAACATGTCTACAAAACGCAAATAAAAATTTCAAAAGAATTAATCGGCAAGTTAATTGACATGTTAGAAAATTTCAAAGCTGGAACATCACACACATTGAAATTAAAAATTTAATATGAGATTCAGCAATCTTATATTTAATTTTTAATAAAATACACAGTTTAGAAATAAAATCAGCAATGGCTTACCTCATAGTGGACCACCAATCATAATGAAGGATCTTTTGTTTGATGGATTTTCCTCAAGTAGATCTTGAATTAGGCCTTATATTCCAAACAGAATTCACCATCACCAATCATAGAGGCTCATACACTTCAACTGTCCTCTATAACAAAATGATGTGGCATACCTTGTCTGAAAAGGTTTGAGGAACTCCTACCATCCTCAATAACAAAATGATGTGGCATACCTTGTTTCAAAAGGTTTGATGATCTCCTTTGAAAATATCTTGAAGAAAGTGAGGTGTGGTGATTGCAAATGAATCTTTGAATTTCTCTAGATTCTGCCACCACTTGCTACACCCAATCTATTTTCCTATGACTTTTAATGCATGAACAATATGGGATCCAAAAGATATGCTTGTAAGCACCCTCCACCATTAGACCAGCTCATTTGCACACAAGTGTTGAATCAATGATCACTTCTACAACATTTGATGGACCAAACTCCTCTAAGGCCTCTCTCAAAATGGTAAATTAAAAGTCTTCATACCTAGGCTTCCTCGTACAATCCACAAATTCAAAATAATAAGAATGATTAGGAGATCTATAACATCACACACACATCCATCACAATAGAGCTACTTGTCCTCATCAAACTTTGCCTCATATCCTCCACTGCCAAATTAAACTTGGAAAGGTCTTTGTCTAGTAGGGTAGTGTGTAGCTTACAATCTCCAAGGGGTATGAATGAGGGACCAATTAAGGCTACATCTTTGATCATTTGTCTGAAGAGGAACAAACCACATAAAATGGGACGGCATGAGTAAAAGGAACAGGCAATGGAAGGATTTGCAGTTTCCCGTGCTTGCACATTAAACATAACTTCAATTGACCGTACCTTCTCACCACCACTCATCTTCCTCTTTCCTCTTGTGACAACTTCAACACTACCAGCTATGGATGTCACTGACATTATGATTATGCACTTACAAAAGGTGTCAAGACACCTTGAGCCCCCATTTCTTCTTCCATCTACAATCTATGGGGCTCTACATTTTCATTTTGTTTTACTTCTGCACATATTTAGCTCCATGCCCTATGCCACCCAAAAAATTAAACAATACCCTTGTGTAGCTACCCCTAAAGACAATTGTCCAGATGTGACAAAGCCACTCCCTACTCCCCCTTGGATTTTTTCATTTTTATCTACTACTGTAACAAGTTTGACAAGATGCTTTTCTTGTTAAAAATGTCCTTTGCATATTTTTCCAGCATTTTTGCGGAGCACTTAAATGGGTTTGGTTGCTGTCTACTAGTACCCTTTTGAAAAAACACTTGTACTTGCATTTCGTTCAACTTCTTCCACTTATTTCTCAACTATCACTCTCACCACTAATCAAATTTTTTTTTAATTGAAAGCAACTTAAACTGGAAAAATGCAAAAAAAAAAAAGAGCAGATATTTCATGCTTCAAACTTTGAAACAAAATTAGGCAAGAGCCTGCAACACAATGGTCACTTGTGGGCCTTTCATCTAGGAGGTCTTGGGCTCAAGTCTACTCAAGCTTGGCACATATAATAATAATAATTAATTTCAACAAATAATAATAATAACTAATCTAGGCTTCGACCCATTACCTATCCAAAAAAAACTTCAAAATAAAATTTTAAAAAAGACATATTCAATATTTAGTGTCAAGACTTCTAGTTCAAGAGTTCTTTCTATAAACTCAATGCTGATAAATATGCATCCAAAAAATAAAATTCATGTCATCCAATTGATCAAGCTCAATTCCTGCATTGGCTATGTCATGTTGGTAAACAAATTTGTCATTGCGAATGCTTTCTTCAAAATAGTTGTTTTCCCTATGGGAAATGACAACAATGCCAACAATTGGATAGATTCGATCACTATCAGATTGCAACCTTCCTCGTCATTTTAGAGGGGCAGCTCCCTTGTATGATGTGGGTATTTCATATTTTTGTGTACTTTTAACTTGAAAGTACATAAAGGAGAAAATAGAAGACTAGAAGAAATGGATGGCATAAACCCCAATAGTAGACATACGAATACCATATGAAATTCCCAAAGGATAACAACTTGCAAAGGAGATTAAATTACAAGATAAGATGGATATGTGAAATCAATGAAAGGTAGAAAACATATCTCTGCATACGAGGATATAAATAGCTCCAACATTTTCTAACCCAAATACCAAGGTGTGAACATGCTTCACCATTACATATATCCAAAGAACTCAAAGGAATTATCAATTTAACATACCAGAAATTGATAACAATGTCTACAGAATACATCTAAGACATGCGAATCAAATACATTCTTGGTTATTCTTTTGAAAATATGCTAGTTCAAAAACCTTCAAGTATGAAGTATGAACATGAATTTGCCTACAAAATTCTGCAGAGTTTATTCTTTGTAAAAAGTTCCCTCCTTTACATTACAAATTGCCTTATATTTGTAGGCATCTTAATAACTAACCATTTTTGGGTTAGTAACTCATTTATTTTTGCGCAATTTGAACAAGGTTATAAACTACGCAAGTTTTGCACAAAAGAGTCAATTTCCTAACTTTGACAAAAAGTAACAAAAGTCACTTTGCACAAACAAACCAAGAAATTTATAATGAATTTCCCTTCCAACTGTGACCAAGAAAAGTACACACAGAAAGCATCTGAAATCGTCTCGCAATGTAGTCTTTGGCATCTTCTAGAGAAGCATCCTGGCTGATAGTTTATCCTTGCCAGACAGAAGATTTTGCTTGGAAAACTCTGTACAATTTGATCTCTATCAGAGATTCATAACTGAGAATATCCACATTATAAATTTTTTGTTTTTTGGCTACTTAATTATCCTGCAACTCCATTAAATCGTAGCAGTAGGATGGTGTGCCACATGAGTCCACACTCACTAAAATGATGCTCTGCCTTTTTATCATCTTCTTAGGCTACATTGGTCTTCAATGAATATCACGAGGTACACCCATTTAATATCAATTTTCCCTCAAGGATTTTTGCTCTAATTACATATTTTTAGAGTTCTTCTCATAGTAGGCTCCATCTGATTCAAATTCTTTCTTGAATTGATAGGTTCCATCCTTGGAAGCTTTAAGTCATGGTGAAAATGCTTTATTTGTACATTTATATTATTGAAGTATCATGTTTGGAGCAGGTTTCATATTTTCAGAGTTGTTAGCATGATCGATGCTCAACCTTAAAGATTTTGCATTGTATACAATGCTCATTTCCTGAATTCCATTTCCTAGGAAAGGGAAAGTACCATATAAAGTTTTCATGCAATCTTCATTGGGAATTCCATTTCTTCTGCAAGAAGTTTGTCTTCTGCACTTTTAAGTTTAACCTTGGGTATATCTTCTCCAAAAGCTCATGTAGGCACCTCTCCAACTTAATTGGTGAAACAATGTAGCATTGCTATGCAATTATTATAATCAGTGAGAACATAGTTGCTTTGAAGGATTGTTGTCAAAAACTAAGCATGCTCTTTGTTTCCCATTCTTATTACACACACGCGCGCGCGCACACACACACATATATATGTAAGAGTCACTGCAATCCAATTGATTGTTCCTATCTCATTGTGAGTTTGAGGATGCCCACACACTGTTCCACATCCCCGTGCTGTAATAGGGCCTCTCATTATCAGAGCTCAAATGCATAATTGCAGTCTCGTATCTGCCTATATATCTATATCAATGCCCTTTGCCAGATATATTAAAATAAACATATTTGATAATTCAAGAAGCATGCCCTCTAGCAAACCAAAAATACCAATCCAACCTGGCCACTAAACATAGATATGAATTCTTCACAATATTGAAATATCTGAACCTGGACCATAAACAGATTTCCATGACAGTGGAACCTAATCCCTATTTTTATAACTCGCAGAAGTGCTTGCACATAGGCCAAACAATTTATACATTGCCTCATCCAATACAAATGCATCTCTCGTATTATCTCCTTCAGAGCAGAAACAGAAATGCATGTACCCTTCAAACCTTTTGCCTGGAAGCTTGAAAACAAAGAGGCAAAAGGCAAACTAGAAAAGTAATCCTTGTCTGGCAATTCGTCATCTGCTTAAAACAGCTCATCTTGTACAGAATCCTGAGACAACTGAGAATACAGATACTGACATCCTTTCTGTAATGGCACAAACTGTTCTAGTTTCTTCCATCCTAGTTCTTCACATTTTTCATCTGTGTCATCTGCTTTGGCAGAGGAAACATAATGTATCTGTTGTCTGTTCAAACCATATTCTTGCCTCTTCCCAGAATCCAAACTTGAAATAATGATTTCTTTCTTGCCCACACCCGACTCCCAGGAAGGTAATTTTTTTTGTAAATTTGCTCTTTTTGACCTTTCTTTGAGGCATTTTGTCGAACAACTCCGAAGCTCTGCCTATAATTTCAAATTTTACATTTGCCTTTTCCCATGCGTCAACTAAAAAGAAGCTACTATCGTTGTGCACCATATCTCATGATATTGCACATCCTTGGCGACCTTATCAATCCAAAATTTAATAAGTTGATCTCTAAACACCTTCACAACCAAGTATACCACGAGATTGACATGTCTTTGGTACATTTTGTCAAACCAATCCTGACCTTGCTATGCTTCCACATCACATACATAACATGTAGTGCTATTTTGTGCATAGCCTGCAAAAAGAAAATGATGAAGCTGCTGATTGCACATTTGGCATTTCATTAAATGGTTGGATGTCCTTTAGTGGTTACACATTTTATGTGTATGTATACTGGCATTCCCCATCTTTCATGCGCGGCTTATAGAGATTTGAAACCACATTGGCACCATCATCTTCTGGAACAACTGCCAGTTGGCACTGAATTGCAGCGCAACTCAACTCTATGGACCATCACCAAAAACTACTGGTTACATTGCCTCCAATGAAGCATGCTATTTACCCTGCAGATTTCATCAAATAGTTAATTGTCTCTGTGAATTCCTCCACACGCATGTACTTTTTATTCAATGTGCATTGGAATGGAAAAAATATCACTACAAGAAATTGACGATTATATGTGATAATTCTAACGAGATAGTTTTCATATTTATGCGGTGTGTAGGACTCCCAGCTTATCTTCCATTTCAAAATTTCCAGTTCAGCCTGATAAGTAAAATACTGGTAAGTGATTGTGGATGCATCTTTTCATTGCGAATGATGATCCGTCCTAAGGATTTCAGAAACCCCATCAAACCAGTACATTTTCTACACATCACAATGAGATTCTCTATAGTGCCGAGACTGCTGTTCTTGTAGAACTCTCTCTGGATAATGCCTATGTAATCCTTTCTGGTGCCATAAAGAAGATGCTTATTCCACAATCTAAGTCCTGCAAGAGAGCATGAGCTCCAATCTACCTTTCTTGAAATATTTAAAAGTTCTGACATTGCTTTTTTGAAATATTTAAAATTGTAATGCCACAACAGTAAGAAATTTTCTCAAATTGATCCCCGATTTCAAAGCTGTTTCTCAATTTAAGGTCTGCCATTAAAGATGAAAAATATTTCATTACAACTCTGCATTTTGAGAGATCAGAGTTCAATACCAAGCAATGAGTTTTTATAACTGCTTCTTGAACTGTGGTTAAGATTGGAAGGCTCAAGATGCTTTGATTTCAGGCACTCAAAACCAAACATTAGTTATGCCGGCTCAATTTTAGAGCATCAATAACTTACAAGTTCTAGATCAGACTTTTCCGGGCAAGTGTTTTTAATTTGACTTTTTTTTCAAGCATTTATGCTCATTTTCGAGCATTAACAACTTATAAGTTATGCATGCTCATTTTTCGAGCATTAGAAACCTTTTAGTTTTGTATGCTTGATTTTCGAGCACTTAAAGTTAATTTGGTTATAAGTGCTCGAATTTTGAGCATCATGATATTTTAAAACATTGAGCAACTAAGCATAACTTGGGCAATTTTGACCCTTTTTTCATGCAGGAGGGCTTGTTTCGAAGGAAAGGACAAGGGGGGTGATTATATAACTATAATATTTCAAAAAATTATTTTAATTATTAAGTAATTTTTTGAAATAGAGCCAAGTATTAATCAAAGAAATGGACCCCAAAATTTTAAAATTTATTTTGATATACAGGAAAAGGGAAACATGTCATCAATCTCCAAGCCCTCAACAATGATGCTCTCTAAATACTTATCACTCGCAATCTCACGTTCCTGAATGGGCAATTGAACAGGGATAAATGATTGAGGCCATTTGTGCTAGCCACTTCATCTTCCAATGATACAATTACTCCAACTAGAATTATCTATCAATTCACTTCAACGCATTGCTTGTACCTAGTGTCTACATGGAAGAGAAAGTGATGTATACGATGAATCTTAACTATGTTCACTGCACCCTTCAACACTAATAGCTATCTCTTCAATAAATAAATGAAACTCTAAGTACTCCAATTCCTCTTACAAGAGGAAAAGCTTGCTACTTGTGAGAATAAGCACATAAAAAATCGTTGCAATTCAGCTGCTTCACCCCTACGGTTTCACCACCAGCCTATTGGCTATTTCTTTGCATGCATATCATATAAGGCTTCCACAATAGAATAGTCACCTTGACAAGGCACCAAAATGTAGAGATCTGCTAAAAGCTTGAAATTAAATCCAAAACTTTGACCTTCTAAATCCTAATGATCTACTTGTAAATAGTCAATAAACTTACAAAATCAAATATTTGGACCAGTCATTTTTTAATGTTTTGTTGTTCTTACTTTGTATTATAGCAAAGGAGCCAAATGACATAGAACAAGAAAAAGATCATATGGAGAGTGAGATGGATGGACTACTTGACCAAGAATATTTACACCAATTAAGCCCACAATTGAAATTCTATCTCTTAGACCCCAAGCTAAAGCATGACATTATACAAGACCTAAATAAGATTTTCACAAAGTGAAATATACTATACCATAGCGGACATACATAGATACAAAGGTATTTCTAGTTTTTTCAAATATAATACTTAAGATTTGGAGTTAACAGAGTTTAAGTACTTAAAAAGCTTCTCATTGCTTCATAAGATAGAGAAAATCACGAAAAAATCAAAGGGTAAGGCAAGGATGAGATTCGACAACTAAAAAGTGGTCTCTTCAAGAAGAAAATAAGAAATCATTCAATGAAATAACATATCAAACACTTCTCCCTTACTTATTACAGACACTTCGCAACTCCTTCCTTCCTCCTTGTTGCAATATCAAAATTGTAAACCACGCAAGTTGCACACTAAATATTGTCGAAGATACAAAGAGCACATGGTTTTAAACTTATTTTACCTTATATTTTCATTCTTCGGTGTTAGAGATTTTTCTTTCAAACACATGTTGAGATAGGGTTTTCCCTTTGGAAAACACACTCGGACAAAATGTGTCCAATTACTATGAATATTTCTATGCTCATACCAAAGGAAAGTCCAAGGCGGCATGTGTCTCACTACAACATGGACAAAAACTCTCAAATATCTTTCCAAACGTCTTCTAGATCATAAGTCTCTTTCAAGAGAGGTTTATTCGAGCACTAAGGAAACAATTCACCTACCTTCCCCTTTGAATACTATAAGTCTTCTAAAATAATTGTCCGTTGAGCCCCCCACCTGCAAAGAATCTCGTTGGGACTCAATCTAACAGTGCCAACTTTTGCTTGACATCCCAAATCCTTTCAACACTAAGGACTTATTTTACCAAATCTTTCTTAATTGTCTCCACTATCAATTTTTCGAAGTGTTGTCTTATCTCATAACAAATGCGCATCGTGTGTTGGAAGTTGCAAACATCCCAAAGAATATTCTAGCGTGGGCTGTTTTACGACATTTCAACAAGTGTGATCACTTTTCCAATATTTCAAGGTTTACCAATGAATATTCAGATTTAACACCAACAGCATGACCAATTGCAACATACCAACAATTTCGCACTTGTAGACTAATCAGGCTCCACACCAAAAAAATCTGTTCACACTTGGGTTGTTCAGTATTCTATTCAGGATCAGCACATACAGCAATCAAGCTATCTATATTATGCTTGTGATGTATTTGATCTAGCCTTCTAATACCCTAGATGGTAGTACCACCAATAGTCTCAACTTTGCATTTTGTTATTATTGCACTCAACACTAAAAAAGTGGTAGTGGCTGCAATTGTCGTGACTCCACTCATCAATGCATGAGTGGGAAGTGGTTGTGACTATTGTTATTACACTCCTCATTGAACAAGTGGAAATAGCTATTGCTATTGTAATTGCAACAGCCACTGAATAAGTGGAAGTGACTAGGATACGTAATTGCTGAATAGGTGATAAATATATTCATGCTCATTGTAATTGCAGAGTTTGTTGAACAACAGTTCAAGTCTTTTCATTTCACCATATGCCCTCACCTTGCCCATTTGGGAACTAGGTAATTAAAAGTAACAAGAATTGTGCCCACAAATATTAGGAGAGGGTTTTTCGTCCCACTCATGTATAAACGGCTGCTAGCTCTACCATCTAACTCAGGTACACACCCACCAACACAATGAAGAAATGTCAAACAAGATATAGCCAACATATTGGGACTTTGTCCAATGGGGAGGTTATATGTCAGCACATTCCATAAAGCTTCACCTTGAGACCTCAACTTTGATACCAAGCAAGGCACCACTACCTCAAAAACTTGAATTAATAGTGAATGATGTCCACCAACATTAAGAGTAGGGAGAGGGGGTTTTTCTCCCACTAGAATGGCAACGCAAGTGACCATGTGGCCCCTAGCCCCTCAATTTGGTAAAGGTACAAGCCTGCCAACATGACAACATGACAGAGGAACGTCTATCAAGGCTTAGCCAAGAAACTGGGTTTTTGTTCATCAGGGACACTACATATTTGTTAAAAAAACCCAACCGGTTATAACTAGGATTAATGCTAAATTGTATCAAACACATGTCATCTCTCATAACAGTACTATTCCATCATTAGATTAAGGAACAGTTAAAAAGATTGAACTTGCAAGGCAAACACTTAAGAGTGTATATTATAAAACATACCAAACAATACACTAACATCAATTCTAACAACCCTTCGAAACACTACACCGCTCTTAAACCGTTATATTGTTGCAACTTTGTTGAAATGAACACATACAACAATGAACCTGATACTAATTTGGAATTTCAATTCCAGTTGGTAACTTATTGCAGCAAAAATTGCTTACAAATAAAAACATGAATATGAACCTCGGATTTCCTGTGAAAATCAGATTGCAGATCGGCCCCTCTATTTGACTCCAATATGTGATAATGATCAAATGCAAATGTATATCCTTCAAACGCCAACAATAGAAGCTTGAACTAGTCCACAATTCTAACGCCTGTGTGTAAGCTGTCTTCATAACAGCAACTCATGCCTAGTTTTGGCACTCTCAACAAGTGATTCAGCGCCCTAGTATGCAGCCAATAGAGTATACAAACACTGATATCCCAGTGCCCGATCACAAATGTAGTGTCACCTTAAACACACACTTCAATGGGCAATCATAGGAGGTCAAATTCTTACACGTTGGGCCCAAAACACAGACATGGGCCTCCCAAAATACAAACGCAGGCCTCTATAATGTTGTTGCAGGCCTTTCTAAGGTGAAACACACGCCACCAAGTAAATCACAGGCCTCTAAATCTAGTCACAGTCTGCACAAATAGAAACATTGCTTCACACAAGGATGATTGCTCTTCACTAATCGAACCCTTAAATTGCAAATACATTCAATATTGCCAGGTCACGACACTTTTCTCTGTTCATAATTCTCAAACCATGCAAACTGAATTCTATTTGTACAGGAAACAATGTATTTCAAACTTCAACAAAGAAGCCTCCCAGCAACAGGTAATGACAAAAGAAAGACTACAATAATTTCAGACTCTAATTCTCCAAATTAAATCTCCTACAACACTTAGCACCAAACTTCTTCCAAAGTAACAGTTACACAGAAATGGAACACTAATAAATCTCAGAAATCTAATTCAAAATACCTCAGCTGTGAATTATAATGCACTTCTTAGGTAAAACCCCTTGTACTTCAGCAAGGGCAAAAACATCAAACTCGGAAACTCTTAACAGGCAACAAAAGCAAATAATGAATTAGATGCTTTTCTCTTCAAATAGGCTCATATTTATAATCCTTCAATGGCACAAGTTTCCCAAATGCAACTTCACTTAAGAGGCTTCCTCAACACATCATTTTATAGCATTTAAATATAATAAAGTGCCATAATAATTTAACTTTAATAATTAATTAATAAATAGGATCCCATGCAATTAATAGACCAATCCACTACAAGCGATGAAAAATTGCCAATGCCACCATCTGCAATGCCAAATATGGCAACCGCTCAAATTAGAATTACTAAAAATAGTAAGTCCACGATTGAAATCCCTAAATCATCTAATCAGCTCACGAGGGTTGCTATAATGAATCGACTTGATCATCTGGAGAAGCTCGCCAAAAATGGGGACATTACAATCCTCCCTCCCCAAAATTGCTTGTCCCCAAGCAATCGGGCATCACAATGAAACCTACACCAAGATCCCATAAGAAGCATGTGGCATCCTTGTCATCCCTAAAAAAAATGCATGCCAGCAACATCATCATAACCAATAACATAACCAGGAACATAGTACCCAACACCTGCGTTGACGACGTAGAAGTCAAGACATCATTAGAAGACAAGTCCATACAAGATCTCAACATACTCTCCTTCATGCACCTATCCACTCATCCTGCAAACAATCCAACTTAGGCACTAACCTCTTTGCACCCGATGCAAATCATAACATGGGAGTCAAATACAAGACAATTACACACTCATCATAGTATAAACTCTACTACTACTATGACCATCCCCATCCTCATTCTCAAGTTGATGTAATGACTATCCCTCAACAATAGATCAATATAAACCCACATGCGACAGTCCGTTGCTCCCTTTAACCTCAATGCACAAGTACGACCTTTAAAGAAAGGCCCTTTGCACTAATAGCAAAGTTGACTACTCAAGTCCTCTCTAGATGTATCATCAAACTTCCCTGCTGACTTGACCTTGTCCTCAACTATTGGGGAGAACTCCTCATCAACATGTTTAGGAACAAAAGATTTTGAAGCAACCTTCCTTCAAGAAGATGACTCTAAGTCTCGTGCCTTCTTCATCGCCTCCTGTAAGGAAGATGGGTCCGATGACTTCACCCATCCACAGAGTGGCTCAACTAATCCCTCCATAAACAACATTAGACGTTTGTGCTTTGATATATCGTAAACCATAACTGATAGTCTCTAAAACTCATTGATGTAACTCTCTAACCCACCAGACTACTTCAACTAAGCCAACTCACAAAAGTACACCTCTGGTTCCTTCCTATCAAATCTCTCGATTAGTCGATCCACAAAATCCTGATACAAAGTGATTTGATCATGCCGCAAAGAAACTAACCCATGGTACCACCAGTCATGGGCATTTCCATCCATATGTAACACTCCATACCTGATAGCATCCACTTCAGACATAGGATGCAAAGCCAAATTAGTGTTGAGTTTATGTATCCAAGCTCAAGTTGTAATTCTCCCACTACCATTTAAGTGTTCCAATGTCATCTTACTGGTAACCTCTCTCAAATCACTTTGTCGAGGCCTCTATCTCTCATGTGTTGGCTTCACTCTAGAAGGCTTCACTTTTGAGTCAAGAACCTGTCAAAATTCAGATGTTTCTTTATTGCCTACATTAAATCCCACCCCGCAAAGTGTGTTGCCACGTCATCAGCAAAAGGAGTGGCCTCAAGCTCAACATTGATTGCATCCACCTCGAGTCTCAAAAAAGTAGGCCTCTGTAATATTCCAAACTTCTATAATAAAATTACAAGCTTCTCAAATAATATTTAATGTAAATTCTACTAATTGCAGTGACCTTATAACAAGAACTCAGGCCAAACGTTCTTACATAAGTTAATAAAACTGAGTATCTTAAAAAGAAATATCAAACAGTCCATAGAAGTTTGGAAACACTGAATAATTTATTAGCACCACAAAATGTAAACAAGAGACACCTGATTTATCGGCTTGTATTAACTCTTTGATTCAAATAGATGATACACGATTCTTCCAATTGATCCTTCAATTTGCAATTCAATACAACAGCAAATATGTATTGTTTTGGAAAATGGCGCCACAACAAGTACTGGGCTTTGTTCCGGCAAATGTATTCTTCCTCTGTCAAGGTAATAAGTTTGTGCATGTATAAAGACCTTCTGCACCGTGCAACGACAAGAACTAATATTACATCGAAGTGTATTCCCATGTATTCAACCAAATCCCAAAACTATTATGGCTGAATGCTTATTGCCCCCTTCAGGTGACGTGACTGAATGCTTACTCTGAGATACTTCTAACTGTACTCTGACATATATGAAAAAATCTCAATAGATTGTCTGTGTATGGAAGGCAAACAAACAATTCGTTGAATGAGACAAACTTACTATTTCTTCCAACGCCTCTGTCTGTATTCTCCACAAGGCCAATATTAGAAACTGACGAAAGGAGTCACTATCTAATTTTTCTTCTCTCCACATATACTTTCAAATCAATAACTTTGTTATTATTCTCCAATCTATCCTTTTTTTTAAAAAAGAGGGGTAAACGCTTTGACCTGGAGCTATGAACCAATTCTCCAATCTATCCTTATCGTGCCCAAAACTTGACAATTTATTCAAGTTTTCTCCTACTCCCAGGTGCAATTGGTTACGGGAATGATTTATTAAATATAGTTAACTTGAAATAATAATTAATTGATGAAATAATTTTAACTTAGTAGCTATTTAATATGAGATTTTGAAGCCAATATTAAATAATTACTACTTATTACATATGTTTTATATTGTCTTTATAAAGATAACCCCAAAGGATCATTATAAATCACCACGTAACTTGACAATTTATTCAAGTTTTCTCCTACTCACGTGTGCAACTGATTACAAGAAAAATTTATTAATAATAGTTAACTTGAGAACTACTTATTTAATAGTAATTAATTTATAAAATTAAAAAAAAAATTGAAAGGTAATCGGTCGAAGCCTTGATTAATTATTATTATTTGTTGAGATTAATTATTATTATGTGTTACCATTATGTTGTTTGCTCTTGCCTTAATTTATGAAATAATTTTAAATTAACTTAGTAGCCATTAAATATGAGCTTTTGCAGCAAACATAAAACAATTACTACTTTAATATGTTTTATATTGTCTTTATAAAGATAACCCCGGAGGATCATTGCATATCTCCCCTTCACAAGTTGTTTGCCCACAAGCAACTATAAATTAGGATGTTGTAACAATTGTTCACCTTCCCATGTGGCATCATCCAACAACAAGTGCTTCCATTCTATCAGATATTCGTTGATAGATTGATTGCGCAAATGCCTTTCGCGGGTATCCAAAACACTTTTGGGTATGGTTTCCAATGTCCCTTCTAAATCCAAGGATGATAATTCTGCTGATATCGTCACTTGATTGCCCAATGCCTCCTTAAGACAAGAAACATGAAATACATTACGAATATGACTGACCTACAGTAAATTTAATCCATAAGCAACTACACCAATTTTCTTGACAATCTAATAAGGCCCATAGAAATAGGCTTTCAATTTTTCAGCTCCACTACATTTAAGCGAAGACTGATGTTACAGTTGCAATCTAAGATACACCAATTCGCCTTCTTCAAAACTGCGCTCAATACGTTTCCTATTTGCAAAAAAATTCTTGATTATGTGTAGCTTGTAAGTTTCCTTAAGTGCTTTTAAAATATCCTAACACTCCTAAAGCCAATTCTGTGATTTGAGCACATTACTGTGGTCAAAGGCAAGATCAACAAAAGATAAAGCATCAATACCATACAAAGCCTTGAATGGAGTCATACTGCTAGACATATGATATATCATATTGTAACAATATTCTCCCAAATTTAAGCGTTGAACCCAAGCATTTTGGTGCTAACAACACACAAGCAGAGATACCCTTCAACCCATTTGTTTACGATTTATGTCTGACCCTCTGTTTGTGGATGGCAGTTGGTGTTGTGATTCAACTTTGTACCTGTCAACCTAAACAATTCCTCCCAAAAGATGCTCAAAAACCTACTGTTTTGATCATTGTTTATATTCTTTCGTAAACCATGTAAATGGACAACCTCCTCAAAAAACAACTCTATGATCTGGACAACTATAAACTCTATAGTAATAGCAAAAAAATGCGCAAATTTTGTTAATCTATCAACTACCACAAAAATATAGTCTTTACCTTGTGCCTAGGGTGATCCAATAATGAAATCCATGGAAATACCTTCCCACTTCTGTTCTGGAATGGGTAAAGGTTGTACTAACCTTGTTGGATATGTATGCTCGGATTTATTTTGCTAACATGTAATGGATTCCTTGCCATACCGAAACACATCATCCTTGAGCCCTTTCCATGTGAATCATTCACATATTTGCCTGTAAGTTTTAAAATAACCTGGGTGTCCTACCTACAGTAAATCATGAACTATTTGCATGATTCCCAATTTTAATTTAGAGCTGGATACTAAAAAGATTATATCTTCGTACTAAATAACATCATTTACAATCTTGTATCTATCATCTTGAACATTCCCATCCAATAAATCACAAGCAAATGAATTCTTAGAATATTCCACTAATAAAAGAGATTTCCGATCAATTGTTATCCTTGATATAGTAATTATTTCAGGCTTCCTCAATAATGCATCAGCAACCATATTGTTCTTACCCTTAACATATTCAATTTCAAAACCATAAGATTGGATCTTACAAATCCACTTATGTTGCTTGTCATTCAATTTTTTGTAGCCCAAGAAATATTTCAAACTATTATGATCAGTTCTAAGTTCTAAGCACAAATCTACCACCAACTAAACATTGTCAAAATTTAGCCAATGCATGCATTATTGTCAACATTTCTTTATTATATATTAAATACAACCTTTCAGCACTACTAAGTTTCTTGCTCTCATAAGCCATAGGATGCTTATTTTGCACTAAAACTGCTCCTATTCCTCACCTGATACATCACATTCTAATACAAAAGGCTAATTAAAATCTGAAAGTGCAAGCATTGGGCAAGAACTCATTACCTCCTTAAGTTTATCAAATACATGTTGTGCTTCCTCAGTCCACCTAAACGCAGCCCTTTTAGTGATATTTGTCAATGGTGCTCAAAGCTGTGAAAACCCTCTAACGAATCTCCTATAATAACTGTATAACCAAAGAAACCCCTTAAATCTAAAAGATTTCACGGAAGTGGCCAATCCAAAATGGCTCTTATCTTTTCCTGATATACTTGCACGCCTTTAGCACTAATCATATGCCCCAAATATAGAATTGTTGTCATACCAAATTCACATTTAGAAGCTTTGCATAAAGAGATTGGGGTTCCACTATGCCTAAAACTTCATCAATATGTTTAAAGTGTTCTTCCCAAGTTTTATTGTAGATCAATATATCATCAAAGAAAACTAATAGAAATTTACTCAATTGTTTATTAAAAGTATAATTCATACAGGATTGAAATGCAACAGGAGCATTTGACAATTCGGAAGGGATAACCAAAAATTCATAATGGCCATAATGACAATGGAATGCAGTTTTATGAATATCTTGTTCCCTTAACTTAATCTAGTAATACCCTGATGTTAAATCAAGTTTAGAAAAATAAACAGCACCATGTAATTCATCGATTCGGTGAATCGGATACCTATTTTTTATTGTGTTTTTGTTGAGGGCACAGTAATATATACACATGAGTAGAGTCCCATCTTTCTTTTTAACTAGTACTATGAAAGAAGCAAATGGACTCAAACTTGATATGATGTGACCCATATCCAACACCTCCTTAATCACCTTTTCTATTTCATCTTTGAACTTCTTGGGATGTCATTATGGAGTAGTGATGACAAGTTTTGCACCCTCTTCCAATTCAATAGTATGTTCAAACCCTCTATCCGGAGGTATGTCACTAAAAACCAAACTATGTGAATCTAATATTTGGAACAAGTAATCTTGATAATGCTTATTAGATTCAAAACCTGTTACCTTGGTGGAAAACAAACATTAAGTTGACCATGCAACATCATCATGGCGGAAAATAGCCTCCATCCTATTAGCAGTAACAGTCCCGGCTCCACCATTCAACATTCCCCTGAGAATCACTTTTTCTCTGTCAACCTTGAATAAAAACTTTGTACGTTTGATACTCTGAATATTTATCCAAGGTTTCCATCCATGGAATTCCCAAAATTATATTAGTATTAGCCAAATCAACAATATAAAAATCATTTTTCACTGTATAATTACCAAGAGCAATACTAAATTGTGGAACCTTATGTGTGCTTACTAAATTAGTACCACCTGCTACTTGCTATCCAACGGCTATTCCTTGAATAAAACCAGCATCAATGTTCAAGCATCCGTCGATCTCCTGTGCATCTTGGCCGCGTGGGTGGAAGACCCCTACTATTCTATGGGTTGAGTCAGGTAGAAGGATTATTCTCAACCGTTAATCAGCCCACCCCTCCGAGTAGGACAAAAGTGGAGTCCTACTCTCGTCGGGGCCCCAGGTCCCCCACAATGCCCATCCATCAAAGCTTGATTGGCCCATTATAGAGTAGGGCCACTTCAATATAGAATAGTAGGAGCTCGCAACAAGCTCCAACAAAGAGCAGTTTGCATGCGCACTCAGCTCGAGCAGAGAGCAATGGACCTAATATATAAGCGACAGACCAACAGGAGCAGCAGCAGTTGCCAGATTCTACTAGAGCACCCAACCAAACACTACATCAAATCCTTCATGTTTCTCCGTATGTAAGCCATGTTTTTTTAAAAGAGCAACATCAATGAAATTATGTGTAGATCCACTATCTAACATAACAATAACCTGTTGACCCTGTAAGACTCTTCTTACTCCGAAAATATTGTAATGTGGAGTCCCTGTTATAGATGCTATTACACTTTTCCCCTATTTATTTTCCTGAACTTTTTTTACAATTTTATGACTTTCTTCTGGGTTCGCATCTTCATTTTCCTCGTCTTCACTATTTGATACTACCTCAATATAATGAATTTAACCTTTTCCTGAACTTCATCTACAACTTTTTGACTTTGTTTTGCATCTATATTTTCCTCGTCTTCACTATCTGATATTACCTAAATATAATGAATTTTCCCTTTTCCCAAAGATTTATGACCCGGTGCCCATACCTCTTTACAACTAAAACATACCTTTTCCTTCCAAGTTCATCAAGATCCTCTTTATCCAACTTGATTCTAGGAGGTGTGTCTTTAATAAAAAGTTTTTTGTCATTCTCTGGTTTTGGTGGTGGTCCTTTATTAAGCATTTTCCCCTTTGAAGAAGGTTCCAATTCTCTTGCCCTTTTGATGGTCGTCTGCATAGATGGAGGATTTAAAGACTTGACCCATCCTTTGAGTTCATCGAATAGCCTATCTATGAATAACACCATTTTTGTCTTTCTGTAATCTCAGCGACTAGGCCTGGTAGTTTCTCAAATTCAAAAATATAGTGTTCCAACGTTCTGATTTGTTTAAGCTGAGTTAAATATTTCAGATTAAGTTCAAGATCCTTAGAATCAAATGTGTCTATGAGTTTCTCCATGAATGTAGCATATGTGCTAATCTGATTGTGACCCAAGGTCATTTGCCCATGGTGCCACCATTCATGGGCCACCCCCTCTAAATGCAAGGCTACATATTTGATTGCTTCATCTTCCATCATAGGACTTAACTAAAAGTATGTATCAAGTTTTTGCACCCAAGCTCTAGCAGTTGTTTTCCATGACCCATCAAAATATGGAAGAGGCATCTTACCAGTTGTTTTCCTCTGTAATTCATTGTTGTATCCCCGTTATCCTTTAGACCTATGCTTCATCCTGACATTCAAGTATTCTCTAAAAGTCATTGATGATCTAAATTCATCCCCTGACGATAACCAATCTTGATATATTTCTTCTTGAAGTTCTCTAATAGCAAGTTCTCTTTCTAGTAGTGGGTTCCTAGGAGTGAAGGTTGGCATGGACGGTCTTGTTGTTATAGATCCCTCAAGATGATTATTTACTGAATGATCCTCCCGACCACCATTTCCCCCTGCATTATTCTGGTTTTGGTTTGAATTTTGGGCCATAAACTAAGTCATCAAGTCAGTCGTGTGATTTACATTGTCCTACATATCCTATTAGCTTCTGATTAAAGCTGCTATAAGATTTCTAGTATTACCAATTCCCCCCATGTAATTATTCTATTCAAGAATTATTTCATTTGATTCGGTATGACTATCCTCAATATCAACCTATATAGATGTACTAGATGATTCTACTTGTATGTTTGGGCTTTTGTTTTGTCTAATTTGGTTACTCCGGAAGTTATAGGACCTTGTTTCATACTCATTTATTCATGTCTAACTTATGAGTTTCCTCAGGATGGTAGGAGGAAAGGCTCTAATACCAATGTAAAATTTCAAAATTCTATAATGAAAATTCTAGGCTTCTCGATCAATATTTAATGTAAATTCTATTAATTGCAGTAACATTATAACAAGTATACAGGCCAAACATTCTTACATAAGTTAATAAAATGGAGCATCTTAACAAGAAATATCAAATAGTTTATTAGCACTGAACTATTTATTAGCACCGCAAGATGTAAACAAGAGACACCTAATTGATCGGCTTGTATTAACTGGTTAATTCAAAGACATGATACACGAAGCTACCAATTGATCCTTCAGTTTGTAATTTGATACAACAACAAATAGGTATTGTTCTAGAAAATGGCACGACAACTAGTACTAGGCTTTGTTCCAGCACATGTATTCTTCCTCTATCAATGTGATAAGTTTGTACATGTACTATGATCTTCCGCACCATGGAACAATAAAAACTAATATTATGTCAGTATATTCCCGTGTATTCAACCCAATCTCGAAACTATTCCGGCTGAAGTCTAGAAACACTGAACTATTTATTAGCACCGCAAAATGTAAACAAGAGACACCTAATTGATCGGCTTGTATTAACTGGTTAATTCAAAGACATGATACACGAAGCTACCAATTGATCCTTCAGTTTGTAATTTGATACAACAACAAATAGGTATTGTTCTGGAAAATGGCACGACAACTAGTACTAGGCTTTGTTCCAGCATATGTATTCTTCCTCTATCAATGTGATAAGTTTGTACATGTACTATGATCTTCCGCACCATGGAACAATAAGAACTAATATTATGTCGAAGTATATTCCCGTGTATTCAACCCAATCTCGAAACTATTCCAGCTGAATGCTTATTGCCTCTTTTACGTGACGTGGCCTCCATATCAACTCTGAGATACTCCTGACTATATTTTGGCCTATAAAACAAACCCCCAATAGATTGTTTGCATATGGAAGGTAGAAAAACAATCTGCTAAATGAGACAAACTCACTATTTCTTCTAACGCCTCCATCTGTATACTCCACTAGGCCAATATTGGAAACTAATGAAAGGAGTCATTGTCAATTATTTCTTCACTCCATAGGTACTTCCAAATCGGTAACTTTGTATTTATTTTCCTATCTGTCCTTACTGAGCCCGAAAATTGACAATTTATTCAAGTTTTCTCCTATTCCCATCTCCAATTGATTATGGAAATTATTTATTAATAATAGTTAACTTGAGATCTATTTATTTATAATAATTAATTTATGAAATACTTTTAAATTAAATAATGACTACTTATATATGTTTTATGTCGTCTTTATAAAGACAACCCTGTAGCATCATTATAGCTTTTGGGGCCTATCATATATGTCATTCTCTCTATCACCTTTGTCAACTAACCTGTCTCAATCCTCAACTCAAACCAAGTCTCCATCTCTGTATCTATCACCATCTCAGGATCTATGAGAATCAACAAAAACATCTCGAGCGCTCTCACTACTACATCCCCAAGGCAGTGCTATCCATTGTACAACATTAGAAAGCTGTTGCAGCACACCTACCATCTAGTTCTGACCTACTGCCGAATCCCAGAATGTAGCCCAAATCTCTCTACCTACCTCGAAACCTGTGCCAGCATCCCTGTAACATATACTAGTTGAACCTCCTAGACTACCAACTCCATCATTGTCCAATGAACCGAACTGAATGTTAGGATAGCCATCTCTGGGTGGAGAAGTGCGACCTCTACGAGTATAATGCATACCAAACCTCCTATTACCATCCATAATGCTGAAAATCAAATCTCAAAATAATGCACTGATCAAATAGTCGACTAAGCCCAATTCCTACAGCAGGAAGCTGCTCTGATACCACTATAAAAACCTCCAAACGGCTACAACTAGGATTAATGCTATGTTTTGCCAAACACTTCACATGCTAGCTCTCATAACAGTACTACTCCATCATCAGATTAAGGAACAATTAAGATGATTGAACTTGCAAGGCCAACACTTAAGAGTGTGCACATTGCATCCCCTTGGTACCTAGACTTGTAACTGTACGGAAAAGACCGTACATGATGAGGAAAAACTACACAGCGAAGATGAATAAGGAAATACAGCAGATGCTTGGGAGAGAAATTATCTTTAAGGTGCAAACAAGCGAATGGGCATCTCTGATAGTGATATCACTATAGAAAGATGCCAACCAATTTAGAATTTGTGTTGACTTCCAACACCTCAATGTCGTCACCATAAAGGAATCCTTCACCATCCCATTTACAGATACAAACCTTGACGAGGTTGCAAGATATAAGATGTACTCATTCATGGATGGATTCTCTGGTTATAACAAGATATCTATCATAGAGGAGGATAAGTTGAAAATGACTTTTGTGGTGGAGGATGGAGTGTATGCATATAACTTAATACCCTTCAGTCTATGCAATGCACTAGCGACCTTTTAACAAATATATCCCAACTGGGATAAGTTCCATGTGCATGTGAACGCCTCAAACTTTGCAATTGGTGCAACTCTGGCATAGGTGTGTGATCATGGCTTTGACCACCCCATTTATTTTGCTAGAAGAATGTTGTCAAGGGTAGAGAAGAATCACAGTACGACATAGCAGGAGGCCCTCAAAATGGTTTACCCTATACAATAGTTCAAGCATTACCTATTGGTGACATCGTTCACATTTTACATGGACCACCAGACGTTGATGTACCCAACGAATAAACCAATCATACAAGCGAGGGTGAGCAAACGGCTGATGTTGCTACAAGAATTCACCTGACCAACTCTCTCAAATCATGTTGGGAGAGCCGTCAAAAGGAGTTAACGATGACTTCCCTGATGCACACTTATTTCACATTGTCGTCATACCAGAATGGTATAAGAGTATTGGAGATGACGATGACTTCCTTGACACACTTATTTCACAGTATCTATCAACCTCACAGTTTCCAAGGGACGTATCATCGAGTGAGTGGTAAAAGCTAGTACTTAGAAGTTGAACCTTCTTGTTGATCAATGGGTTGTTATACAAAATGGGACCCAACCAAGTACGAAGGAGATGTGTCATGGAGGAGGAAGTACAAAGTGTCCTAACAGAGTCATGTGAACAATCAGACATAGGCCAACTGAAGTGTCACCCGACCAAGAACTATTTCAGTGTCAAGGGTTGGATTTCATTGGACCTTTGAAAGCAAGCAGGATTCAAAGGCGTTGTTACATTGTGGTGGCGACAGAGTACCTAACCAAGTGGGTGTATGCATGGGCCTCGCCCGACAACTCAGTCGTGAGTACAGGGAAATTCATCTACAACCAAATCATTACAAGGTACAATATCCCCATACAATTGACCAGTGATAGAGGAGGCCACTTCGTGAACCATGTCATTTGGTTTCTCACAATAGAGTTTAAGATCTTTCATTCGTTATCAAGTCCATATTACCCAAAAGCTAATGGCCAAGCGAAAGCCGCAAACAAGATTTTGGTATCCATGATATATCGGTCATGTAGAGTAGATTTTGGACAAATTCCACTCCAATTGATGTTTGGACAGGAAGTTGTCATCCTAGTAGAGTTCATGATACCCAACCTCGGGATAACCATTGGAAATAGATCTGGGGATATGGAAAGCCTGTGGGAAATATTACACTTTAAATAAGTTGGACGAGCGAAGACTAATGCTGCAATGGACCACTAAGGTAGACAACAAAGACGCAAGGCATGGCATGACAAGCACATCAAACGAGTTGGGTTCACACCAGGACAACTGGTATTGAAATAGAATGGTCAAAATCAGATCAAGCCAAGAAAGTTTAAGGTGAAATAGATAGGGTTGCACCCAATCAAGGAAGTTGGTGACCATGGCACTATAAAATTATGGACACTGAATAGAGGGGAGATTCCTAGGTCCAAGTGAAAACCCTATAATGAAAGGCGAAAAAGACAGGTAGGGTGACCAGAGTTGAAAGACGCCACCACAAGAAACAACTTAGGAAATTATTATTTTTTTAAAGAAAAAGAAGACAAAGAATTGCCACCGTACGGTGATGCTCGTACGGCCAATGTGTGGGGCCAACAAGTAACCAAAACTCTTTGTACGACAAAGCCTTTTCCACACACAACAGAACCTTAATGTTGTACGATGAAGACGCCTATATCGTGCAGACTAAGGGACGATACCATGGATAAAAACACGATGTCATATAGGCATTTGAATACCATACGATAAGGAAGCTCGTTGGCTAGTACATCACAACAACTATAAGAGTCGCATACACTATCATAAAATCCAACTAGCAAAAAGAGACGTATATTGTCGTACGCCAACTGAAGATAACAGAAGAAATAAATTACAACTATGGGTAGTGTTGATGATGGTTTTGTTCCACTACAATAGGCCAAATCAAATGCTCAATGTTACAAGATGAAACACCAAACATTTAATTCTCTCTTGATATAAGGTCATCTCTCATGCTAAGTTTGCAAAGTAAGATCATGAAATGACTTCAAGGTACCTTCTATTGTGAATACTCGCATAGTGAAATAATGTAATTTGTTGGTTATCACAAAGGGACTTACAGTATTCATTTAATGGATTTACAAGAAGCCATAGCTAAAGATTTGGCTTTACAATGTGCAATGAAAATATAGTTCAACTTCTCCATTTCAACTCCAATATAAAATTCTAACATTTATTTCTACTTCTACTTCTACTATGAATGCAAGGAATCGTGGAAGAACTTGGACTCTACTAGATGTAATCTCACCAACAACTCCACCCACCTAGTGCAGGCTTCTATGGAACACTCAAATGGTTTTCTAATCAATATCTCCTCTCCAATCCCATCAAATGGATGCAAACTAAAGATTCAATATGAATTGATGTCAAGAACATTTAGTCATCGGCTTACCACACAAGGCACCCTTACCATCAACAAGAGACTAGTGGCCCGGATTTGTTCAAATCAAATAAGTAAACATCCGAAACAACTTCCATTCAACTAAACTAATTAAACATGAAAATAAATCTACTCCAAGAGAAAGATTGAGGAAACCATGCAACACTCCAAAGCAATAACAAGTAATTCACCATGAAGAACCAACAATGAATTATCAATTACTTTGACAAGTATTATAGCAACAACTTCATCCAGTCCCTCCCTTAGCTAGTCTACTCTACTCTACTCTAGCTCTCTAATCTCGCCTCCTTAACTCTAAGCTAATCACCTAAGTTCATCTAATCTATTACAAATGAAAAGGCCTTGGCCTTTTATAGTAGCTCAATTACAATGAAGGGCCAAGATTGATTCAAGATCAAGGGCCAGAATTTCTTCCCACAAACCCTAATTAGGGTTGCCAAATCTACAACCAAATACATGAAGGCACCAATTCATGGCCCAATGAGAAAACTACAATGATTTTTGATAGCCAATGAGAGAATAGGACACTTGGCATGATTTGATTGATTGTGCTTGAAGTAGAAATTTTCTAATTGAAGGAGAAATAATTGCCACCTCATCATTTACTTATCCCGTACTTGGAGTCTTGGCTTGAGAAGATGTTTGTTAAAATTGCATAAGTATCTCTTAATATTTGAGATCTCTTTTTCCTTTAAAATTTCCTCATGGACTCGAATCACTTGCAACTTCGTAAACCACTGAACTTGATCTTTCTTCATTCTCCTTGAATATGTCCTCATGTAGTTAGACCTTCTATGCTCTCTTGAATTTCCTCTTTATTTCAATTTGACTTTGCAAGTTAATAGCTTGAACATGAATCATTCCTTCTTACTTGAGTCCTTGGGATTGAGCCATCTTCTTGTACTATCTACCTAAAGTTTTGAGGTCCTGATCATAACCTTGCCCTCTAGCTTCTCCTTCTAGTGCCAATTCCTATTCACGTGACAAAGGCTATGTGTACCAACAATGCTTTGATTCTCTACGATGTTCCAAAATGAATTTTAATTTAGCCCTTCTCCTTCTTGAAATTACCTTGCAAAACAAAAGACAAAAAAATCTAGAAATAAAATCACATCGATAATAAACAAAATTCATCCCAATTTTAGTCACTTGGGAGTTAAAATTCATTTCTCTCACAACTCTCCAATCTGCCCATTCAATTTGTCTTGATGTAATTCAGATTTCCCTTTTTTAATCATCGAAAGCTAGGCATTTTAGTGGGTGATAACACCCAAATTTTTTATATTAATTACAAAATTAAAAGTGATAGCATCAAAAAAAAATGATTTCCATCCATGGGCTGCAAGAATAATTGATGGTGGGCAGTTCTAGAGATTATAGAGGATGAGAGTTGGCTGGTGGAAAATCCTTAGCTTCAGGAATTTCCATTGGTGGAAAATCCTGAGCGTCAAGAATTTCCCTTGGATAGGAGTTTCTCAAAATTTACCTCCTTTCAACATTCCTTGCTGATTCCTCGTTCTATTCTTGATCACAATGTTGCCCTCATGCCATAAATCAATTTTTAAGTGCCTTAGTGGATGGTGGAATTTGGGATAATTAATGTGGTGGAAATTCTTTATTGTCAGGAATTTCCCCATGATGGAAAATCCTTAGGATCGGAAATTTCTCTTGAATCCACTTTTGCCACTTAAACTCCTAGAACCTACCACTTTACCCATTATGCCCATTATTTCACTAATCTTGGATTTGCTACGCCTTAGCATGATCTTGCGTCGACTTTTGGGTTAATGAGGAGGGCAAAATCCTGAGCCCAGTGGCAAATCTTAAGCAACATGAATTTCTCCTGGGAGAACATCCTTAAGAGAATTATCATTTTTCCTCTCATTCTTTTAGTATTGGAATAATGAGTTTGCCACCATAATAAGGATCTCACAAAACACTTGCACCTCATTTTGATTAAAGGGGGAATCTTAAAATTTTGAGGAGAAATGAGGAGGGGAAAATCCTGACTGTCGAGAATTCCCCCCAAGCATGGTTTGTTCACAATCTTCTGCTATTTCTCAAACATGCAAACCTTTCTCACTCAAACTAAAGATCTACCCTCCCACTTGGACTTAGGCTATGAAAACACCTCAAAATGGCATGCCAAGACAAAAATTACTTCTCAGGGAGCCAAAATTGCTCAAACTCACCCTCAGACTTGAAGACTTGAAAATGTTACCAACCAAAACCGCCTGAGACAAAGGCCCCTAATTGCTAAAGCAAAAATAGGGGGTCCCCATTTGCAATAGGGCGATTGTGCCAAAACCACACAACAGATAGCTTCCATATGAACCAAAGGTAGTTGGAGAAGTGAGAAGGTTGAGTATAAAAGAGGATGTTCGACTAATTCCAAGAAGAAAACTCCATACGCAAGTCAAAGCAAAGAGAGTTCGAACAACTTAAAGAGTTGTACAGGGATGGCGACGACTTGTGGAAACTAAGGGACGAATTGCACTGAGAAAATGTTGCATGGATTTCATTGAAGAGTATCAAAAGAGGCTTCTAGCAGCTACCAGGAAGGATTTCATCAAAACATTCTGCCATTCAAAGGAGAAACTAGAGACAACACAACCAGCACAAGGAAGATCACCCACAATTTCGCACAACAAGAAGAATCAAAACACAACCACATACTATTTACACCATAAGCCAAAAGCAAAGGCATTCAATACAAGGGGGTGTACAAAGTCATCGAACAAGTTCCTATATGGCTCATAGAAGAAAATACAAAAAAATGCGGCCTTTCACGATGCACGTCAGGGAGGAAAGGAGAGCAAAACCCAATGGGTTTTTTCATCTTGTATAGAGTGAAATCAATTATTATGGATTCAGTAAGCAAGAGAAATTGGAAAGCCAAGATGCAAACACGGGCAAAGTAGTTCCACCATTAGCATGGATAAAAATGCCCAAGTGTTACCATCTAGAGTAACAATTGTAGGGAGAATAAATACTAGTTCCAGCAAAGGCAGGAAAAAGATAAGACAAAGTTCAAATGGCGTCGACTACTTCGAAGGATTTAGTCACACCACAAGCTTTGGCGTTTGACGGTTTGAACGGGTTGAAATGTCGAAAGTGGTGGCAAGATACACTTATCAATGATCTAATAAAGAGAAGTCTAAGGACTGCATAGGTGGAATGGGCAAATACAAATGCCCGTGCTTAGTATTAACTATTATGAAAGCGTGCTTAGAGTTACAATAGAGACCTTCGATAGGCATTCCAAAACAAGCACAGTATCATAGCTTGGGCAGGACTTGTGGGTTGCATTCATGGAATTAGAGTTTACACAGGTGTTTAGCATACCAATGCATAACAGCAAGAAGATTGACATGCCAGTGTAAAAGATGACAAGAGAAGCAAAAGAATTTTATAAAGATAGTATCTCAAGGCCCTACACCTGCTGAGATGGATTTAGTGGCGAAGGCATCTAAGGATCGAGGGATGATGAAGTCCATCCAAGAAGGATTATGGCATTGTATCATGGATGATGTTGTAAAGAACAGACTTATAGGGTTGAGATCGTGCTTCTGATATCACTCTTCCTTAGATAGTCTTGATAAATGGCCTGATGAATGGTACACTATATGACTAGGCTACATTGTTGGCAAAACGAATGTTTGAGTTCTTGACCTTGCAACATAAGATATTTAATATGCCACACCATGCCATCGGCCTGTTCTTGGATGCCACACGCACACAGATCCTAGTCAACCAACTAAAGGTGAGACCTGATCTCTTAACACCTAGCAAGCCACCCATCATGTACTGGAGGCACTAGGATACACCGACAATTCAAAAGGTAACCACAAGGTAGAAGTAGTGGAGGCAAGTTGTCTCAAGGTCAAAGTCCAAGGATGTGGACAGTTGATGGGAGGCAACATCTAGGAGTTTTAGTGACTCAAACAATGGGGATAGTTAGGTGGTCGAGGACAACCTTGTTGAGCCAGCAATTGTTGCAATCACCTCGACACCTGCAGCCACACGAGTCCAATTCACACAACTCTTATTATCAGACGCACACTTGACTCTAGCAATGTCAACAGGAATGGTAACCTCTGCGGCAATTTTAGCCTTTCGCCAAATCTGCATGCCAATGGGCATGACAACAGGGCTAGCAATGCCTTCGGCAACATAGATAGTTTCACCACCCTTTGTGGAGTTAGTTTTGTACCCCCAACCAAGTGCATATCAGTACCACCATCACCTTCAGTAGAGTTGACGATACCTACAATACCGCAGGAGGTTAGCAAGAGTGGACAAATGGAGTTACCTAGTGTTAAGCCACAGAGAGAAGAGCACAGATAGTCAGGGGCAAAGGAGAGAGCTGTGCACTAAGGTGGAGATAGTAGAGGAAGGTAAGATATCAAAGGAGGCAACACAAGTAAACTCATGGTTGAGCCACTATAATGTGGTATCGATAAGTTCGATTAAGAACACCCTCACCTCTCCAAGACACCACCCACCAGCGCCACAGGAGGTAGTTGATTTGGATGGTGAGAGCTCACAAACAAGACCTATGCCACCTATGCCCATAGAGTTGGAGCAAATAGACTTTGAGCCTACTCGAGAGCATGACAAGTTATTCCACAGAACCCACTCAGGAGATGCTAGTGATGGGAAGTGTAGAGCAAGGTCTCGCACAAGAGTCTAGTGGGAGAGGGTCTAGAGAGAGTGATTTCGAGCAGTACCTGTAGGAGATAATCACAGAAGCTAGGATGATGAGAACCTCATCTCAGTCACAGGCTCATGAGGAGGTGATACAGGAGTTAGAGAGGCTCTTGGCATTTATGAGAATTGAGTGCAACGAGGCATTCAGAGCATGTTGTGTGTATAAAGGGCGGCTTATCATAGTTCCTCACCATGATGGAGGACTAGGCACTCAAGAAGAAACCAGGAGAGAGACTCAGATGAGTGAATTACTTAGGGAAGCAAAGCAGGCCTTCAAGGAAGGCTATTACTCTTTACACCACTCTGAGCATATCTCATCCATACGCAAGACAGCTCGAATGGAGTTGGTGGCGAAGTTAGGGATGCTAACGAGAGATGTGGCACTTCGCTCCCCCTCGAAGGATATATATACACTCACTCAAATGGAAGAGGGCATTAGTGTCAATGGCATTATTAGTATCATTGGTATCATTGTTGTTGTGCTTATCACTTGATGTAAACATTGACTGATATGAATGGAATACATGGTTGTTCTATGATGTTGTATTACATTTACTTGCATTTGTTTAACTTTCATAAATAACATGCATTAAACTACCTGTACCGTAGGCAGTAAACAACATCATGCTAAGTGATTCTATGGTGAGCACTTGTGTTCATTTGCATTTACATTCATAGGAGTAGCCATGGGGGACCCACCCTCTAGGACTAGCCATGGTGGACATTACTACATAGCTCAAATATCAAGGATTTTTCCGTAACTGAGAGGAAGTGTTCATGTTATTGTGGCTATGCTCGGATTCCTTCAGGCCAACATAGATAACATAAAGGTTATGATAATATATATATATATATAGTGATATAGTAATTATATAGATAATTATTGATACTATATTATTATATAGTTATTGTGATAATATAATTATATTATAGTGATAGTATAATAATTATATTGATAATATATTATTATATTATATAGTATTATTATTGGGGTTACATAATTGGTAATATATATTAATATAATTATATTGGGCCATCTTGGAAGAGTGGTGACACTTGGTGAAGGGGCGCCACCAATTCTTAGTAATGAAATAACACAATATTATAGCATATAACATTATCTGCAATGCTCGGGGGAAACAACCACGTATTTATTGTCTATGGTTGGCAAAGCAAATCATTGCCCGTGGCTAAACAAGCATTTAAAACAACATAATATACTCTTCAATTTCAATGCAACATAACTAAAATTATCATGCTTGACATAAAAATCCATTTTAGAAAAAATAAATAGGAAGCATGAATTTCTGCTGAAGATCCCTAATAATAGAAAATATATAACATGACACTGCATGCTGTCACAGAAAGTTAAATAATGAAAAGGCACATCTTAAGCAAAATTATACTGCTTTATGCATCACACTAGAGAAAACTAAGAATGATTATAAATAAATACTTGCAAAGCCAATTATGCATGGATACTTGCAAAGCCAAGTATAGGGCAGACTCCTTAAAGGTCCATAAAGAACTAACTTCAACAAAGCTAACTAAATTTTCAAGAATTACGAAAAATATAAGTTCAATAACATCAATTAGAAAAGAATTCAGAAATTATCAAATTAAGCTATTTCCCTAGATTGCATTGGTTACAATCAGAAACCATATACTTTTTTTTCTTCTTTCAACAATTAAGAGACAACCCTATAGCAAATTCATTACATGCCTGTAATCCAAAGTTGCCATTTCCCAGAGGCAAGCAACCTAAAGATTTCAACTTTCCTTCAGAATTTAATTACTGCAGATATATGATGACATAAAATACATTTATAACACCAAATACAGTATTTGAATATTTTAAAGCTCAATATCTAAATGTATCTTGCACATGTAAATGAAAATAGATGGACCTTGAGATTTTTAGGGTAGAAAAATTGTTTGAGATTTAGCATGCTATTTCTCACACTGTCATTGATCTGAATTGTGCATATTCATTTGAGCAATCTCAGTAGTTAATATATAGCATCTTCAACACCAGGAATAAGCAGAATAATACTAAAAAACATTCAAAATTATATTTGTGCATATGAGTACACCCATATTTCAAACTTACTGGTAATCATGCCTACCCACCAGAGTGGCTCGTACAAATAAGAGTAGCCTCCAACACCTGTAACAATCTCCAACTGCATATAATCAGGATTACATAACTAATTACATGCAAAGCACTATAGCTATATGAGCTCCATTAATGCAATGTTCAGCATGCAGTATGAGTTTAACACAACTTACAAACATTTTAAGTACGAGTGATACCACCATTACCAGAGTCAGAAAATTATGTAGGGATTACAGGGAGAATTTGACAGTTGAAGATTTTAAAAACAAATGGAATGACTGCACTATATCACATGAAACAAAATAATGACTAAAAATAGTCAACTGACATATTTCATATTGTGTACAACTTCACCAATCATCCCATAAAATATGTGGCATTAAACCTTCGCTTGCCTGATTATATTCATATCAGAATCTGTGTCTTGTTTGTGATCATTATATTAATCAGCACCAAAATATTAACCTTAAATGTTCTATAATTATATTTTATTTTTGTAATTATTTAATCAATAAAAAGATGTGGGCGCCATCAAATTTCCGACCATCTTTTTTTTCATTTTTTTCTTTTTGAAAAATCAAACTAGGTACATAGTCCAGTGCGTGAAAGGCTGATCCATATTATTGGGCTCTGACCAAACTCTACCTAATCTAGAACACCTTCTAACCATGAAGAATAAATTAACTGTGGATTTACAAAAGCACAGGAATAGATCTCTAAAAGTTGAATAAAACCATAAACCCAAGGATTAAATTCAAGCAGTAAAATGCAGCACGAGAAAAAAAATGTTAATTTTGGAAATGTGAAGGATAGAACATATAGAGAGCTAAAACAGAAAGAAAAACATAAGGAAATGCATGTTTATCTTTATTGATCTTGAATTTTATTTTAACTGGGGACAGCACTTTACACACATGTTGATATAACTGGTCGTACAAGATTGCTTATCTTATAAAGTCATATTGATGCATATAGAATTGCATGATTTTATATGTACAAAGAGGATTTGACAATCTGTACATAAGCACTAATGCTACTTTTGGTTATTGTCTCTCCCTAGCGCTAGCAGTCAACAACAGTCAACAAAAAAGTGAAACAATCTAGCTGTTTGCATCAAGGATAATTATAATGTAATAGATAAGTACTATGGGTTTTTAACTGTGTTTATTCAAATTTCAAAGAAATACAGTTATTATCAATGACAACTCAAAATATGTAAGAAAATATTTTTTTCTTAAATCTACCATGCTCTGCTCTAAGAACCAGAAGATTATTAACAAATAGAGGACTAAGATCTGTAAAACTTGCAATGAAATTAACTACAGTTTCTTTTAATAATTATACGCATCCAACACAACAGATCAGGTTACCCTAGGTGAGACAAAACATAACAGCATTCTACATAACCATCACTATAATTGTGCATGGAGCCTGCATTAAAGAGACGGACAAGAAAAGAACAATACACTGATATGATTAATTTTTAATGCTTATTTACATAAAAGTACCATATATGTATAGACTATAAATCTTCATAAAATGATTCACATTTTTAACAGCTTGCAACCAACTTCCATTTTATCAACTTACTGTTATGATATACTACCTGTTGATGTGAATAAGATTTCATATCTACTAAGGTATTGTATCTAGCTACGTCCTAGTAGTGGACATAATCACATGACTAAAGTTGTCATTCTAGAAGTCTTAATTGTCAAGAAAAGATCTTACCATATCTTATCTTTATGACTCACTTACTTTTAGCTACCTGGTGATTTAATGTCTCATGTATTTTGGTCACTCTACGTCATGTATTGCATTTATAAGAAAGGCATCTTACTGTATATTTCATACTCAATCAATCAATGACCTCACAAAGGTTACTCACGGCAGCAGCTATCCACTTCCAGGTGTCCTCAGCAGCGGTACAGGACTTCCTCTTGTCCTGAGCTGCATCCAACAATCCTAGACTTCTCTGTGGCGAGGTGTGCCTACTTTGAGTGCCGGTGGTTGCCTCTGGCTCTTGTTTGTTTGTTGTTGGTTCTGCTTTACCCCAGGCACCGTCTGGTGTTCCTGTTGTTTGCTAGCTTCTCTTGTATTGTAGTGGCTGTCACTTAGACCCTCTTTGTGGCCTTTTGTTGGACATTAATAAAATTCTCTTATCCTATAATCTTATTTAGTATAATGAAGCAAGCTATTCTTGTCATTTTCTCTCTTACGTAAGTTGTTTTGGCCTAGCAGCTGATCCTCAAGTTGTTTGAGGAGTTTCCATTAACTCCTAAATGGTGTCAGAGCTTCAATGCTGCAGATTCCCTCCCAAATTTAGGAGACATCAAAAGGTTTGAAGAATTTGTCGGGTGCAGCTTGGGGTTTCCAGGACCTCACAGTTGAATCCAAGGCATCAAAGAAAGTCAGATGTGGCTTTTGTTTTGTCAAATTTCATTATATTTTGTCAGATCTGCAGAGGCTTCATGGAGGATTAAAGTTGACAAGTTTATAGGTAACTAAATTTTTTGGGCACTCTAGTCCAAAACTTACCATGCCTCTAATCCAAAAAGCCCAAAAACCTAAAAATCCTTAAATTTCACCACCTTTTTCCAAGGGCGCCATCAGATATTTTTTTCACAATTCATCAAAATCCATGACTGTATGGATCTGTACCTAGCTGTCACAAATAATACAACCTTCCATTGCAGCAAAATATCCCTGCATATTTTGGCGAATACACTTTTGGCTGACATTATCTGCAAACTTTTATGTCATCTCCTCCATCAACAATACTTCATATGGTCTGGACAATGATCAAATTGATTGTTTCGAGCCATCAATTGATGAGTACAAAATTGAAATTTATTGCATCAATTTTTTATTTTTTGGTTTTTAAAAATAAAACTTTGAAGTCTTGGACTATATTTTTGGTTGGTCATTTGAGTTTGGTTGCTAAGTGCCAAGCATTGTTTCTTATCACACCAGTTTATATCCATGATGAACTGCCAATTCAAGCCGCTAATCGCCCTGTCTCCCCACTAAGCAACCGCCCACAACCCACCCACCCATTACACAACCAACTGTGCTTTGGCAATAACTTTTCTAAAGATATCTGTATAAACTACAGTCATATGAGTGACCAGATTCCAGTGCCACATGCCTGTGATTGGAATCGAGTTACCTAGGGGGAGGAGGGGCTATATTTTTTTGCAGTAACTTTGGCAAACGGCAACGATTTTCGAAACTAAGATATTGCCAGTTGTGATGAGCAGCGAGAACCATTCATGCCTGTTTCTCATGATGTACAGTCGTGATGTAGTCGCAATGAGCAGTGAGGACCATTCAGGAAGATCGGTGGAAACAACAGTTTGGGAGAAGTTCCAAATACACCTCCACAGAGCAAGCCTTTTCTACTAAATCCTTTCAGAAGGCTAAGGGCAAGTCTCATTCACAACAGTCTTCTCAGCAGAAGTCCGCTACTCTAGCATCAGAAGGCTCCAAGAAGAAGATTCAATGCAACTACTGCCACAAGTATGGTCACATGAATGTTGAATGTCAAAAATGCTTAGCTGCCCTATCTAAGCAATCTGGTTTGCAGCCCAAAGCAAACAGTGCAAAGCACACTGAGAAGACAGAATGTAATGTCCCCTCTTTAGTTCGACATGGCATTGATCATGGATTTGCCTATTCCAGACTCTCGTAGGCAAATGGTGTGGAAAGAGAGTCAATTCTGCGGATCAGATAGTCATATCTTGCTCTTGAAGAAGTGTTAAGAGGTTATATTTTATCATTATGTGATATTGGGGCCCACATGTTATAATTTTAATTTGAGTTGCACTTTTTATTTTATAAAATTACTTTATTATAAAAAGTGCATTATAATGAGAAATTATAAAGGATGTTTCTAGAAGTTCTAGCAACTTCTTAGAAAAGTGAATAAATAGAGGGCTGGGCCTCTCATTTGGACATGCTTGGATTGGAGAACTCTTCTACTTCTTCATTGTGAAGACATTTGTGGACTTTGGATCTGCAAATTATTCGATCTTTGGGAACGAATCACTCCCTTGGATTGGCGACTTTGAGGGTGTGAAATATCACCTGAATTGTTGCATAATTGGAGTTGGTATTCAGCCATCTCATTGGAGCTTATTGAGAATTCGTGGTTAGGGTTTGTTTTTGGTTGGAATAAGGATTTCAGATTTGCCCTATCATTGGAGAAGCATTTGACAAGAGTTTGAAGACAAAATAAGTGCATTTTCAGAATTGGCAAAGCAGGGTTCGAAACCACATAATTGCTCATATCTCCTCAACCCCTTGGAGTTATTTTTTATGTTTTTACAGGGTTACTACCTAACCCTAGGCGCCCATTTTCCTTACATTTGGGGGTCCCAAAATCCTAATATTATTTTATTTCAGCAGCCGTACAGGTACGGCCTGGTACGGCCCTGCTAGTTTGGGCAGCAGCAGCAAATTAAGGATAGTTTGGGGGTGCGGTTGGAGGTCTTCATCAACGATCTACAGCAAAACGTGGTGTTCTTCCATAGTTCTTCAAACCAGGTTCTTGCATTCTGAAATATATGTCAATTTTTGGGTAAATTTGTTGTCATACAGTCATTGTAATAATCAGACCAGAATTGGGAATAAAATAATTTCAGAATTTATGGCATTGTAATTGAAATATAGTTCAATGGCTTTATATATATTGTAATTCTGTGATTATATTCTGAAAGTATCAAATCTGAAATTACCATATTCTGAATATTGTTACTGTTACACGCCAAGTGTTTGACAAAATTCCTAAGTTCAGTTTGAGGGTTTCTGTGGCCTTTATAGAGAGGGTCATTACACAGAATCTGTCTTTTACACCTTCATGTCTAAAAGACCAGTAGATCATGTAATGCAACACAACACTACTAAAGGAAGGTCCCATAAGAGAAAAAATAACCACCAATAGAACTAGCATAAGGAAGAAAGGATTAGAATTTTCAAATTTGAGATAGTTTTTTCTTTTTCACGATAGAATATTGCCAACAGCACACAACGTAAAATAACACAGCAAATTGGATATATAAAGGTCCCTTGTATTCCATCAGACTTTAGGAATTGACTAAATTCAACATCTCCTCCAGCCAAGCAGGCTGAAACATGGAACAGAAGCATTATCCAGTTTCACTTGGCAGCTACTTTTCGAATTGTATGATCGCCAAAACTATGATCAGTCAGTAGAGGATTTTGGAATTCCCTTGCCACTGAGAAGATACTAAGTTATAAATCATTAGCTTTTTGATAAGCTGGAAAACTAAATACTTGTCATTGAATGCTCATCTTACACTCAATCAGACTGTTACATCTTACACTTAATCAGACTGATAGTTAGTAGACAATTTCCTTCTACCTACAAATTTCACCAGCTGGGCAATATTTCAAATTCCTTGTTTGATAAGCTCTGTTATTCAATAACTTCAACATTTGTATAAAACACCATCAAAATAAATTGGCAAGAGGCTTTCATTTAGCCTGCAACGTTCAATATCTTGGTGAAGGATCAGATTCCTTGATTGTTAAGCAGTTTAATTCAGGTACATCAATGTTCATATGAAACTAGACCAGAGTAAAACTTATGGCTACTTCCCATTGACCAAAATACATTGGCCTGCTCAGCAATAGCTCAAATTCCTTACCAATACACAGCAATCTTAGTAACATTGATATTCATTTGCAACTCATAATCAATCATACAATGTATTAGCACAATTCATCAAGTTAGGAAACAGAATTCTAACATAAATAAAGAAACAGCATTGGACTGCCTGTCCTAACTCTCTGTGCAGGAATACAAATGAATAGAATGACAAACAGAAGCTGTTATAACCCCAACCGGTTATAGACCTGACAAGCACTAATATCCTTCACAATTCATTTGTTTGAAATTTCGTCAAACACTTGGCAAGCAAGTTCATGACCGATTATGTCTATTATCACAACTTGTAATTGAAACTCTCCTCTTTGTGTTGTCAAAGAATAAATGCATTCAAAACTAGTAATGAAATAAGGGTCCTTAATAATTCATTCACCAAATTGAAATGTGAATAAATGTCAAACTATGCCAATTCAATTTTATTGATTTCATACATAGGAAAGAAACTATAACAAAATATCTTAGAACCTGGAATTAATGCTGCTAGTGCTGGCTATTAAATGTCAGAAGACCAAAAATGAGATCAGCACCAACCATATGAGTTAAATCTGCATCTACAGTCCACCCTCAACACTTGCAATTATAAGGAACAAGACCAAGTGCAGCAGAGTCAGGTTCCAATCACTACCATGATTCACACTGATCACAAATAACACCTTAAAGCTCCCCCGAATGGGCAGAAGTAAGCATCTGCAACCCACCAAGTAAAATGCAGCTCCCAGGTCATGCTGCGTGAGCTTCCAGAAGGCTCGTGGCTTCCTTGATATCAGATGCAGGCCTCCTGAAACTTAACATGGGCCTTCCCAATTAAAACGCGGGCCTGTAAAGTCTCAAGCCACTGCCATATATGTAACAGCAACCTTTCACAATTCAAATCGAACCCCCAGGACAGAAAACGCAGGGGTTTATGATGTAACCGCAGCCAATATATAACCTTCACCATTTTATCTCGAAAATCAGATAATACCCTAGTTACTGGATTCATACCTGGGAGACCAGATTTGGGTCCAGATCAGATCCGATTGGGATCAATGCCCGGATTCGTGTTGATCCAAGCAGGATCCTTGTTTAACACAGTGGATTCGTTCGGATTAGCAAGCCCGCAAATCCGTACAAATCTACTTTGTAAAACAAGGGTCCTGCCTAGATTGGCACACACATCAGGCCCAAATCTTCAAGGATCCAACACAAATCCAAGTGAATCCTAGAGGATCCAGTGCGAATCTGCAAGGCTCCACGGGCTGGCCAAGGTTTTAAATGGGTCCAGCTTATTTAATGGCTTTTTTAATATTGTTTCTGCGTCCTAACCCTAAAACGACCCTAATATTCAACATCCAAGTACGTTACATCGTTACACCTCACATTTGCTTTCTATTTCGCTCTCTCATTGTATACTTCTCTTTTTTTTTAATATATAATACATGTATATATACATGAATACTTACGAATCATAATAGGAAAAAAAAATCGCAAATCCACGGATTCGATTCGCATGCCTGAATCGTATTCAAGTCCCAAATCCGCAACTAAGGATAATACCCTTGCTCAAATTGACTTCTCGATTACAATGGAAACAAATGAGAAGCAACCTCGAATTGCTCTTCAAACTTGATCACTTTTCAGCAAACCAAGGAATGCTTCCAACTGAAGTAATCACAGCTTCAGGAAGACATTAATACTTCCTAGAATATAATCCACAATACCCCAGTCGTGGATTAAATGCACAACTCAGCTTCAAAACCCTACCTCAGCAAGGGAATTGAAAACACCAAACTCTAAAACCCTCACAAAGACAATGGAAAGCAACTAGACAATTGGATGCTTTTCTCTCCAAATGGGCTCAGAATTATAACACAATGTGGCACTCAACTTCTTCACACTTTTCACTTAAGAAGCACAACACCACTTTATAACATTAAATAACTTAAATAATAATCAATGCATCATTCATTAATTAATAAACATGAAAACTCAAGAAATAACTCCATCAAATGCAGGTGATAACCAACTGCAAGTGCTACCAACTGCACTACCAAATATGGCAAATGCCCAAAATAGCTACAACTGAGACCCTCAAACCTCAATGCCAGCTTACGAGGGCCACGACGATGAACTAGCCTAGCCAATTGCAGACACCTGCTAAAAATGGGGACATTACAAAAGCAAAGTATAAATCACTCGTGTGACAATACCTGAGAATGGACAGATTTGGCAACAAAGGGTGATTTAATTATCATTAATGAGCGACTACAGGTGTCATCATGGGGGCATAGAGTTATAGCATGTTTCTAAATTAATATTTGCAAATTTGTAGGTTTGTTAAAGTTTGTATAGGTGGCCTGTTAATGGGCCTTTGATCGTTAAACCTCAAAAGTTGAAAGATAGCAGGATAGTGTAGTCACCTCCAGGGGATGGGTGGATCAAAATCAATTTTGATGGAGCTTCAAACGATAATCTGGGACCGTCTCGGATAGGATTTGTTGTTGGTGACATCCAAAGGAACATCCTAGCTATTCAAGCTCAAAGGATAGCGAATAGAATAAACCAATGAAGCAAAAATCTCCAAAAAATGGCCATAAATTGCAATTAATCTTGAATTGGGGTTGCTCCCAATTTTTTCCCCCAAAGAAATTGCCAAAAATCGGTCAAGAAAGTCAACAAATTTTGGCCTGAAAAATTGCGTTTAATCATTAGAAAATTGCAATTAATCATTTGAAGATGTGTGAAAATTTGCTTCCAAGAAAACCTAAACGATGCGAACGAAAATCTTCTTTTTCTATTTAAAATCGTTGAGCGACCTCTAAATGACGTATATGCAGTTGTCTTGGGAGTCTATTGTAAACAAAGATTAAATCATTTGTTTTCCTAATGCAGGAGCATCTTGGGTATAAGAGCAATCTTGCATCACCCAAAAATATTTCCTTTTTGTTTCTTGAATAAGGGTTGTCTCAGTGTAGAGATGTTGTTTCTAGAAGCTTGCTACTTAGTAAGTCAGTCATACGAACTTGGAATGCCCTAATTTCAAAGGTCGATGTTCATCTTGAATATATCAATCTACCAATGAGGCTCAGTGCCATATCATGAGTATTCGTGGATTTATTGCAAATTTTTGGTGTACAATTTTGGTATAAAAACTTCAGGCTCACTGTTGAAGGCCTGAACCTGCCAGAATGAGACCGGAAAACTCGATAGATGGGCGCTTGCACAAATTCGAGCCTGTAGATCAGAAGTTGAGGATTCAAAAAAGTGGTTATAATTGCCAATCATAGCAACTATTAGAAAGTTATGTCCTTCTGAAGTTGGGCCAACCAAAACTTCCAAAATAAATGTCAAAGGTGTATTTGGACGACTCTATATGTATTGTTAAGGTCTGTCAGCCCTAGGTATTAAGTTTGAGCATCTAGAACCTTCCTAGCGACATAAAATTGCCTTTTTAAGAAATGCTTGTACATTGTCTAGGATAGCTCTAGGTGATAGTTCACAGCTTTGTCTTGCAGATTATTGTAATGAAGGCACCCATGTGGGTTAGCATATTGTAATTTTGAATTATATAATTCCACATTTGTGACGATAATAAAAAGCCCATATTTTGTTCTCACAAATTGTTGCTATTTCTTTGTTTTTGTTACATGTTTAAGGTATTAAGGGGAGCACCCTTCATCAAGTGGTATCAAAGCAGGAGTTCCTGAGTGTGTAAACAGATCGCCAACTATGAAGCAATTGCATTGAGACCATGATTTGGGCTCAGCGTGTAGATAGATCCTCGATTATGAGGCAGTTTACAATAGGGTTTCACAGAAACGCGAAAATGTCTCCATGAAGAGAGCATAGTGTAAGAGTTGTAGGTGTCACACCTGAGGGTTTTAGAGCCCTCCAAAGACAGATGCAAGCATTGGAAGAAAAAATGCGCAGAGGAATAAATCTTGTCATAAGAGATGAAAGCGAGGATGAGGACGAAGAAGGAAATGTTGTAGTAGAGGTAGAAGAGAGGCAGAGGCTTTTTAAGGCCATCTCCAAGATTGGAAAAAGACCTATGTTTGAGGTTCCCACATTTTCGGGAAATCTTAACCCAGAGGAGCTGATCAATTGGATCAATGAATTGGAGGAATACTTTGAGTATGAAGACATTGAGGATCTTAATAGGGTCAAGTTTGCGAAGGCGAAACTGAAGGAACATGCGAAGTCTGGTGGCAAGAGATTTAGTTGGAGTGAAATAGAAGAGGAAATGACAAAATCACCAAATGGGACCGGATGTGTTACATCCCAAATTTTCACTAAGTTTTAAAATTGCTCATAGCCATAGGATTTAACGAATTTTTCTTTCATGATCATGTGAAGTAGGTAGTTATTTATATCCGTTGTATTAACTATTAATTAAGATGGTCGTTAACCATTATTTTCTATATGATGTTTAGCAGTTACTTGATTTTGGAATTATGGTTACTAATTTAAAGTCTTTTAAATGTTTATATGAAAATTATTATGGAATTGTTATTATGGTGAAAGTGTTTCACAGGCGATTGCAGGAGAGGATGAAGTGGGGAAGCATTGCTAAACAGGATCATCGGAATGGGATACTTGCTTAGTCCAGTCAACAGGATTGACAGGTATGACCTTAAACTTTTTTGGTAATGACCTAACGACTTGAACACAGGATACATCTGTGGGACCGCATGAGCTATTAAATAAATAATTTAAGAAACATAAAATAATTTAATTAAAATATAAAATGTACCTCAAAGAATTTTAAATGATCTTTCACCATATTATTATAATATATATATATATATATATATGATATAAAAATGAAGTGGCACCATTATATTATTTTCTTATAATAAAATGATGTCACCTCACTAATATATTTACATGAATGTATATAAATATAAATTATAATAATATTCGAATTATAACCTTCCAACTCTTTTTCCATCTTTATTCTTTCCTTGTTTATAACCAATTAAACACTTGGCGTATTAAATTGACAAATATTCTTTAAGTTACGGAAGCCAAAGAGTCTCCTTAGACCTTTTTATATCTTGAGTCGGGTGAGAAAGACGAGAACTCTCATTCCCGATTTCTTTTTAAATTGCATTCTTCCTTGCTTAATTATGGCTCCCTTCTTAATCGATTTCTGCTACACATATATCGTATATCTGCAAGACCATAGAATCATTTCCCATTCATAAGCAACGCCATTCTAATACTCTGTCGTATATGTTTTGTTCATACTGAGGATTAAGTATTTATGCACTTCGGTTACGTCTACAACAACTGCAGAAGAGCTGATTACAAAACGACTTGCAAAACTTTAGAACAGATCCAAATTTATATCAGGTCATGTCATAATCATTCCAGTTCATGTTATTCCCATGTTTTTAGTTTTTTTGCAAATCGATTTCCACAGCTGCAACTATAGTTTATCCTCATTTATAACTAAATAACTCTAGGGAGTTGCTTCCCAATAAGCATAGTCAAGTGTCTATAGCATGGATTCATAAACTATTTTTGCCATTAGACTTTAAAGTCGGATGATAATTATTTATGCAAGTTTCTTTCTTTTAAAGAATATAATCATGTAATCACAGATTGTGAAATGCTAGAAGTTTATAATATTCATAAATTAATAAAAGTTGGATGCTCTGAAACTCTAAACACCTAGGACTCACCGGCTGTTTAGCCACGGAAAAGGTGAAGAGGTGAGATGAAATCCTACAAAGATAAAGAAAGTGAAATCGGACTTGATATTTTTTCAGAATCAATTAAATAAATCTTACTTAACAGCTCATGCTCGTCCCTAATAATGTAACATGTTGTCAAGTTGAGCATTAGTGATCTGGTAGTTGAACCCATCAGAATTCCTTGGCCAAGGTAGTTTAAAGGCATGTTTTCCATCTAATGATCACTTGATGTCAGTGGTGCTAGTTATACAAACATGTTCATTTCGTAACTGAGCGGACATTCTAAACACCAGGATGCTCAGGTGGTTGGACTAAGAACATCCCAAGCCCGATCCCGAAGTAGGGAGGGTCTTTCTAATTGAATATACTGTGTAGGGATAAGTATGGTCCAAGGTTGGGAGGTTAAGCCTATGTCAATGCTTCTCCTCTTACCAAAAGCCGAGGCTTGCACAACCAACTAAAGACCCTCCAGATGATACTTGTATGTTTCTTTTCTTCTTTTCCTGATAAGCATTTACTTACTTGTATGTAGAAAGATAGTTAATCAATAACTTAGTTATTTCAATTAATCATAGACATGGTTATTTTCAGTTAATCATTAATACAATTATTTTCAGTTGATTGTTAATCTAATTATTTCAGTTGATCATAAATACAGTTATCATCAGTTAATCATTAATCTAGTTGTTTCAGATGATCATGGATACAGTTATTTTCAATTAATCGTTAAACTAGTTATTTTCAAATGATCATTGATATGGTTATGGTTATTTCAGTTAATTGTTAAAACAGTTAATGTCATATGAAAAAGATTTCAGTTATCTATTCAATGAATGTTGGAAATCTTTATATAAAGTATCTTTGATTTTTATATGAAAAACCATTTGTTATAGGATGACAACTAAATTGAAGAGACAATTCATTCTCGTGGATTATGAGTTGGATCTGCTAAACAAAATGCAAGAGTTGAAACAAGTGGGAAGATCTATTCAAGAGAATACTGAAGAGTTCTACCAAATTCTCATTAAAACCGGCTATACAAAAGTTGACAAGGAGAAGGTTGTCAGTTATCATAATGGGTTAAGGCCAAGCATTCGGGAGGAGCTGAGTCTGGTTCGAATGACCAGTATTGAGGAGGCATACCAGTTTGCCCTAAGAGTTGAGGAGAAAATGAGCAAAAAGTTCGATAACAAGAATAGTGGAAGAGGTCGCAATGGAAGATCCGGCAGACGTTCTTTTGGAGGTCGAAATGATGATCAAAAGAACAAGGATGAGGCGAGCAGTAGCATTCAGAACCAGAGGGGAAACAATTCCAATCGTTTCCATGACCAGAACAATAGAGATCAGAGAGGAAGAGGAAGAGGAAGAGGAACAGTGCAAGGATTTCGAAGAGGGGAAAAAGGGCATAGAGCATTTGAATATTCTCAGCACCAAGGAAGGACAAATTGGAGAACAGAAGGCCAAGCCAGAGTTTGTGCATGTTGATGAAGATGTCAAATCATCCAATTCAAAAGATGTTGAAAGAGGAGTCCTAGGTAATAACAAAGTCTTATTGAGTGGAGAGAATGAACCTGATCAAAGGAGGAGTTTGTTTCACACTAGGTGCAAATGTGAAGATAATTGTTGTGATGTGATCATTGATGGTGGGAACACTGACAATATGGTGTCAGAAAAGATGGTTACAAAGTTGAAGCTAAAGAGGCAAAAACACCCACATCCATACCGTATTGCTTGGGTGCAAGATGACCACAAGGTCATGTTCAATGAGCAATGTTCAGTGAAGTCAAGATTGGAAGCTACCAGGATGAGGTTTTGTGTGATATCATACCTATGGACATATGTCATATGTTGTTGGATAGGCCGTGGCAATTTGACAGGCATGTTGTACATGACGGGTGAGCAATACCTACACTCTGACAAAGGATGGAGTGAAACATAAGTTGAAGTCGTTGAAAGAGAAAGAAGAAAATGTATGTAGTGCTGCCAAAATATATTTTGTTGCTGGAAAGGAGTTTCTCCAAGGTATGAAGCATGAGCATATGTGTCGTATTGTAATCCCAAAAGATGGTAAAGAAGAAGTGGCAGAGGTACCTATAGAAGTTGCAGATTTGTTGGGAGAGTTTTCTGATATTGTCTCAAATAATGTACCTAATAGATTACCCCCAATGAGGAACAACATTCACCACATAGATTTGATTCTAGAAGCAAGTTTGCCAAACAAGGCAGCGCACAAAATGACACCAACATAAAGTAAAGAGTTGTACAGACAAGTTCATGAGTTGTTGCAGAAGGGCTTGATTTGAGAGAGACTGAGTCCATGTGTTGTACAAGCAGTATATATTACGATAACAGATAGTTGCTATTATCTCTGTTTAGTATCTAATGGTTATCTATTGTAATCTTTTGTAAATATTAGAATGTTTCTAATATTTAGCTTTTTGTTTCTAGAATAGAACGTTTCTATTCTTTACAATTGTTTCTTAAGGAAACATCATTCAATCTCGTATAAATTGATCTCTTCAACTGTTAATAACAAGCAAATATTTTCTAATTACTTCGTAATATGGTATCAAAGCCAATACTTCAATTTTTTTCCGAATATTTTATAATGTCTTTTGAAATTATTTGCTACAAATTTTTTATATTATTTATGGGATTTCTCAAAAGCCTGTCTCGGGTTTTTTGTTTTTGTGAGAAATTTGTTTGTTCTATACCTAGTTTTTGGCTAGGGTTTTCCGTAGACAAGGCTACAAATATTTTCAAAAAATAATTATAATTTCTTGGTTGAAATTATTTGCCTTTTTTCGAAATTATTTACATGCTTAATTGCTTCCAACTCTCTCTATAATCCGACTAGGGTTTCTATTCTGAGAGATCTAAATCAGTCGACTTCTAGTTCGGTTTTGCAACCCATTTCTATCCAGATCTATTTGTTTTTTCTGCACAATTCCGCCATTTTTTATGGTTTTTTTGAATAGGGTCGTTTTTGTTCAAACCCTAGTTTGTTGTACTAGTTCAAAAAAATTACATATTCTTGGTGGGCTTTTTGAGATCTCATCTGGGTTGTTAGATTTTTCTTGGTGCCTCGATTTTTTGTGTCTAAATTTTCGAGCCAGCCGATCCAGAAACCGACAACATCTTCTTTCTATGTTTTCCAAGCTCTTTTGGGTCACCCTTCAAATTTTTTGGGTCTTTACTTTTTAAGGGATGCATGTACTTGCATGTTTATTGCATGCACTTGCCTGTTGTTTGCATGTGCTACTTTACCATGCAAATTCTTGTGTTTTGCCTCCCTTATAGATTCTGGTGGGTATTCATAATTTTTTTCCTCAAAAAAAATTTTGATGGGTTTTCATATTTTTTTCCCTAAAAAAAAAATTGTTATGGGTTTCTATAAATTTTCCCTTAAAAATGTTTGATTCTATAACTCACAAAGTTGTGTGGGATTCCTTTGTGACTTTGTAATTTTTTCCTCAAAAATTATCTGTTGGGTTTTACTAATTTTTCTAAAAAAGAAATTTTGAATTATTAGGTTTTTATTTTTTTCACCTCAAAAATCATGCAAGGTTTGATTTTTGAGGTTTTACCTCAAAAATCATGTTGGGTTTTGATTGATTTTTCACCTCAAAAATCACGTTGGGTTTTAATTGGCTTTTCACCTCAAAAATCATGTTGGGTTTTGATTGATTATTCACCTCAAAAATCATGGCTTTTTGCGGTTTGTTTTGGAGCATTATGCTCATCTACAAATTTTTGGAGCATTATCCAAAATACCATCAGCAGTCTCCTCAGCTGACATCCTCTGCTTCAGATTCAAAAGGCTCCTGGAAGAAGAACATTGAATGCAACTATTGCTACATGTTTGGGCACATGAAGGTTGAATATCGGAAGCGCTTAGCTGCTCTATCTAAGCAATCTTGTTCGCAACTCACAGCGAACAGTGCAGAGCCCCTTGAGCAGGCATAATCTGTCTTTTACACTTTATGACAGCTTCATGCTCTGGATAGATTAACCATTAAGGGAGGGTATTACGATAATAGATAGTTTCTATTATCTTTGTTTAGTCTGATGGTTATCTATTGTAATCTTCTGTAAATATTAGAATGTTTCTAATATTATTTTATGTTTCTAGAATAGAATGTTTCTATTTTTTATGATTGTTTCTAAAGAAACATCATTCAGTCTCTTGTATAAATTGATCTCTTGAATTGTTAATAACAAGCAAATATTTTCCAATTACTTCGTAATAATTAGCACCTAAGAAGAATGGAGAATGGAGGATGTGCACAGATTAATAGGCTATCAACAAGATCGCAATCAAGTACAAATTTCCATTGCCAAGGATGGATGGTATTATGGATTGTTTGAGTGGACCTATGTATTTGAAGAAGATGGATTTGAAGAGTGGTTACGATCAGATTCACGTCAAAGAAGGAGACGAGAGGAAGACTGCCTTCAAGACAAGGGAACCAATGCACCGAACACTTTCATGCGGCTTATGAAAGAGGTACTAAAGGACTTTCTAGGTAGGTTTGTCATTATTTAACTAGATGATATATTGATCTTTAGTAAGAGATTGGAGGAGCATTTGATGCATATTTGAAAGGTGTTTAATAAGTTAAGGGAAGAAAGGTTGTTGATAAACCTGAAGAAGTGCAGTTTTCTGAAGAGGGAATTGGTGTACCTGGGATTTGTAGTTTTAGCGGAAGGTCTGAAAATGCACCCAGAGAAAGTGAAGGCTATCCTTGAATGGCCTATTCCAAAGAGTGCTACAAAGGTGAGATTCTTTCATGGACTGGCTAGTTTTCACAAAAAGTTCATAAGAGGTTTTAGCCGTATTCGTGGACCCTTAACTGAAACAATGAGAGGGAATAAGAAAGAATTTAAGTGGACTGTAGAAGCAAATAAGAGTTTTAATCTATTGAAACAAAAAGTTACAGAGCAACCTATTTTAGCACTTCCAGATTTTAACAAGATGTTTCAAGTAGATTGTGATGCTAGCGGTACTGCAATAAGAGATGTTCTGAGTCAAGAAGACAGACATGTTGAGTATTTCAATGAGAAATTGAATGATGCCAAAAGAAAATATTATGTTTATGATCAAGAATTTTATGCCATAATTCAAGCATTGAAGTGGAGACACTATCTTTTTCCTAAGGAGTTTGTCTTGTATACTGATCATCAAGCTTTGCAATATTTGAATAGTCAACGAAAATTAAACCAAAGGTATTTGAAGTGGGTTGAGTTTTTGCAGAGTTACACATTTGTTTTGAAACATAGGAGTGGGAAGTCTACTAGAGTTGCAAATGCTCTTAGTAGATGAAAGATTTTGCTAATAGAAATACAGACTGAGGTGGTTGAGTTCAAGGAACTCGAGAATTTGTATCCAAAGAATCCTGATTTTGGTGATGCATGAAAGGCTTGTATAAAATCTGTTACAATTGACAGGACAAAGTGGTTGGATTTCATAATCCAAGATGGTATGATGTTCAAATGAAATCAATTGTGCATTCCCAGAAGTTCTATGAGAGAGAATCTCATCAAGGAGAAGCATAGTGGAGGATTGGCTAGACATTTTGGGAGAGATAAGACCATTGCTTTGGTTCCTGAGAATTATTACTAGCCAAAGTTGCAGCAAGATGTGAAGAAGTTTGTGCAGAGTTGCTTAGATGGCAAAAGAAGTGAAGCAAAATACAGGGTTGTATCAGTCATTACCTGTAATAGAGAAGCAGTGGGAGGATGTCAGCATGGATTTCGTTCTTGGATTAGCGAGGACTCAGCAGGGGCGTGATTATATTTTTGTGGTGGTTGACAAGTTTTCAAAGATGGCACATTTTATTCCCTGCAAGAAGACTAGTGATGTTCATGTAGCGGGGCTATTTTTCAAAGAAGTGATGAGACTACATAGTCTACCAAAGAGTATAGTTTCAGATCGGGACACCAAAGTTTATGAGTATTTTTGGTGTACATTGTGGAAGAAATTGAAGAAAGATTTGAAGTTCAGTTCATCCACAAACTGATCGATAGATAGAAGTTGTGAATCACAGTTTGAGAAACTTGTTCAGATGTTTGGTTGGAGATAAACCAAAAGGATGGGCTTTGATTTTACCACAAGCAGAATTTGCATATGATAATTTTATCAACATGAATACTAGTAAATCATCATTCCAGATTGGAGCAGTCTTATAAATGCTTCTGAATTGAGGCAATTGGATAAAGGAGAAATAAGTAGTGTTGAAGCAGAAGAATTTGCTGAACATTTGAAGAATATCCATGAGGAGGTGAGAAAGCACATTATTAAGATGAATTCACAATATAAAGCTAAGGCAGACGTGGGAAGGAGGTCTAACGAATTTCAGATTGGAGATGAAGTCATGGTTCATTTGAGAAAAGAGCGTTTTCCAGTAAGTACATATAACAAGCTAAAAATGAAGAAGTTTGGACTATGCAAGATAGTGAAAAGGCATGATTCTGGACATGTCTATGAAGTGGAGTTGCCTATTGAACTAAATATTTCACCAGTATTTAACATTTTAGATTTGACAAAGTATCATGAAGGAGGTGATGGGGATGAAGTTGCACAAACGTGATGGAGTATTATAGCGGCTAGTTCAGTAACAAAGGAGATTGAGGAGATACTGGACAGTCGTGTGGGCAAAAGTACAAGGAACAAAACTTATGAAGAATACTTGGTCAAATGGAAAAGGAGGCCAGTAGAAGATTCATCATGGCTAGCAAGGGAGGAGGTTAACCGTCTTAGTTTTCCTCTGAACACCTAAGATGTGACGGGGTCACTTCTCAAATTATCCCGGGTGGCTGATGCAGGAGCATCCTGGGTGTAAGAGCAATCTTGCATCACCCAAAAATATTTCCTTTTGGTTTCTTGAATAAGGGTTGTCTCAATGCAGAGTTGTTGTTTCTGGAGGCTTGCTATTTAGTAAGTTGGTCATACAAGCTCAAAATGCCCTAATTTCAAAGGTGGATGTTCATCTTTGATATATCAACCTACCAGTTGTTGTTTACCGCATAGGTTAATTAAGAATTGCACACACACAATGAACATGAACACGAACAGCAGAACTCTTCTTATTATTATTCGCATATGCCAGAACATTACATTATGCTTGAAAGATAAGATGAATACAATGCTTCCCGAAGGGGTTATAAATACTTTCCGAAGAACTTTCCCGAAGGAGTCCGTCGACCACATACAACATGTCGCTACATAACAAAAACCTTTCCAAAGGGACCCGTCGGCTACATAAAAGAAACTTTTCGAAGGGACCCGTCGGCTGATACACAATTTCCTTTCCGAAGGGACCCGTCGGCTGATACACAATTTCTACCGACGACATCATCCCCCCCAAAAAGAAAAGTCGTCTCCTGACGACTACAGAACAAAACTCAAACAACTAATACAACAATATTGATCTGCCACATCACTTTCACATTCATCCCGTTACATCTATAGCCTTTGCTGACACAATACTGACTCCTCAAGCTGACCTTGATAGCCACCTGTGCTGCTTTCTCTGCTTCCAACTCCTCAGTACCCTGAGCCAAGTGTCGCTGCACTGCCTCCAACTGGATGATCAGCTCCTCCCGAGCTTTCTACGCATCCACCAAGACAACCTCACGGCCAACACCTACTCTTAGTGCCTCTGGTACACAGACACTCCATGCCTACAACAGCTCCAAGTCTTCTCAACTGGTCAGACTCCCACGACTGATATCCGCAATGACTGGGGGTCCAAGGGGCAACGCCCCAGGCCGGGTTGAGGGGCAACGCCCCTCGCCGCCAAGACCAAATTAGCACTTCGAAACCCACAAAAAATTGCATGAAACACATTATTTCTGCAATTTCTCCTAATCCCACACTCTTCCTGGCAACCGCTGATGTTTTCCCTTCCCTTTGGCATCATCCATTACTCATTCTGAGCATTCTTGATTTGTCGACTTTTTTTTTTTTTAGAAAACCTCCTACCACCCTCTGTTATGTTACAATTCCTTATGCAATAACCTCAAATGTTACTAAATTTGGATGTCATATCTTGCAGAAGTCGTACACCCAGACCTGTGTAATCCATATGCCATAAAAACCCGTACAACATTTTATGCAAAACTCAAACCCCACAAGGCAAAATCCGTTCAGCAACAATATTTCAAGCATATAATGAAATCCTATTAAACTGCAATCGAAATCCGTACGGCTTCAATGCTTCAGCCCGCACCCAAAATCTGTATCCCAATCTTCAAAAGCCTAAAATCCGTACGATACAAAATCCAAGCCTTTAAAAAATTCGTACGCTACTTATTGAAATCCGTATGGTGCGATTTAGAAAGCCGTACAAAGCGCAAGCTTAAAAGCCGTACGGTGGACCTCATTAGAATTCTTGATTTTGGAAATCCGTACGGTGACTCTCTCAAAAACCGTACAATGTCTGTCCTCCCAAAAATCGTACAGTAGCCAAAACCGTACATTGCATCTTCACTAGAATTTTCGTACGCTACTTTGTCATACCTTCAGAATCTGTATGTCGTACAACAAGCAAACAATAAATTCCATACAGTGAGGGTGTTAAAAATCCGTACGGTGCTCCAATAAGCAGCCTTCAAAAACCGTACTCTGCCTCTAAAAACTGTACTTCTACTCCAAAAGCTTAAAAACCATACACCAACTTCAAATAAAAACTGTACACTACTTTCAAATATTAAAAACCATACAACTCCAAAACCATACGGTGAGCAAATTAAGAATCCGTACGGTGCCTTTTTTTTTTTTTCCTTTTGTTTTCTTTTTTTTTCTTTTTTTTTGCAAATTTTTTTTTTCGAACTATGTACAATATTTACATATGCACAGTACTTACAGTCTTCTTCTCTCAGTTGTTCGTCCATGGAGGTGTGTTACTTCTTTCATGGCAAACATTCAACTTCAACCTATTCACTGTGTTGGCAACTTCCTTTCCATCTAGCATCCATTGTTTTACTGCTCCGTTATCACCCACTTCCCGAATTTGATATGGTCCGACCCACTTAACTTTGAACTTGCCTGGGTTGATCTCATTCCGTCCATCATACCTCAACGCCAACTATCCTGGTTGAAACCTGCTATGCCTGTTTTGTGTCATCTCCATATCACCTAGTTTGTTCCCGAAGCTCCGTACCATGGACTCCATCAGTTGCCCCTTCTGGCCATCAATAACACGTCCACTCCGTACTGCTGCAACTTTTATTAAACCCTTCCGCTTTGTTTCTTGTGCAGACTGTATGATGTGTCTTCCTTCCTGCTGGCACCTTTCTGCTATATCTGTGGTTCGACGTAATACTTTCTTCGTGCGCGATCGTACAGTGTAATCTTTCCTTCTAGGTTTGTACTGTATGTCCTTTCCTTCAGCTTCAATCATACTTGCGTTTCCTTCTTCGGCTTCTCTATGTTGCTTCGAACATTCATTTCCTCCTTCAGCTTCTCCATGTTCCTTCGGACATTCATTTTCTTCTCCGGCTTCTCTGTGTTCCTTCGAACATTCATTTCCTTCTTTCTTACCTTCGTCGACTCTTAACATATTACAACTCGGAAAGAGTTCGTAGTCCTCTATCTGCCAGTGGTAAAGACCATTTACTGAATCCAGATCGTCATCTCCTTCCAATCGTAGGACTCCCTCCTGATCGGGTTCCATACTCTGCCTCCTCTCATTGTCTTCTCCTTCGGAATCCAACGATAGAGCTTCTTCCCCAACCATTTGAGTTTGTAGATCAATGACATACTTCTGGCCTTTGCTTTCAAGTGATAAAGTATTTTTCTTCCAATCGTGTTTTGCCTTGGCTTGTATCAACCACCCCCGACCCAGAATAGCATCGTATCCTCTCCGCTTCAATGGGATCACGACAAAGTCCAACAAGAACGGTTGTGTTCCAATCGTCACTGGTTGTGCTGTGAGGACTCCCAATGGCTTGATTCCATGTTGATCGGCCATTAGCAGCTGGAATGTGGGCGGCCATAATGTCGGCTGTCCCAACCTTTTCCAGGTGTCTTCAGGCAACACATTGACACCGGACCCTCCATCCACAATCGTTTCCGTCAATACAGTCCCGAGAATTCCCATTTCGACGACTACCGGATGGCGTCCAGATGAGAGGGCTAACAGCATCAGATCTTCTGCACTTGCGCCACTTTCCTTCTCCTTTTTGTCCGCTGTACTTGCTCCACTTTCCTGCTCCCTTCCCTGTTCTCTTGGTAGTTTAGCAGCGGGAACGATGTTTGTGAGTGCCGATCGGAGCTGAGTCATAGTGAGCAACAGATCATTTATCCTGACGTGTATCCCGGCTTGCAATATTTGCCGTACAATGTTCTGTTTTGCACAGTTCCGTACAAAGGTACTCGGCGTGTCCTTCAGGTGTGCCATTTCTACCTGTGTTGCTTTCTGGATCTCTTCCCGTGCTTCCTCCAGTCTCTTCTTTTCTTCCGTCAGATCAGGGTATAGCTTCGCCTGCTCCTGAGTGATTGCCAGAACTTCTTCCTCGTCTATCCTGATAGTAATCAAGTTTACTCCAGACTTCGGGCACTTAGCATCGTCATGATCGCCAGGTCCACACCATCGGCATAGCAACTTCGGTGTGTTTGCCGTGGACCCCACAGATTGCATGCGCGACATTGAACAATTAGCTGACCATTCGCATCGTACTGAATTCGACTCCTTTCGCCATTATTGTTGTTGCCGGTATTGTTGTTGTTTTGACCGTGTCAGTTGTTTCTATATCCACCCGATGTGGCACTTTCCGTACTGGTGTTCTCATTCCCTCCTGACCAGGATGCCTCCTGTGTCAGGAACACTTGCTGCGGTGTTCTTGTTTTCAAATTGAAAAGGCATTCCTTTACCGAGTGTCCCATAATTTGGCAAATCTCACAAAATTGATCTTTCGGGCAGGATCCCTTCGTATGGCCTTCTTTCTTGCACTTCGTGCACCATAGGTCATTGCCCTTAGTCTCCTTGTTCATGTTCTTGAACTCCTTCATCATCCGAATCATGTCCTTCTGGAGGGCACGGACCTTCTTGTTGCTTCCCTCGTCATCGTTGCTATCTTTTCCTAAAGATGCATCGTCATCTGAATCGGACGAGCTATTCTTCTTCTTCTTCTTTGTCTTCTGGTCACTTTCGAGGTTCATTGCCCGATTGTACGCTTCAATGTATGTTGATGGTGGCACGATCTTCGTCTTCTTTCACAGCTTCGAGCGAAGGCCTTCCTTGAACCATCTTTTCTGGAGCCCATCTGCCGGCTTATTCTCCATTTTACTGATTAAGTCTTTCAACCTCCTAGTGAAGACCCGTACTATTTCATTCTTCTTTTGTTTGGTATTGAATATCTCCGCTACAATTTCATTATCGTCGCGCAGAAGTTGAAATTCTGCGATGAACTCCTTAATGTTATCCCAACTGTTTAACTTCTGCGGATCTGTGTCAGTAAACCAATCAATCGCAACACCCCGTAGGGTGGCTGGAAACTGTTGGACCCATTCATTCGTATCTGTTATGCCATTTGCTCTCCAGATCATTTCACATGTTTTATAATGTCGAATCGGATCGGCGGTTCCTTCACCATCAAATTTAGGCAACTTTTCTTTTGGACCTGCCATTATTACTGTATGTTGAGGGTTTTGTTGTGTACCTACATTGTTTTGCACTCCCGTGCTGTTTTGAGCACCCGCGCTGTTCTGAGCTCCCGCGCTGTTTTGAACACCTGCGCTATTCTGCACACCCGCGTTGTTTCCAACACCCGTGCTGTTTTGGACACCCGCATTGTTCTCAACTTCCGCGCTGTTTGGTGAAGAAGAGTTTTCGTCAATCGAAGTTGTCCGTTCCGGAAGTATATCTTAGACGAAGAGGTCACTCCACGCTCATGCTCCCTCGGCACTCCAAGCCATGCAAGTCGATCTCCTTCCGTCAAGATTCTCTTCTCATGGCGTATGTAGGTTCAGAAACTCCTCCCTCGCTTCTTCCACCAAATCAAGCCGCTGTCGAGTCTCTTCCAACGATTTTTCAATGCTTTTGTGTCCGTCGGTAACTTGCTGAAATCTCCGCCTGCGTTCAGCCTGTTGTGCCAAAATTAAATTTTTCTGCGCTGCGCGTAATTCATCCTTTCCTTAAACTTATTCTTATTCTTGTTCAACTGATTCGACATTTAATTCATATCCGCCTGCCTACGTACCAAGTCCATCGGGCAACGGCGCCAAATGTTTACCGCATACGTTAATTAAGAATTGCACACACACAATGAACACGAACACGAACAGCAGAACTCTTCTTATTATTATTCGCATATGCCAGAACATTACATTATGCTTGAAAGATAAGATGAATACAATGCTTCCCGAAGGGGTTATAAATACTTTCCGAAGAACTTTCCCGAAGGAGTCCGTCGGCCACATACAACATGTCGCTACATAACAAAAACCTTTCCGAAGGGACCCGTCGGCTGATACACAATTTCTACTGACGACAGTTGTGGCTCAGTGCCATATCATGAGTATTCATTGATTTATTACAGATTTTTGATGTGCAATTTTGGTATAAAAACTTCAAGCTCACCATTGAAGGCCTAAACGTGCCTAGATGAGGCCCAAAAACTCAACAGATGGGTGCTTGCACAAATCCAAGCTTATTGATCAGAAGCCGAGGATTCTGAAAAGTGGTCATAATAGCCAATTGGAGCAACAGTTCGAAAGTTATGGCCTTCCGAAGTTGGGCTGACTAAAACTTCCAAAATAAATGTCAAAGGTGTATTTGGCCGACTATATTGTATTGTTAGGGTACATCGGCCCTAGGTATTAAGTGTCTAGAACCTTCCTGGACAGCATAAAATTGTCTATTTAAGAAATGCCCATACATTGTCTAGGATAGCTCTGGGTGATAGTTCACAGCTTTGTCTTGCAAATTACGGTAATGGAGGCGCCCATGTGGTTTAGCATATTGTAATTCTGAATTATGTAATTCTGCATCACGGCGATAATAAGAAGCCCATATTTTGTTCTCGCAAATTGTTGTTATTTCTTTGTTTCTAGTATGTGTTTAAGGTATTAAGGGGAGCACCCATGGAAATCGTTCGCCAAGGATTAATCATTTGTTTGTCGTAAGAGCCATAGGGGGATAAAATCGTTTGTTTGTTGTTTACATGAGTCCAGTTGCTTTCAGCTTCTTGTTTGTGTTTGTGGTGAGAGAAAAGTCCATCAACTCCAGACTGCAATCAGAATTTTGCTGGGTTGGGAATTATTTTTTCTCAATAAATATTTTGTTTTTGTTATAGAGTTAATCTATAGTACATATTAGCTTAATAAATGGCAAATGTTAGCTGTAATTTTTTGTTTCTGTTATATATATGTATATTTTGTATTTGTTTTTGTTATTATATTTTATTATGTAAATACTCATTTGTTATGCAGTTAAAACTTATCCAGTGAGTTAAGAGTTTTGCAAACATCATGCCGAGTCAGTCATGGATCATTTATAATTTTACATATCAACATCAGAAAAACATGTCAATTATGGTAAATTGTAAGTTTTGTAACTACAGTTAACAAAAAGAAGACAGCATCAGTTACATTAAAGCCTTCTGTCTATAGGAGCTATAGAAATGCTTAAAGCCTCTAGACGATAATTCTATGATAAAGAGAGGATTGTTAATTAGCCAATTTAAGTCTAATACTTCTCTTGGAATGGGCCTGTGTTAGCACCCATAACATTTCAGGAAATCTACAAAACTATATTTTAAATTTGCCAAAACCAGAGGTGTTTAATATCTTATTATGCGTTTGACCTTTTCTTCAATCCTTTTAAGGATGTCCTTTTAGTAAGATCTCAGGAAATTCAATTAGTAAACTTCAGAAATTTGAATTTTCTACTTATAATTTTATAGATGTGAAAGTCTCTTCTCATGTTTCCTTTAGACCTTGTGTTCATAGATAAAATTGATTAGTTTATCACAAAGAAGCTCCATTCTTTTTCAATTTAATCAACAAGGCCTACAATACCATTGCCTACTTTTGAGTTTTTAGAACTTTGTAATTAGTTTATAGGTTGACTTTGTACAAAGTCACAAAATTTATTGCAATTGACATTTGACAATTGTCTCCATCTAGTTATCTTTTATGTTATTGTGGTATGTTTTGTGCAATGAAACCAACGATAACTATATAAATTCTAAATAATGAAAACCTATTCTGTACAATCAATGTCATATTCATCCTCCCACCGCCTCAATTCGTAACACCGCCAACATACAATTCAATTGAGAAGAGATGAGGAGAAGTCATTTCCTGCCTTGGGTATTTCTCCAAAGTCCAAACTCAAAGACCAAAAATCTTTATACAGTTCCAATTTGTTTTCCAAAGAGCCCTGCACCCTAACATTAGATAGTTTGTCTGTTACTGAATTTGCTTCCCTAAGGACACGGTTTACTCGGAAATCTTCAAAATCTCCCAAAAGATCATGAATCCTCCTGACATGTCTATTGAGGTACTGTGTGCTATATTTTATTTACTCTCAATACATCTTTGATGTGGAAATGCCCCTTAGTTTTTTTTTTTAAATTACTGTTTTACTTCAAGTTTTTACCTTTTTTTTGCAAATCCGATTTTTAAAAAAAATCCTATTCTTTTGGTTTGCCATTTTTTCCCCAAAACGATTTTCGCTTCTATGCAATAAACAATGAAGCAGAATGAATGGCAGCAATTGGTGCAATCTTGATGGCAAAGAAAATAGGACTGTGAAGACTTCACCTTGAAGGCAATTCGCAACTTGTAGTGAATGGAATTGTTAAAGGAGAGATGGACACACGGTACCTCAATAGACATGTCAGAAGGATTCATGATCTTTTGGGAGATTTTGAAGATTTCCGAGTAAATCGAGTCCTTAGGGAAGCAAATTCAGTAGCAGACAAACTATCTAATGTTAGGGTGCAGGGCTCTTTGGAAAACAAAATGGAACTGTATAAAGATTTTTGGTCTTTGAGTTTGGACTTTGGAGAAATACCCAAGGCAGGAAATGACTTCTCCTCATGTCTTGTCAATTGAATTGTATGTTGGCGGTGTTATGAATTGACGCGGTGGGAGGACGAATGTAACATTTTAGTTGGAAGCAGGTTTGTATGGGGATGTCATGGTAGGGTAAGCTCAAGTTTGGGCTTTTTTGCTCTGGCTTGTATCTATTATGGAGCCGATTCTGTCATCATGACAGGTAATGGACTGCTCTTTTCAGTGATCAGTTGGCACTTTAAATGGAGTATTGGACGCGGCGGGCGGCACTTTGCTCTGCCTTTTTGTCTGTTGGGTTCGTCTTGCATGGCAAATCAGTGGAGGCCAACTTTTCCTTGCCATCACCAAGTCAGATTCCAGGGTTCAGAGGTACAATCTTTGTGCACCAGTTGAAGAATATTTCCAAGTTGGATCACATGGAATTCTGGGAGGATATTTATGAATGATGATGTGAGGCCCAGGACCAACCTGGATATCTCCTCACTATTTCTAGCGATAGCCCTACTAGTGGGTTCCTTGAAGGATGAGGTGTTGCGTATCTGTAGAGTTTGTTTGGAGCCCAAGTGGGCTAGCAGTTTGACAAAAAATGCGGCAAGGGTGGAGCTGGAGTCTGCAGATGTGTCGTGGGTCGTGGCGTCTTATCAATGGCAGTGATGGGAATCTACAGCCCCTCGTGGTCTGGTCTTCTTGCCCAATGTAGGGACATATGGCTGATGCATGGAAAGGTTGGAGTGACTTGCTGGCTTTTTTGCAAAAACCAGACGTGGTGAAGCAGGAGCTAGTGGATGGCAAAAGGAGAGGGACAAAAACAACCCCTGTGAAGTCTGCAGCGCCTCTAGTTGATGGGGTCCCTGTTCCACAACACCAAATTCCTCCAAAACGTGATGTTGGAGGGCATGGTTTTCAGTCTGGAGCTAGGCATGCCAAGAGTCTTGATGGCGGTGCGGTTAGGGATTCTTTCCCCAATTTTTTTAGGAGGAGGTGTCTGGGAGGTTTGGCTAAAGATTGGTGTTGTTTGCCTGCTTTTCAATTGCCCATTTTTGGTAGTATGGGCTAATGGATGTATGGTAGTCTTCTATCTAGTCTGGGTGTTAGATTGTAGGCTTGTCTACATTCGTGTTTTGAGTTTTTTCTGTGCTGTTGGAGGCCCAAATCTGCCAGGTTTAATGGCTTTGTAATCCTTTTGATTTTATTTTTTATAAAATTGGATATTACCGATCAAAAAAAAAGTATGTATGGGTGGAATGGTGAGTTCTCTAGTTATGGCTCCAAAGGTGAGGACACATGACACAAGCAGAAAAGGGATAAAGAATTTAAAGGGGAAATTTATTATGATAAAGAAGAGCCAAGTGAAAAAAGGAGAGTTTCTGCAGAGGAGGTAGTGATAGGATTCAAGTCCATGTCGGAAGAATAGATTGTTAAGCCTAGCTTGAGATTTTCGATGGAGATACTATCGTGATAAAATCTAGTGTCAATATATGTAGTTGTTGGCAATAATGATTATAGAATGTTAGTGATTCGTGTGATCCTAGTGTTTTGGGGCTCCTGAATTCTAAACAAGGTTATGATATCAAACAAAAATCGCTCGTATATGAGGTGCAAATATTTACATAAAGAAAACTGCCATTTGACTACCACCAGTATAGTTAGATACTTTCAGTATACCTTCTGCCTCTTTTTACTGCAGATGTAAGCATTCAACACGGAACAACCTTCACCATGATTTCATACTGCACAAAGGCTACAATGGCTTCCTATGATATAGACTGTATTCTCCTGTCCTCATAAATACCTGTGAGGATCTTTTATATTCATTCTCCTATGGTTGGTTAGAAGGTGAGCCATTGTTTCCCACATACATGGCCCTCTTTTGCTCCCATTTAACATGTGAAAAGGATGTAGCAACTGGTAGCTTGTTTTTCCCCTTAATGAAGAAATATATCGTGTCCTGCAATTTGGTCTGTTTCCACTTGCTTTTCTATAGGGCACATCCACATCAACTAAAATAATGTTTTAACTTGCATTTGGCAAGCAAATCCATGACATTCTACTCGAAAAGTGTACAATGCTCAAAATTGGCTGGCATTGTATCAAATTAATTTTATGAAACATCAAAATAACAATCCTGGAGCAAACTTCCAACTGAGAGTGCTATATCACCACTTTACCTTATATGCAGTCTTATCCAATTGTTGAAAATTTGACTCCTGGGTCTTTAGAAAAATGGATGACAAAATGGCATACATTGCTTTTATTTTACCTCTTTAATTTGTTTTTGGTCCTCTTATCTTCTTTTTTAACTGATACAATTCATATCAATATTACCAGGTTCTATTGACCCAAATTACCTCACCAGCTTGAAAAATAGTGCAATTTACAGGTCAGCATCCACATGCAATACACCAGATTAAAATTTAATGGGGAATTTCCGTTTACCAGACAACCTCACAAGGTTATCAGTAATTCAAACTCCTTGGATAATATAATTATACTTAAGAGCACTTGCAAAGTTGCATGTCATCCTGACCCTCTGCTGTCTCTCCTTGCCCTCCAAAGAAACCAGAAAATAATTTGGGGAAGCAATCCTGCTGAAAGAGTAAAATTGAGTTAGGCTGCAAGAGGTATCTAGGCAAATGAAGTTTGGGCATTGGCTGCTAGAAGCTTCTAGGTGAATAGAGTTTGGCTGCTAGGGGTTTCTAGGTGTGAGTAAACTGTATTACGCATATAGACCACATTGTATCAGATTGCCAACATGTGTAGCTCTGCAATGCCATAGCTTGTCCTCAGCCCCGATATAGAGAGTTTATATATATGCACACAGAGGTGACAGTTGCTTTGAGGGTCGCAAATCAGCCAGCACACTAATTTAGAGCATATGAGATATCCTTGTTGGAACAAAGAAACTTTTACACTTTACCTTTATATATATGGACACAGAGGTGACAGTTGTTTTGAGGGTCGCAAATCAGCCAGCACACTAATTTAGAGCATATGAGATATCCTTGTTGGAACAAAGAATCTTTTACACTTTACCTTGTTATTCAAATTTTGTGCTTTGTGGGTTTGGATCTCATTACCAAAGTCAGGTATAACACTGTCAAGTAAGACTAAACTAATCAACTTACACCGTGATTAGACCATTTCATAAATAATAAATTCTATGTACATCTGTACAATTCACAGTAAAATGGCATTTAGGAGTTACGACCGTGTGGTTTCAAATAAATCCCCCAAGCATGAGTTGACTATCTTGATTTAATATTTCATGAATTGAGTTATTGCTGCCATACATATCTGTGAAATAATGTTTAGTGATAAGAGAGAGAAAAGAACTACACGCTAAAAAAATATTAAGGAGATACGAGAACATGTTTACATTGCTCAGCAGATTATTTCGGTGAGTATTTTACGTGATTATCCTGATATGACATTTCACATGCCGAATTACGAATAGTTAAAAATTCTCTGTAATCTCTGTAATTTTAAGCGTACAAATATATTTCAGGAAAAGAATAGAGGTAAACCAAAGTTATATAAGAAATAGACATACATAGAATATTGTGGGTTTGTATAGTAGAAGATGAGAAAAGAAATTTAATGCATTATTTAAATAAGAATATTTTTCAAAGAAAAAATGTACCTGCCCTAACCCCTGAAGCTCCTGCTCGTTTAAGACCCTTTTTCTTGATGATGAAACTGGCACCAATAAAAAGACTGGAGGAGAGGGCAAGTACAAGTCCATTTATATTATCAGAAGACAAAGCCGTTGGACCAGACGAGCCACCCGAGGATTCTGCCATTCTAAGCCGATCCATTACCCGAAAACAGTTGTGCCTATAATCTTCAATCAAAAGAAAATACCCATCTACCCAATTGAACGATTTTCGAACGAGTTGTTGCTCACCAAAAATTAATAATCTCTTTCCACCAATACGTTGCAAGAGTTTCAGATCTTCAAGAGCTTTCTGTGTCCCCAAATCTGACTAATGTATACCCAACTACCCATTTGATAGGGAGTGGAGGATTACTTAGAATGAGAAAACCCACAAACCTTCGACAATCTGGGAGGTTTTCCTAATTCAGCCGCTGTGACAATTTCTATTATCGATTTTGCATTGACAGCAAATGTGTTCTCTCCGATTAAGACGAAGCGGAAAAATCAAAGCTTTCATACTGTGCTTAAAGTTAAATGTTGAAGTTCGTGTCGTACAAAAAAAATGTATTTGCTTTAAGATGATGCTACTTGCTATGTTCTTATTGATAATATTTAAAAACTACTACATTCTATTTTAGGTGTTATGGAGTGAAAGTCAAAATTTCTGGATCGGGCGTTCTTCGTGGAAGACTGTTAACCGGTCTTCAGTTGTGGAATATTCTACTCTTATGTGAATCCTTTAAAATAGGAATAGGGGAATAGGAATACGTAGTCTAGAATAGAAAATTGGGCTACGTATTTCTGTTTTCTTTTCTGTTTGGTTCAGCCAATATTTGATGGAAATTTATGGATCCTACAATTTATGTTTTCTAAAATAAATAAAAGTGGAATAGGAATATGTATTCCAATAACACCTATTTGGGTGGAATTGCAAAACCCTATTTTTGGGCCAAAATTAGAATACATATTCTTATTTTACATTGTATTCCAATTCCGTTTTGGTGCATCCAAACGAGGAATTCAAAATTTTTAGAATTTACATATGCCTATTCCGCTTGTATTTTGCTCGCCAAACAGGCCCTTATTTTTATTTTTAGAAAGTATCCAAGTTACAAAAAAGAAGTAAATGAGAATTTGAAGTGCCCCATATGGAATACTTAGGTTAAACTACTATTTCTAAGGGAGAGGAACTAATAGTTGAGCATGTTCAATAGTCGATCATTCTATCGTGAATATATTATCTAATCTTCCAACACATTTTTTATTATATATTGTAATTAATTGATCTATTTGTAAATATATAAAAATTCAAATGTTGATAAAAAATATATATCAATACTTGAACACATGAAAACTTATAAATGTTATTGAAAAATAAATAAATGAATTCATTAATGAGTGAAATAAATAACTTTTTGTTTCAAACAAAAAAAATTTCAGTGAAAACATAATATGTTGAAATAAACATTGATATCTTAGTGTACAAATACTATCTCTATGTGTACAACTATTGGGGTAGCAATGTATATACATAGATTAAATCATATCAATAATATGTCTCGTCACAAATATAAAAGGTGAATATTAATAAATGCTTTGTATTTTCTCACGAAATGTGTGAGATTGTCAAAAACTTTTAGTATTCAATTGATGGTCACTTCGTGTTGGATATAGGTTGTATTTTATATAATAATGTGTTATTTTTATAACAACAAATAATTTTCTTGTGTTGAAGTATTTGTTCTTTTATGTTTATTATAAAAGTTATATATAACAAATATTTATAATTAATAATAACTATTTGGTCCATTTAAGTTGCATATATGTTACATTTCATATCGTTATACAATATTCTATTAATAACAAATGATAATTTTAAATTCAATTATTAGAGATTTTTAGATTAAACTTTAGTTGAATATTTAAATAGTCATTTTTTGGACCCATTTCACTATGTGCACTATTTTAACGAGTTATGTGATGAGTCACACCTTCAAATCTTAGTTGTAGGTAGTTCAATGTTCATTTTATATTTCTAAAAAAAATGAAGATCTTACGATATCCCATGTAGCGGCTACATGTTGACAAAGTTAGCCCTCATGACTATTGGTTCATCTCCCCTAGTCCACAGAGCCAAGTAAATTAAAGCAAGGATTCAATTTATTTTTTAAATAGTATTTTAAAGAGCAAATAGGATCGTTCTGTGTTGTGTCATTAATACTTTCATAATAAATTGATAAAATAAATATTAAAGGAATTTTGAGAAAGAATAAATAATTAAGTTATAGTTTAAGCTTTTTGGGGGGTCTTCTGATTGTAAATTCATGTAATATGAACAAGGCAGAGATAAAGACAGTTTAAGTATTAACATCTCTTATTTATTCAAAAGTTGTTCATTTAAATATAAAATTAATAGCATATCAAAAGGATATTAGAACATTTTAGATACCTTATTGTATAATCAATTACTATAAATAGGGCAACAAGGTGGTCAACCAATTATCATGTAGTATTGATGGTACTGAAGATTTAATTATGAGTTATAACCTTAACAATAAGGCTCTTCTTAATGAGATTTGGAATCAATAAAATGACTAACGGTGTCCTCGTGTCAATTATTATGTATGGCAACAAATTGTTGTTGGCCTCCGCTCTATTAAAGTTCGAGTAGAATGAATACCCTTCATACATTTGGAAAGATTGTGAAGCTTGTGTGATATAATTCATAACTTATTTTTTATCATCTAACCTCATGTGTAAATTAATTCAATTTCTTAACATTTGGTGGTTGTATAGTTCAATCACAGAGCTATGTATTTGATTCAAAAATGAACTACGATCAGTGGCCTTCCTTAGAAATCAAGGAGATAAGGTTGCAAAAAAAAAAAAAAAATCTTCCAACAGGGGAAAGTCTGAAAGGCAATCTAGGAACTATTGAGAAAGAGTTTTAAAAAAGGCATTATTTGTCATTAGATTAATATTGATATATTATTTGTGTTTACATGTAACATGTTCGTTTCAGATTATGGTAAAATCAAGGTTTGAAGGGACCCCGAAACCCTTTAACATAAGCAAAAAAGATAAAACATGTAGCACTACCAAGTTTTACAAGGACCCGAAACCTGCAATTTAAACAGTAGCAAAATCAGGTTTTACAGGGACCTGAAACCATAGCAAACGTCCATAAAATCAAACCCAAGTTTTACAAGGACCTAGAAGCTAGTTTAAACAACAGACAACCAGATGAAAAGACCAAAAATAGAGACCAGTAAATATAACCAGGATAAGAACAAAAATTAGAGACCAAAGACTAGTGAGTGTTGCTATTGCAGTTCTTTTATCATTTTGACCACCTCTTTACCAATCTCTGCAGCACCTTGAATGGAATCAACAGTCGATCCACCAGTAGCCTCCATAGCCCTCTTCTTGGAACTCTGCCTAGTTCTCTTACTAGGACCCCTTGGAGACATAATTTCTTCATTTGTACACTTTCCTAAACTTGCAGCAATAGCACAAATATTGGAGGTTACCTGTTCCATTTTATTGCCACTTTCCTTGATTAGCAATCGAAGATTTTGCTCATAGTCCTAAGTTTATCTGGTATGTTTCCCACCTACACTTCCATCTGATTGAGCTTGGTATGGTCCATATCCTAATTTTGCTGAATGTTTTCCATTTTCTTTTTGAGACTCATTAATTTATTATACATCCATGAGTCAGCTTGCAGCATGGTATCTGCTTTAAGTTTTGTAGTGTGCAAAAAGGAGAGCATAGTGTCCCTTTGAAGTGAGTCATTTTTATCCTTCTCCACTTCTTCTCTAGGAGGAGAATCATCATTCTCAGTCTGTTCCTCCTCCCTCCTATTTACAGAGTCCTCCTAAGCCTTCTCCATCTCCTCTTTATCATCCCTTACTCCCTTGGAATGGTCACTCTGATTTCCCTCATCGCCAACATTGCCCAACCCTGTATTTTTTTCACTATTCTCTTCGTCCTCTTCCTTCCCACTTTTTTCCTTGCTATCTGGGTACCCTTCCAAATTGGAGCTAAAATCTCCCACATTTGTGTTTTCCTCTTCCTCTAGATTTTTCTCCTCCTTATTTTCTGAGTTCTCAGAATCAGTAGTCTCTTCTACATTATGTTGAGGAGATTGTTGGGTTTCATGTTTCAGACTCCTCCTTTTACCCTTAACAGACTCATCACCCTTACTCTTCCTAGAGTAAGTTTCAGTAGTAGAACCCTTCTTTTTATCTATCGAAGGAGAAGACACAATGGCCATATTTTTACAATGATTGTCTATAAGAAGAATCAACCCTTCATGCAGAATAGGACTCGACTCTTTTTTCCTATGAGCTTGCAAACTTTGGAGAAGAGGGAATCTCAAATAAAAAGGAAAAGAGAGTCTATCTTTGTGCCTAAAATGATTAAGGAAGACAAAGTGAAATTTATGCACTTGATTAGCTCTACCATCTAAAATAAAATACTCATGAGTACACGAGAGCATATCCTACCAAATGGTCTTTATCTGGTCCAGTTCATAGAAATCCATGTTTTTCTCCAGGTTTTTCTCCTCTACTCTTGTTTTCAGAAATTTCTTGAACGTAGCATTTGAAATGCTTGTTTGGTTGCTACATTTTAATACCTTCCATTGGTAAGCATGTAACCTCTGCTATGAATTTCTCTATCAAATGCACAGTGACGCCATGCAAAGAAACCCTGTCCTCTGTGCAATTTTTGAAAAATGCCATAGTAACATGAGGTTTAAACCCACAAAGATGCTCCAAATAATTGGTCACCTTCCCCTTTTGCAAAATCTTCCATACATCCTATTTAGCCTTCCAAGCCTTGCAATTTTGGGATTCCTGTTTTCATGGCTCTCCACCCATTTCCAGAGAACTCAACTTATTGCACCAAACCAAAATCAACAAAAGGTGAAAAGCAGAAGAGTTAATCATATACCATACATTCATTGAAATAAATGAAATGCGCCTTAAAACTGATATGTGCATTGCCAGGATTACAATCACATAAATGTACTTCCTCGAGGAAGGAACACTGACATCCGTAGGCCCACTCCCAAAAATCATTAAATTGCTAATCTTAGCAAATCTTTCCCGACATCGCATGAGTAGCATCATAATTAATGAGGGCTTTGAGATCCACATTTTTCCTTAGGTCACCATTCCACATCATCCTATATCCCATTTGGATCGCATAGTTGGCAATCCAGTCTGCCACCACATTACCTTCACGGTATGTATGGGATATAATCACTTTTTCCAATTTATTCATTAAAGTTTTAATCTCCATAACACTTGCCTCAATTGACCAAGTGATAGAATTTTTTTTATTAAGGATATTTATATAATATTTAATGAATCACCTTCCATCCAAAGGTGTGGACAACCAATTTCAACTGTTAACCTCATTGTATAAAAAGCAGCAGTAGCCTCTGTTATGTGGCTATTTGAATTACCTATAGGTATTGCAATGACATCAATTATATTACTTGTGTGATCTCTTAAGACCCCTCCACACCCTGCTTTGCCCGGATTACCCTTAGCAGCACCATCAAAATTTCCTTTAATCCATCCAATAGGAGGAGCCTTCCATCTGGTTGTCAATCTTGGGTTACCTTTTTTCAAATTAGAACTTTGAGGTTGCATCAAAGTATCAATTTGAAAAGTTTGATCACTTTTCCTTTGAGACTTAAAGTTTTCTTTTATTGCTCTAACAATATTTTGTCCAAGCACCCATCCTGGTGTATGCATGAATATGCGGCCTATGCTAACACACACACTTCAACATGGTCCTTATTTGCGGATTCATCCCGAGATGAACATTGGATTGTTCATCCGAAAATCAGCCGGCAAGATGACCTGGTGCCTTCTATCTAAAGGGAATTGTTTGTTAGATATCCTCAGATTTGAGATGTTTAAGCAACCAGACCCTCTAAGAACGAAGGATTTAAGAAATGAAATTAATCTATATGATTGTGCAGATTAATCTAGAATGAGAAATGCATTCTAATCTAGGAACAATTGAAACAAAACTAGATTAACCTATGCATATTAAGCTAAATGAAATTAAGCTAAGAATGCAAAATGTATGCAAAAATGTGAGCAAATGTGAGTATGAATTTTAACAGAATTTCAATGCAAATTCTAATTCATCCTCTCCCAAAATGAAGAGATGAGAGTCTCTTAAATAGACTTTCCTAGAATCCATCAACGGTTGAGATCGATTTCAATCAATGGTCTCGATTAAAGGTGAAGTTTAGTCATAAAGGAAGATTTCCAAATTAAAGGGAGTTAACTTATTTAATTTGAGTAGAATAAGGAGTCAACTGATTTAATTCCTTTTTTATCAATAGTGAACTGGAAATTTCCCTTTTTGAACTGAAGAGAGATTTTGGTAAGATATTTAATTTAATAAAATGAGATATACTCTCATAATTACCTTTTCTATTTAATTAAATAATCCTTTAATTAATTAGAGACACTTTTCTTATTTAATTAAATAATTTCATTTAATTAATTAGGAATGGCTTCCCATTTAATTAAATAACTTTGTTTAATTAATTAGAAGTAAGTACTCCATTTAATTAAATAATTTCATTTAATTAATTAAAATAGGCACATTTATTAAATTAAATAAATTCAATTCCATAGTACATTAGCCTTAAGATATAATTTAATTTAATTAAAGTATAAATACTTAGTAATTAAATTAAATTTTAATCAATAGGTTTAATGTGAGTAATATGAGTAAATACTATAGGAATTAAATAATAAGCATGATGAATGCAGATTAGGGTTTTCTGCATCTGACAATTAAGTCAAGTAGCAAGTAGCCAAATAAGAATTTGCCTAATGTAATAGGACTTTAGGATTGATAAAAAATAGACCAGAATTGGTTGAGATGGCAATTAGCCAATTTTGGAGTATTACATTTTGCCCCTCTTTGAATGAATGTGCAAGCAACACGTTCAATTCAAAGAAAATCAAAAAGTATGATGCGCAGATCAAAAAAAAAAAAGAGATTGGTTCCGAAGATGATGACACAGAGACCAATTGATAAGCTTTTAAGGACTATCTCTAGAACAAAGCTTAATCCCAAAGAATCCAAGTAGAGCACTGAGATACCTAAGATTGGTAGCATTTAAAAGACTATCTCCAGAACAGAGTTTAATCTTTAAGGATCTAGACAAAATATCTAGATACCTGAAATTGATAAGCATTTAAAAGGCTTCTTCAGAATGAAGTTTAACCTTTAAGGATCCATATGGAACACCTAGATACCCGAGAGTAATAGCATTTAGAAGACTATCTCCGGAACAGAGCGTAATCTTCAAGGATCCAGATAGAACACCTAGATACCTGAGATAGAAAGCATTTAGAAGATTATCTCCAGAACGAAGCTTAACCTTCAAGGATCCAGATAGAACACCTAGATACCTAAGATTGATAAAAGATAACAAGGTCCAATCATGAGTCGTAGAATCATCCCCAGAAGGAGGCTTAATCCTCAGGAGTCAGGGTTTAGACTGTCCCAATACCTGTCCATCAAACTCTGCGAAGAGCTATTATAAGGTTGATCAATTGATGAAAATATGGGAACTAGATGCCCCAAGCAATAGGTATTTAATGATGTTAATCATCCAGCCCCCTCGGGAGCGAAATCCAAAGATGACACACCAGAAATATGATTTGAAGCAGTATATCATGAGATATAGAAGAAATCTGAGATTCAGCAGAATATAGAAGAGGTCAGAACGATTGAAAGAAAATTCAGGGTTGATTTGAAATGATTGCGAAGTCACAAAGACCAAGTTTGACCAAAAGTTGATTAAATTTAGCCATGGTTGACTTGAGTTGACTATTTCGAAAACAATTTTTGAAAATATGGAGAATGTAGAGATGAAAGCATTCCAAGAATCACAAAGTATCAGAAAGATTTGGCCTGCACAAGCGTTTGATTGCATCGGTCCCCAAAATTTTAAAACACATTTTTGAGGCTCTTAAGTGTGTCAAATTTTGAATTTGATCTCAAAAATGGATCCAGAATGGTCCAATTAGCCAGGGGTGTGATTTTTGCGCAAATCCGAGCACTTTGAAAATTTTGGGTCAATAGTTATATAAGGGCTCGAGGGGTCATTTTCAATTCATTTGTGCTTTTTGTCTTCTATTGATTTGAGCTCTGAGAGAGACATGGCAGTTAGCATGAGACATCATCGATTTGAGCACTCCAGACGTCACAACCACCCAGCAAACTACGGACCATCGGTGAGTCATCGATTCCCATCCTTCGTACTTTCACTTTTACGCATTTTGAGGTCATCTATTGCACATTTTAGCTTGTTTTTAGGGGGTCAAATCTTTCTTCGCATGAGACCTTTAGGCTTTCGCACGAAGATCTTCTTTCTTCGCGCGAAGAAATAGGGTTCGTTGTTTCTTCGCACGCGGTGGGGAGGATCTTCGCACTGGAGACATTATGTTTCGCACGAAGGAAGAGATTTTTCACGTGAGGCGATTCACTTCTCGCGTGAAAATCTCTTTTCTCATGCGGACAATTCTTTCTTTGCGCAAACAGCTCTTTTTTCGCACGAAGGCATGATTCTTCGAGCGAAGAAAGAATGTTTTCGCGTGAAACTGATAGAATTTTGTGCGAGATTTTATGAATTTCACATGAAATTCCATGACAGTCATGTGTAAAACTTGATTTTCGCACTCAAAAATTGCATTTTAATTTCTTTCGATGCATCATTTTGTCTTGATGTTGATTGGTTCTTTTGTTGTTTCTTGTTGTGCGTGCAGGAGGTCTTTGGTGACGTTGCATTCAGATCACACTATCTGCCATATGGAGAGTTATTGCGGAGTCTTGATGACATTGATTGGGCACACATTGTCCAATTGGGTTTGTCTTTTTTGTGCCAGATTCCAACCATGATGGTGAATCACGACCTCCTCACTACCTTGGTAGAGAATTTCCATTCGAAGACGAACACATTCCATTTGCCGATGGGCGAGATGACCATCACTCCGGAGGACATCTGGAAGATCTTGTGAATTCCCTTTCACGGTGCCCGAGTCATCTATGACACAGTGCCTCGAGCAGGGACAGAGGCGCTATCTATTGTGTTTGAGAGAGAGTTATTGAGGGGCAGGGCCATCAGTTGGGATGAGCCGATACACACATATGGACCCACACACAGGCTAGCATCGGTGTTGGCTATATTTTTGAGCTGTTTCCTATGTCCTGACAGAGGACAACATGGTTTGGAGTGCGGGTGGGGTGCCATGCTTTGCAAGATGCTAGAGGCACCTGAGATTTTTGGGTGGGGTCAGTGCATGCTGGCTCACCTTTTCCATGAGATGCACGAGGTCGTCTTCCACGAGAAGAAAACCATGATAGCTGGAGTTTATGTATTGCAGATCTAGGCCTGGGAGCATCTTCTCGTATGCAGGCCAATTTTTGAGGATGCCAAAGAGCCTTTGGAGCCCTATATTTGCAGATATCGAGGGCATATTACCCAGGCCCACCTAGGTAAGACAGAGCAGTGGAGGATACATCTTGATGACCTGGTGTCTGTTGTATGGCGACCCTGGCGAGAGACAGAGGACTGGGATGATGCTCCCAGAGAGTTACCATGGATGTTTAGTTCTCGACCTCTAGTGGGCAGGATGACATCTGTGATGGAGAGATTCATGATCTCTCGAGTGTGGCAGGAGTATGGCCGACCACAGGATATTTCTCCTAAGTTCTGCGCCTATGCCAGGTTGTAGAAGGACATTGAGCGGGGGTGGCTAGCACGGATGAATCTAGGGCGATCCATGATAGACATTCGCAGCTTAGTTGTAGTTTAGTGGGACTACCTGCTAGAGGTAGCAGATGCCGGGATGACGCCTACATATTAGGCATTTTTTATCAGCCATCTGTTCCCACATTTTACAAATCCAATGGGGATGGTAGGGCATGGTACGACGGTATCGAGAGTGGGTTTGTTAGGCCTCTCAACAGTTGGGAGAGTTACAGATTGTAGTGGCAGTCCAGGATGCGTAGCTGGTGGAGCAACAATAGAATACTGATCTTTGGAGAGAGCGCACTGAGACTGCAGAGCGGAGATTAGAGCTGGTGTAGGATGAGATCCGCTTTCAGTCAGCTCGGGAAATATACTATTATGTGGCATATATGGGTGCAATACTTGATGAGACACTTCAGGTGCAGCAATTTTCTCAATATGCACGAGTCTGGGGGCGCACGACCTCCTGTCAGGCCAGATATGCCACCGTCGCCTCTGCCACCTGCTGCCCCTGCTCCTCCTAGAGGCGAGGGTTTGGGATAGAGTTAGACGCTCCGTGCCTGATCTTTGATTTTGATCCCTGCCTATGTATCGATTGGTGTACCAGCACCACATGTATCATTTTTGATCGGTTGTGCTCGAGTAGTGCCCATTTTTGTATTGACCCATTCTTTTGATATATATATACGAGATCTTGAGCCGAGTATTCCTGTGTACATGTCATCATCTATTTTGTTTTACTTTGATGTACATGAGATGTATGTTGTACTTAGATAGACTGCATATGTATGAGCTAACATCTCACGTAGTGTTGCATGTTTTAGCTTGACAATCACTGGTATTCCATTGAGGAGCGTGAATCGACGAACCAAACGCTTGTACAGTCATGGAGGAATCTGATGCATGTAGAGTATGAATAGAATGACCATCGAATAACGTACTTATGCAAATGAAGTATGTAATGCAAGACTGTTAAATGCAACCCTAGGTCTGGTTACCAAGCCTCAATATTTAATCATCACCGGATATAAAATAAAGTTTGTATGTTATACAATTCCCACTGACATAACATTTGTCCCTTTTAATGTAGCAAGTTAACATAAGCATCAGAGCATAAACGCTAGCATGACCTGAATGTTTCTTGCATGATAGGCACACCAAACACATGGGAGATCCCTCTTATGCTAAGTATTCAGTATTCATTCTGTCCGCAACAACCCTTGCGTTCATAACCTAAGACATAAGTGTGCTAAATATATTCACAGTGACCCGTACGTTCACTTAGCAGGACAAGTATCAGTATTTACTGTAGCATGAAGATTTTACTCCAACAAACAAGGAGAAGAACCAATATTATTGGCGTATTCGTATAAAAGGGGTCGAGGTACACAGGGCCATCCAATATGAGATGGAGGCTCTTATAGTGGACACCCCTTTTATAGGAATGTATCAACTTGTTGGAACTAAACCATAGACAAAAAGCGAAGAAAAGATCATGCCCCCGGTCAACACTTCTCTAGTCAAAAATGACATCATCAAGTTGTTTGAGGAAATATGATAAAGCAAAACAAAGAAAATAAAGAAAATGCTCAACATATCCAAACAATTATATCATTTTTGAGTTCAATGTTTTGGAATTGATGTCAACTATCAATGTCCAGAATACATTTTAAAGAAATCTCTTCAGTAGGGTGACAACAGTAGGCAGACGCAGTCAGAATGACTAGTGACTAAGGTCAAAGAGGAATCTTCACGATGAAGAACCTAAGAAGGACTAAGCGATAGTAGGCAGACACAACCAAGACGACTAGCGATTGATGCAAAAAAGATCTTCCATAAAGGAATCTAGAGACATGAACTTAGCAACAGTAGGCAGACACAGTTGAAACAACTGGTGACTGTTGCGAAAGAGATTCTATGAGGAGAATCTTGAACAGAGTGTCACTGGCGATACTAGGCAGACGTAGTGAGGACCACTGGTGACTGTCACGAAGGAGATTCTCTGATGAGAATCTCCAAAATAGTGACACTAGTGACAGTAGGCAGATGTAGTGAGAACTACTGGTGACTGTCGCGAAGAAGATTTTATGAGGAGAATCTCAAAAATAGTGACACTAGCGATAGTAGGCAGATGTAGTGAGAACCATTGGTGACTGTTGCAAAGGAGATTCTATGAGGAGAATCTCAAAAATAGTGACACTAGCAACAGTAGGCAGACGTAGTGAGAATCACTAGTGACTGTCGCAAAGGAGATTCTATGAGGAGAATCTCAAAAATAGTGACACTAAAGGGGGAATGCCCCCGAGCTATGACAAGACTCAATCCATGGATACATGAGCAGAAAGTAGGAAAAACAAGAAAGCAAAAGTATGAAAGTGACTATACAGAGTAGCCAGAAGATGCACTGCAAGATGGAGCATTGGGAACAAGAGGCAACTATTTACCAAGTTTTCACCTTCTTGGCATGATTTCCTTTTTTTGCGACCATGATGCCTATTTCTAGGTTTTCACCAATGGCACTTTTTTTTGTTTTTTCTTTTTTTCAATTTTTTTGTATTTTTATTTTTTTTTGGTGTTACCAAGGCGCCTTTTGCTAGGTTTTCACTAGGGTAACAATTTTTTCAAGACTTTTTCTGATTTTTAGATTTTTTTTTTGGACTTTTTTTTGTTTTTAGATTTTTTTTTTTTGGACTTTTTTCTGATTTTTATATTTTTTTTTAGGACATATAGATATGTACTAAGAGCTTGTTGAGATTAAATCAACTGTAAAACCGCTTCAGGTGGAGAGTGTTGATAGGCTCTTTAAGCACTTCTCCTTCGGTTGTGGAAAGCTGATAAGTGCCATATCCATATACTGCAGTGATGATGTATGGACCTAGCCAGTTTGGTTCAAACTTTCCCTTTCGCATTCGTTGTTGTTGATTCTTAGGGTTCTCTCTCAGGACGAGGTCACCCAGCTAGAAGTCACGTGGCCTGATCCTCCGATTGTAGCTTCGTGCCATTCTTTGTTGATATGCTCGTAGATGATCACATGCCACTTGTCATCGTTCATCCAGTAACACAAGCTCTTAAAGCTAAGCTATCCTATAGTCATCATCAGTGATAAGGCCTTTCATAGAGATTCTCAAGGTAGGAATCTCGACCTCTATTGGAAGCATAACATCCGCTCCATACACCAACGCAAAAGGAGTCATGCCCGTTGGAGTTCTAATGCTTATCCTATATGCCCATAGGGTTGGGTTGATCTGGAGATGCCAGTCTCTCCTTGACTTACTAACTGTGCGATGAAGAATTTTGAGGATAACCTTATTAGATGCCTCAGCTTGGCCATTACCCTAGGGGTAATAAATGGAAGACCAATGTTGTGTGATCTTGAATTTCTTGCATAGTTCCTTGAGGTCTTTATTCTTGAACTGTCCTCCATTGTCAGTAATGATTGAGGATGGTACACCATATCTACAAATGATGTAGTTTGTGATGAAAAGCGCGACAGTTTTTCCATCAGCAACTGTGAGAGGGACTGTCTCTACCCATTTCGTGAAATAATCTGTAGTCATGATAATGAACTTATGTCCATTAGAAGAGGTTGGGTGAATCTGCCCCACCAAGTCGAAGGCCCATTGTTGAAATGGCCATGTTGTAGTAGAGGGAATCAACTCTCTGGCTGGAGCGTGAATGAGATTCCCGTGTAGCTGACACTGCTTGCAAGACCTAGTATACGTAAAAGCTTCTTGCTTCATTTTAGGCTAGTAGTAACTAGCACAAAGGAGTTTACGAGCTAGTGTCAGGCCATTGGAATGAGATTCGCAAATGCCTTCGTAAACGTCAATTAGTGCGCGTTTGGATTTGTCGGGTTCTAAACACTTAAGGAGTGTTTTGTCAAGACCTCTCCTATACAGATCGTTAGCAATAATGACATAATGTGAAGCATTACAGATTAGGTAACGTTTCTCATTATGGGTCAGACCTTCTAGAATAGTTTGATTACGAAGGTAGGAATAGATGTGATGGTAGCGAGATGATTCGTGTCCTATAATAGAACAGATCATCTTGGAATCAGGTGTGTCATAGGCTGGGTAGTGTAACGCTTCCACCAAGAACTCATGTCGAAGATCATTTTCTGGCATTTGTAGCAGGGAGGCCAGAGTGGCCATGGCATCAACTGCTCTATTATTTGTGCATGGAACTTGTTGGAAGGTGATGTGTGCAAAATACTTTGTCAAGTCATCAACTATGCGTTTGTAAGGAATTAGTTTCTCATCCTTTGTTTGATACACATCATTTACTTGGTTGATAACAAGCTGAGAGTCACCGAAGATGTCCAACTGATCTACTCTCCATTTAGCTACAATTTTCATACCATTGATCAAAGCTTCATATTCAGCAATGTTATTTGTACAAGGAAACATAATCTTGTACGCTTTGGGTAATGAGTATCTCTGTGGTGTAATGAAGAGTAATCCAGCACCTGATCCTTGTTGTGTGAAGGACCCATCAAAGAACATAACCCATGTATGGTGCGTGAGTGTCAAAATTGACTCATCTGGGAAATCAATGTTCATTGGTAGAAGACTTTGTATGGGTGCCTCAGCCAGCTGGTCTGCAATTGCTTGTCCCTTTATAGCTTTGCATTCAACATATTGGATGTCAAACTCACTTAGTATCATGACCCATTTAGCCAATCTTCCTGTGAGAGCTGCCTTACTGAGCAAGTACTTTAATGGATCTATTTTAGCCACAAGTCGTGTAATGTGGGCAAGAATGTAGTGTCACAACTTCTGGGAAGCAAAGACAACTGCCAAGCAAGCTTTCTCAATAATGCTATAGTTTTTCTCATAAGAGACCAATGTTCGGCTCAAGTAATAAATAGCTCTTTCTTTGTTGTCATTGTCTTCCTAAGCTAACAGGATTCCCAAAGATGTTTCAGTGGCTGAAATGTATAAAAGCAAAGGCTTCCCATGCATAGGAGGCATCAGGATTGGTGGATTGACAAGATATTGTTTGATCTATGTTAAGCTTTGCTCACAATCCTAGCTCCAATTGAATTTCACATCCTTATGTAAGGTCTTTGTGAAGGGTTGTGATCTATCTGCCAATTGTGAAATAAACCTGCGAATAGATTGAAGCCTTCCCTGTAGTCCTCTCATTTGACTGATGTTTCGAGGTGGTGGCATGTCCATTATTGCTTGTACTTTTTCTGGATCTACTTCAATTCCCTTTGCAAAAACAATATATCCCAACAATTTCTCCGATGTGACACCAAATGTGCATTTCTTAGGATTGAGCCGAAGACTGAATTTTTCCATATGATCTAGGATGGGACCCAAATCTTGTAGATGAGTATTGCGGTTAGCACTTTTGACCAAGGTATCATCAATGTAGTCCTCCATGGTTCTATGCATCATGTCATGGAAAATTATAGTAACAGCTCGTTGATATGTAGCACCAACATTCTTTAAACCAAATGGCATCACATTCCAACAAAAGGTTCCCCATGCACATGTGAAAGCCATTTTCTCCTAGTCTTCTAGCGCAATTTTTATCTGATTGTATCCAGAAAAACCATCCATAAGTGAGTACATCTCATATCCAGCCGTCATGTCTACGATTATATCAATATTAGGGAGCAGAAAGTCATCTTTAGGACATGCCAAGTTAAGATCACGAAAGTCTATACAAACTCTAATAGATTTATTGTGCTTGGAAATAGGAACAATATTAGATATCCATTCAACATAATCAATTGCACGGATGAAACTAGCCTTTCGAAGTTTCTCCAATTCGTCTTTGACGAGTAATGCAACGTAAGGGTGCATTTTTCAAAGCTTCTGTTTAACCGGTTTGATGCCTGGTGTTGTGGACAAGTGATGCATGATAAGATCAGGATCCAATCCTGGCATGTTAGAATATGTCTAGGCAAAATTTATTTTCAAGTGACAATGACTGCGCCAGATGTATCACATGAGGATGTTGTTTTGTGCCCAGGTTAATTGGCTATGTTGGCTCTATTAACATTGATGACCTCTCCTAAAAGTGACTGGGAAGGACATCAAATATCTCATTCGCGAGCGCCTCAAAGAGGTTTTCACCCTTCGATACATCTTTTATTTTTACTTTTTGGGATCTGACACTACCACAATGTGGTTTTCACCATCAGACCTCTTGCATTTTTTCTTTTTAATTATGTGACTGAGATATTTGATGTCGACCTCAGTCATGTTGATACTCTGCTCATTGGTGGAAGACGTTAAAGGTTAATAGCGTTTAGGTAACAGGCGAGAGCATAGTCATTCTGGAACATGGGGACTTCGTTAGATGCATTGGGGTTCCAGTCTATAAGCTCGAGATGTGCGAGTGAGAGAGTAGTGGCTGGTTCAATTGTGTTCACAGTATAGTCATTAAGTGCATGGACTAGAAATTCAAGACCTACAGTGACCTCATCCACAGGTGTATTCAAATTCCTCAGAATACTAACGTCAAGAATTGACGACTCTAGGACACTAGTTGAATCAGACTCCTGTGACCTAACCCTAGACGTTTCACCCACTTCGATTCGATTTTCATAGACATGCACTTGGTCAATGTCTTTATCAGTAGTCACTTCTGAAAGAGAGTCAAACTCATAGTCATGAGAATTGGTGCTACATGGTGAGAGACTATAGAACTCCCCAACAGTGATAGGGACATACTCACCTTCAACCTCTAGATTCTTACACAAATACTCAATACGACATGATTGACTAGATTCTTCCTTTTCTGAATGATATTTGAGTTGCTCAGTATTGTCCTCAGAAGAATCACTAGTATCATCCACAGTGCTAACATGTGGCACAAAGTCATCTGGCTCAGCAAAGAATTTAGCGAGATCATAAGGAATAGGATGAGGGTAGGAATCCTCATCATCTGATTCTTCCTCCTGAGTATCTAACTCAGCTTGTGACTCATTTTTAGATGAACTTTTAGGTTTGGGGATGAATTGATTTGATCCCAAATGGAAAGGGACCTTCTTAAACCCTAGGCTAGTTGTATCATTGTTGCTTTGAACTTTTGCTTTGATAGGATCAAATTCACCATTGTTATTGCACCCAATAGGGCTAGTTCCCTTGTAACCAAAACGCTACATAAGCCTAATACCAGGTCCATATTTCTTAGGAGTGATTTCTTGAGCTTGTTCTGTTAGGTCCACTGGAACCTCTTCTTTGTAAAGCCATGCAACAATGGCTCTATTTTCACTTTCATCTTCTAAGGGAACTGTAGCCTTAACGAAAGTGCCATTATACTTGGTTAGAGGTGTTAGCACGAACCACTTCTTTGCCTCTGAGGGTCTCCCAAAATGTCGAGGGGACTCTGGGAGAGACGTTAATGATAGCATTGGTTCAATGTGGTACTCTCCCATACTAGTTTCTTTCAATTTGAATGACTGCTCAATTTGTGTCAGCTTATTGTCGTGACAATCGATAGACTCATGGTTAGCAAGGACGAAAGTTTCAGCAGCTTTGAGCATATTGCAGGTGTAGCTAGTAGTGGCAGGAATAGTGACTTCGAAACCATGAAATGGAAATTTGATGCATTGGTGGTATGTGGATGGCACAGCGTGCATCTCATGTATCCATGGCCATCCCAACAGAATGTTGTAGGGTAAGGGAATGTCAAGCACCTGACAAGTGACATCCCTTTCGACAGGACCAACACGGATTGGTAAAATCACAAGACCTAGTGACTTTCGTTCCACTTCATCATATGCTTTAATAGTGATCTTTTGTCGAGGATCAACAGAGTCCTCAAAATAATCCAATTGTCTAAGCAGAGCAACAGAGACAATATTTAGGCCAACGCCATTGTCAATGAGTACTTGATGAACATGTGTTTGGTGGATCATAACCTCAATGTGTAGAGGCTGATTGTGTGGATGATTCAACGAGTTATCATCCTCCTCAGAGAAGGTCATAAGATAAGGTGAGGTCAGGTGACCTACCATGGATTGAAATCGCTCAAGATCAAGATCTTGAGGAACATTTGCCTCAATGAGGGCTTTGTCCAGAATTTTCCTATGAGCAGGCGAGATTTTAAGCAGCTCAAAGATGGAAATCTGATCATTAGTTCATTTCAACTAATCGAGAACACTATAACTGGTTGCAGTCAAGTTCATTGTGTGTTTTGCACCTTTACCAGATGGACCAGCAAGGGCTTTGTCTTTGTGTTGTTCAAGATTTGAAGTAGGAGGTGCAGGGCCTTTGAGCACCAACTTTGCATGAGAGCGAGCAATAGCGTTAGCACAGTGTTGCGAAGATGCATTATCCATCTTATTGGAAGTAGGGCCTCTCAAGACAAATGGTGTCTTGGGTTTGTCGTTATCTTGCTTGCCCTTTATGGTAATAACGTCGCAATATTCAAAATCTACAGGTTCAACCATGTGAATGACATTGTCATCATTGGAATATGTATAGTTGACCTTATTGTAGGGTTCTGGTTTCGAAGTCTCTCCTTTTTCATAAGCTGGGAAAGGCTCTTTGAACGCCTTGTGGTCTGAGTTTTTGTTACGTCCATCTACCACAAGATCACCAGCATCAATCATGTCCTGGACTTTATGACGCAAGTTTATATAGTTGTTGGTTTTGTGTCCCTTGTTTTGGTGATACTCACAAAATGAGGTCTCATTCCACCATGGTGGACGTGGTTGTGGATCATAGGGACGAGGGTTATCCATTGGTGAGATAAGCTTGTGTTGTAGCAATGTTTTGTAAACCACATCCAAAGGTTCTCCCAAAGGCGTATACTCTCGCTTGGGTCGTGTTGTCCATGAGTTTCTCGATTTGTTCCCAGACGTCTTATTGTCAAGGGGAGGCTTCTCAGCATTTTTGGTCACTTTGAGGCAATCTGTGAGATTAAATATCATTTTAGCAGGTTTGAGTGTGACATTGTCAACAACCCCATCATGTACAATTTCTCGGTTCTTGTTGACATGTTTAGTTTTATCCCTATTGGAAGTGGAACCTTGTTTTGTGTCTCTCTAAAGAGTGAGCTCACCTTTCTTGACCATAAATTCTTCAATACGGATAGCCTATGTAATCATGTCTTCAAAGATACGTGGACCTTGTAGTTGGACTCTATACCCAAAATCAGGTAAGAGGTTATTAGTGAAAATGTCAAGCTTCTCCGTTTCTGAGATTTTACAGGAATACTTAGTGTATAGTTGTCTCCACTGTTGGAGGAAAGTGAGAAAAGGCTCACCAAACTTCTGTTTAAGGTTGCATAGATCTCAAATATCTACAAGATGTTGAATGTTATGAGAATATTGCTGAACAAATGAATTGGCAAATTCGTCAAACCTCTTGATACTAGGAGTTAAATGTGAGAACCACTCCAAAGCCTGACCACCTAGGCTTCTAGGGAATAAACGCATGAGGTATGTTTGATTGTGTATAAAATCCATAGATAGAGCACCAAATTCCTACAAGTGATCTTGGGGATCAGTAGTACCAAAGTACTTGTCATATTTGGGTAGTTCTACGCTTCGTGGGAAAGGCGACATGTTTATACTTTTGTCAAATGGAAATGAACAAAGAGCATCCAATGTGTATGTCTTTGTGGGTTTCTCTTTCTCTTGGATCATCTGAGCCAATTGGTCTTGCATAATTTTCAATTATTTTTGGAGTTTGGAAGTCTCAGTTTCTTCTTCAGTTTTGACAATGGTTTCTACATTGAAATGAGAAGGTAACTTTGCTCCATCTTGGGCAAGTTTGAGAAAGTATTTTTCTTTCTCTTCATTGATTAGGATTCCCATGACCTTTTGAAAGTTTTTGTCTCTTCGACATTTTGCTATGTGTTCAAGGAGGATTTCCACCTCTTCCTGTTCCTCATCAGTGTCATAGTCTTTCTCTTTCTCTTTGTCATCCCTAGGTGGTTCTTGATATTGACTATGACTACCATGTTCAGGTTCACAATTAGTCATTATAGGACCGTGTTCAATTTTTGTATGTTGTGTTTCAAAAGGGTCTCTAGACAAAGGATCATACATTTTGTTTGGGAATGCAGGACCTCTACCTATCTCAGTATCCTCTTGGTAAAAAGGATTCCTAATTTGTTGCAAATTTTTGGAAAATGTTTGTTAAACTCGAGATGACCTGGCAGGTGAGGGAGATCGTGAAGATGCCTCACTAGCTGAATTGGATACAGATTGCGTAACAAAAGGTAAGCGACCTCTACCACAGTTACGACCCCTAGCACGATCACGTTTAAGGTTATAGGGATAAAACATGTTGCCACTTCTGGTTGTGACAGTCATAGACAAGGACAAAAAGCTAGAACTTGGACAAGGACTACACTAAGACTGAGTCTCAAAAAGCACAAGATAATAGTAAGAATGTTGTTCACTAAGGCACAAATGGTCTGATTTAAAGGCTAGAACAGCCAGAGATTATGACCAATGCGACACAAAGTATGAAAAGCATTAAGACAAAGACAAAAAAAATTACTTATGAGATGAGGTTAGTCAAGGTGTAAGACACAAGTCTTCAACTAAGCGAAGTGTCACTGTTTCAGAACTGTTTGTAGACAGAGAGTGATAAACGGACGCAGAAAAAGATAGCATGCACGCCGTAGACAGCTAAAACAAACCCAAATTGGTAATGCTGACACAAGATCTTGCACAAAAAACCTTTACAGGCTGCGTGAAGAAGTTTCACAGACCATGCGAAGAAGTTTTTTGGCTCACGTAAAGGTCAGTGACAGTAATTTAATTTTGTGTGAAGAAGTTTACAGGGCCATGCAAAGACTCATAACAGCAGTTTAATTTCGCATGAGAACAAAATGATTGCGCAGGAGGACCAGATGATTTCACATGAGACCAAAATGATTTCATGCGAGAAGGCAGACCAGTTTTACAACAGCAACTTATTTTGACAAATTTTGATCGTTTCAATAATCAGGCAGATAAACAGGCACGTAGAACAGCAAGCAGGTGATTTCAAGCACATCTAAAAACACTGAGCAAGGGCAAAAGAAACCTTGTGCATAAGCAATCAAGTGACTTAGTTTGTGCTAATCCCTAGGAGATCTATTTGAGTATGTTTTCAAAGAGTTTTGCAATCATTGCACACATTCCTAGAAAGTGAAAAGTTGGCCTCGCTAAGGTTTTTAGTAATGTTTTGACTCTTCAACTTTTATGACTCACAGGGGTGACCTCCAATCCCGGTGCACCAAGGTTTCAACACAGTCTGAGAACTTAATCTTCAAGAGCTTCTGGGGAGATCTGACAACCCACAATGAATCACACCCATGGAGATTTCTTTCACAAGGACATTTATATAGCGGTTGTCACTACGATGTCAAAAATGGCTATTACCACTCGAGGTTCCGTCAACACAGTTTGCCCTATAGAGGGATTGTCTGCTATAGTTAACCCTCTCTAAAGGTGACCGACTCACAATAGTGTACCACAAGGGGACTTAGCTTCTAGATTCAAGGTCTGGACACCTTTTCACTTTTAGCCCAATCAAAGCAGACAGATTAATTTGACACGCTAAACTAAGAGTATCTCTTAAAGATCTATGATATCAACTCCTAGTGATCTATCAACCTCTCCGGAGAAAGGATGCCTCAATCAAAAAGTTGAAGATTCATCTATCTACGAGATGCTCAAAGTATCCTCCCCACCTACAAGGAATCTGTCTTAGAGAGGAGTTTCACTAGGAACCCACTCCCTCAAGATCCACGAATAGTGTTCGTGGGGCCTAATTACTATGTGTGTACAGATGTTAATTCACAAAAGCAAATCTATCCAAAAGTAATCAAAGAGCATAAGGTGGTACACTTAACGCTTTAACTAATATGAGGTGAGTCCAAAGATGTGGAATATTTAACCCCTTGCACAAGCCAAAACAAGTCCACAACTCAGAAATTAGTGAGTTCTAGAAAGCACAAAAGGGTTGCCTAGTGGAGCATTTAACGCTTCTTTCCTGTAGACCCCTCTCCTTTAATGTGGTGTTGATCTTGCAACCACAGGGTGAAACGAGGGGCCAGCGGATTAGTGAGTCCAATAACCCAAGATAGCTAATTAGATCTATCACTAGTAACTAAGCCTGCTAGATGAAACTAATAGAGATCACAACCTAGTATCAAATTATGCATGTGTTGTAAAATGAGAACATGGAAGGAAACCACACAAGCTTGACATGAGAGATGTTCATTTTAGGTCCAAATGAAGTGTTATCAGTCAAAAAGAATTACCTGGTAATCCTCGCAACGCGCTTAGTAGATGTTTTATTTATTTTTAGCAAATTTATCACGCTTTTCCAATTATCTCAGAAACCGCTGTTATGCTGTTCCAAAAAATCAAAAAACATAGAAAAACCAGAAACAGTGAGCAATTAGCAAAAAAACCAAAAAACACAAAAACCAATGCAAAAAATAGCATCTATCAACAGAGTCTCGCGTGAAATTCCTGATAGTCCACGTGAAGACGTTTTATGACCTGCGTGAAATTCTATTATGGTTTGCGCGAAGAAACAGGTGCCGTACGAAGTTTCACGTGCTTAAGCACTTTCTTGCACGATACAGAAAGAATCTTTGCACGAAGGTTCTAGATCCTTGCGCAAAAATAAATAGTCACGCACGAAGATTCTCAAATTTGTATGGAACAGTACAGACAGAGAACAAAAAAAATGATTAGAAAAAATGCAGAAAGAGGCCAACAAAATTAATTTTCTCTGCCCCACGGTGGGCGCCAAAAATGTATGCGTGAATATGCGGCCTATGCTAACACACACACTTCAACATGGTCCTTATTTGCGAATTCATCCTGGGATGAACATTGGATTGTTCATCCGAAAATTAGCCGGCAAGGTGACTTGTTGCCTTCTATCTAAAGGGAATTGTTTGTTAGATATCATCAAAATTGAGGTGTTTAAGCAACTAGACCCTCTAAGAACGAAGGATTTAAGAAATGAAATTAATCTATATGATTGTGCAGATTAATCTAGAATGAGAAATGCATTCTAATCTAGGAATAATTGAAACAAAACTAGATTAACCTATGCATATTAAGCTAAATGAAATTAAGCTAAGGATGCAAAATGTATGCAAAAATGTGAGAAAATGTGAGTATGAATTTTAACAGCAATTCAATGCAAATTCTAATTCATCCTCTCCCAAAATGAAGAGATGAGGGTCTCTTAAATAGACTTTCCTGGAATCCATCAATGGTTGAGATCGATTTCAAGCAACGGTCTGGATTAAAGGTGAAGTTCAGTCATAAAGGAAGATTCCCAAATTAAAGGGAGTTAACTGATTTAATTTGAGTAGAATAAGGAGTTAACTGATTTAATTCATTTTTGATCAATAGTGAACCGGAAATTTCCCTTTTTGAAATGAAGAGAGATTTTGGTAAGATATTTAATTTAATAAAATGAGATATACTCTCATAATTACCTTTTCTATTTAATTAAATAATCCTTTAATTAATTAGAGACACTTTTCTTATTTAATTAAATAACTTCATTTAATTAATTAGGAATGGCTTCCCAATTAATTAAATAACTTTGTTTAATTAATTAGAAGTAAGTACTCCATTTAATTAAATAATTTCATTTAATTAATTAAAATAGGCACATTTATTAAATTAAATAAATTTAATTCCATAGTACTTTAGCCTTAAGATATAATTTAATTTAATTAAAGTATAAATACTTAGTAATTAAATTAAATATTAATCAATAGGTTTAATGTGACTATATGAGTAAATACTATAGGAATTAAATAATAAGCATGATGAATGCAGATTAGGGTTTTCTGCATCTGACAATTAAGTCAAGTAGCGAGTAGCCAAATAAGAATTTGCCTAATGGAATAGGACTTTAGGATTGATCAGAAATAGACCAGAATTGGTTGAGATGGCAATGAGCCAATTTTGGGGTATTACACCTGGCAATTCTTTATTTCTAAAATTTTGTTATTTCTTTCTTTCCAGATGCCCCACCAGAGATGGGGAAGAGTAATTTTCCATAGAAAATCAACATCAGGATCCTTAGAAGGACACCTCCAACTTTTAAAATAAAGTTCAACATTATTGTGATGAACCCAAGTTATATTCCAGTAGATGAGAATAGCAGTCCATACTTGTTGACTATAAGAACAATTCAAGAACAAGTGATCTTTGTCTTCAAAACCTTCTTTAGATAAAATACATATGTTTACAACATTAATGCCTCTTTTTAGCAAATTATCCTGGATGAGAATTTTGTTTTGGAGCAAAATCCAATAGAAGATGTTTATTTTAGGTATGAGACACTTTATCCAGGCTTGGGACCATAAAGGTTGAATACCTTTCTCCTTAGAAGTAAAAAAAGAAGATACTTTGAACTGACCACTAGGATCAGCATTCCATATCATCTCATCCTCATGGTTAGGATATAGAAAAAAAGCATTCAAACTTATCTATATATTATAAAAAACTTGGTCAACATCAGTCAAGTCCACCCAAGTGTTGTTATGCCAGTAATGTCCCACTAACGTGCCATACATTTGCTTACATCTATCAACTTGAGTAGTGTCCTCAAAGTCCTCAGTCAGAGGATGATCAATTAACTAAGCATCTTCCCAAAATCTAATCTTTTTCCCATTTCTAATTTTCCAGGAACAACCCTTACCTAAAATGTTCTTTGTTCCTTGAATAGCTCCCCATATAGCAGATGGAGAAAGTACATCAGGAGATGAAAGGAAATCAGCTAAAGAGTTAGCATTAAAAAGGTACTCATGTTTCCATATAGTATTCCATTCCTTATCATCATGATAAGTTCTCCAACCTTTTTTTTCCAAAAGAGCTCTATTCATAATTCTTATAGACCTGATTCCCAATCCACCATCTCTGATAGGCTTACGAATTTGATCCCAAGCAATTAGAGCCATTCTCTTCTTTTCCTCAGTACTAGTCCATAAAAAGTTCCTCTGAATTTTATCAATAGTATCTGCAAATTTCACTGGTATTCTATAAAGACTCAAACCATAAGTAGGGATACTTTGAAGATAGGCTTTAAGAAGAGTAATTTTACTAGCTTGACTCAAAAGATTATTCTTTCAGCCAGCCAACTTCTTATTAAATTTCTTTATGAGATCTTCCCAAAAGGAATTAGGAACTTTCAGACCCAAAGGAAGACCCAAATAAATAGAGGGAAAAGATCCTATTGAGCACCCTAGAATTTTAGCAATTTTGTTTTGTCTAGGGATAAGGGTGTTAATAAAAAAACACAACACTTTTATTCCAGTTAACCAACTGACCTGAGGCAAAAGAGTACAAGTTAAGGGCTTGCTTGAGGCTTCTAGCTTCATTTACTTCAGATTTGCCCATGAAAATGGTGTCATCAACAAACTGACCATGAGAACAAGAGAGAGGTTGAGAAGAGGGTTGCAAACCTTTAATAACCCCTTGTTGAACCAAATCCCCAATATATCTCCCCAAACAATTAGCCATAATAACAAAGAGTATGGGTGATAAGGGGTCTCCCTGTCTCAGACCTCTAGAAGGATTAAAAAATTCAGAAGAACTACCATTGACCAGAATAGCTATAGAAGAAGCTGAGATCAACTGATAATTAGCTCCAACAACCTTATGATCAAATCCAAAGGCTTTTAAAATCTTAGCAAGAAAAGCCCATTCAACTTTGTCATATGCTTTTGCAATGTCAAATTTCATGATAAACCCCTGATTATCACTAGTGATATATGTGTGACATGTTCATTATCACTAGTGATAAATATTTAAAAATGTATTAGGCTATTATTATCTATGAAAACTCACATTGCATGGAGATTTTTATGGAGTACATCTCCTATGGTTTTGAATTCTTCCCATGGAACAAGCTTTGAATTTGGAGGCTAGGCACTATAGGCAATATTGAGTCTAGAATAATGTTATTGGTAAATGAGGTACTTGACATCTAATATTTTACCAAAGGCTTTATATTATCCCATGATGAATCCTCTTGAATTATACTAATAAGAAAAAGAAATTGCCCCATTACGAGTGTTTCAATAAGAAAAAACATAGCCATGACCATAAAATTCTCACAACATATGCTCAAGTTGGTCAAAATAGATAATGGAATTGATGAATACTTTAGCTTGATTATTGATTGGTACTTATTTGTATTTTAAGAGATACATTTTTTCTCTATGATGGTCATTGGGCATGGTTTACATGTAGCTTATCTCTATCATCTTGTTGGGAACTAGTTTGGTCTCTACTTTTATTATATGTCACATTTGTTATCACATCATAAGCATGCTTCATGGCCACTAAGAGCATGTTCCCATGCCACTTCTTAACATATATTTTGATGCCTATTTTTAAGCAGGAAACTTAAAGTTTGAATTAATTAATTTGATAACACTTTTACAAAAATGAAATTAGAAATAAAATATTTTTTAAAAGGAGGGAAATTTTTTTGTGGAGCCACGTGGTATTTATGGCAATAAGCAATGACTGCTTGTTTTTAGCTCCTCCTCTTTTCGTATAGCTTATTTTCAATTGCTAAATAATAGCCGCTCCACTAAAATAGCTAGAGATTCTAAATTATCCTTTAGAAACACTTTTAAATTTCCATGAGAACACTAAACTCTTAAATATAAACACAGATGCACTTAAGTAACCAAATGGGAACACGAGGTAACTCTTATATAGTTATGCTACTAAACTAGTTTATGATCGGATTTGTAAAATCTAAACAAACTATAAAATATTTATTATATTTCATTTCTATGATAAAATAATGAGAAATGGCTCTTACCTATCACATAAATGTTGTGAAGTATGTTTTTCATTAGTCCAATGAAATGGGTATAAATGAGTACAATTGATGTATAATTAACTTGTCACAATTACAATTGAAGATTAGAATAATTAAATTATAAGTTTAGTATGTTGAATATTGATGTATTTGGCTATGTGAAAGATGTTGAATCAATGTATTTGGCTATGTGAAAGAAGAACCAGAAATCTATGTGGAAATTATAAGTAAGTGATCTTTTAAGATCACTCTTCAAGTAGCTAGAAGGAATATACTTTTTAATCTCTCAACCACATGCATTTTTTAATAAATGATAGCCTCATTTTTAGGAAATCAACTTTATAATGACTAATATCATCAATTGAATGGTTAGGAATTATCACACAATATCCTATAATCCTATTAGAAGGTAAACCCTTTCAAATCCAAATTCTTCTTTCAAGTGATTCCTCAAAAACTAATATTAAAAAAAATTATAGATTTTATTGGATATGGAAGGAAACCTACTTTATAAGTCTCTTAGAGTTCATTTATTTGTAAGGGGGAATTACAACTCTTTCCATTCAAATATTAAGTCAACAATGAAAAAAAGAGAAGCTTTGTGGAAAGGGAGATGGCTCTATATAGTGGACAAATTTCTTGTGATCAAAACTATACTTTAATCTTGATCCAAAATATATGATGTCGCTTTTAAAAATACCAAAAGGAGTTCTTATTGAAGTGGAGAAAAAACTAAGGAACTTTCTATGGAAGGGAAAATTAAAGTCTGCTTGATCACATGGGGAAAATTTGTAAAAGTATATCATAACAAGGCACAAGTACCATATTTTACAATTTGTCATAGATTTAACTTTAGGGGGAAATTAGTGGGAACATATGTACTCTTAACCAAATTCAAAATGGAATAAATAGATCATTAAATCAAAGTATTTAGATACATTAGCTCCAAATAGATTCTTCAAAGGTGTAAATCTTCTAATGGGGTTAAAAAGGTGATTTTTTTATAAACTATAAAGCGATAATTTTTCCATATTTTACATGGATTAATAATACTGGAGGTAAGCTTTATTTTGGGAGGTCTTATAGGATGGTCATTATCATTTTGCCAATATGGATTCTACTAAGCAATGGAAGCAATTGATTCAAAAACAATGGGGAATATGTTCAAACAATGTCTCATAATTTTTAATCTATAAATTATATTATGAGATGTGCGATTTGGACAAATTTTTAGAATCTCAATTTTCCAAAAGGATAAAAGGATCAACTAGATACTCTTATACATAATAGGGCAGTTTGGTTTACATATAAAGAAGATGTGTTTGTTTAGGAACCTTCTAAATTGGGCATCTACAATGTAAAACAATGTTTAGAAGCTTTAAAATTTAATAGGGAAATGCTTTTTAACATAGATTTCTATTTTTTGGCATGATGCGATGCTTACCAGGGAAAGTTCATTTGCATGATTAGCCTTCAAAAACTAAATTTTAAGAAGTGCCAGATTAACAAGAGTAGATATGGTTGAACCATTTAATTGTGTATTGTGTGGAAAAAAGTAGATTTTTTTTTTTAATCTCTTCTATAGTATAAATGGAATTGGATATAATACAAATTGGGATGGTGTTAGTGAACAATTTTTCATTTCTAAGATATTAACTAGTTCTTGACTCTATTCCCAACTTTGAGGAAAAACTACAAACACTGACAAATGAGTTTCTTTGATAGAAAACTCTATAGGTGCAACTTCCTGACTTGAAATATTTCACAATTAAATATTATTTTAAAAGAATAATTAAAATTAAATTCCACTTGATCACATGGGGAAAATTTGTAAAAGTATATCATAACAAGGCACAAGTACCATAATTTACAATTTGTCATAGATTTACCTTTAGGGAGAAATTAGTGGGAACATATGTACTCTTAACCAAATTCAAAATGGAATAAAAAGATCATTAAATCAAAGTATTTAGATACATTAGCTCCAAATAGATTCTTCAAAGGTGTAAATCTTCTAATGGGGTTAAAAAGGTGATTTTTTTATAAACTATAAAGTGCTAATTTTTCCATATCTTACATGGATTAATAATATTGGAGGTAAGTTTTATTTTGGGAGGTCTTATAGGATGGTCATCATCGTTTTGCCAATATGGAGTCTACTGAGCAATGGAAACAACTGATTCAACAACAATAGGGAATATGTTCAAACAATGTCTCATAATTTTTAATCTATAAATTATATTATTAGATGTGTGATTTGGACAAATTTTTAGAATCTCAATTTTCCATAATGATAAAAGGATCAGCTAGATACTCTTATACATAATAGGGCAGTTTGGTTTACATATAAAGAAGATGTGTTTGTTTAGGAACCTTCTAAATTGGGCATCTACAATGTAAAACAATGTTTAGAAGCTTTAACTTTTAATAGGGAGATGATTTTTAACATAGATTTCTATTTTTTAGCATGATGCAATGCTTACCAGGGAAAGTTCATTTGCATGACTAGCCTTCAAAAACTAAATTTGAAGAAGTGCCAGATTAATAAGACTAGATATGGTTGAACCATTTAATTGTGTATTGTGTGGAAAAAAGTAGATTTTTTTTTAATCTCTTCTGCAGTATAAATGGAATTGGATATAATATGAATTGGGATGGTGTTAGTGAACAATTTTTCATTTCTAAGATATTAACTGGTTCTTGACTCTATTCCCAACTTTCAGGAAAAATTACAAACACCAACAAATGAGTTTCTTTGATAGAAAACTCTTTGTGGTTAATAGGTGCAACTTCCCGACTTGAAATATTTCACAATTAAATATTATTTTAAAAGAATAATTAATGAAGCTACTTTTGACCCAAAAGCATAAGGCAAAACATTCAGTTCATAACAATGAAAAGAATGTGCAAGTTAAAGATCAATTCAAATTTCACAATAATAATT